>CM046881.1:305596689-306235004 GCA_025667525.1 Glebionis coronaria | reverse complement strand
TTTAAAATTTGTTGCTAATATTCCCACTTTGCCTTCTACAGGAATAAAAGAGTCTACTAAGGCTAAAGGATCGCCACTCAAGAAAGATAAGATCAAGCCCTCCACTAGTAGTACCAACAAGAAGAAAGTAGAAGCTCACCATAGGAATGCTAGTTCAGTTTTAAATAAAAAGAATCATGTTAAGATTAAAAGCTCTGCGCCTGTGCAGAAACCTAAACCATTCGTGAATTCAAATTTGAATTGTTGGAATTGTAATGAATGTATGTTTTCCCAACGTCATGATTTGTGTCTTATTGATCATGTGAATGAAATGAATGCCATTAGGAATAATCTTGAATGGAAGCCAACTGGTAGAACTCGTGCCCAAGTTGGCTGGCAATGGCGTCCCACTGGTAGGACCTTTACATTAGATGGAAAAATGTGCCCTTTAACTAGGAATGCATCCATTGAGGTTAGGTCGTCCTTTAGTTAGGCACACTAGCACTAAAGTATGGAAACAGCGCCCTTTAATTAGGTCAGCCCCCACTATAGTGCCTATCAGTGAAGAAATACCACAGGATTTAAGCCAACTAGAATCTACACCACCAACTAGGAAGAAGAAGGCTAGGAAATCTAAGAAACCTAAAGCTAGCAAATCTAAGATTATTAAATCTGTACCTTCTAATAACAAGGAACATTCAGATTCCGATACCTCTACATTGTCTTCGTGTGGTGATATTTTCAGGTGGTCCAAATCATCCTCTGGTATTTGGACTCCGGTTGTTCAAAGCATATGACCGGAGATCGCTCGATGCTCCGAAATTTCGTCAGCAAGTTTCTTGGAACGGTTAAATTCGGTAATGATCATATAGCAAAGATAATGGGGTATGGTGAATATCATATTGGAAACGTTACGATTTCTAGGGTATACTATGTAGAAGGTCTTGGTCATAACTTATTTTCAGTAGGACAGTTTTGTGATTCCAACCTAGAGGTTGCTTTTCGACAACACACTTGTTTCATCCGCAACTTGGAAGGAAAAGACTTGTTGAAGGGATCTCGTGGTGCAAATCTTTATACGTTGTCCCTACAAGACATGATGGCCGCCTCTCCAGTATGTCTTCTCTCTAAAGCATCTAAGACCAAGTCATGGTTATGGCATCGCAGATTATCTCATCTTAACTTTGATGCTATTAATCATCTGGCTAAAAACGAATTAGTTCGTGGTCTTCCAAAGCTCAAATTTCACAAGGACCATTTATGTTCCGCGTGTTCAAGGGGGAAAAGTACCAAGAAATCATACAAGCCCAAAGCTGAAGACACCAATCAAGAAAAACTTCATCTTTTGCATATGGATCTTTGTGGACCAATGAGAACTGAAAGTGTGAGCGGTAAGAAATTCATTCTGGTTATTGTGGATGATTTCTCCAGGTTTACATGGGTTAGATTTCTACGTACAAAGGATGAAGCACCGAAGGCTATCATCACTTTTCTGAAATTCATTCAGGTACGTTTGAATACTACTGTCCGCCGTATTCGTACAGATAATGGAACAGAGTTCGTCAACCAGACTCTTCGTGATTACTATGAAGGAGTTGGTATCTCACATGAAACATCCGCTGCACGCACTCCACAACAAAACGGTGTCGTTGAAAGACGGAATCGTACGCTTATGGAAGCTGCTAGGACTATGCTAATTTATGCGAACGCTCCATTGTTCTTGTGGGCAGAAGCCATATCTACTGCATGTTTCACCCAAAACCGTTCTATCATTCGGAAACGCCATGGAAAAACACCTTACGAGCTTCTACATGACCGTAAACCCGATGTTTCATTTTTTCATGTGTTTGGTGCTCTTTGCTATCCAAACATTAATAGTGAGAACTTGGGCAAACTTCAACCAAAAGCCGATATAGGTATTTTCATTGGTTACTCACCCTCCAAGAAAGCATACCGAATTTACAACCGTCGTCTTGGTAAGATCGTAGAAACTATGGACGCAGATTTGGATGAGCTGACAGCGATGGCTTCTGAGCAACGCAGCTCTGAACCCGCGCTTCATGAGATGGGAACCGGTGCTATTACTTCCGGATTAGTTCCCAATAATCCTACTTCTACATCATTTTTACCACCAACAAGGCCCGAGTGGGATAAACTGTTTCAACCGTTGTTTGATGAATTCTTTGATCCCCCAAATGATGAAGTTCCAGCACCTGTAGTGATAGCTCCAATACCTGAAGTTGTTGCTCCTGCTAATGAAGCTTTATCTAATGCATCTTCAATTAACATTGAACCGGATGCACCTTTACCAAGTGATTCTCAAACTACACCTGAATCATCACCCTTACTTGTGCCTAATGATGTGGAAGAGGATTCTACTGATCACGATCTGGAATATGCTCACCTACAAGAGCTTCCTTTCTTTGGTGTAGCGATACCTGAAAACCCTTCAGCCGCGTCTACCTCAGAAGAAGCTCCTTCTATTGTTCACTCCAGACCACCTAGGATTGAAAAACATAGCACCAAATGGACAAAAGATCACCCAATTAGGAACGTCATTGGTAATCTAGATCGACCAGTCTCTACACGCCATCAATTACAAGAGAGTGCACTCTATTGCTACTTTGATGCATTTCTCTCCGAAGTTGAACCTAAAAATTGGCAACAGGCTATGACTCAATCATCTTGGATTGAAGCCATGTAGGAGGAACTAAATGAATTCCAAAGACTTGAAGTATGGGAATTAGTTCCTCTCCCTGACAAGGTTAACATCCTTACTTTGTTATGGGTTTATAAGGTTAAACTCGATGAGATGGGTGCAGTATTGAAGAATAAGGCAAGATTGGTTGCTAGAGGATATAAACAAGCCTTGGGTATAGACTTTGAAGAATCTTTTGCTCATGTTGCCAGATTGGAGGCTATTAGACTATTCCTTGCGTATGCTGCTCATATGAACATGATCGTCTATCAAATGGATGTGAAGACGGCATTTTTAAACGGTGAACTAAGGGAAGAAGTCTATGTTAGTCAGCCGGATGGGTTCGTTAGCACGGAGTTTCCTAATCATGTGTACAAGCTTAAGAAGGCTCTCTATGGGTTGAAACAAGCTCCACGCGCGTGGTACGATCTCCTTTCAACATATCTCATCTCGGAAGGCTTCTCCAAAGGCAAGGTGGACCCCACTCTATTCACTCTCAAGGAGGACAACGACATGATTCTGGTACAAATTTATGTTGATGATATAATATTTGCTGCCACTAACATAGACTTGTCAAATCGCTTTGAGAAGATAATGTCCACACGCTTTCAGATGTCAATGATGGGAAAATTTTCATTTTTCTTAGGATTACAAATTTCTCAGAATCCCAGAGGCATCTTTATTAATCAATCCAAATATGCTCTAGAATCTTTAAAGAAATATAACTTTGAAAATTGTGACCCCGTGGACACTCCAATGGTGGAGAAATCCAAGTTAGATGAAGATAGGAATGGGACTATTGTCGATCCAAAACTTTATCGTGGGATGATCGGCACCCTTCTATATCTGACTGCTAGCAGGCCTGATTTGCAATTTGCCGTATGCATGCGTGCCCGGTATCAGGCTTGGCCTACCAAAAAGCACCTACATGTTGTGAAAAGGATCTTTCGGTATCTAAAAGGAACACTTCATCGTGGTCTATGGTATCCGAAAGATTCCTCTATTGCTTTAATATCATACGCAGATGCCGATCATGCTGGATGTCAAGACACGAGGCGTAGCACTTCTGGATCTGTGCAACTCCTTGGAGATAGATTGATCAGTTGGTCTTCAAAAAGGCAGAAAAGCGCTGCAATTTCAAGCACGGAGGCTGAATACATCGCCATGTCCGGTTGTTGTGCTCAAGTCCTTTGGATGAGATCACAATTAACTGACTACGGTTTGGGATTCAACAAAATCCCGATGTATTGTGACAACAAGAGCGCCATTGCCCTTTGCTGCAACTATGTTCAACACTCCCGGGCCAAGCACATAGACATTCGCTACCATTTCATTAAAGAGCAGGTGGAGAACGGAGTGATCGAGCTGTATTTTGTCACTACTGAGTATCAGCTGGCAGATATGTTCACCAAAGCCTTAGATCGAGGACGAATCGAGTTTTTGATCGACAAGCTTGGCATGAAATCATTTACTCCAGCGACTCTCAAAGAATTGGCAGAAGAATCAGCTGAATAGTGGTGGTAAACTATTCAGAGTATCCTTTGTTCGTGATCATGTATATTATCCTATATATATAAACCTTAAAAAGAAAAATACAAAAATATAAAACCAAGAAAAAACCATAAAAAATATAAAACCTAGAAAAACCATAAAAATTATAAAATCCAGAAAAACCAAAAATATTTTTCGTTTTTAAATCAGGCATGTCTTTTAGTACGGTAATATTTACGGCCTTAGAAATGTCGATCAATATTGACACGGTGCCATAAATAGAGTCCGTATAAAAGTTGTACATTTTTAAAACATGCCCATTATGGCTTGTAGTTATTTCAGACTGCAACCCGCTTTTCGCATTAAAGTCACGTATTTCCTTGGAAAACGTTGGCTCACAACGGGAATTAATTTTCTCGGGCATGATTTACAAGCCAAATCATGCAAAGGGATCAAGTTTACTTTACAACTTGGTCTAACACGAATTAATGTACGTCTCAGTGCATTAATTTGTTAAAATAAGAGAAATCTTATTGACACCTCGAATCAATCCTTTTCAAGATACTAATTGGAAATGCTTTCATCAATATTTGACTCTTTAAACAATGACTACAGCTCTTTAAATAGAAAACGGGTCATCGTTTAAGGGGGAGAAAATATTAAATAATCTTCGTCATCAAAACGATTTTCAAAAGTGTTTGTGAAAAATTAATGGGTTATGAGTGGTCTTGCTTTAGAATACAACTTGTGCTCGTTCAATGTGATAGGCATTGCTTTAAGATCTTGGAGATATGCTAATAGGTTGAGATGCTTAAGTTGTGTTGGCAAAATTTAAACAATGGTTAGAAAAAAAATGAATGATAAGAAATAAAAAGGGAAAAGGAGGGAAAACTGTAGGGACTTAAGTGACATTTGTTGAAAGTTGTTCAAATTTGACCTAAGTCAAATCCAAAACCCCCCGTCCCTTTTTACTTTATTTTTCTTCACTGTTTATCTCCCTTCTTGCCGCCATTAAAACACACACACAAGCTCTCAAATCTCTTGTTTTCAATCTATCAACTCAGTTCATTCGATTTAAAAGGTAATAAGCATCAATCTTTGATCATTAATTCGTTTAAATCATTGAAATCCTGTTAATTAATTCGCATAAGCAAGTTTATCCAATTAGGGTTCGTATGCTTAAATTAGGGTTAATTGATTAGGGTTATTGATGGGTTTTGCTTGGAATACTTTTAGAATGAGTTTAGTTGCTTTAGATTGCCTTTAAACTCACAAACGCGCCTAGATTAATCTTGAATAGGGTGTGTTTTGAAGTTCCGGATGAACATGGATAACAACTTCCGAATGAAGGAATGTTCCGAACGAACTTCCGAATGAAGGAAGTTCCGAATGAAGGACTTCCGAATGAAGGAAGTTCCGAATGAAGGACTTTCGAATGAAGGAAGTTCTGAATGAAGGACTTCCGAATGAAGGAAGTTCTGAATGAAGGACTTCCGAATGAAGGACTTCCGAATGAAGGAAGTTCCGAATGAAGGACTTCCGAATGAAGGACTTCCGAATGAAGGAAGTTCCGAATAAAGGACTTCCGAATGAAGGAAGTACTGAATGAAGAACTTCCGAATGAAGAAGTTCCGAATGAAGAAGTTCTGAATGAAGAAGTTCCGAATGAAGAAGTTGCGAATGAAGAACTTCCGAATAAAGAACTTCCGAATGAAGAACTTCCGAATGAAGAACTTCCGAATGAAGAACTTCCGAATGAAGAAGTTCCGAATGAAGAACTTCCGAATGAAGAAGTTCCGAATGAAGGAATTCCGAATGAAGAGTTCCGAGTGAAGGAAAGTTCCGGATGAAGAGTTGTTTGATTGATAGTGGTTTGCATGTTCTAAGTACTTATTGAAATATGTTATGCTTAGAAGTAAGAATGATACATATCTATATATTTTTGTGCATCAACCTTTCATGTCTTATCTTAAGCAGATACAATGACTAATCCAACAGTACAAGCAATCCAAGACTCTAGAGAAGCCGCAATTGCTGAAGCACGAACCCTCAAGTTCATACCAAACAATTACCGGCTAAAGCAAGTTTCAAAATACACTCACCATGGATTTAAAGTCGCCATAGCAATCCTTGATCAATCTCATTTCAAGAATGCTTTAAGAAGTACTGCCTCGGTGCCTTATGATTACATGTATGAGTTATGGGCTACCAAGGAAAGCACTTCAAACAAGATCACCTTCACTCTCGACAACAAGCAGCAGACACTTAATGTTTCAGACTTCCGTAAGATATTTGGCATTCGGGATACACCCAAAGGTATGGCATTTTCGAAGGATCCTACTAAAGACGAATTCATGGAGTTGTTCGATGCTCTTGGATGTCCTGACATACGAGTTGCGTCTGAGTTTACCACTGCTAAAGTAGGACAACCTTGGAGAGCAATGTTGGGTATTCTCAGTAGATGTATTACACCGAAAACAAGTGCGTATGATGCTTTGCGCAGTCCTATTATGAACATCTTCCATGGAATGTATAAAGGCGCAAATGCAGATTATGCATTATTGTTGTGGGAAGAATTCACCTTTCAACTCTTCCAAAACAAGAAGCTGAAGAATAACTTCTTTCCTTACCCTCGGTTTATCAAGCTTATCGTTAATTATTGTATGAAGAATGATGTTACTATTGATAGGCGTGCAGCAAGTCGTCATCACACAGAAGAGGCTGATCATACTGTAGATCTAAGGCATGAAGGACCATCTGGTGGTGTGATTCCTGGTCCTATTCCCGATTATCTTCTGACGGATAAAATCAAAGGCTCTGCTGATTACAAGCTACTGCTGCTAGAAATCAAGAAGCTGAAAGCAAGCCTTCAGACTGGAGAAGACTCGTCTTCTACGGTCAAGAGTAAAGGTAAACGCAAGCAACCAGCTGCTTTACCTGAACCCGAAACCAAGAAGAAGAAGACTGAGGTTAAGAAGGGAAAGGGTAAGGCTGATGAGTTAGTTCTACGTGACGAAGAACATGTTGATGATCCTACTCTTGATAAGGCGGAGAGAAAAATGATGAAGATAGCTATTGAAAGGAGTAGGAAAGATACGGGCGGTAGTGGTTCAGGTGCAAGGATAAATGTTGAAGAAGAGTACGAGGAACCAGAGGATATTGATGAGTTTGGATCACCTGAAAGGTATTCTACTTCGAAGGAGACATCCATCCCTGTTTCAGCAAGTGTTGAAAAGGAGTCTGGTGCTCCTACAATCATGGTGTCTACTCAACCTTTAGTGACTCAACCTTTAGCAGCTCAACCTCCACCAATACAACCCTTACCAACCAGACCGGTTTCAACACCATTCCTTCCACCACCAATAACTCCCATCCTTAGTACCGTAGTAACAACCGAGCCCCTTCACTCAACCCAGAGCAGCTCTGCAACGTCTTCAATGGCTGTATTTGTAATGGCCGAAATGTTGGATAAACATACGGATAATCACAAAAGAGAGATGGATGAACTTCGGCAAGAGCTACATAGACGAGCTCAAAGTGAAGAAGCATCTAAGAAATCCCAAGAAGAGATGCTTGCTAAGTTCGCTGCAGAGATGGAGTTAACACGAAAAGCTCATGCAGAAGAACTAGCTCAGGTTAAGCAGGCTGAAGCTGATAAGCATGTTGCACGTATCACGAGACTTCAAGCGATGAGGGATAAATACAAGGAGCAAAAAGAAGCACTTGAAGCTTCTGTTGAAGAGAGAGTGAAAGAATCCGTTGAATCCATTATGCCTAAACTGCGTGATGAGTTGAAGACACTCGCGGCTGATAACTTGATGATCAAGTCATCCAATCCTTCTGAATCCGCCTACAAAATTTCCTATGACTTGACGGATTTTGAGTTAAAGAAGATTCTCAAAGCTCGTATGAGGGAACTTGGATCGTTTGATAAATCTAGGATTCAACGGGCTCTTTACAAATCCCTGAATGACGCTATCATGGAGGATGATAGGTTATTTAAAACGTTTGGAAGTGTGGTACCATACCACATTCTGCCTGAGGAAGAAAGGGAAGAAAGTGAAGAAGAAGAGGGTACTGGTGAAGAAGAAGGTGAAGAAGAAGAAGAAGAAGAAAAGGACGATGACGATGACGATGATGGTGATGATGATGAGGATGATGATGATGATGATGATGGTGATGATGGTGGTGATGGTAATGAGGAGAGTGCTAAGGGGAGCAACGAGGATAACGATGAGGATGATGATGGGGGTAAACAGCCTGAAAAGGGGGATAAGGTTGCCAGCTCAAAGAAACCTGCTAAGTCTGGAACCAAGTCTAAGAAAGATGCAGCAGCAAAGGAAAAATCTACTTCCACAGAATCAAGACGATCCAAGTGGCGTCATGATGTGAATGCTACTACGGCATCATCAATTCCTGGTACATCTATTGTTGTGTCTATACCTGTTACCACTAACCCTGTTAGTTCTGTTGTTGTTCCTCCTGTGATTGCAGAATCGGTAACTGAACCTGAAGCTGCACAACACTCACCCGTTCATGACACCGCCGAGATGCCTGAATCAGAACCAGCAGATGTTCACGTTTCCACTCCTCTACAACAAGAACCACAATCTACTGTTCCTGAATCAAGCACACGGGACTGGGCAGACACGTTGGAGATTGACGAGACTGCACCGCCACAGGCTTGGATCACGGCAGCGGCGCAATATGATCCAATCACAGACGCTGACAGAGATGTCTTATATCTCCGAATCCGCAGTCCGATTGACTTATGTTCATTTCTGGCTCATGAGTATAAGACTTCGGTTACTCCGTCGCTGGTGAAGAGAGCGCTGAAGGATAAGAGAATTCGCGCCAAAACCGGGTTAACCCGAATGGAGTTCGAGTATTATGCTGATGAGATCCTGAAAGCTCTGAATACCGTTCAACAGCCAGGTCTTCATGAATCAGAAAGAGCTCCACCTCCACTTGATCCTTCTCAAGATAATCAGATTGCTCTTGACTTCTTCGTCACCAATGATCTTGATTATCTCCTCAAGGGTTCATCAAAGTACGCAACCTCCCTGACCTTGCTGAAAGCTGCCAACTGGGGGACAATACCCTTTATCGAGGAAAAGGTAAACCGACTTTGGGTCCCAAAGGTAAATCGTAATTATGATATGTATGCTGTTATAGGTGCATCTCATTGGGACGAACGAGTCTGAAGGGCGTACAGGGGTTGCTGCTTAGCCAATTCAGGAAGCAACGTTAGATCCGATATCCGCATCTCCAGTATTTTAGGGCTGAAAACTGAAGCCAAGAATGGCTATTATCATGTGACGGAGATTCGTCTGAAAAGGGAGGATGACAGAGAATACAAAATCCAGCAGGGAGATTTTTCTATCATTCGCCTTGAGGATATCGAAGATATGTTGCTTATGATGACCCGGGATCAACTCACACATATTCCTCGTGAAGACATCATTGCCTTGAATACAGCACTTCGTATGTTCACACGAAGCATTGTTATCAAGAAACGAGTTGAAGATCTTCAGTTGGGAGTCGAAAGCTACCAAAGGAAGCTTAACCTAACCCGTCCAGTGAATCAAGTGTTACCTCAACATGTAGATAGATGTCCCTATACCGGCATTTCTGTCCCGAATTGCGGCATTTTCTACTTGAACAGTCGAGGGTTAATGAAGTTTATGAGGGTGGGTGAGCTTTATAAGTACAGTGATGGGACTCTCCTATACGTCAGAGGAAAGTTGGAGCATCTTAATTCGGGTGGGACTTTACCAGAGATGACTGAGGATTGGCGTCAGGGTTATCGGCAAATGGCGAAGTATGTGATCAAGAAGATTGATCAAAAGCTCCGTGAACGTAGATTGATGAGGAGCTTGGAAAGATTCGTTGGTGGTAGACCATATTTAGTGCACCACAAGCTACTGCAACGATCCATCTAATGGGTCGTACATTTCAGGTCCACTTTATATTGGTTTTCAATTGTGAATATGTATATTTGTGAATATTGTGCTTGTAGGGCTTGATGTAGTGTTAAGGTATGATAATTTTTCAAGAATTTCTCACGAGATTCTAAATCTTTCAAAATATATCATACTAAAGCACTACAAATATCCCTTATTAATTTAAGGGGGAGCATTAACATGTTTTATGGCCAAACATCGATTTCATTTTTACCCAAAGACCGGTTAATCCATTCAATATCCCAAATATTAATGGTTAACATTTTGGATAAGGGGAGAAAATGGGATTAAGGAGACTTAAATGATACTTGGCTAAAAGATGAAAAAGACTTAACGATGATCCAACTTAATATGTGTAAAGCACATGTTAAGGGGGAGCGTTTTTTATGAACAAAACACCTAAGGTACAAAACTTTTGATTTCAATATCACAAGTACCTTATGTGATTTCAATGATTTTTCATAGTGGCTATACTTTCCCAAAACACGCTTAATTCACAACGATGTGGTGACAAAAGGGTGGTAGGAATAGGTTTAGTCCAATGATTCATCAGAGCCGATGGAATCTTCCCAAGGACAATTCCCTAGATAGAATTAGAAGTCCTATGAAAGTTGGAGAAAGATTGTGAACGTAGCTGAATGCCGACCAAGTACTTAAGCTAGCACTGGAACAATCACAACAAGGTGCTAGTGATGACGTATTGGTAAGCATTGAAGGGGTTGAAGAATGAAAAAGAATTGTAAAGATAAAGGGTGTAAAGAAAGAAGCCCTCCTTACAACTTTAGGCAGAAACCGGGTCAATACATATGCTATTGAGGTCATTTTTGTTAATGATTCTCGATATTGAAGAAAGACGTCATGGACCCAGTGATGCAATGCACAACCCTTCCCAGCTAACTCAAATATCTCTCAAAAGGTATTTGTTTTAATCACACGGAGATCAACACGTTATCTATTGGTTTATTCACTCCGAATAGACTGGTATTGAAAAGGTGGCACTCCTCTCCAGCCATCGCTCACTATATCAAAACGCACTATCGAGTCTAGAGCCAAGAGATCATCAAAAGTCTCATTAGGACACTTTCCATTTATTCCTTGCTTTCTCACACACTGTGAAAAGTAAGAGATTTTCATGAGTCCTACGCAGTATTCCTGTAATATTGCCAGAACATCCGAGTAATACGTAAGTATTACAATGAAGATGGAAATCCTGCTTGAGCCAACATCAAACAAGCTCATGGTAGGTTACACGTGCGGTTCTTTTAGAACCAATCTTGTGAAAAACTGGAAAGAAACAGTGGTTTAATTCTTAATTGAACTTAAACTCGTTCCACACCTCTACGCATTATCATACGATCTTGCCAGAACACTCAGAGTGACTCTTTATTGATCACATTGACGAGTGGAAATCCTTCTAGTGTTAACATCAAACAGCACTTGGTAGGTGACGTGCAAGATTCTATATGAATTGAGCTCGTGATAACTGGAAAGCAACGATGGTGAAAATCTTAATTGAAATTCACTTGTTCCAGGTTTCATGAATTGATGGCTTCAAATCACAAGGATAATTTATCCAAGTGATTCACTCTTTATGTTCGCAGTCAGCTTTGGACGGTCGAATAAAGAGAACGGGTTTACCCGCGAAATCCTGTCAGGAAGTTACTTAATTGAAACTATCCGTCACGGGTACGATATCTAATATCGTCCAACGGTCTTCACCGACCGGAGGTAAAATGCTACCGAATTAGAATAAAATGTCAAAGCCATTTTATTCGTGTCGTTGCTGTGTACCTGTTAAAGACGGTGGCGTTGCTGTGTACCTGTTGAAGACGGTGGCGTTGTTGCGTACCAGTTAAAGACGGTGGTGTTGCGGTGTACCTTTAGAAGTCATTCCCACATGCTTATGTTTTTCTGCATCAAAGTTCAGCAAAAATTCAAGAAAGTACAAGATTAAGTCTTCCGCTGTACCAAACTCTGAAGCTTTCGAGAATTCAACAAAAAGACATAAGTATGTGGAACATGGAGTCACGAGGAGGCAAAATTCACAAGAAGGCAAAGATCGCACGTGATTGGCCAAAAGAACAATGCTCTCAAGCCAAAGCCAAAAAGATCAAATCAAAATATTCACAACAAAAAGAAAGAAGAAAAGACTACGAGCTGAAGAACAAAGACTTAGTATAGTATGCTAGGTTTAGAATTTTGTAAACGTGGAGTGACCTCCCTTAGGGGGAGATTGTTAGAAATACGTTTTAACGTATATTAGAAGTATCGGTCACTCCACAATAATATTTATGTTGTAATAGCTCGTAGTTAGTGTTACTTATTAAGTTAAGTAAGAAACCGGCCCATGGGCTTGTCATGGGCCGGCCCAAGTCCAAATAAGGCTTGGAAGTATACTTACCCCTTTCCTCCTTGGAAAGGGGTTGGTTGTTGTTCATTTCTTGTTTCCACTTAATAAAATATCACATAGTTCTCTCTCACTTTCTCTCTCTAGTTTCTCTCTCTAGAAAACATCAACCCACTTCATAGATTCATAGGTTATCAAGATTCTACAGAATCTGACATGAATAGTCTCGACTATCAATTTTGTTCTCTTGTGGTACACTCTATATCCCTTAGACTGAGTTGCATATCCCACTAGAATGCATGCATCACCTTTCTCTTTCATCTTATCCAGATTTTCACCATCTCGGATTATGTAACATGTACATCCAAAAATGTGAAGGTGTTTGAGTGAAGGTTTGCGATCATGAATTATGTGCTATGGTGTCTTTTCGTTTCTTGGAATAATTAAGGAACGGTTTTGTGTGTAGCATGCGGTTGACACGGCTTCGGCCCAGAAGAATAGTGGTAGTTTTGAAGCGGATAATAATGTTCGAGCAGCCTCAACCAAAGTACGATTTCGTCTTTCAACAACGCCATTTTGTTCAGGTGTTCTCGCAATTGATGTTTCATGTTCAATCCTTTCGGCTTCAAAATAATTCATTAGATTTGAATTCAAGAATTATGTGCCTCTGTCAGTACATACCACTTTTACCTGAGCTTGAAGACCACGTTGTATCTGCTTAATGAAGTTGATGAGAACTTCGGGTTTTTCATCCTTGGATTTCAAGAAGAAAGTCCACGTGTACCTTGAGTAGTCATCGACAATAACCAGAATGTATTTCTTCCCATTGATAGTTTGAACACGCATAGGACCACACAAATCCATATGAAGAAGATTGATAACACCCAAATCCAACATGTTTTTTGGAGCGTTATTCGTACTTTTGTACATGTATATTGGTTATATCTATGATACTTTTGTGCATATTTGTGTCCAATTGTGTTTGCAAGTCTTTGTGTAGCCAATTGCAGGAATGAAGTGTAAAACAACACAAATGTGAAGATTAGTACGAGTACGAAGAATCCTAGTCAAGTTCAAGACCCTTGTACAAGTTACAAGCCTTTGAAAATCAAGTTCGGGTGCAAGAACAACTATTTCCAAGGAGCATACAAGTCAATCAGCATGAAGATGCCACCAACACCATCAAGTTGCCACTTGCAATAATCATCAAAGAAGCCACCAACGTGATGAAGAAGCCACCAACTTTTGTGTAGGCAGAAATTGTGTCTACATACATGCAAGATCATATAAGAAGCTTCTAGACTTGCTTTGGCTCCAAGCACTTCTCTTTGGCTCCAAGTATTTGTCTTTGGCTCCAAGTCATGCATTCACTCCATGCCATCAACTTTGCCTATAAATAAGACCCTTGGGGTCATATAATCATATACTTTTCAATATCTCTTCATATCATCTCATAAATAACTCTCTCAACCTTTTCCAAACCTCCATTCCCGGATTTGAGCAAGGTGGTGCAAGAAAAGTCACTTTTGGAGTCCGAAAAGCAAAGTTAACATCACGAAACTCTTAGGGATCATTACCCTAATCATTAGCAACATATTTCCACTTTGTAAGACTCTTGATTATGACTTGTAAGACTATTATTTCAGAGTTTATTTCATCATTTGTTATGAGTAGCTAAATCTCATTCTACACTTGGTAGGATGATGTTTGTGGTATGAAGTAGTGGTTATGATTGTGATTTATGTTTATTTCAATGTCAAGCTTTCCTATGAACCATTGGTACTTATGTTTCATGTGACGATTTTTATCAAAACTTAATTTGTTGGTAAAGATTTCGTAGGTTGAAAGGGTTATTTTCTATCAACAAGTCATGGCCGATTTGTCTATGATTGGCTATCTTTTGTATTGATCATTTCTTAAGAAGTTTTGATTATCAAGAAACATAATTATAAGTGTTAGCAAATTCATGAAACGACCGTCAATCGAGTGTGTTGAAATTGGATTAAGTCTTGAATTGAGTGATTGAGTCTAATGCTTGTTTTCTTAACCAAAGTCTTGACGAGGATTGAAGCTTTTGAAAACAATAGATTGGATTACCCATCTAATTATCATAATCATATTTGTTAAACTTGTCATCACAATCATACCACTACGGATGCCTAAACTAGTCTTTACCAAGTGTTGCCTTTAATCTTATTATTCATCTCATCATTTTACTTATTATTCGTTTGTCACCAATTGCTACAATCAACGATTATAGTTTTTGTTTTTGAATGATCATAGGTTTTCCAAATCTCCGTGAACGATCTCGGTATTACCACATAAAAGCTATACACAAACGAAAGGGTTATACTTGCCCGTGCATTTTTAGTCAATCCGGTAATACGTGTTATAAATTTAAAATTTGTTCTACAAATCTATCACACAACGGACGCATCAAAGATTTAACCGTCCTTTAGCGCTTGGTGTAGTCTTTGTCTTGAAACTACTTCGATTAGCTTTACAAAGCTCACAAGAAGAACAAAGATGATCTTTGATGAATTTCAAGCTAGGAAGGCCTCGCACAATATCTTTCTTGGAAAGCAAGTTGATGGTATCAAATTTGAGATGAGATAGACGTTGATGCCATAACCATGCTTGAGTCATTGAAGCCTTAGCCATGAAACAAATTGGAGTTGTGAAAGTTGTGTCTTGAAGTGAAATTGTGTAAAGATCTGTACCCCGTGAACCGGTGAGTAAATCATTCCCATAATAATCAAGAACAAAACATGTCTTCTTTCTAAATACAACCTCCAAATCTGCATCACATAATTGACTAACCGAGAAAAGATTGTGATTGATCCCTTCGACGTAGTATACCCTTTTGATCGTGATATTCCCCTGAACCAAATCTCCATATCCTAGGATCTATGCAAATTGATCATTTCCGAATCGGACTGTACCCACGAACTTATCCATGAAGTTAATTAGAAGCTTGAGATTCCCCGTCATGTGCTTGGTGCACCCGGAGTCCAGTATGAAGAGAATTATTTCGATCACCTGTAGAAAAACTAGAGCACGATGAAGCATTTGCTAAATTTGATTCCATGTTAGTTGTGATTTCTGAATCATTAGTTTCCCTAGTTTCAACACTTAACGGCACACTAACGCTCGTTGTCACATTTTTTGTTCTAACCTTAGGCACCCATTTATATTCTGGAGGACATTGATTAGCAAACCACTATTTCCAAGACTTGCTAGCATACTCATATAATTCCCTAATTAGGCTTCTAGTGTTCTTAGTAGTGGAGTCTGATGCATTACTTTTCTTATGGGGAGTTGCACCAAAATGGTTCACTTTGCGTTTGGGTTTACTAGCACTAATAGGCATCGTAATTTGCTTCTTAGTTCCAGTATCTACGCCTTTTACATTATTCATAGCACACATAGAATGATCAGAATTAGCACATTTTCCACATTTTCCACATTTCACACAAACAAACTTAACACTGAAAGCATTCAAAGCAGTCGAATCATTCAAATCGTCATTACATGCGATTAAAAACGTCTTATTCTTAGAAACATTCAAATTCCTAGGGTGGTCTTCTACTTTGTTCATCTTCCCTTTACTCTTTTTTTGCAAAACCTTATCATTCAGTTGAGTGCACTTAAGCTTAGGCTGGCTAACACTAGCAGTGAGGACTACTCCTGTAGTGAAAGACACACGTCTATTAGTGTTTCTAGAAATCTGAGGCGATTGACTATCTTTGTTTTGTGTGGGTTTAGTAGCCAATCTATACATACCTGGTTTGATCACATTTGTGCTATGTTCTTGAATAACCGTTTTGGGACCAATATGTGGTAACCTATCCTTCCCATCCTTCTTGGGGGCAAACCCAGATGTTGTAAATGAAGAATTTGAGAAAACAGATGGTTTTCCCAAGAAAGAGGATTTAGTCACTTTATACTCATTGGGTTGTCTCGCAACAGGTTTCTTAATTCTAGGTTCTACATTTTTCCCACCCATCTTAGCAATGAGTTTCTTCAACTCTTCAATTGCTATGTCTTTTTCTTGTAACTGAGCTTTCAAATCTGTAATGTCTAGACTTTTTTCGTTTAATAATCGACATGACTCAGATAATTTTACTTCTAAAGGTGTATCATGTGAAAAGCTTCCAATTTTGTTTTGCAAAGCAAGTTCAAGTGAGTGACAATGTTTTTGAATAAAATCACATCGATGTTTAATTAAGGTAAAAAAAATTTGGTTAACTTTTTGTGAAAGCTCAGTTTCATGACGTTCACACTCTTTGACCTTATCAAGTAATTGCATGCAACATCAGAATATTCATCGATATCAGCACAAGATGTAACATAAATACACATAATGTCTTTGGAGAGGCATTCTTGCAAGAGTAGATTATATGATATAGAAAACTCGTCTCTTTCAGGTTGATGGTTGTCAATTTCTTTTTCAAGAGATTCCACATATTTCAAATCGTCAAACATTTCTTGCTCTATTAACGTTTCAAATTCCAAAGCATGTTTCTTTGTTCTTTCTACAAGCGGAATCAAAATAGTTTTCAGAAGCACAGTTATAACGTGAGGAATTTCTTTATCGCCTTTCAAAAGTTTACGTTTTTTCCATTCATCGTCAACAACCTTTTTGAAATTTTCAATGTTACTCTTAAGAATTCTAAGAGCTTGCTTACTCTTGCTTATAGAATCTTGATGCGGCAAGTATCCAGCATATTTTGAAACACTAGTTTTCTTAGTGGAAAAAACTTTTCTCTATTTAATTCTTATTTGTGCACATTCAAAAAATATTTTCTCACGAGACTTCTATTTTTGTGGTTTAAAAAATTCATAAAGACTATTTTCATAAGCATAATTATATGGTTTCACAAAGTCTTTATTTACTGGTGATCTACTCTCCTCTTCAAAAGTTAGTGATTCATCACTATCAGGCCTAAGAATAAGGCAATCAAGGTCGTTCCATTGGGTCTCCTCAAGATATAGGCGGGGGTTCTCAGATTGAGCTTGCTCGAGGTACTTAGGACTAGTAAAACTAGCGTTACCCTTGAAAAACGAACGAGGTGCCAACATTCTCATGGTTTGAATAGATTGATTTGTTTTATAAACGATCTTCTTATAAAAATTGTTGAATTTATTGGATCGTTAGACTCAATGGTTTACACCATTTATCTAGGTTGATTAACATTCTTATGTATTAACATAGCGGAATTGAATGATAATCAAGAACAAGATGTTTAACAAAGATGAAAGATTCCCAAAGAGAGTTTGTATTAATGATTAACACAAACTACTCTAGGTGTGTGTACAATGAATCCCACACCTAGAGATCAATGTTTACAGTAGGTTACATTGTGAATATGAAAGTGATAAACAAAACCTACGTATGGTTCCTTTTATAACATAAGGAAACCATGATACATGGAAACTAAATAATATATTAATGAATAAATCAAAACAGACTTATTCACTCTTATCACTACTTTGACCAAATCTTTCTTCTTATCACATATGGCAGGGGAAACATACAGCAGGGGAAACTTTGTAGTATTTTGTCCACCAGCTTGAAGTTTCACATAATGTCTTATTTGGTCCTTTCTAGTTTCCATGGTGATTTGACTCATCAACTTTTAGCCCAACAATCTTCCCCTAGTTGATGATGTCAAAACACTTCCCCTTAAACATACAACACCAAAGATCAACAGGCTGAACACTCTCTGTAGACAACTTCCCCTTTTTGACATGATCAAATAGGGGTCTTCAATGTAAACAACCTTGATTTTCAACGACTACCAACCAATACCATACTTCTAACCCAAGCATTCCACCTTTCAAAATACCCTCCATGAAGCACATAGGCCTAGGATCCTAATAAAAATGATTTTAAGCAGTAGATACTCACATTAGTTGTCGTAGTACCAATAAGCAGTAGCGAAAACCTTCACTTCAATGTCATATGTAAATGACTAACACTTTATCAAATGAACTTCCCCTTAAAGTGTGCTAGTCATTGATGAATCTTCAATTCTGTAGGCTTTATGTAATGGGAAAGTTTCTCTACAGAGAGTGTTCAGCCTGTTGATCTTTGGTGTTGTATGTTTAAGGGGAAGTGTTTTGACATGATCAAATAGGGGTCTTCAATGTAAACAACCTTGATTTTCAACGACTACCAACCAATACCATACTTCTAACCCCAAGCATTACACCTTTCAAAATACCCTCCATGAAGCACATAGGCCTAGGATCCTAATAAAAAATGATTTTAAGCAGTAGATACTCACATTAGTTGTCGTAGTACCAATAAGCAGTAGCGAAAACCTTCACTTCAATGTCATATGTAAATGACTAACACTTTATCAAATGAACTTCCCCTTAAAGTGTGTTAGTCATTGATGAATCTTCAATTCTGTAGGCTTTATGTAATGATTACATATGAAGAATATGAATTATAACTTACTTGATGATGAAGTAGAATAACCCGAACTTGCATTCTATATCTTGCACTAACCACGTGACAAAGAGGAGAATATACTAAATCCTCATTTTTCATGAAAATAAGACACTGAGCACGATAATGTAACTCCTTCAAGTGATAGAGAATATGTGCATAGAGTACCATAAGAAAAATCACATATTCCTAGATCTTGTATCACTTTGTCACTAGGTGTTTAAGAATAAAACGCATACCCGCGAAAATCTAATTCGTCCTCAAATAAATGATAAAAACTTTTTCTTCGTAATCAATAAAATTAAATCAAGCCTTTATACCTTTAAACCAGTTGCTGTGAATATACCAATCTCCAAAACCTTGCTGTCCCAAAACTCATATCTGACAGCAGGGGGAACTTTCAAAAACAGTGGGAATCTATTAATGAAAGCAGTGGGATCTATTGAAGGCAGGGGGACCGTAGCAGGGGGAACTTTTAATAAAAGCAGGGTAAACTTTTTCAAAAGTAGGGGAACTTTTAATGCCACTGTTTTTATTATTAACTAACTGTGACAAACCCAAACATTAAGAATGAATTTGTAACAGAAGGGAAATAATAAAAAAAAGAAGAATAAAAAATTACCCTACTATGAAAAAGTACCTGCACTCGATATACCCCAGTGATGTCAAACATAGCAGCCTTAGACGAATCATTGTTGCTTTGCCTTTTAATTGGCTAGATCAGCAGCTTACGCCATACCCTCATCCTTTGCAGCCAATCACACATGACCAGCAGACAACAAAAATATTACTTCAAAACAAGTACCCACATGAAGACATTACAATCAACGAATTACCTTATTCTTTGTATCCCTTTCTTGTTACCGAACACCATGGGGACCATATTTACTCTATCCATGTGAACACGATTTAAGTAATACCACTTGACCAATGCATATATCTTGAGGTCACATCAGCTTTAACCAATAAAATATATCACATCTTAAGTTTTCACGTGCTGTACCAAAAGCAATTTGCTTCTACCATATTTATTCATAACGTCCCACTGTATACAAACTTCCATGAATTACAAAAGTCTAGCTTGACCGAATCTTGTGGATTTCTATAAGCTGATAATAAACACCAATCACGGAACATTTATTATCAACACACGTTATCACACAAATCGTTCATACAATTCTTTTATAAAACCTTCTGTTCTTTTTATGTATTCGTACCACTGTGACAGAGAACAAATTGAATATATAGGATTTCACTCACACGAAACCTTAAAAGTAATTCCCTGTCATATATCACGGTTTTGATCTTCATAGCAATAAGAACTAATTATCTAGGGTTTTGACACAAACCCTAGACCTTCACAGCAACGAAATTAAACATCTTGTATCTCCTAGATATCGAGAGCCACCCTCTCTGATACCACTTGTTGAATCCATTGGATCGTTAGACTCAATGGTTTACATCATTTATCTAGGTTGATTAACATTCTTATGAATTAACATAGCAGAATTGAATGATAATCAAGAACAAGATGTTTAACAAAGATGAAAGATTCCCAAAGAGAGTTCGTATTAATGATTAACACAAACTACTCTAGGTGTGTGTACATTGAATCCCACACCTAGAGATCAATGTTTACAGTAGGTTACATTGTGAATATGAAAGTGATAAACAAAACCTACGTATGGTTCCTTTTATAACATAAGGAAACCATGATACATGGAAACTAAATAATATATTAGTGAATAAATCAAAACAGACTTATTCACTCTTATCACTACTTTGACCAAATCTTTTCTTCTTATCACATATGGCAGGGGAAACATACAGCAGGGGAAAGTTTCTCTAGCAGGGGAAACTTTGTAGTATTTTGTCCACCAGCTTGAAGTTTCACATAATGTCTTATTTGGTCCTTTCTAGTTTCCATGGTGATTTGACTCATCAACTTTTAGCCCAACAAAATCAATTTGAACTTCATGTTCCACGACTTTTTCAATGTCTTTAGCTTGTTTAGATTTGAAATCTTTTTGCAAGTTTGCAACCTCTTCCGTTTTCGAAGTGACTAGTTTAGTTTTATCCTCTTAAAGAAAACCAATCATTTGAGTTAGCTCGTTCACTCTAGTGGTAGAAAGATACGTTTTGTGTCGTTCAGTACTTAAAGAGGTGTTATAATTACGTTTCTCTTGTTCTAAAAGCTTAAGAGTTTCGTTGTATTTAGTTTCAAAAACATCCTTTACAGTAGTAATGACACCCCCTTTGTACCTTGCAATCTCTTTATCTTTTTGAATAAGCTCATCTTTGCAGCTTGCAAGAAGCTCACTAGAATTTATAACTGCAGCTTTGCTTTCTTCAAAATTTTGAGTGAGCGTAGCGTTTTCCTTCTTTAATTGCTTTTTACTCTTTCTAGTTTCTTTGACATCTTTTTGTAAAGTAGCAATTAAATTAGCAACCGTAATACGCTCCTCGTCATCATCATACTCATTAGCATGTTGATCATCCTCATACTCATTATTGCAAATGTCTGATGAATCGGATGTGTTATTGTTATCAACCGTTTCCATCATACATGTGTCAGTAATGGTTGTGGGTAGCTCACTATGCTCATCAGTATCACCAAACACATTATATTCCTCATCAGTTTGTACCTTATCAATTGGCTCAGTATCAAAGATAGGACCATTGTCATCTTCAGTGACTTTAAGAACTTCTTCAACCTTTGCCATGTACGAGTAATGTGCTTCGAGTTCTTGGTCGGAGACTTCATCATCAGTGTCATCAAGCATTGCTCCTTCCTCTACCGACAGTTTGACCCATGCATCCATCTTCTTGCATAGAAACATTTTCTCCTTATGATATGCATAATCCTTAACCCGTTTCGGTTTTCTGCATTCCTTTGCCATATGCCCAAATCCGTTGCAGTTATAGCACTGAATCCCACTTTGCTGAACCACTTGAGTACCAACTGTTTCCCTGTCCCCAGTAACAGTAACAACCATCTGATTATCATATGTAGTTGATCGTCGATCATAACGTGCATAATCCTCATCATGCGTTGGATTACGTCGATCATACCTTGAAGGACTCTCCCCACGCCTACGTGTATCATACCTTGGAGGGCTCTTAATATATATGTTCCGTGTGTTAGATGAAGTTCAGAGTTTGTTGTTGGTGGGTTTGTAAATATTCTTGTAAGACTTCATGATGAAAGCAATTTATTGCTCCATTTCCCTATCCTTCTGAGTTTGTTCTTCGTCACTATCTTCTTCGGATGAGTGCTCAGATGGTTGTGATGGTGATCTAGGCTCTTTACCTCTTGATCTTGTGGGAGAAGATGTCTTGGATGCAATAGAGTATCTTGGTGATGATGATTGAGTAGAGTATGACTTTTGAGCACGAGAGCGATGATTTTGATAATGTTGAGTGGTAGACACCAAAGCAAGTGGATTAGCAGTCTTTGCTACCCGTTCAGCTTGAAGTTTATTTGCCTCATTCTGAAATTGTTTCAAAATGTCAAAGAGAGTGTGATAGTTGACCTCGTATAATTTATTATATTGTTTCACCAAAGTTACAAATCGTGTCCACTCTGGTTGAAGCTGATGTAGGAATTGCACATTGACTTGCATGGTGGAGACTTCCAAGTTGTTTCGTGTCATGTCATTCATCATCTTGTAGAATCTGGAGTAATATGAATCAATCGATTCTCCATCCAATGAAGTAAACTTTTCAAAGTTCCAGAACAAGTTTGTTTTGACATCTTGCTTGTTAAGTGATTCTCCTTGTTGCAAGCGTTCAATGGCAAACCACATTTCTTTTGTAGTAGAGCAGGCATCGACCGTTGAGTAAATATCATCCACAATCCCACTTAGAATCAGATAGATTGCTTCCTTCTCTACATCAATCCAAGCATGGTTCTCTTTCGTAGTGTTCTCATATGTTTCCTTAATAGTCTGCTCATCGGCACCTGGCGTCGAGTCGGTTGCTGGAGTTGCAGGAATGGTTATTGTAGTGAGAGTATAAGGTCCGTCTTTGATGCAACGACGTAGAACATCACTATTTGGTTTAGTATCAAGATATCGAATAAAACGTGATTGTCATTGTGCATATCGACCAGACACGAGCATTGGTGGTCTCTCTTTGTTACCCGCCACCATGATGTTGTTGTTTGTCACACGATACTCTGCAATAGAATCCATCTCGATAATCTCTGAAATGTTGAAATGAATACGGATCTTAAGTAGATGCTGTAGTGATTGTTGTTGAAGAGAAAAGTAGTTGAAATCCCCTAATAATGTATTCTTAGGAAATCAAAAATTCCAAGACTAAATCACGTTTTTTTTTAATCTCGGAATATTTCACTTAAACAAGATCTCGGAATTATGCTAATTGTAAAGGATCTCGCAATAACCCTGTATCACAAAGAATTCGCAATGTTCCAAATCCAAGATCTCGCAATGTTACAAAATTAAGGATCTCGCAATACTACAATAGACAAAGATCTTGCAATACTACAAATGGAAGATCTCGCAATAACGTACACAAAGATTTCGCAATATTCAAACAAGGATCTCGCAATATTCAGGAAAATAATAGATCTCGCAATATTCGATCAAGGATCTCACAATATTCAAGCAAGTAACAGATCTCGCAATATTCGAGAAAGGATCTCGCAATAATCAAGCAAGAAAGATCTCGCAATATTCGAGTAAGGATCTTGCAATATTCAAGAAAGAGAGATCTCGCAATATCATGATACTTTTCGCAATAACCAGGTTTCCTAATTATTGTGAGAATTCTCACTGAAATATTCCGCAGTAAATAGAAGTATTCCGCAATAATCTCGGAAAATACGTACTTTTTTGCTTCAATCGAGCCAAACGCCCCAAAATGTCGCATTTTTCACCAAAAAAACTATCCCAAATCCCTACCACAACTATGTAGGAGATTTGTATGAAGATTTAGAGCACGAAAAAACACAAAAAAAATTGAAACGAGAGGTATGATGATCAAAAACTCACGAACACAACAAAAACAATCACTAATCTACCCCGTGGCGATTGATACCAATTGTTGTCCCTTGATTTATGATGATAGATTAAAGAAATAAGGAAGAAATGAGATGAATTTTAGAAAGAGAAAGTAGTGAGAGAAAGTAGTGAGAGAGATGATAACTATGTGAGATTAGATTAAGAATAATGAACAACCAACCTCTCCTAATATGCTAGGAGAGATATTTATAGCCTTGCCTACATGTGGCATAATGGGCTATATGTTTGATTGGGTCGAGCTTGAATAAATTCTTAGTACCTTGAAAGAGGTAATTTTAAGCTAGCCATCAATCACGTATTGTAACGACTATTATACTACCTATTACAGCGTTCTAATAAACGATACATAATAAACTTATGACTGATCATTCTTGTTTAACTCAATCTTTTGAGGCTGACAGTCAACAACTTTCCATTGATTGTGACGAGACTTTTAGCCCGATTGTCAAGCCGGCCACTATTCGTAATGTTCTTAGTCTTGCATTGACCATACATTGGCGTGTTCAACAGCTAAATGTTAAGAACGCTTTTCTTAATGTAGATCTATGCGTCAGCCTTCAAGTTTCATGGACTCTCTGTATCCTCATCATGGATGTCTCCTTTAGAGATATTTATATGGGTTGAAACAAGCCCCTCATGCTTGGTTCCATTGATTTGTTGCTTATGCTACCCAAGTTGGATTTTATTCGAGTAGATGTGATTCCTTTTGATTTATTTTCAGATCTGGTACTACACAACATACTTATTGATTTATGTGGATTATATTGTTCTTATAGCCTCTTCTACATATTTTATTTAGAAGATTATTCTCTCTCTACATAGGGAGTTTGACATGACAGATCTTGGTGACCGTAGTTATTTCTTGGGGATCTTAATTAAACGTGACACAACATGGATGTTTCTCTCTCAAAAGAAATATGCTATGGAATTTCTTAAGCGAACATGTATGCTTAAATGTAATCCTAGTAGGACTCCTGTTGACACTAAGTCTAATCTTGGTCCTGAATGGACAACTATTTCAGATCTTACTTTATATCAGAGTCTCACAGGTGGCTTGCAGTATCTTACATTCACTCGGCCTTTTCTCTTATGTTGTGCAACTGTTTTGTATATATATGAATGATCCTAGGGAGCCTCACTTAGCTGCTCTCAATAGGATTCCTCGTTATGTTCAGGGCTTTTTGGAGTTCGGTTTACAGCTATATGCATCATCGGAATCTTCTCTTGTGGCTTACACTGATGTTGAGTGCGTTGATTCCCCTGCTACCCCTAGAGGCACATCTGGATATCATGTATTTTTTGGGCAACAATATTTTATCATGGTCTTCTAAGCGACAACAACTCTTTCATGTTTTAGTGCTGAAGTTGAATACTGAGGTGTTGCTAATTTTGTTGCTGAGACGGCACGGTAATCGGTGTATTTTGCATTCACCTTATACCATGTTAATATAGTATAATTGCATTTTTATTTGTTGTTATACATGTACTTTGAGTGTGTTTTGTGATTATGTAGGTTATGCGCGAAATGAAATAAAATGGCCGCTTTATTAATATTTGGAGAAAAGATATGGAGAGTGACGATAAATGAAGAAAATTATCGAAAAAAAAGATTTAAGCACGTCGTAATATTTTTGGTCATATTTTATTCGACCGGGCTTCGTTTGAGCAATTCTTGGTGTTCGGCTATTTTTAATTGGGCCAAAGTCTTTATATCCCAAAAGAAAATTAAAAAAAAGGAAAAAGCCCATTGGCCCATTTGAGGAGCAAGAGTCAGCCGCTACAAACAGAAAAAGGGATACAACAATACACAATTCGTCCCATGTGTGAATTTATACATCCGCCAAAGAAGAATAATAAAAGGATTGGGGGACAGCCGCAATTATTAACACAATTCGTTTGTGTTTTTCTTTTTATTCAACAAGTAATAAGAATATGAACAGTGCACTACGGGTCGTCCCAATGTCCGGATAATTTTGTTATAATTCCTTCCGGTAACTTTATTTATGGTTTGATCATTACTTTTGGATTGTCATATTTATTTTACATTGATTTATGATTTATTTATAAATTATTTTGTTTGATTAATATTATGTTTAATTATTTGTGCAAAACAATTTATTGTTAGTTAGCGATTCATACCTATTCTATTTAGTTAAAGAAAAAGATGGTCGCATAATCGACATAAGTTGTGACTAAATAGATTATTAAAACATAGTTGTTGGTTGAATTAGTATAAGACTTATTATTGTGAGTCATTGATAAACATAATAAGTGATGAAATTAATTCATTTATTTTAATTCAAAATAATCTTTGTAATTGGTTCAAAAAGTTTTGGTAATCCATAAATGTGATCGACCATAGATATTGGGAGCTGGAAGGAATTGCCTTTTTATTATTATTTGTTTACATCTTCACTTATATTTTTCAAGTTTAATCATTAGTTTAGTCAGCATTTTAATTATTATCAGTATTTAGTTATTTAGATTTTTAAAACCAAAACTTTTATTGACCAGTGATCACCCTAAAAATTAAATTAAAACCACATACACCTCGTAGATTCGATACCCGCTTGTCCTATCTAGTATAAGGTAATTAGGTTTATATTTTACCGCTACTTCGACGCTGATCACATGGCTACACAATCTTCTTCGAGAACTACACACACCTCTACTCGCTTCCACTCTTGTGTATTGTGATAATGCTAGTGTTGTGTATTTGTATTCTTATAAAACTCGTATTAGCTACTTTAAATTCGAGGACGAAGTTTTTTTTAGAGGAGAAGAGCTGTAAAACACAAATTTTGAGTATTTGAAGTTTACATTTTATTTCATATTATTTGAATTATAAGTTTCGAATTAATAAAGAAATTTAAATAATTAGACATTAGGTTATGAACTTCTAGAAATAATAAAAATATAACATAAGGAAATTGTTTCTATATATATATATATATATATATATATATATATATATATATATATATATATATATATATATATATATATATAATATGAAAATTTCGGCCATATGAATGTTTTTACAAAAAAAAAATATTTTTAAAGTTAAAACTATTTTAGGAATGAAGTGTATGAATACACCAAAAATCTTTTATATTTTAAGCTTTGGTTATTAAAAAGAAAATGGTGTAAAATAACTAGACATGTTTCCTTTAAACTTAGTAACAAATACTTTGGTCATATCCCCTCTAAAATACTCCTAAAAATTGTTCATCTGTCTCTCCTATCATCCTTTATTATTAAAATTCTCAAGCTCCATTTTTGTGCATCCTCCATTGAAGGTTCAAGCAAAAAGGTGAAAAGCTTATGTGTTTGTGTGCATTCTTTTTCTCTTCTTCTCTTGGTGTTCTTGGTGGTTCTTGGTGATGTTATCATCATCATCCTCCTATCATCTTCATAGGTAAGTCATCTACAATCTTGTGTTCTTCTATGTGTCACCATGGATCTTTTGTTTTTGTTATGTATTTATAATATGGGTGTTTTATGAACCTTAAAAATATGTTAATGGTGGTTAGGTGGCATAAACTTACATACTGGTCATAGTTAACAAGATATAGAAGCCCTGGGATGATTTTTTGGGTAAAACATTTTGATTAATTAAGGGTGTACGTTTAGGCAGTTTGGAAAATAGGTCATATTAAAACAAGCATAACATGATTTTTATAAAAGTTTTTTGAGTGATTCAAGTGTCTATTGATATGTTACTTCGAGTCTAATTTCTAGAACATGTATTCTTTTATTTTTAAGATACTTGTAGGTATGATTTATAATCCGTTTTTGTGAAGGTGTCAAAACTAGTTTTGTCAGACTAAAAATCTCAACTCTAGAGTAAAATTTATATGTCAAAAACTATAAGGTCGTTTGTTATGCCACTTCTGTGGGATGATTTTCATATATTGTGACATTTAATGATTTTTGTTTATGAATTAAGGAGTTGTCTAAGTGGGTCAAATGGGTCAAAACATTCTGTATGTTTCTACCAGGGTAGGTTTTGGGCTAGTTTTGATTTTGTGGGCTAAGGGATCATGAATGGGATTAAACCAAATTACATAGGCCTTTTAGATCCATTAGGGAACCTCTGTAATTTTTTCTAGATGTTATGGGCTATATTTGGTTGGGTACTTATACTTAAGTAGTGTAACTTACCTTAAAAATAAGTATAAAATCAGATTATGAAAACATTTATTTTAAGTAGTGTTAACCACCTATTTTTGGAAACTTGAGTGGTGAGGATCTATTTATAGTAAGTATTATATATGGAAATGTGTTTTGTAGATCCGGTGACACCTGTTTGATTTCGTTAGCGTTAGTGTGCGGCTCCATTTTGCGCATTCGCTAAGGTACGGATATTCCGTCCTTTTAGTAAGGACCTTCTTCTTCGTTTTTAACTTTTGTAATATGATCTCTTGATGCCTTTACTATGTTTCACCTTATGTGGTTTTCGTATTCCATGGCTTCCTCCTTTCTTTTGATTCATTGTCATTCGTAGGTTTTATTTGCCTTTTGTTTGTTCCTTATTGATCTATTTGTAATTTGTTGTTACGATTTCCTTTGCCCAAGCTTTTGCAACTAGTCATGGAGGTACCATGACCGCGTCATTGATGCACCAATGACGTGACACTATCTTTGGCGGTGCGATTGATCCACGGCTTTCCCTTTCGATGGCCATTTTGCTATATTATGTGTATGTGCACTAGTCATCGAGCTAGTGTACATATATGACTTTGTTTTGCAGGGGGCGTATGGATGCATCATAGGTAATATGCTATGATATGTGATTATTGATTGTTGTGTGTGTGCAATACACCCCATATCGCTTTCGGTACATTAGGTCTGATCCACCTATGTACATTTGGGAGAACCGTGCAACTGCACGTGATATATGTGTGGATATGTGATATGATATGTGAGAGCTCGTTGGCACTTCCTTTACACTTGTGTTATTATTCACTTGATATATTTTGTTCTTTTACTTCATATACTCCTTATGATCTATGATTCGCAGATTCCACTATATCACTTCTTTTTTATTGCCTTTATATTATATCCGTTCAGAGCGTTAGCTCGACCGCATTTTTTTTCTTGCGGCAGGTATTAAGCGGAAAGCTGGAAAGTGAGACTTGGATATTGAGAGTTGTCTAGAGTCACCATTGAGTCAATAAATGTTGAAGACATTTATTATTTCAACACTTTTATAATTTGGACCCTTTTGTTTTAGGATTTTGATTTTATTGGAGTTAACTTATGTTTATTATGTTTTAAGAAGTAAGTTTGTTTTGGACTTTTCTTTTATATTTTTCTTATATCATATCATAACGTAACATTTTGTCTATTTATCAGAGCGGGTGTTACACTACTAATCTGGTCCAACATCAACGAACTAAACACATTCAAATTGGCATTCATTTTGTTCGTGATATGGTTGTTATGGGTCATGTGCGTGTTCTTCATGTTCCATTTCGTTACCAATATGCATATATCTTCACCAAAGATCGTCCTTCGACGTTATTTGAAGAATTTCGCACCAGCTTGAGAGTTCGATTGTCTTTTGCTCAAATTGCGGGAGAGTGTTAGTTGATATGTCGGCCTATTGTGTTTAAACTTTATCCCAATTGTGTTATTCTAGATCCTTCTTATGTGCTTATATATTGTGACAATTTAATAATATTACCAATCTTACAAGCTCTTCATTATATACTAACTCAAACCTTATAACTTGATAGAAAAGAAACTCTCTGATTACTTAAGATAAGTGACCCTGATATTCCGTTGGTTTTTTAATCATTGAAATAAAAACACAAATTAAACAAATAGTAGAAGTACGCGAATAATAAAACGGGAATGTATCAAACAATTAAATAAAAATGAACATAAAACTTCATGCTATTTTAAACGATATATTGCTCGAATTTCACATTTGACCCACTTGAATAAGAACGGTGTCGTCCGGATCCTCTTGTGGATGATCGTACCAAATGGAGGAAGTTAGTTAGGATTTGAATTATTAGAATTTGTCGATGATGACGCGTGAGGATTAGACAAAGATGAACAATTAGGTATTTGATTTTGCATATTGTTGAGTATATGATTGACCTATTTTTGATAATCAATTTTTGTAAGTCAAAGTTAGAAATAACTAGAATTATAGTTGAGACTGATTGTGAAAGTATATGTTAACAAATGATAATTAAAAAGATATTTATAATATTTTAGAGAAACAAATTTAGAGATGTGGTTTTGAAGGAGCATTTATTTTTTTATTGTAAAGGTTCAGTTGATTGGTTAATATAAACTTTTAAAAATAGGATATGGGCTTAATCTTAACTTTTAGTTAGGTGTGCGGGGCTTGTTCCTTTGAGAAAGGTTAGTGACGCTAAAAAAATGCATGAAGTTAGGGTTTACCAGTTTAACCTTTTTGACAAAAGTGGAAGAAAGGGTGGTTTTACATTCAAAAACTCGGAAGAATAAAAGAAGAAAAGAAAAAAAAAAGCGTGATAACGAGCTGGAGGCCATAGCGTGAGAGTCTATAACGAAAGCTGGTACGGTCTCTTGCGCCATATGGTTGCAATGTTGCATGAAGGGTTAAATGCACACGCTTGTAATATACAGAGTACTTTAGTAGACATTTTTCAGATATTGCAACATATTTTGATTTCTTGCTACATGTTGAAATTCGAACTACCTTATAAGAGGTTAGAGAAAAACATATGTCATGAGTTTATAACAATAACCCTCTTACTGTGATACAGTGTAGCAAATAAAACTAAAAACATATTATTAGTTCATCAGCAAATAAGTTAATAAGGTAATGCTGTTATGTTGTGTTAGATGTGTAAACATATACCAGGTCAGTCAGAAACCTTTAATGGGCTTTAGGCTAGGCACAACGCATGAGGGTCGCGACCTAGTTTTTTCGGCCGGCGACCTAGTGCGACCTATTTGCCACAACCCGGCGATTTAATGCGACCTAATTCAATTTTTTTTATTTTTTTATTTAATAAAAATAACATTTTATATTTAACAAATATAACATTTTATTACAAAAAAAACATTTTATTCCATACAACACGCATTACACTAAAAAAAAATATTACATAAACTAAAATACGAAACATTAGAAGTAAAGAGGGTATAATGCATTAGCTAAAACTAACTCCAAAAATTGTCAAATTAATATATGTTGTGAGGAATTAAACAAAGCTCAATATATTAAAATTTGGAATTTTTTTATAAAGTTTATATAATTAAAACACGATTAAAACATATTAAATTTTAAAAAAAAAGTTTTTTTTTTTAATAAAACACAAACACAATACACAAACACATCATGACCGAATATGTAAATAGTTCGTGACCAAGGTCGTTTTGGGCTCGACCGAAACCGGCGACCGAATCGCCGCAACGCGACGACTCGGTCGCGACCGCCTGACGACCTACAAAATTCAGGCGCGTTGTGCCTAGCCTTAGATATTGTTCGTTTGGTTGAGGTGTTATTTGTTTGTTAAGAAGTTCTAAATTTGAATCTGATTCGTATATCTGAATTTGAACTTGAGACGGAAATGTATGAATCTGAATAAATCAATATTGTTTGTTTTTTAAAAGAAAACGTGTGAATACTTTATTATTTCAACTAGAGGCATTCAGATGTTTTTTCCATGTGTGATCCATCGAAATGTTTTTACCTCTACTTGTCTCTGAACCAAAAAAAAAAAAAAAACACACTTAACACTTGAAAGCTTTAATTGATAAAGAGCTTTAATCTATTAAAAGGCTGTTAAAACTTGTTTATTAAAAATAAACACCTGACTTTGTAATAAGTTTATAGCCCAAGCATATAGGTGCTACAAAGAAAAGTTTTGTAAGCTTTTGATAAGCTCAACTGTAGGCATGCGGTTAACAAATAACAGGAGTGACAGATTCATAATTTTTTTACAAAACGGTGTATCATGCATTTATTGAAGATAAAAGATGACAGAGAACTGATTAAAATAGTTTTATTGGTAACACATTATTTTGTAAAATATTTACAAAAATATCTTATGAATAACCTCGTAAGTAAAACCTTACTTTGGGCTTTTGATCATGATCCCGTCGGCACAGATTCTAAATCTACGTGTCTTTAGTCTAACAAAAATCTCTAAGATTTTGGGTGATGTTTGTTTCGTTAGGATGTTTTACGTGTGAACCTCACTAATATATCGTAATGATAAGATGTGGTTTTAATGTCTTAATCTAAATGATGGCGGTGTGCTCAAATCCCGTGGATTAGTCGACCAATGAGTCGAAAATCACGATTAAAAAAAAAAAAAACATTGTTTATTATTTCATAATTGATCATTTTTTAGAAATATATTAAACAATAATAATTTATTAATTGTTAGACTTATAAGAAAAACAAAATAGCACATCAATCTTGTATAACAAACATTTGATAAGTTAAAATTTTTCTTGATTGTGAAATTAAGCCCGAATCTAAGTATTTCACAATCTCAATCTCATTCATGTCAACCACTATTTTCACCAAGTATAACCACCATCATAAATTATTAGATCTCACACCTACAAACAATTTTTTTTTTTTCTAAACTTTCTACCACAAACTTGCAATCTCAACCAAATGTTTTGTAAATCGTTTTTAATAATAGGTTCTTGTAATAGTTTAAAGGAGATGACTGTAGATTTATGTTATACGTTTTTTTTCCATTGTTATATCTTTATGTGAAACATAGACAACACTTGGTATCAAAAAGTGTATACTAAGAGTCAGACAGATCAAATACTCAACTCTGACTCAGTCAAAAGTTTTTTATCTGACTCCGTTTGAATGACAAGAAAAAACATACAACCATTATATCTGATCGCATCTGACTAGAGTCTAGAGGTAATAGTAGAGTTAGAAGCGGCTCAGACGTTTTTAGTAAAAACAAACACACCAATAAACTAGTACTATCAGTTTTTCTACAAATGCAGTTTTAGTCTGGAGGCAATAGTAGCACTCAATTTCATATATTACTCTTAAGCTTTGAATGGGTTTAAGAGTCGAATTTCAAGTATAATGTCATTAAAAAAATAAAAAAGAACTTGGAAGGGACATATGTTCTTTTGAACTTTGAAGCTAATGATATCAAAGATCTACAGTACTATTTATTCTACGGATTTCATGAATCTTGTTTCCCTCGAACAAACCTACTACTAACAATGCCGGAGTATATCAGTTTTATGTAATTCCTAAATGACCAATTGCACTCATCTTTGATTCGGCTTACTGATCTCTAAAATCACCCCGAAATCTAAATGAACTTCTTTTTGCCGGGGTAAGCCATTATTCAACTTCTGATCAACTATATAAGGTTTATTGACCGATCTAAAGTTGTAAATATTTGTTTTCGTATGTAGCAAACTCATTTGTTAAACTGTTAACCATACATAAACAAATATATGAAATGTTATCCAATATTTTGTGGCCCATCTCTTGAATGTGTAAGTCAAATGTAAAATCAAAATTCCCTCACCAAATGCCAAGTTCACAAGCTTCCTTAATTCAGTGGCTTCCCACCTACACTACCTCTGTGCTTTTAATTTTAACTTTCCTACACTTCAACACGCTACACTACTCTTCAATATTTTCATCACATACAATTTTTATTCTCTTTTTATGTTTTAGCTTGACAATTTTGACGAAACATGGAGTCGACTAATGTAAAAGCTATTCTAGATTTTATACGTTTCATGGTAATAGTTATAATTTGTCTAAAACATAGACAAGCCGGATACATGGATTTTCTCGAGTCGCATACTCGCATTCAAGGTGGATAACAGCAGCTGCTGTTACTTGTAGATAGGGATTTTTTTTTTCTTAGAACGGCAAATGTTAGTGGTTGTTAGTGGGTTAAGTCGTGTAATTACATCCAAGCGGAATAATATCTTCTTCGAACCTTCGCCTAGTTATTTTACACTTCTTATCCGCTTCGTCTGAAAAGGCTTTGACAGGTCTTGAACCCTCGCCTAGTTATGTTAGACTCCTTATCCGCTTATGTAAAAAAACCACTTAATAGAACCTTTGTGACCAACTGAGTTAAGCTAATTGATTTGTAGATAGGGATCTAACGAGAAATAATTTTTTAACCGGAGAAAATTAAATTTGATTTGCAAAACAACTTAGATTATATTATAAAGTGTGCCTACCATAAACATCCAACATACACAAACATATACGACAATAGAAGGATGGTCAAACAACACACAAAATGGTTTCGAAAAGTCCAAATCAATAATCAAATTATGAAGTAGCATTATATAGCTAAATGTTCATATTCTACTAGGTCATTTGATTTTACCTAAACCATGCACATTTAACTATACGAATTGAGATCTATAAGGAACATGAAAAAAAAAATAGAAGGGAACAAATTTCTACCATTAATTTTTTTTTAATCCAATAATCATCAACCATCTTCACAATTATATATAAAACCTAAAACAACACAAATGACTCTTATTTATTAAAATTATTTTCTCTCTCTAAAAATATACATCCTATCACCTACTTAAAAACTACCGCCAGAAAATTAAAAACCATCATCGCCGGATCTACAACAACCCTCGCCGGATCTACAACAAATCTCGCCGAAAAACAGAAATCTCGCCGGAAAACAAAAAATATTACAATATCACCGTAAACATAAAACCGTTGCCCGTCGTAGATCCGCCATCGTTTCGCTGAATAAGCAAGCAAAAAGTAATTGTTTGATTTTGTTTCTTTGACTCATTGCACAGGGTCTCATCCTCGTCAGCTGATAATTTTGAACTGAAATTTCACCTACGCCGTCACTAATTTGTCTTAATATGTTTGAGACATAAAAACTGTGAAACTTTTTGTTTCTATTGATGTTGGTAGGGGTAAGATAGTTACTTTTGAGTGATATCCTATCTATGCATATTCTATTTAATGGGCTCTTAGCTTTGAAATGTCATTATTTGCTTTGATATTCCCATTACAACCATTTATGAGATACAATATATCAGTTTGTTTAATGAGATAGACAGTTCTTGATCTTCTTGTTGGGACTTAGAGATCTTGAGTTGATATGACAAAACAAGATGAAGGACCTAGTAGTAATATATTAGCTTAGATAGTAAGCTAGGGTTGTGATGTAACCCTAGTACCTCTATTATATAAAGAGGGTTAGGCACACATGGTTATTCATTCATTCACAAATAATGTAAACCATAAGTGTGGCGTTCTCCTGGTGTCAAGCCTATGAGGCACTAGGAGTAGTAGTTAGTAGTTCATTAATAGTAATCATTTCATTAGTGAAAGCCTTGTTCTTAGTTATGATTGTGTTCTTTATGTTCCGCTGTGCTTATTACAATCATGATCATGATATCCCAGATGAGTCTAGATCCTAAGACTCAACAAGTGGTATCAGAGCTTGTTGGCTCTCGATCTGGTTGATCTACAAGGTTTTCATATGTTATCTTCTGTTTTATGTAAATAAAGTTATTGATCTAGGGTTTTCCCAACAAACCCTAGATGATTCGTTGTCATGTTGCTGATCTATCGCGTTGCTGCTGTTTATATGATGTTCATATGATGTTGCTACTGGTTCTTGAATGATCATACTGGTTGTGGGGAGTTGATTCTTGAATCAACAATGAACCCCGTATGATCATGATGGTTGTTCAGAATGATGATTCCATAGCAGATTTGATATCACTAGTGCAAACCCTAATTCTGGATCATGTCCTTGTTGCTGATGGTGATGATGTTTCTGCTAGCTTTGGTGAGTTGATCATTGATCAATGATGAACCCTTGCAGGACTAAAAATACTTGCTGCCAAAATTATTGTTGCTGTAGAAGGTTTTTCGTTTTAGGGTTTATGTGTTCATGAAACCCTAGATTGATATATTGTTCTTGCGGCTTGGAATGAAGGACAGAAGTAACACCAGTTCTTTACGTGGGTATGTGCGTGTGTCTCTGGTCCAACAAGTAGAAGCAAAAAGGGATTCACGTAAGACATCACTTGATTTGTTTTATTCGTGTGCAGGAAGATATGGAGGGATTATGATATATTTTATCATTGTTCTCTTTATGTTTGGCAATATGCTTTGGACGTAGTACATGTTACGTGAACTTTCTGTATGCGATTATTGGTGATACAGTAGTGATACAATTCGCATGTGATTATTGGTGCTGATTTTTAGGGAGTTAATGTTCCTAAAATTATTCCGTGCCTTGGTCAAACGATTTTAACAGCTGGAATGGATATTATTTTGGTATTATTACTATTCTTTAGGGATTTTGTTTTATTTATTCAAATAAATTCCTATAGTAAATTTGAACGTATGGAACAAGCTTTTGGGAAGACACGTTTTGACTTTCCTATTTTGTGGGATGTGAGCTGTCATTGGGTGTGCTATTTACGGAGAAAAATTATGGCTTGTTCATTTATATGTTGGACGAGATTTTTGGGAGACTACAATTTGATTTGCTGATTTTCAGGAATTCTCTCCAATAATACGGTATGTGTTTTTAAACAAGATCGATGCTATTTTTGGACGAGATTAATATCTTGAAGAAGTTGTTTATTTGTGGGGTGAGTAATACGTAAGTTTTGATAGAATTAACAGCTTTCTCTTCCTAAAATTAAGGTATTCACATATCTTTTACTATATTTTTGGACGTGGGAATGACTAAGTATCAAAATGTGTGGAGAGATATAATTTGGTTGACTAGTCTTCAGGGATTATATCTTATTTCCTATTTTATTGTGATATGGTAAAAGCTAAAACGTGTGGAAGCAGTGAAGGAGACATGATATACTCCTCTCGTCAAACATGGCTTCAAATGTATGGGCCACGGTACTTCATGGATTATACGTAATTATGGGCTGGTTACAAATTTGGATTTAAATGTATTATCTTTATTTGTGCCGTCTATATATCTTTGTCCCACCAGGTTAGCGACAGCACTTGCAGCAGTTTAGTAACGGATTGTGTGCGCTAATATTCTGGAGGGAAAATGTATTTGACTCAGCAAACAGCTTTATCGACAGCGTGGTGACAGATTGAAAAAAAAACAAAGAAAAAAAAAATGAAAAAAAAAGAAAAGAAAAAAAGAAAGAATGGATTTGAGATGCTACTGGTAGGTTATGTTGTTCCTACTGGTGCATTATGGTTCCTATGGGTCATATATTGTTCGTGGTGGTTTTGTTCTCGGTTCCTCCTAGTAATATTTGATGGTTCCTTCTGGTTGAATCATCGGTTCATACTAGTCGGTTCCTACTGGTCTGTACCACTGGTCGGTTCCTACTGGTTTGTTCCTCCCGGAAGACTTATATTCTTGCTGACTTCAGAAGGAGTTGGTTCCTGCTGGCTTGTTGTATACTAACTTTTCTTTGGCCGGTTTTGGTTCCTTCTAGTCAAGTAAGATTGATACTACTCTGATTTAGTGACTAGTCTGATGTCACTACTGTTACTGGAGGAAGAGTTCTCACCCATCATCATTTCGTTGGGGTGATTCATTGAAGACGCCATTTGATTATCACTGATTTTATGTTGTAGTTGATTTTCACAGGTTTTGTGTTCTTATCATATCTTAAAAGGAAGGGAGTACCTTTTAAGATAACTTGCTTGGTTTGTATGGTGACGAAGACTTGACATATCTAGCGAAGGGGTACGATCTATTCATATCTTAAAAGGAGTAGCAGCCTGTTTAAGATAGTTTGCTCTATGCGTACATTTGCTATCGCTTGAAGGGGTTACGTTATTGTGCTCAGTGTCTCATTTATTTGAGGATTTTGGTCGAGCTCGACGTCACGTGGTTAGTGCAAGACATAAGACACAAGTTTGGGAGATTCCACTTCTTCATCAAATTCGTTATACTTGATTTTCTTCATCAGTGATCTCTCCATGGAGCCTACTGGATTTGACGTGCACTTCTTAAGGGGAAGACGATCCTTTTTGAGTTGATGTGACAAAAAGGGGAAGAATGCATGGATCAAGGGGAAGCTTAGCCTTCATCTATATTAGCTTCAGGGGAAGCTTGTGCTTACTGGTTTTGTCAACTCAACTAGGGGGAGATTGTTGGGACTTAGAGATCTTGAGTTGATATGACAAAACAAGATGAAGGACCTAGTAGTAATATATTAGCTTAGATAGTAAGCTAGGGTTGTGATGTAACCCTAGTACCTCTATTATATAAAGAGGGTTAGGCACACATGGTTATTCATTCATTCACAAACAATGTAAACCATAGGTGTGTGTGCGTTCTCCTGGTGTCAAGCCTATGAGGCACCAGGAGTAGTAGTTAGTAGTTCATTAATAGTAATCATTTCATTAGTGAAAGCCTTGTTCTTGGTTATGATTGTGTTCTTTATGTTCCGCTGTACTTATTACAATCATGATCATGATATCCCAGATGAGTCTAGATCCTAAGACTCAACACTTCTCTAATTTTTTGTCCCATCTTTTTATAAAAGTGGCTTGAATTAATTAGAGATGGGATAAACTTATTTGAACCATTTTTCTTTTTGTTTAAGTAATACTCCTATCATTTTGTTTGTTAAAAAATGTAATATCATTTTGTCTTTATAAAAAAAAGTAGTCACACGACGTGTAATTATATATTTTTTTATAGAAAAATGCAAATAACATGTGATATAGTTTTTGCTATAATAAATAGAATCACTTGTAATTTAGTTTTAATGTAGAAATGACAATACTAGACTATTAAGTTTGTTACTCGTAACTACGAACTATTAATTATCACCGAATCACATGTAAAGCAGGCAAAATCACATGTAATTATCACCGAATCACATGTAATTCATGCAGAATTACACGTGATTCAACAAAAATCACATGTAATTCAGAATAAGGCTTATGACCTAAATCGTGTGTGATTTTTTCTTTGTTCTTATAAACTAAATCACTTGTGATTCAGTTTTAATGTAGAAATGACAATACTAGACTATTAAGTTTGTTACTCGTAACTATGAACTATTAATTATCACCGAACCACATGTAATGCTGGCAAAATCACATGTAATTATCACCGAATCACATGTAATTCATGCAGAATTACATGTGATTCAACAAAAATCACATGTAATTGAAAATAAGGCTTATGACCTATTAATTATCACCGAATCACATGTAATGCAGAACTACAACAACATACAACGTAAAAATACATGTGATTTGTGGTAAATCACATGTGATTTGTGGTAAATCACATGTGATTTGTGGTAAATCACATATGATTTGTGGTAAATCACATGTTATTTGTGGTAAATCACATGTGATTTGCATATCTACCCTAAGTAAAAATACAACAACATACAACGTAATGAATAAGGCTCATGACTTAAACTTGTCTTTTTTCATTTATGATTGTTTTTAACATACCACCTAAGATCTACATGTTCATATCATTTAACAATCATCACTTGTATGTACATAAGTTACTTAAAACCTAATCATAGATATTTGGTAAGAACAACTTCACGAATACTATAAAAATCACATGTGATTTTGCATACGAATCCAATGTGATTTTCGTACATTATAAAAGTAAAGCACTTGGATCCACGTTCTTTTAATTCTTCTTTTAATTCTTCCACCATCTTTGCACGCATTAATGTGATTTACACGAATCACATGTGATTTTCACCAATCATATGGGATTTTCACGAATCAAGATCCATATTATCCAGAAACTGCTCCTTCATTTCAAGTGATTGCAGCCACTTGCAGTAGCTTATCAGCTAATTTTGATTTCCATGATCAATATGTGCAATGATAGACAAATTCCTAATTCTTTATGTCGTCACCTGAATGTTCAAAATCACATGTTAACAATAGCATATAAGGAAAACCTTAGCCTTCTATAAATTAACCAGCAAAATAGTTCTACTCATACATATACAAAGAGGTGCTTATTTTTCCTTCATATCTTATCAAACTAAGAATTGTTGTGATATTGTGACTCAAAGAAAACATATAAAATATCATTTTGAATGGCATAACCGCTAAGAATAAGAAGCACCAAACATGGGGCATATAAGCTTGAACTAACATGATGACCAAGACAACACTTATATAAGTCAACATATTCAGATAAAGCTATGTTTCACTATGCAACTAACAAGTACCAACAACTAATGTGCATATAAAAAAATGAAGTTAAATCCTAAGTTGCCGGACTAACTGACCACAAATTTTACTTCACTGGAATTAACAGAACCTAATGCGGGTCAATACATTAAATGAGCTTAAAACCTAAGCTACTAAACTGTAGTAAAGGAACATGGAACTACATATGCACATTCATATCCTAAATACATTCAAATCTAATTCAAAAGTGAGTTCTAGCCTAATATACTAAGAGAACACCTTAATTGACTTCACATAATAGTAACTAATTGAAATTGTGTAGTTTATATTGTGTGTGAAAATATAATACCTTCAGTAAATGATCATGGTCAGCGAGAGTGGTCGCTTCAGAGTCTTAACCATTCGTAGTTACACTCGTATTGGAAGCCGAATTAATCAAACTCGAACCGAATCAACTTGTAGCTGTCGTTACCTTCATTTTATTAGGGTTTAATACATCAATACCACCGGCAGTGATGGCGACAGATGGTGTGGATGGCAGCGGTGGGGTGTTATGACGGTGTTGTGACGGAGGGTGCGATGGCGGTGGTGGGTGGATGTGTTTATGTGGGTGGATGTGTGGCAGCGATAACAATGAATAAGACATAAACTGAACATGTGAATTATGTTTGTGTGAAAGTTAAAGTACGAAAATGTCCCTCTTCATTATATCTCAACCATCTATTTAGAATTGGAATGAACGGTTCAAATGAGATCCCTTTTATTTTTTTAAGAATGCATTCTCTAAAAAACTTTTCTCATAACTATATATCTACGTAAAAAAAAGGGGGATATTAACACTTCTAATGTGTTGATCCATGTCATTTATATATGCAAATCACAAAGTGTACATTCACGTGACAATTTTCCCTTGGTGTAAGTTAGAATTGAGAGAATCACATGCGGGCATCCACATGTAGGTTTGAACTTTGACCATTTCGCTATTACTACTTTAATTTAAGACTATCAAATGCGTTATTTACGGTTCCTTGGACAATAAAACGACAACAGTAGTTTTTTTTTTGTTGACTAAACCATTGCAGTGAAACAAAGAGCATGGTATCGTTCGTAGGAAAAAAATCCTCGTATACCTTTAGTTTAGCATAGACTCAACTAATCAATCACAACCATTCATTTTTATCATGTAACAAAAAAACTCATTTTTTAAAAATTAAATATCTTAGAAACTGTTCATCGTTACGTAAAACAAAACATATCATCGCGACGAGAATTCAATCATCTATCTATTGAAGGCACATGTATATACTTTCGACGAACTTTTTTTTCGATTTTTTTTCTTAAGTCATGTTTGAAGAGAATCATATATGATTCGTCACGAAACATATATGATTCTCAGAAAATCATATATGATTCATATCACGAATCATATATGATTTTCTGAAAATCATATATGATTCGTGACGAATCATATATGATTCTCTCCAGACGTGACTTAAGAAAAAAAAGTCGAAAAAAAAGTTCGTCGAAAGTATATACATGTGCCCCTCGATAGATAGATGATTTAATTCTCGTCACAATTGTGTATTTTTTTTCGTTTGACGATTTACCGTTTGTGAGATATTTAATTTTTAAAAAAGTGGTGGGAAGTGAGTTTTTTAAAAAATAGGTGATTATAATTGGTTGCATAGGTGATAGGTCTATGCTAATTTAAGTGTATATATAGATCTTAACTCATCGTTCGTATATGAAAACTTGTTTTAGGAACATTTTAGAAGCTGGTAATAACAAACACTAATACCTCATGTTTTCATTAAAATTCTCGCATCAACAACTTCGGTGTTAAGGGTACCTGTAACGTGCTTTAAAAAACTCGGTCGGCCTGATACTGCGATTTAGTCGCATGTACTCGATTGAGTCAAAACGACTCCACCCACGACCTAGTATTTGACCATTGGAAAAACATGACCGTTAGAAAGTATCCGTTTGAAATCACTTCTAGTTCTGGGCACGCTAATTACGTAAATGTGAACGATGAATAAAAAAATGAGATGGAAGAGACTCAAGAATACCGGTCAATAGGTCGTGATAAAGCTAAAAAAAGGTTATCAATATTTTCGTCAACAGGGAAGTCTTCATTTGTTGATATTGTAATCAACAAATGTGAGAAAATAAAAGACATTGGGTTGGGAAAAAAGAAGCAGCAACAAGAGGAATACTTTTCCATCAAGCAACGGAGTTGGATTTACAGGAGAGAGCCGCGGACTTAAAAAAAGAAAAGCTCTAATTACAGCGTCGGGCAACCAAACTTGCTAAAGAAAAAAAATACGATAAAGACTTGTTGTTCTACAAAACTGATATTAACTCCAATTTGTCTCTACCCAAACAACCGTCTTACGAAAAGTGAAAGACGAAATCAAAGAACGTTACAATTTAAATTACTAGTAAATGTTTTTAATTTTATTGTAATTTATTTTATTTTAATTATTATGTAATGTTTTTTTAATTGAATGTAATAGTTTTTATATAATTTAATATGTTTGAAAACAAAATTTTGAATTAAATCGCATTAAGTCATAAAAAAAGTTAAAAAATAAAATCGCGACCAAATCGCTGTTAGAGATAGCCTAGATTAATGCTAGTATTGCGTATATAGCGTCTTTTTGCAGTAGATTCAAGGTTATGACTAAAATGACCCAAGTCTATATACACATAATAGGTTTGCATGTTCATGCTATGCAAATCAATAATTTGTAAGCCCCTGCAACACATATTATAATGCAGTAATGCACAGTGATAGTATAGATAGATCACGTAACATACGCTAAATACGTAAGCAACCTTTTAAGGCAAACCCAAAAATACGCAAGAAATGATCATTCATCTTTTAAAAGTTTAAAACTACAATTTCATACACCATTAAGATTGCTCAAAATTCAAAAGTACATTTCCTACTACATTAGTAATAGTTATATTCTGCTAAATTGATTTTACCAACTTGTCATGTGACTTAAACTATACTTAGCATCTATTAATCTTAATGATAAAATTATAAATTAAAGAAAAATAAAACATTCCAAGGACACAAGTGGATTATCAAGTGATTCATCATCTTCATTTCTATCCGTTGGAGCCCATGCGCTCTCATGTTTCTCGAAACCCGACCCATGCTCGGGTATGTCGGGTGTTCGAGTGACTTCTTGCACTCGAGACCCGACCTGACTTGGAGAGTTTTCCGTCTTTCTTTTAGACGGACTCTTCCCAACCCCACTCCTAACCCCTCCTACACCACCACCACCACCACCACCTTTCACCACCGTACGGTTCGCCGGAGATCTCGACCGCGACACGTGTCCATTTCCCGGCGCCGGCCTCTGCCGCCCTGTCGACCCAAAACCGGGTCCACGTACACCCATTTCGGATCCGGACCTAACCCGACTCGGAGAGTGTTGTTTCCCTCTTGCCGGAGAGTTTCTCACCACTGCCGGAATCTCACCGGAAAACTGTTCCCGCCGGTTTCTGATCTTTGCCGGCGACTTCCGGTGATAAACTTCAACTTCTTCTTCAAACGTAGTGGTTGAAATACTCTCACTTAAGTTGCTACAGATCTCAGAAACTTCACCTGACACCTCACCTGAAACATCACCGGAGAATCTGTTTTTATAAAGGTTGTTGTTAAAATGTTGATTATGGATCTTGGGTGTGTTTTTTTTGGGTGTAGTAATAATGGGTTGGTTTTCATTTTTTGGGAAATGTGTTGGATTGGGTGTTTCAGAGAGCACTTCTTTCACAGCTTCTTCATCTAGAGGTGGTGATTTTGAAGAGTGTTGGTGGAATTCAGGTGAAGGGGGTGGTTTTTTTGTGCTTACACAACAACCCATTCTATAAAATCTGAAAAAGATTTCAAGTTTGGTAAAGTGAAAGAGAAACTGAGGTGAGGGTTGTGTGAAAAGGAAGGCTTAAGGTCAATGAGATATTGTCTTGTTGAATTTATTGGATTTTTTCTTTCAACTAATTCACATAGGAGCCAAAATTCTTCAAAATATATTAAAATGAAGTGCTACTTTATGATTTTTAAGTTTTGGTGAATAATGAAAATAATAGTGTAAAATGTAGACAATGGTTATTGGATGATATATCAGTAATTTATAATTTTATTAGTTTTTAACAATTTAAAATTTTTTATGAATAATTTTTTCATTTAAGAGCTATTTATTTTTTAGAGAGAAGTGCAAAAATCATCCCTGTGGTATGTCGAAAAATCGAATTACATCCTTCATTAACTTTTTGGACAACAGCCATTCCTCCGTTAGTGCGCGGGGCACAATACATCCCTCATGGACTAACGGTGCAAATGTTTTCTCGTTAAAAATTAACAAAATCTAAAAGAGAGGGTATTCTTGTCATTTTCCTTTCCCAGGGATGTATTGTGAACCTTATCATAAATAGTTTCAAAAAAAAGTTATTTTTGAAAAAAAATAATTATTTTCAGAAAAAATAAGTTTTATTTTCGGAAAAAAAAGTTTTATTTTCTAAAAAATAAGTTTTATTTTGGAAAAAAAAGATTTATTTTTGAAAAAATATGTTTTATTTTCGGAAAAAAAGTTTTATTTTTGAAAAAATATGTTTTATTTTCGGGAAATAATTTTTTTTTTGAAAATAAAACTTTTTTTTCGAAAATAAAATTTTTTTTCGAAAATAAATGTTTTTTTCGAAAATATTTTTTTTTCGAAAATAAATTTTTTTTTCGATAATAAATTTTTTTTTCGAAAATAAATTTTTTTTTCGATAATAAATTTTTTTTTCGAAAATATTTTTTTTTTAGAAAATAAATTTTTGTTAGAAAACAAATTTTTTTTAGAAAATAAATTTTTTTTTTGAAAATAAACTTTTTTTTCGAAAATAATTTTTTTTTCGAAAATAGTTTTTTTTTTCGAAAATAATTTTTTTTTCGAAAATAATTTTTCTTTTCGAAAATAATTTTTCTTTTCGAAAATAATTTTTTTTTTAGAAAATAAAACTTTTTTTTTCGAGAAAATAAAACTTATTTTTTCTCAAAATAATTTTTTTTTTTCAAAAATAAATTTTTTTTTTGAAACTATTTATGATAAGGTTCACAATACATCCCTGAGAAAGGAAAAAGACAATAGTACCCTCTCTTTTAGATTTTGTTAATTTTTAACGAGAAAACATTTGCACCGTTAGTCCATGAGGGATGTATTGTGCCCCGCGCACTAACGGAGGGATGGCTGTTGTCCAAAAAGTTAACGAATGATGTAATTCGATTTTTCGACATACCACAGGGATGATTTTTGCACTTCTCTCTATTTTTTAAATAAAAAACTAACGATTTTAATAAGTTGTGTCAAACAAACTACTTATGTAACTGATATGAGCTAAAACTCATATCAATTTATCAACAAATAACCCTAAAACATGAAGCAAAATACCAATTTATCTTGCAAAAAACAGTGTTCTGTGGTATGTTTGTGTTTGTGTACACTTGTTTAGGTAAAAGGATGCATTTTCAAGCAAACAAGGAATAATCAAGCTTAATTTGATGAAAAAAAAGACAAAGAAGGATCAAAAGTGACAAGACTTTGAAGTACAAGGACCTATCTTGACAAACTGCCAAAGATGAAGGACCAAAGTGTAAATATTGTAAAAAGTCAAGATCATAGTCAAATTTGGTCAACTATCAAGTCAACTCAGTCAAAGGACCAATTTTGCTCAAGAATGGAAGTTGAAGGGCTAAAAATGCCAAAGAAATGAAGTTACAAGCTCAAAGATACAAGCTGCCAAAGTCTAGGGGTTAAATCTGCCAATTTTGGAAAGTCATACTAGTTTGATCCATGTGCCTAGTTATTGACCAATGAGAAGCCAGGATTTAATAAACAAGGATTGCCACATAAACAGCATTAATTTCCCACTACTGCAGCCATCATTTATTAAGAATCACAACAGTGTGATCCGTGTGCTTCCCATTCAGCCATTCACATCATGACAGGTGTCATTTTCAAACGAGCAAAAATTCCCAGGATCGTTTTTGAGCTAGAGTGGATTTCATGAAGAGTTATAAACATCAAAGTTGCTTATTTTTTAGAGACGAATCCATTGGTCAAGGTCAATTAACATCAAATCAACTCAATCAAAAAGCCCCAATTCATGTTCATACCTGCAAATTCAAGGGAGCAGAATTGTGCCACGTGGAGACCTGGGATTGGTCCCAACACGTCACCAACCCCAACAAACCTCCTTCTCAAGTCTATAAATAGCAGTTTAGGTCTTCATTTGTAATGAGTAGTTGTAAGTGTGAAAAACACACACATTTACATTTTCTCTCATCATTTTCCTTTCTTAGCTAAACTACTCAAGAGTTTGACACACTCTTGAGTTAGTTAGTTAGTTAGTACCTTCTCAACAACTTTGTAACTGAATTCCATTAATAAAATTCAAATTCATCTTTTCCCGCCAAATATTCTCTTCATCCTTACTGTTCATTCCTGCTTTCCATTGATACCATTGTTGCTGCATTGAGTTTGTTATGATCATACATTGATCATAACTGACTTTGGAGTGAAGATAGTAGCTGCTTGTTGATTTCAGTTCAAATCCATAGCAAATGAGATGAGTTCATGCCATTTGATGATCCTAGTTGATTTGTAGCTGAATTGTTGATTGTTGATTAGTGAATCTAGTGCTAAGGTGGTGGTTAGCACTAGAATAGAGAGTACAGCACTCCTCTACTGCTCAATGGTATCTTCACAAGGTTTAAATGTTTCTGAGTTTTGATTCCACTCAATTTGTCAATTGCATGCTTCAATTCTAGCTTAAATTCTTGTTGATTGTATGATAAAACATGTTTAGCTTGGTTGTGGTTTGATTGTGGACTTGTTTGTAGCTTAAGTGTTGATAAACTGCTTATTGCTTTGGATTGTGTTCTAATGATAGCTTATTTCAGTCATTTTTAGCTTAGTTACCTTGATTGAGTTCTAGTAGAGTTCATTACTTGCAAACAGCTTTTAAACATTTCATTTTGAGCATTGAGTTTTGTTTGCTACAGCTTTTCACTCAGCTTAAACTTGTGCTTAAAAAGTCTTTGCAAATTTTCATTTAGATCAGTTAAAGGAGTGTTTGGCTTTAACTGATTGTTGATTTTCAAGTGTTGGTTTTTGGAAAGTTAATGTTCATTTTCAGTCACTAGGTGATAACAAGTCATATTGAGTCATTTTCAAGTCAAATTTTAGGTCAATCAGGCAATTGGCAAGAAAAAGGATTGGGTCAATATTCAGTCAGTTTTGCTTAAAAAAAGTTATCAATTTCATTTGCTTGTCATTTACTGGATTCTTGATGAAAGTTAACCAAACCAGTTCTCAAAGCTAGTTCAATATATGAAGTTTAATAGTCTATAAGCATTTGATACAGTATCCATTCAACAAATAGAAATAAGCAAAAATCTGAACAGTTGAGGAAAGTAATGTTTCTGTAAATGAAAACAACAATTTCATATCTCACAATTCTTTTCATTAACCTGGCAATTTTCTTTTACAATTTCACTTAGTAGATGTTGTTGGATGAATTTTGAGAATTTCAGCTTTTTGTCAAAAATTTTGGTCAACGCCTGGTCAACATAAGCCATTTTCAGCTTAATTCGATTTCCAGGCTTATTACTTGATGAATTTTGATATGACTTGATTTCCCGTTCATCATTTGAGCTCATTAATCAGTTTAAGCACAAAAATCCAGTTGTGCATGTCCAGATTTTCCTAGAGCTTATTTTGAGCTTATTGTGAAGTGCTTATTTGTTTATTAAACACTTTCAGCCAATTTCCTTTTACAGACCTAGCTTATTTTCAATTTCAAGCATTTTGCAACTTGTTTGAACAAATTTGGTTCAGTAATAAGCTCAAACGAGCTTATTTGTCATTGGAACCCGTTTTGGCTTAAAAAGTTTCAGAAATTGCAATTAAGTCCCTAGTGTATTAAACTGTTTCTAATCCTGGCTAAACTTACACTTTATTAGGGTTTGCACTAAACAAGTCCTTCAAGTTTGAAATTTGTTAGAATTCAGTTAGTAGTTTTGACAATTTGTTACAATTGGTTAGGTTGTTACATAGTTTTCAAGTTCAGTCCTTATAGTTTGCTGATTTGACACTTTCAGTCCTTATACTTGATAGTTTTACATTTTAAGCATTTAATTTTCATAGAATTTACAATTTCAGTCCTTTTAGTTTTAAAATTTACATTTTGAACTGTACTTGAATAAAAACTTGGTATTTGCACGATGTTTTACATATAAGTAGGTAATATTTTTCAGTTTTGCAAGGCTTTGTTTGAATTAGCAAATAGAATATCCAAAAAAGATTAACAACCAAAAACAGTTAAAAACCCGATATTGATTGGACTTTCAATTAGCAAGAAATGAGAAAAACGAACTGCATTATATACAATTTCAAATGGCGCCGCTGCCGGTTCTTTGACTTTGCGAGAGACTATCGATTGACGGTTTTCATTGGCTTTTGGGATCCGTTCACCTTGTGAACGTTATTTTTACGTATCATAAATAAAAAACAAATAAAAAATCAAAAATATAAAAATATATAAAAACTAAAAAATTAATAAAACAATTCTTTTCCTAAAGAATTGACCAAAAAAATAAAAAAAACCAAAAAAGCAATCTTTTTCCTAAGAGATTGTACCCAAAAATATATATTATTGGATTCTCTCGGTTTTTATGTACATATAGTATTTTCTCTTAAAAACTCATAAATACAAAAATATTTTCCATATATTATTATAAGTAAATACGTATACGTATAAGAACAACCAATCTACATATTCTCCATAAGTATTGCCAAGGCAATACACCGTGTTGAGGGGCGTTCCGGTCCTTGACACGTGTATCGATCAAACAAAATAAAGCAAGAATAGATAAATACTCTCAATAAGCAACAATTCGAAGAATATGAACATTTAAGTGAATAGAAAGGCGATGTGCTATAAAATGCCATCTAAGGGTCAATAGGTACTTAAGTGCTTCGCGCCACCTAACCCCCCGTTCACTTGTAAGTATTCTAAGAAGGAAGGCTTCATTGGGGGTCTTGCACCCAAGTAGTATATACATATATTGTTATTTTCTTGTGGATATTTAATATTGAAACTCGAAGAGAATAATCCATTTCTTTTCAAAGTCACACGAGAGCTTCTCTCTCATTCCTCGTATTGAGTTGCATGCTCACTCGCGGGCGTGCACAAATACCGATTGGCGTACAACCACTTCCTCCGAAAAGGAAGAAAAAGAGAAAGAGTAAGACCACCACCGTCCATCAAGCCGATCACGAGAATCGTGCTTTGACTCCTCCACCACAAGAAGCCATGGCTATTGATAATCGCTCTTTGATGGAACGTATGCAAACCAATGTTCATGGATATACTAGTGCTATTAGGATTCCCGAAATTCCCGCAAATACATTTGAGCTAAAAACGTCCATGATTACTATGGTTTCACAATCACCTTTCTATGGTAACAAGAATGATGATCCTCATGCTCACCTTAAGAGATTCCTTTCTTTTTGCAATACCATTAAGCACAATGGAGTTCCACATGATGCTATTAAGTTGATGTTAGTGTCATTTTCACTTGAGGGACAAGCTAAGCATTGGTTAGACTCCCAACCACCTGATAGTATCACCACATGGGATGGTTTCACCACTAAGTTTTTGAACAAGTTCTTTCCTCCATCTAAGACCATGGCCTTGAGGAACTTAATTATAGGCTTTCAACAAAAACCTAGTCAATCCTTTAGTGATGCTTGGGTAGAGTATAGTGAGTTATTGAGGCGATGCCCTAACCATGGATTGGATGATGTTCACCAAATCAATACCTTCTATGATGGCCTTAAACCTCATCACCAAGATTCACTCAATGCTTCCGCGGGAGGGAATATTCTTCTTAAATCCATGCAAGAGGCCTTGGACATCATTGAGACTAAAGCAATGGTTCAAACAAACAATCAATTTGAAGAAAGGGTTCATGTTATCCAAAACACCTCTCTAACACCTTGTGATAACCAATTCCTTAAATATCACCAAGAGATCCTTCAACAAGTCAAACAAGGTCAACAAGAAATGACTCAAGAGATAGTTCAAGCCCTTAAGACCGCTTCATTGAACAACTATTCAAATAATGTGAATGCCATTACTCTTTTTTGTGTAACTTGTGGAGGTCCCCATTCTTATGAACAATGTGATAAGGTGCAAGTGTATCAAGGGGAATGCTATGCTTACCAAGAGGAACATCGTGAACACTTCAAGCCAAATATCAATCCAAATAACCTTTCTTACAAATCCCAAAACTACCTTACTCCACCGGGTTTCCCACCTCAACCACCCACCCAAATTCAACAAAATCCTCCTCAACTTTTACAAAGGAATCAAGGGCAAAGACCACTTTACCCAAGGAAATAACTACAAGGCACCCAATCATTTTCAACCTCAAGGAAATAACTTCTATCCACCAAACCAAGAGTTTAATCCACCACCTCAATCTTTCCCACAACAAGGATTTTATCAAGGAAATGTGCAATTTAACCCTATGGATTTGGTGCTTCAAAAGTTCACTTCTTTTGAGAAACAATTGAAAGATAGTCAAAAGGAAAATAACAAGAAATTTGCTCTTCTTCAAAACCAAATTATCTATAATCAAAGACCACAAGGGGCTTTACCTTCTAACACACAAACAAATCCAAGGGCAAATGTCAATGCTATTACAACAAGAAGTGGAAAGTCAACAAAGGATCCTTCACCTCCTAAACCTACTATTGTTCAACCCACTTGTGCTCCTACTTGTGACAAGCCTTCTACCTCTACTTCACCTCCTCAAAATGCTCCCATTTCTCCAACTTCAACACCTACTCATGAAGCACTCAATAAGGAAAATCCTTCATCAACCACTCAACCACAACCAAAACCAAGTCTTCCTTATCCCTCAAGATTGAGAAAAGAAAAGCTTAAAAACAAGGATGATATCCAAGTTTCTAACTTTTTGAGGATGTTCAAGCAACTTAACATCAATATCTCCTTTGCGGAAGCCTTAGCCAATATGCCTAAGTTTGCTAAGATGATTAAGGACTTGCTTTCTAACAAGGAGAGATTGGTGGATTTTCCTAATGCTTCCTTGAATGAAAATTGCTCCGCGGTTTTGCTTAAGAAGTTGCCTACTAAGCTTGGAGATCCGGGGAGGTTTTTGATTCCTTGTAATTTCCCGGGGGTAGAAAATTGTATCGCTTTAGCGGATTTAGGAGCAAGCATAAACCTCACGCCATTATCGGTTTGGAAGAAACTTTCACTTCCCGAGCTCACTCCTACTAAGATGACTCTTGAGTTGGCTAACCGTACTATAGCTTATCCGGTGGGAATTGCGGAGGATGTTTTTGTGGGGTTGATAGATTTACATTTCCCGCGGATTTTGCGGTGGTTGATTATGATATGGATCCTAGAGTGCCTTTGATTGTTGGTAGGCCATTTTTGAGGACGGGTCGTACTTTAATCGATGTGGCGGAAGGAGAACTTACAATGCGGGTAGGAGATGAGAGCGTTGTGTTTAACATGGGGAAGTTGTCTAAAAAGTCTAATGAGCCCGAAGCGGTGAAACATATTGATGTTGTGCATGAGGAGGAAATACAAGATGATCTTCTTGATGAAGTTTGTGATGAGTACTTTTATGAAGCTTGCTCAAGTGGAGATTATGATTTACCGCATATTGAGACCATTGCTTCCACTACTTCATCTTTGGATTTTCATGAACATCAAGAAATCCCTTATGACACTCCACTTTTCCACAATGATAACCATGTTCATGAGAACTTTAGTGATGGAGAATCTTCTCTTTGTGATTCACCAACATATGATGACTATAGTGATGATGAGCTTTCTACTTGTGACTCTCCATTTGTTGATGATCATACTTCCTTTGGTTTTGAGGGATCACCAATCTTTGATAGACCTATCTATGATGTTTATGGTGATGAGGAGGATTCTATCATTGATGAGATTGATGAGTTTTTAGAGGTGGATATACCTTTTGAGTACATTCTTGGTTATCTAGATGAGGAGGGGGACATACTCTATTTAGAATCTCTATTGAATGAAGATCCTTTACCTTTTTCCTTGCCCACCTCAACCTTTCAAAGTGATAAAGGAAAACAAGTCATGATGGTTCCTTCCACGAGCTTGTTGTTACCCATGCCTTCACAACCTTTCTCTCATCATGTGAACTACAAAGGAGAATCTTCTAAGACAACTAACACTTGTTGTTTTCCCATTAAGGAACGGATTTTTGATCCTGGCATAGAGCTTGCTAAACCATCTCAGTATCCACCTGATGCAACAAAAGGAAACCTTGTGAAAGATTTGAGAGCTTTACACTATTACCTTGGGAAGAACATATGGGAAACCATTTTGGAGAACTACACCTCATTCTTTTCACCATTGCTTGGGAAGCTAGTTGTTGAATTGTGTTATAAGTGGGAGGGTAATTATGTATTTGATCCTGGGGGATATTTTAGGAGTTTTGATAAATGAACACTTGTTTTACCTCATCATGGAGATTTTTCTTAAAAAGGGCAAAACTTTTCTTCTCCATGATAGGTTTTAGACACTTTTAAGTGTGGGACGAGTCGAGCTAGAGACTCATTAACTCAAGCATCGTATAACTAGGTTTAGAGTGTTGTAGGTTAGAAATAAAGCTATAGACTTGGAGATAAGTGTAGGGGAGACCTTCTTTTGTCTTCATGGTTGTTTGTAGGGTTTCTCACTCATTTCATGCTTTGGAGCTTATGGAGGAGGCCCTTGTATCCGGTTCACTTCGTTACTATAGTGATTTTTCATTGACACCTTGTGCTTAAACATGATTTCACTATTAGTTGTCCTTTCCTTAACTTGGGTTAAGCAAAGTCCATTCATTGTCATAAGTGTAGGGGAAGTTTTTATACTTCCATGCTCTTAAACATTGAGGACAATGTTTAGCTTAAGTGTAGGGGGGTCTTCTATCGAAGTGACCTTACCTAGAACTTGTCATTGTCTTTCATGATAACATGGAAAATTGGATTTTCAACATTTTTCAAATTTTTGATCTACTTTGGCCAACAAAAAAATGCATTCATAACTTTTGCATCAATCATTTTTCATTTGCATATCACATTTGCATTGTATATATTTCTTCTTTTATTTTTCATCAAAAAGATATAAAAAGAAAAAAATATAATAAAAACATGGTTTTAACAAGTTTAGACTTCTTTGACATATTAGGCCCGCCATGGATATTTTGACTCAACCCGAGTTCGCTTATCTAAGCATTCTCTAGCTAGTATCCTTAACCATGTAGTCCTTCATTGGTCTATTAGGCTAAGCATCCACCAATTTCATTATTTGAGATTTTAAATTTATGGAGAATGGGAGATGATAGAGTTGAAGCAAGTATAAAAGGGCTAGATACTTCATGATAATTACTTGTGGCTAAACCATTCTCTTCTTAACCTCTATTTTCTTCGTATGTATATAATTGTTAATAAATAATCAAGAACGGTTTTAATTGGTTTGTAATCTCTTATGCATTTTTGTCTAATCATTCATGATTGATATGAGTACGTTTTAAGATTCTAAGTTAGAACGGTTTATGTGTACTAGACTTATGTCATGCTCAATATTTAGCGGGTGTTTTTCCTTTTATTCTTTTCAAATTTCTTAGTAAGGAATAAAGAAAAATAAGAGCGGCTTATAAAAATGAGTGGCTAGAAAAAAGAAAAAGAAAAAAATATATATATACAAGACTCCCAAGAGGGGCAGTGTGGTGTTAATTATAGTGACTATTGAGTTCCAATATTACCTTGACGGGTTGCGGGGATTCAATAGATTGCTCCAATCCAATATTACCTTGACGGGTTGCGGGGTTGAAGATCCAAAGTCTTAAAAAGATGGCGGATGTAAATTATTGCGTGAGTTTTATTTTTCTTTCCTTAGCGAGTGTGTAGCTACTTATGAAAGCATGACATGAGGATTTTACACATAAGGCGAATGACTTATTATTCTTGAAACGGACTTGTATTAATTGTGAGCGGTTTTTCAAGTAATGGATGAGAGGATTACTTAGGATTAAAACCGTGCTTCCTTATTTTTGGATTTTACACTTCTTATATTTCACACTTGAATAATGACAAATTTGCCCACAAGCAATTTGCTCAAATAATAACCGGTTCCACATTTAATTGTCATGAATAAGTTGATGCACTTTTTACTTGTGAATGCAATGATCCCATTTTTAAGCTTGGTATGGGGAAAGTGAAACTTGAGGGTGATAAATGTCCATGGTACCCAAGCCCTAATCAAAGCCATTGAATTCTTAATGAGTTATTTCCATCAAAACCATTTCAAGAAAAATACAAAAAGATATAAATAGAATTGTATTTTGTTCATTGCATTGTTAAAAGTCAAAATCATGCATCATGTAGTTTAGAGTAGTGTAGATGCATTCCATATGGCCAAGGTGGATTAATTATGAGGAGAATGTAAATTTGTGCTTTAAAATATATAGAATTGCATGAGGACATGACAATGTTCAAGTGTAGGAGATTTGATATGAGCTAAAACTCATATCAATTTATCAACAAATAACCCTAAAACATGAAGCAAAATACCAATTTATCTTGCAAAAAACAGTGTTATGTGGTATGTTTGTGTTTGTGTACACTTGTGTAGGTAAAATGATGCATTTTCAAGCAAACAAGAAATAATCAAGCTTAATTTGATGAAAAAAAAGACAAAGAAGGATCAAAAGTGACAAGACTTTGAAGTACAAGGACCTATCTTGACAAACTGCCAAAGATGAAGGACCAAAGTGTAAATATTGTAAAAAGTCAAGATCATAGTCAAATTTGGTCAACTATCAAGTCAACTCAGTCAAAGGACCAATTTTGCTCAAGAATGGAAGTTGAAGGGCTAAAAATGCCAAAGAAATGAAGTTACAAGCTCAAAGATACAAGCTGCCAAAGTCTAGGGGTTAAATCTGCCAATTTTGGAAAGTCATACTAGTTTGATCCATGTGCCTAGTTATTGACCAATGAGAAGCCAGGATTTAATAAACAAGGATTGCCACATAAACAACATTAATTTCCCACTACTGCAGCCATCATTTATTAACGAATCACAACAGTGTGATCCGTGTGCTTCCCATTCAGCCATTCACATCATGACACGTGTCATTTTCAAACGAGCAAAAATTCCCAGGATCGTTTTTGAGCTAGAGTGGATTTCATGAAGAGTTATAAACATCAAAGTTGCTTATTTTTGAGAGACGAATCCATTGGTCAAGGTCAATTAACATCAAATCAACTCAATCAAAAAGCCCCAATTCATGTTCATACCTGCAAATTCAAGGGAGCAGAATTGTGCCACGTGGATACCTGGGATTGGTCCCAACACGTCACCAACCCCAACAAACCTCCTTCTCAAGTCTATAAATACCAGTTTAGGTATTCATTTGTAATGAGTAGTTGTAAGTGTGAAAAACACACACATTTACATTTTCTCTCATCATTTTCCTTTCTTAGCTAAACTACTCAAGAGTTTGACACACTCTTGAGTTAGTTAGTTAGTTAGTACCTTCTCAACAACTTTGTAACTGAATTCCATTAATAAAATTCAAATTCATCTTTTCCCGCCAAATATTCTCTTCATCCTTACTGTTCATTCCTGCTTTCCATTGATACCATTGTTGCTGCATTGAGTTTGTTATGATCATACATTGATCATAACTGACTTTGGAGTGAAGATAGTAGCTGCTTGTTGATTTCAGTTCAAATCCATAGCAAATGAGATGAGTTCATGCCATTTGATGATCCTAGTTGATTTGTAGCTGAATTGTTGATTGTTGATTAGTGAATCTAGTGCTAAGGTGGTGGTTAGTAGGGGTGTTCACGGGTCGGTTCGGTTCGGTCAGTTGGAAGATTCTAACTATCCGTCGCGGGGCGGGTAATTAATTTTACTATCCGAAACCGAACCGCCCTAGACGGGTAACCGGACTTACGGGTACCCGAAGTGAGCGATTACCCCCGGTTCGGTTCGCGGTTAACCATTTTTCATGCTTAATTCAATTTAACCGTATAAAAAATAATATTTTCTAGAACATAATATTTCATTTTAGTATAATCAAATTACATCGAGTATATAAAAACTATATAAAAGTAATATAATCGGATTAATCGTATAAAAGTTATTTCGTTTAAATAATACGATTACATTAATTAATTTCTACGCTCAAATTATTACATATTATGAGCTACAAAGTTTTTATAGAATAAGAGTGATACAATAAAATGGTTAATACTTGAACGATTATTTGAATATTTGGCTAAAAATGCATGAATAATGTGCACAGTTCGGTTCGGTTAACCGCGGATTTCTAAAAGTAAAAACCGAAACCGACCCGTGATGAGCGGGTTTTTTCGGTTTCGGTTTTTTTCGGTTTCGGTTTCTTCGGTTTTGGATTTTTTCGGTTTCGGATTGAACGGTGCGGCTCGGTTCGTCGGTTTCTCGGTTTTTTTGAACACCCCTAGTGGTTAGCACTAGAATAGAGAGTACAACACTCCTCTACTGCTCAATGGTATCTTCACAAGGTTCAAATGTTTCTGAGTTTTGATTCCACTCAATTTGTCAATTGCATGCTTCAATTCTAGCTTAAATTCTTGTTGATTGTATGATAAAACATGTTTAGCTTGGTTGTGGTTTGATTGTGGACTTGTTTGTAGCTTAAGTGTTGATAAACTGCTTATTGCTTTGGATTGTGTTCTAATGATAGCTTTGTTGGAAATACGTTTTACGTATTTATGAAGGATCGGTCGCTCCAACGATAATTATGTAATGGGCTCGTGATCTATTTAATTATTGTATAGTCCATATAGCCCACATGTAGGGTGGGCTATATATAACCCCTCCTAGCATGTTAGGAGGGGGTTGTTGATTACCATTTCACAATTAATCATATTTCAATCTTTTCTTTCTCTCTCTATATTTTCCCCTTTTCTCTCCTTTCTCTCTCTAATCCTTCATCTCATTCCTTCATTTCTTCTTTAATTATCAATCAATCAACCACATAAATCCACCAAATCCATGATATAGAATAGGCCATTAATCTCGTAGACCTTCAATTGGTATCAAGAGCCTTGGTTAGTTTGGTTTATTCTTGTTTTATTTCTTTTTGATTTTGGTGGGTTTTGATTTAATCATGCTTAAATCATAAAAAGTTTGTATTTTTTATAAAAAGTTTGTGTTTTTATATGTTAAATCATATCAAATCTTCAAATTTACTTACTTTTTAGATAAAAAATCACAAATTTTTATATAAAAATTAAATTTTTTTTATATAAAACCTTAAAAAGTTTGTGTTTATAAAAAAAGTTGGTGTTTTTTATAAAAGTTTTTGTTTTTCTCTTTTTAATTTTGTAATTTTTTTGATTAAACCCTTTTATTTTGATGCCTTTTTTTGTTTAAAATCCTTAAATTGACCTTTTAATTTTGTTTTATTTTTTTATTTTTTTATTTTTTTATTTTTTATCAATTTTGCCACTTAATTTTTTCTTATTGATTTTCGTTTATCCATTTTAGTTTTATCCAGTTTTCCATATTCAGTTTTTCTATAACTTCTTATTTTTTATTTTTTTTACTTTTTTATATAATTTTTTATTTTTTTTATAATCAGATTTTTATATAAATTTTTTTTTTAATCAGTTTATCAATTTTCATCATTTCTGGGTTTCTCGTTTTGGTCTGTTTTTCTTTTTGGTCAACTGTCCAAAGTTTCTGGTCCATTGTTTTTGTCCAAAATCAATCTGCTATTGTCCAGTTCCGGGTGAAGATAAACTAAAAGTTCCGAATCAATATTTAAGTTCCGAATCAAACAGAAAACTTCCGAACCAAGAACTTCCGGATTAAGCCAGAAGTTCCGGATCAAGAAGTTCCGGATCAAGAACTTCCGAACCAAGAACTTCCGGATCAAGCCAAAAGTTCCGGATCAAGAAGTTCCGGATCAAGAACTTCCGAACCAAGAACTTCCGGATCAAGAAAAAGTTCTGATTCGGAACTCTTCCGAATGAAGCAACCATATTCAAACTAAACGGGCAAATCATCGTCTTTCAAAAAGACTCATTCCCTCGAAAACCTTCTCAAAAACAAGACACCCCCTCACAAACTCTCGACTCAAGCAACTACCTCTCGAAAAGGTTTAACTTCTCACTCGTCACAACCCCAAACAGACTCAGACCCACATCGACCCAAACACACCCGACTCTAACCCCGACACCCCTCGCACCAAACAAACACAAACACAAAACAAACACCCTCGCTCACAACTCTCGACATCAACATTCACAATCCAACTCTCACCACCCACAACCAACTCTCACACCTCAAACCCTCTTTCGTACCCACCCAATACACCCTCGTCTCACACCTCTCCGACACAAACTCAACACCATCACCAACCGACATCCCTCCATCTCACACTCTCGGACACCCATTCTCACAACACCTCGACTCATATACATTCTCACAACACCCTCCCCTCACGACTCCAAACACCCTCACCCTCGTCTAGACACTTATTTTTAACACTGACCCTCAACCTTAACACATAAAAACGACTGGAAACTCAACCCTCAACCAAAAAACACTCACTCTCTCTCTTTTCATCACTCACCCAAGACCCAACACCCACAACCACAACACAAACACAAACCCACTCGACTCATTACAGAAAGATGCTACAGACGAAGAGAGAGACTAAAATTAAAAAAAAAAAAAACACACCTACCCGAGACCCACATTAAGGATCTTGAAGACTTTATTTCCTGAGCAAATTAAGGAGTCGGAGGAGATAGTTTTTGATGAAGATACCTGTGATTTGTGAAAAGTGGTGTGATTAGATTAGGTTTTTGAGATTAAAGTTGAGAGAGAGTTCTTTTTTTTTGAGAGATATACGATTTGGAGAGAAGAGTTTTTTGTGAGTTTTGTGAGAGATTAAGGATAGGAGGCGTTTTTTAGGTTTTGTGAGAGAGATATTGTGAGTTGATTGAAAGAGAAAAGATTGAGGCTGCGTTTTGTTTGAGAGAGAACAGAGGGAGATAGATTTAGAGATTAGGTTGGAGAAGACAGACTTATTTTGGGGCGGATATAACGAAGTTGAGTGGGGCGGTGGGTAAACACGGATTGGGCCACGTGTTGATTGGACGGAGAAAACAAGAAGTTTGTCTCAGATTTTGTTTATTTATTTCAATCTTATTTTATTTTTTATTTTTTTCAAGAAAACGTTTTTTATAATTATCCGATTTTTCAAAATCAAAAATATCAGATTCTTTTTTAATATTAGTATTTTTTAACAAATCAGTTTTTCTTTTCTTATTTTTTTATATATTTTAGAAAGTTTTCAAGTTGAGTAAATTTTCGTTATTTTATTTTTATTTTGGAAAAAGTTTTATTTTAGATATTAATTGTTATTTTAGATATTAAATTTGATAATCTTGATAATTAGATTTAGACAAGTTTGGGCCGGCTATGTTGTTGGACTCGGTTAAAATTTAGACTAGTTTAAGTTTGGTTGAAATTTAGGCTATATTTTGAATAAGATTTCTCTTAAACGATACGTGTCATCGGTCGTGTTGTCGAGTTCTAAACGTGACATAGTGATAAAAGTGGTGAGACAAAAAGACGTGACAAGATTTATTTGACGAGATCAAGAATTTTTCCTTCAATTTTCATCAAATCTACAATGGATTCGTTGCATTCGAGATTTCACAAGGGAGAGTTGTATTTAAGGCAAAACGAAGTTAAGAAAAGTGGCATCACTTCCTTTCAAATGCTCCAGTATCATCTTGTTACTCTTTCACGGCTTCAAGGAGGGAGTGAATTTGTGACAATCTTTAAACAAGATCGTCATATATTCATCGACTCAATTTTCACCACTTTGACCGAACTCGCCGAGCAACTCAACCGTGACAACTTTAATCACTCTGCATCGGCACTTGCATACAAGACTCTTGTGACACAACTCACGCCTTTCCTCCAATTTAATATCATCAAGCCTGAAAGTTCAATGATTTGCCAATCGTTTCTTCGAGATACACATACCGAGCTTCGAGTTTTCCGTGATACGATTTTGAAACTCATGTCATCGGTCTCGTCTTCGATATATCAAAGATCACAACTTCAGCAAGTGTATGTTAATGGAGTGCAAGAATCAATGACGCAGATGCAAGAGGATAATGGTCATACGGTTGACAACTTGGAGCCTAACGATGGCACGAGCACAGAATCAGGAGGACAACATGATGCCAGTGGCACGTCAGGGAATGTTCACGAGATTTCTCTTGATGACACCTTTCCCATTTATGACGCAGAACCTGCAAACATGGTACAATGTAATGTGGTTTATGATGTATATGCTGATGATATGCCGCATATTGAGGATTCTGAACCTAATTATGACAAACATGGGATGGAAACGAGTGATAGCAATACCACTTCTGATTCATCCGATGTAAGTCATAATGGGGGAGAGATTGTTCAGAATGCTAAACATCATGATAATTATCCTATAACTGATTCATTGACTGCTTCTGATTCCAAGATTAAAGAGCTCGAAACAATCGTAGCTCGGCAATCAAAAGATCTTGAGGATGCCAAACTTGAATTTTCTAAGAAAACGGTCAAATTTGAAACATACTTTGAAAAACTTGAAAAATCAAACGTTGTTCTTGAAAGAAAATTGGATCAAACTGTTTTAGATTCTAAAGCTGAAAAGGATAATCTTTTGAAACAAATTCAACTACTTGAATCTAAGTTGGCATCCCAAGATAACGTGCTCAAAGAAAATGAAACATTAAAGGCCCAATTACAGGAAAAGGTCTTTGCTATAGCTGCGTTGAAAAACGAGTTAAGGAAAAGTAAAGGACCTAGTGTGGACACTAAGCTTGAAAAACCATCAATCTTGGGGAAACCGCCTACAAATCAGTTCGTCAGACAACCGATTGTCAGACAACCTACTGCATTTAGATCCGAGCGACCACAATCCTCGAGACCGCGGTTTGCCTCCCAAGTTGATTTGGTTCATCTTATTAGACCAGTCACTCCAGCAACTAGGCCCAATGTGATCACTCCAGCTTTAGCAAGACCAAATCATATGATTGCCTCTAGTTTCCCTAAAGATACCAAGACCACGTCTAGAACTAGTTCAAATGACGTTTGCCATGAATCTGATCTTAGGGAAGCTAAGCAAAAGACACATGTAAGAGATAGGAATTTCAAACCTAGTCAGATGCCTTCTAGTTTACCCAACACTGCTAACCGTAGCATGTCCAATCCTAGGAGCATCAATCAATCATCTAGGGATTCTAGATCTTACTCGGACATTAAATATGCTACTTGTAAAACATGTAGAAAATGTGTCTTTACGGCAAATCATGATTCCTGTATCAAAAAATTGCTTAATGAGGTGAACTCCCGTGCTAGACTTCAATCCCAGTGGGTTGCTAAAATCAAACCCGTTGGTAAAATGTGGCGCCCCACTGGTAGAACTTTCACTCTTGTAGGAAACGAGTGCCCTTTAACTAGGATAGTCTCCGATTCTACTAAGTCTACTAGGGAGGAAACTGATAAAGATGATACTTCACTTACGCCTAAACTTAAGGTTTTCTATAAAAGGAAACGTTTGCCAGCCAAGACTAGTGAATCATCTACTCAGGTCGCCTCTGAAACAAGTAAAGCCAACTGTGAACCCCCATGTGCTTCTATAATTGATATTGCTAACCCACGTCAAAGCATGCAAATTCCTAATGAGATTGCAGGTACCAAAGTTGATGTTCCAAAAGAACGAAGCGGTCCAATCGTTGTGTACCGTTCAACTAAGGACACTCTTAGAGTTTGGTTGCTGAAGAAGCAGATATCAGAGAAACAAATGTCTCAGGGGATTCATGGTTAAGCTGCAAACAAGGACTTACAGTCACATAACAGACTGTAACTCGATCCTCAAAGAAAGGAAAGTTCATCCCGATGATGACTTATCCTAAAAACGAGAAATTCATTTTTCTCGGGCATGAGCTTATATCAAAAACATTCCAAGTTTTTAAGCTCATGCATTATGGCTCCTCGTTAAATGACAGACGACGACCCGGACTTCAGAGACAGGGAAGTTTATCCACGCAACGATAACTTACCCTCTTAACAAGAAATTAAGTTTTCTTGGACACGAGCTTATCCTAAAACCATTCAAAGGTTTTAAGCTCGTGTATATGGCTTATCGTTAAATATCAGACGATAACCCGTGCATCAAAGAAAGGAAAGTTTATCGCCGATGATAAACTTATCCTTACAACGAGAAATTAAATTTTCTCGGACACGAGCTTACATTAAAACCATTCAAAGGTTTTAAGCTCGTGTATATGACTTACAGTTAAATGTCAGACTGTAACTCGAACTTAAAATAAAGGAAAGATTATCTTTTATGATAACTTATCCTCTTAACGAGAAATTCACCTTTCTCGGTCATGAGCTTGTCTTAAAACATTCGAAGTTTTAAGCTCATAAAGGAAAGTGTATCTTTTAAATAAGAGAACTTTTCCTCATAACGAGAAATTAACCTTTCTCGGTCATGAGCTTTCCGTTAAAACAGTCAAAGTTTTCAAGCTCATGAAAAAAACGACTTCTAAGTAAATGTCAGCTTAGGACTCGTTCTTCAGATAAAAGGAAAGCTTATCGCCGATGATAAACTTATCCTTAACAACGAGAAGTTTACAACTTCTCGGACTTGAGCTTCCTAAGATATTCCAAATCTTAAGCTCAAGTAATTGGTTTTCAAAACTTTGAACACAATTTTTCGAGAATTTCTCAAAAGGTTTTTCTAAATCTTTCAAAATTGTGTGTTCAAAAATGTTTTGATAAAACGAGCATGTCTTCTGGAATCGATAATATTTACGAACCTAGAAATGTCATTCAATAATGACACGGGGTTGTAAATAAAGTTCGAGCAGAAGTTCAAACTTTTAAAACATGCTCAAAATGGTTTGCTATTATTTCAGATAGCAACCCGCTTTTCATAATCAAGTCAAGCATTTCACCGGAAAGCTTTGACTCAACAACGGGAATTAATTTTCTCGGGAACGTGACGAGGAGACCAACATTCGTGAACAAGAACCATGTGAATCTTTCATATGATGTTCTCCATCATTCAGGTCCAACCTCTTCAATTGCTAATCTTGTGAATTCCTTATTATGTATAATCTTTGCACGTAATAAATACCTTACACTTGTGTTTAAAAGGTATTTAATTTACGTTTTAGCACACCCTCATTAATTTGAGGGGGAGCTTGTTAAATTCATGAAGATAATTGGACTTGCATTTTTCTTCCCAAATTTTCTTAAAATGTTATTAAATCAATTGATATTAAAAACATCGATTGGGTTAATATTTTTAATATGGGGGAGAAAATGTGATTTAATATGGGATATGATCAATCATAAATGGTTTGACTTAACGTGATAGCTCATCCCGACATGTGCAAAATGTTTTCGGATATCGTAGCATATGTTAAGGGGGAGCAAAATGGATTTGCACTTCAAAATGGATTTCATGGTGACATACACTTACCCAAAACATCTCTATTCACGACGGTGAAGATTGTGGTGACATAAGGATGGTAGGATAGGTTAAAGTCCAATGATTTCTCTAGAACCGGAGGAATCTTCCCAAGGACATTCCATAGCTAGAAATAGTAGTCCTTAGGAAAGATGGAGAAAGATTGTGAACGTAGCTGAATGCCGACCAAGTACTTAAGTTAGCACTGGAACAATCACAACAAGGTGCTAGTGATGACGTATTGGTAAGCATTGAAGGGGTTGAAGAATGAAAAAGAAATGTAAAGATAAAGGGTGTAAAGAAAGAAGCCCTCCTTACAACTTTAGGCAGAAACCGGGTCAATACATATGCTATTGAGGTCATTTTTGCTAATGATTCTCGATATTGAAGAAAGACGTCATGGACCCAGTGATGCAATGCACAACCCTTCCCAGCTAACTCAAATATCTCTCAAAAGGTATTTGTTTTAATCACACGGAGATCAACACGTTATCTATTGATTTATTCACTCCGAATAAATTGGTATTGAAAAGGTGGCACTCCTCTCCAGCCTCCGATCACTAAAAATCCAAAATGCACAATCGAGTCTAGAGCCATTTGAGATCATCAAATATCTCATTAGGACACACTTTCATTATTCCTTGCTTCTTCACACACTGTGAAAAGTAAGAAAGATCTTAAGAGTCCTACGCAAAATCTTCATGATCTTGCCTGAACATCCGAGTAATACGAAAGTATTTACAATGAAGATGGAAATCCTTCTTGAGCGAATATCAAAAAGCTCATGGTAGGTGACTTGTGCGGTTCTTTATGAATCAAACTTGTGATAACTGGAAAGCAACAGTGGTTTAATTCTTAAATGAACTTAAACTCGTTCCAGGCCTCTTCGCATTATCATATGATCTTGCCAGAACACTCAGAGTGACTCTTTATTGATCACAGTGACGAGTGGAAATCCTTCTAGTGTTAACATCAAACAGCACTTGGTAGGTAACTTGCAAGATTCTATATGAATCAAGCTAGTGACAACTGGAAAGCAACGATGGTGCGGTTCTTAATTGAACTTCACTTGTTCCAGGAACATGAATTGACGGCTTCAAATCATGCGGATAATATTATCCAAATGATTCACTCTTTACGTTCGCAGTCAGCTTTGGACGGTCGAGTAAAGAGAACGGGTTTACCCGCGAAATCTTGTCAAGGAGGTTCTTTATTGAAACTACCTGTCACAAGTACGATATTTAATATCGTCCAACGGTCTTCACCGACCGGAGGTAAAATGCTACCGAATTAGAATGAAATGTTCAAGGCCATTTCATCCGTGTATATTGTTTTGTTGCTAACTGTCTTATGCAGCGTAACAAGAAGGTGGCATTGCGGTGTACAATCCAGAAGAAGTCGTCACCACATACTTGTACTACATACAATTAGTACTTCAACAAATTCAAGAAAGCCTGAAGGTCAAGTCTTCCGCTGTATCAAACTCTTAAGCTTTCAAGAATTTAAAAGTATAAGTATGTGGAACATGAAGTCACAAAGAGGCAAATATCACAAGTGAAGAATGCACAAGGTCAAGGCAAAGAAACATGCTCAAGACTAAAGTCAAAGATCACATCAAGCATATTCACAAGAACAAGATCGAAGACTCAAGCATAGATGCTAGGTTTAAGATTTTGTAAAAAGATGTGACCTCCCTTAGGGGGAGATTGTTGGAAATACGTTTTTCCCAATAAAGTCTCGGTCACATCTTAGTTAGCATAGATCACGAGTTATAGACTATTTAGAACTTTGTTTCTTGGAGCGACCTCCCTTAGGGGGAGATTGTTGGAAATACGTTTTACGTATTTATGAAGGATCGGTCGCTCCAACGATAATTATGTAATGGGCTCGTGATCTATTTAATTATTGTATAGTCCATATAGCCCACATGTAGGGTGGGCTATATATAACCCCTCCTAGCATGTTAGGAGGGGGTTGTTGATTACCATTTCACAATTAATCATATTTCAATCTTTTCTTTCTCTCTCTATATTTTCCCCTTTTCTCTCCTTTCTCTCTCTAATCCTTCATCTCATTCCTTCATTTCTTCTTTAATTATCAATCAATCAACCACATAAATCCACCAAATCCATGATATAGAATAGGCCATTAATCTCGTAGACCTTCAAGCTTATTTCAGTCATTTTTAGCTTAGTTACCTTGATTGAGTTCTAGTAGAGTTCATTACTTGCAAACAGCTTTTAAACATTTCATTTTGAGCATTGAGTTTTGTTTGCTACAGCTTTTCACTCAGCTTAAACTTGTGCTTAAAAAGTCTTTGCAAATTTTCATTTAGATCAGTTAAAGGAGTGTTTGGCTTTAACTGATTGTTGATTTTCAAGTGTTGGTTTTTGGAAAGTTAATGTTCATTTTCAGTCACTAGGTGATAACAAGTCATATTGAGTCATTTTCAAGTCAAATTTTAGGTCAATCAGGCAATTGGCAAGAAAAAGGATTGGGTCAATATTCAGTCAGTTTTGCTTAAAAAAAGTTATCAATTTCATTTGCTTGCCATTTACTGGATCCTTGATGAAAGTTAACCAAACCAGTTCTCAAAGCTAGTTCAATATATGAAGTTTAATAGTCTATAAGCATTTGATACAGTATCCATTCAACAAATAGAAATAAGCAAAAATCTGAACAGTTGAGGAAAGTAATGTTTCTGTAAATGAAAACAACAATTTCATATCTCACAATTCTTTTCATTAACCTGGCAATTTTCTTTTACAATTTCACTTAGTAGATGTTGTTGGATGAATTTTGAGAATTTCAGCTTTTTGTCAAAAATTTTGGTCAACGCCTGGTCAACATAAGCCATTTTCAGCTTAATTCGATTTCCAGGCTTATTACTTGATGAATTTTGATATGACTTGATTTCCCGTTCATCATTTGAGCTCATTAATCAGTTTAAGCACAAAAATCCAGTTGTGCATGTCCAGATTTTCCTAGAGCTTATTTTGAGCTTATTGTGAAGTGCTTATTTTCTTATTAAACACTTTCAGCCAATTTCCTTTTACAGACCTAGCTTATTTTCAATTTCAAGCATTTTGCAACTTGTTTGAACAAATTTGGTTCAGTAATAAGCTCAAACGAGCTTATTTGTCATTGGAACCCGTTTTGGCTTAAAAGGTTTCAGAAATTGCAATTAAGTCCCTAGTGTATTAAACTGTTTCTAATCCTGGCTAAACTTACACTTTATTAGGGTTTGCACTAAACAAGTCCTTCAAGTTTGAAATTTGTTAGAATTCAGTTAGTAGTTTTGGCAATTTGTTACAATTGGTTAGTTTGTTACATAGTTTTCAAGTTCAGTCCTTATAGTTTGCTGATTTGACACTTTCAGTCCTTATACTTGATAGTTTTACATTTTAAGCATTTAATTTTCATAGAATTTACAATTTCAGTCCTTTTAGTTTTAAAATTTACATTTTGAACTGTACTTGAATAAAAACTTGGTATTTGCACGATGTTTTACATATAAGTAGGTAATATTTTTCAGTTTTGCAAGGCTTTGTTTGAATTAGCAAATAGAATATCCAAAAAAGATTAACAACCAAAAACAGTTAAAAACCCGATATTGATTGGACTTTCAATTAGCAAGAACTGAGAAAAACGAACTGCATTATATACAATTTCAAATGGCGCCGCTGCCGGTTCTTTGACTTTGCGAGAGACTATCGATTGACGGTTTTCATTGGCTTTTGGGATCCGTTCACCTTGTGAACGTTATTTTTACGTATCATAAATAAAAAACAAATAAAAAATCAAAAATATAAAAATATATAAAAACTAAAAAATTAACAAAACAATTCTTTTCCTAAAGAATTGACCAAAAAAATAAAAAAAACCAAAAAAGCAATCTTTTTCCTAAGAGATTGTACCCAAAAATATATATTATTGGATTCTCTCGGTTTTTATGTACATATAGTATTTTCTCTTAAAAACTCATAAATACAAAAATATTTTCCATATATTATTATAAGTAAATACGTATACGTATAAGAACAACCAATCTACATATTCTCCATAAGTATTGCCAAGGCAATACACCGTGTTGAGGGGCGTTCCGGTCCTTGACACGTGTATCGATCAAACAAAATAAAGCAAGAATAGATAAATACTCTCAATAAGCAACAATTCGAAGAATATGAACATTTAAGTGAATAGAAAGGCGATGTGCTATAAAATGCCATCTAAGGGTCAATAGGTACTTAAGTGCTTCGCGCCACCTAACCCCCCGTTCACTTGTAAGTATTTTAAGAAGGAAGGCTTCATTGGGGGTCTTGCACCCAAGTAGTATATACATATATTGTTATTTTCTTGTGGATATTTAATATTGAAACTCGAAGAGAATAATCCATTTCTTTTCAAAGTCACACGAGAGCTTCTCTCTCATTCCTCGTATTGAGTTGCATGCTCACTCGCGGGCGTGCACAAATACCGATTGGCGTACAACCACTTCCTCCGAAAAGGAAGAAAAAGAGAAAGAGTAAGACCACCACCGTCCATCAAGCCGATCACGAGAATCGTGCTTTGACTCCTCCACCACAAGAAGCCATGGCTATTGATAATCGCTCTTTGATGGAACGTATGCAAACCAATGTTCATGGATATGCTAGTGCTATTAGGATTCCCGAAATTCCCGCAAATACATTTGAGCTAAAAACGTCCATGATTACTATGGTTTCACAATCACCTTTCTATGGTAACAAGAATGATGATCCTCATGCTCACCTTAAGAGATTCCTTTCTCTTTGCAATACCATTAAGCACAATGGAGTTCCACATGATGCTATTAAGTTGATGTTAGTGTCATTTTCACTTGAGGGACAAGCTAAGCATTGGTTAGACTCCCAACCACCTGATAGTATCACCACATGGGATGGTTTCACCACTAAGTTTTTGAACAAGTTATTTCCTCCATCTAAGACCATGGCCTTGAGGAACTTAATTATAGGCTTTCAACAAAAACCTAGTCAATCCTTTAGTGATGCTTGGGTAAAGTATAGTGAGTTATTGAGGCGATGCCCTAACCATGGATTGGATGATGTTCACCAAATCAATACCTTCTATGATGGCCTTAAACCTCATCACCAAGATTCACTCAATGCTTCCGCGGGAGGGAATATTCTTCTTAAATCCATGCAAGAGGCCTTGGACATCATTGAGACTAAAGCAATGGTTCAAACAAACAATCAATTTGAAGAAAGGGTTCATGTTATCCAAAACACCTCTCTAACACCTTGTGATAACCAATTCCTTAAATATCACCAAGAGATCCTTCAACAAGTCAAACAAGGTCAACAAGAAATGACTCAAGAGATAGTTCAAGCCCTTAAGACCGCTTCATTGAACAACTATTCAAATAATGTGAATGCCATTACTCTTTTTTGTGTAACTTGTGGAGGTCCCCATTCTTATGAACAATGTGATAAGGTGCAAGTGTATCAAGGGGAATGCTATGCTTACCAAGAGGAACATCGTGAACACTTCAAGCCAAATATCAATCCAAATAACCTTTCTTACAAATCCCCAAACTACCTTACTCTACCGGGTTTCCCACCTCAACCACCCACCCAAATTCAACAAAATCCTCCTCAACTTTTACAAAGGAATCAAGGGCAAAGACCACTTTACCCAAGGAAATAACTACAAGGCACCCAATCATTTTCAACCTTAAGGAAATAAGTTCTATCCACCAAACCAAGAGTTTAATCCACCACCTCAATCTTTCCCACAACAAGGATTTTATCAAGGAAATGTGCAATTTAACCCTATGGATTTGGTGCTTCAAAAGTTCACTTCTTTTGAGAAACAATTGAAAGATAGTCAAAAGGAAAATAACAAGAAATTTGCTCTTCTTCAAAACCAAATTATCTATAATCAAAGACCACAAGGGGCTTTACCTTCTAACACACAAACAAATCCAAGGGCAAATGTCAATGCTATTACAACAAGAAGTGGAAAGTCAACAAAGGATCCTTCACCTCCTAAACCTACTATTGTTCAACCCACTTGTGCTCCTACTTGTGACAAGCCTTCTACCTCTACTTCACCTCCTCAAAATGCTCCCATTTCTCCAACTTCAACACCTACTCATGAAGCACTCAATAAGGAAAATCCTTCATCAACCACTCAACCACAACCAAAACCAAGTCTTCCTTATCCCTCAAGATTGAGAAAAGAAAAGCTTAAAAACAAGGATGATATCCAAGTTTCTAACTTTTTGAGGATGTTCAAGCAACTTAACATCAATATCTCCTTTGCGGAAGCCTTAGCCAATATGCCTAAGTTTGCTAAGATGATTAAGGACTTGCTTTCTAACAAGGAGAGATTGGTGGATTTTCCTAATGCTTCCTTGAATGAAAATTGCTCCGCGGTTTTGCTTAAGAAGTTGCCTACTAAGCTTGGAGATCCGGGGAGGTTTTTGATTCCTTGTAATTTCCCGGGGGTAGAAAATTGTATTGCTTTAGCGGATTTAGGAGCAAGCATAAACCTCATGCCATTATCGGTTTGGAAGAAACTTTCACTTCCCGAGCTCACTCCTACTAAGACGACTCTTGAGTTGGCTAACCGTACTATAGCTTATCCGGTGGGAATTGCGGAGGATGTTTTTGTGGGGTTGATAGATTTACATTTCCCGCGGATTTTGTGGTGGTTGATTATGATATGGATCCTAGAGTGCCTTTGATTGTTGGTAGGCCATTTTTGAGGACGGGTCGTACTTTAATCGATGTGGCGGAAGGAGAACTTACAATGCGGGTAGGAGATGAGAGCGTTGTGTTTAACATGGGGAAGTTGTCTAAAAAGTCTAATGAGCCCGAAGCGGTGAAACATATTGATGTTGTGCATGAGGAGGAAATACAAGATGATCTTCTTGATGAAGTTTGTGATGAGTACTTTTATGAAGCTTGCTCAAGTGGAGATTATGATTTACCGCATATTGAGACCATTGCTTCCACTACTTCATCTTTGGATTTTCATGAACATCAAGAAATCCCTTATGACACTCCACTTTTCCACAATGATAACCATGTTCATGAGAACTTTAGTGATGGAGAATCTTCTCTTTGTGATTCACCAACATATGATGACTATAGTGATGATGAGCTTTCTACTTGTGACTCTCCATTTGTTGATGATCATACTTCCTTTGGTTTTGAGGGATCACCAATCTTTGATAGACCTATCTATGATGTTTATGGTGATGAGGAGGATTCTATCATTGATGAGATTTATGAGTTTTTAGAGGTGGATATACCTTTTGAGTACATTCTTGGTTATCTTGATGAGGAGGGGGACATACTCTATTTAGAATCTCTATTGAATGAAGATCCTTTACCTTTTTCCTTGCCCACCTCAACCTTTCAAAGTGATAAAGGAAAACAAGTCATGATGGTTCCTTCCACGAGCTTGTTGTTACCCATGCCTTCACAACCTTTCTCTCATCATGTGAACTACAAAGGAGAATCTTCTAAGGCAACCAACACTTGTTGTTTTCCCATCAAGGAACGGATTTTTGATCCTGGCATAGAGCTTGCTAAACCATCTCAGTATCCACCTGATGCAACAAAAGGAAACCTTGTGAAAGATTTGAGAGCTTTACACTATTACCTTGGGAAGAACATATGGGAAACCATTTTGGAGAACTACACCTCATTCTTTTCACCATTGCTTGGGAAGCTAGTTGTTGAATTGTGTTATAAGTGGGAGGGTAATTATGTATTTGATCCTGGGGGATACTTTAGGAGTTTTGATAAATGAACACTTGTTTTACCTCATCATGGAGATTTTTCTTAAAAAGGGCAAAACTTTTCTTCTCCATGATAGGTTTTAGACACTTTTAAGTGTGGGACGAGTCGAGCTAGAGACTCATTAACTCAAGCATCGTATAACTAGGTTTAGAGTGTTGTAGGTTAGAAATAAAGTTATAGACTTGGAGATAAGTGTAGGGGAGACCTTCTTTTGTCTTCATGGTTGTTTGTAGGGTTTCTCACTCATTTCATGCTTTGGAGCTTATGGAGGAGGCCCTTGTATCCGGTTCACTTCGTTACTATAGTGATTTTTCATTGACACCTTGTGCTTAAACATGATTTCACTATTAGTTGTCCTTTCCTTAACTTGGGTTAAGCAAAGTCCATTCATTGTCATAAGTGTAGGGGAAGTTTTTATACTTCCATGCTCTTAAACATTGAGGACAATGTTTAGCTTAAGTGTAGGGGGGTCTTCTATCGAAGTGACCTTACCTAGAACTTGTCATTGTCTTTCATGATAACATGGAAAATTGGATTTTCAACATTTTTCAAATTTTTGATCTACTTTGGCCAACAAAAAATGCATTCATAACTTTTTCATCAATCATTTTTCATTTGCATATCACATTTGCATTGTATATATTTCTTCTTTTATTTTTCATCAAAAAGATATAAAAAGAAAAAAATATAATAAAAACATGGTTTTAACAAGTTTAGACTTCTTTGACATATTAGGCCCGCCATGGATATTTTGACTCAACCCGAGTTCGCTTATCTAAGCATTCTCTAGCTAGTATCCTTAACCATGTAGTCCTTCATTGGTCTATTAGGCTAAGCATCCACCAATTTCATTATTTGAGATTTTAAATTTATGGAGAATGGGAGATGATAGAGTTGAAGCAAGTATAAAAGGGCTAGATAAACTTCATGATAATTACTTGTGGCTAAACCATTCTCTTCTTAACCTCTATTTTCTTCGCATGTATATAATTGTTAATAAATAATCAAGAACGGTTTTAATTGGTTTGTAATCTCTTATGCATTTTTGTCTAATCATTCATGATTGATATGAGTACGTTTTAAGATTCTAAGTTAGAACGGTTTATGTGTACTAGACTTATGTCATGCTCAATATTTAGCGGGTGTTTTTCCTTTTATTCTTTTCAAATTTCTTAGTAAGGAATAAAGAAAAATAAGAGCGGCTTATAAAAATGAGTGGCTAGAAAAAAGAAAAAGAAAAAAATATATATATACAAGACTCGCAAGAGGGGCAGTGTGGTGTTAATTATAGTGACTATTGAGTTCCAATATTACCTTGACGGGTTGCGGGGATTCAATAGATTGCTCCAATCCAATATTACCTTGACGGGTTGCGGGGTTGAAGATCCAAAGTCTCAAAAAGATGGCGGATGTAAATTATTGCGTGAGTTTTATTTTTCTTTCCTTAGCGAGTGTGTAGCTACTTATGAAAGCATGACATGAGGATTTTACACATAAGGCGAATGACTTATTATTCTTGAAACGGACTTGTATTAATTGTGAGCGGTTTTTCAAGTAATGGATGAGAGGATTACTTAGGATTAAAACCGTGCTTCCTTATTTTTGGATTTTACACTTCTTATATTTCACACTTGAATAATGACAAATTTGCCCACAAGCAATTTGCTCAAATAATAACCGGTTCCACATTTAATTGTCATGAATAAGTTGATGCACTTTTTACTTGTGAATGCAATGATCCCATTTTTAAGCTTGGTATGGGGAAAGTGAAACTTGAGGGTGATAAATGTCCATGGTACCCAAGCCTTAATCAAAGCCATTGAATTCTTAATGAGTTATTTCCATCAAAACCATTTCAAGAAAAATACAAAAAGATATAAATAGAATTGTATTTTGTTCATTGCATTGTTAAAAGTCAAAATCATGCATCATGTAGTTTAGAGTAGTGTAGATGCATTCCATATGGCCAAGGTGGATTAATTATGAGGAGAATGTAAATTTGTGCTTTAAAATATATAGAATTGCATGAGGACATGACAATGTTCAAGTGTAGGAGATTTGATATGAGCTAAAACTCATATCAATTTATCAACAAATAACCCTAAAACATGAAGCAAAATACCAATTTATCTTGCAAAAAACAGTGTTATGTGGTATGTTTGTGTTTGTGTACACTTGTGTAGGTAAAAGGATGCATTTTCAAGCAAACAAGGAATAATCAAGCTTAATTTGATGAAAACAAAGACAAAGAAGGATCAAAAGTGACAAGACTTTGAAGTACAAGGACCTATCTTGACAAACTGCCAAAGATGAAGGACCAAAGTGTAAATATTGTAAAAAGTCAAGATCATAGTCAAATTTGGTCAACTATCAAGTCAACTCAGTCAAAGGACCAATTTTGCTCAAGAATGGAAGTTGAAGGGCTAAAAATGCCAAAGAAATGAAGTTACAAGCTCAAAGATACAAGCTGCCAAAGTCTAGGGGTTAAATCTGCCAATTTTGGAAAGTCATACTAGTTTGATCCATGTGCCTAGTTATTGACCAATGAGAAGCCAGGATTTAATAAACAAGGATTGCCACATAAACAGCATTAATTTCCCACTACTGCAGCCATCATTTATTAACGAATCACAACAGTGTGATCCGTGTGCTTCCCATTCAGCCATTCACATCATGACACGTGTCATTTTCAAACGAGCAAAAATTCCCAGGATCGTTTTTGAGCTAGAGTGGATTTCATGAAGAGTTATAAACATCAAAGTTGCTTATTTTTGAGAGACGAATCCATTGGTCAAGGTCAATTAACATCAAATCAACTCAATCAAAAAGCCCCAATTCATGTTCATACCTGCAAATTCAAGGGAGCAGAATTGTGCCACGTGGAGACCTGGGATTGGTCCCAACACGTCACCAACCCCAACAAACCTCCTTCTCAAGTCTATAAATAGCAGTTTAGGTATTCATTTGTAATGAGTAGTTGTAAGTGTGAAAAACACACACATTTACATTTTCTCTCATCATTTTCCTTTCTTAGCTAAACTACTCAAGAGTTTGACACACTCTTGAGTTAGTTAGTTAGTTAGTACCTTCTCAACAACTTTGTAACTGAATTCCATTAATAAAATTCAAATTCATCTTTTCCCGCCAAATATTCTCTTCATCCTTACTGTTCATTCCTACTTTCCATTGATACCATTGTTGCTGCATTGAGTTTGTTATGATCATACATTGATCATAACTGACTTTGGAGTGAAGATAGTAGCTGCTTGTTGATTTCAATTCAAATCCATAGCAAATGAGATGAGTTCATGCCATTTGATGATCCTAGTTGATTTGTAGCTGAATTGTTGATTGTTGATTAGTGAATCTAGTGCTAAGGTGGTGGTTAGCACTAGAATAGAGAGTACAACACTCCTCTACTGCTCAATGGTATCTTCACAAGGTTCAAATGTTTCTGAGTTTTGATTCCACTCAATTTGTCAATTGCATGCTTTAATTCTAGCTTAAATTCTTGTTGATTGTATGATAAAACATGTTTAGCTTGGTTGTGGTTTGATTGTGGACTTGTTTGTAGCTTAAGTGTTGATAAACTGCTTATTGCTTTGGATTGTGTTCTAATGATAGCTTATTTCAGTCATTTTTAGCTTAGTTACCTTGATTGAGTTCTAGTAGAGTTCATTACTTGCAAACAGCTTTTAAACATTTCATTTTGAGCATTGAGTTTTGTTTGCTACAGCTTTTCACTCAGCTTAAACTTGTGCTTAAAAAGTCTTTGCAAATTTTCATTTAGATCAGTTAAAGGAGTGTTTGGCTTTAACTGATTGTTGATTTTCAAGTGTTGGTTTTTGGAAAGTTAATGTTCATTTTCAGTCACTAGGTGATAACAAGTCATATTGAGTCATTTTCAAGTCAAATTTTAGGTCAATCAGGCAATTGGCAAGAAAAAGGATTGGGTCAATATTCAGTCAGTTTTGCTTAAAAAAAGTTATCAATTTCATTTGCTTGCCATTTACTGGATTCTTGATGAAAGTTAACCAAACCAGTTCTCAAAGCTAGTTCAATATATGAAGTTTAATAGTCTATAAGCATTTGATACAGTATCCATTCAACAAATAGAAATAAGCAAAAATCTAAACAGTTGAGGAAAGTAATGTTTCTGTAAATGAAAACAACAATTTCATATCTCACAATTCTTTTCATTAACCTGGCAATTTTCTTTTACAATTTCACTTAGTAGATGTTGTTGGATGAATTTTGAGAATTTCAGCTTTTTGTCAAAAATTTTGGTCAACGCCTGGTCAACATAAGCCATTTTCAGCTTAATTCGATTTCCAGGCTTATTACTTGATGAATTTTGATATGACTTGATTTCCCGTTCATCATTTGAGCTCATTAATCAGTTTAAGCACAAAAATCCAGTTGTGCATGTCCAGATTTTCCTAGAGCTTATTTTGAGCTTATTGTGAAGTGCTTATTTGCTTATTAAACACTTTCAGCCAATTTCCTTTTACAGACCTAGCTTATTTTCAATTTCAAGCATTTTGCAACTTGTTTGAACAAATTTGGTTCAGTAATAAGCTCAAACGAGCTTATTTGTCATTGGAACCCGTTTTGGCTTAAAAAGTTTCAGAAATTGCAATTAAGTCCCTAGTGTATTAAACTGTTTCTAATCCTGGCTAAACATACACTTTATTAGGGTTTGCACTAAACAAGTCCTTCAAGTTTGAAATTTGTTAGAATTCAGTTAGTAGTTTTGGCAATTTGTTACAATTGGTTAGTTTGTTACATAGTTTTCAAGTTCAGTCCTTATAGTTTGCTGATTTGACACTTTCAGTCCTTATACTTGATAGTTTTACATTTTAAGCATTTAATTTTCATAGAATTTACAATTTCAGTCCTTTTAGTTTTAAAATTTACATTTTGAACTGTACTTGAATAAAAACTTGGTATTTGCACGATGTTTTACATATAAGTAGGTAATATTTTTCAGTTTTGCAAGGCTTTGTTTGAATTAGCAAATAGAATATCCAAAAAAGATTAACAACCAAAAACAGTTAAAAACCCGATATTGATTGGACTTTCAATTAGCAAGAACAGAGAAAAACGAACTGCATTATATACAATTTCAAATGGCGCCGCTGCCGGTTCTTTGACTTTACAAGAGACTATCGATTGACGGTTTTCATTGGCTTTTGGGATCTGTTCACCTTGTGAACGTTATTTTTACGTATCATAAATAAAAAACAAATAAAAAATCAAAAATATAAAAATATATAAAAAATAAAAAATTAACAAAACAATTCTTTTAGTAAAGAATTGACCAAAAAAATAAAAAAAAAACCAAAAAAGCAATCTTTTTCCTAAGAGATTGCACCCAAAAATATATATTATTGGATTCTCTCGGTTTTTATGTACATATAGTATTTTCTCTTAAAAACTCATAAATACAAAAATATTTTCCATATATTATTATAAGTAAATACATATGCGTATAAGAACAACCAATCTACATATTCTCCATAAGTATTGCCAAGGCAATACACCGTGTTGAGGGGCGTTCCGGTCCTTGACACGTGTATCGATCAAACAAAATAAAGCAAGAATAGATAAATACTCTCAATAAGCAACAATTCGAAGAATATGAACATTTAAGTGAATAGAAAGGCGATGTGCTATAAAATGCCATCTAAGGGTCAATAGGTACTTAAGTGCTTCGCGCCACCTAACCCCCCGTTCACTTGTAAGTATTCTAAGAAGGAAGGCTTCATTGGGGGTCTTGCACCCAAGTAGTATATACATATATTGTTATTTTCTTGTGGATAATTAATATTGAAACTCGAAGAGAATAATCCATTTCTTTTCAAAGTCACACGAGAGCTTCTCTCTCATTCCTCGTATTGAGTTGCATGCTCACTCGCGGGCGTGCACAAATACCGATTGGTGTACAACCACTTCCTCCGAAAAGGAAGAAAAAGAGAAAGAGTAAGACCACCACCGTCCATCAAGCCGATCACGAGAATCGTGCTTTGACTCCTCCACCACAAGAAGCCATGGCTATTGATAATCGCTCTTTGATGGAACGTATGCAAACCAATGTTCATGGATATGCTAGTGCTATTAGGATTCCCGAAATTCCCGCAAATACATTTGAGCTAAAAACATCCATGATTACTATGGTTTCACAATCACCTTTCTATGGTAACAAGAATGATGATCCTCATGCTCACCTTAAGAGATTCCTTTCTCTTTGCAATACCATTAAGCAAAATGGAGTTCCACATGATGCTATTAAGTTGATGTTAGTGTCATTATCACTTGAGGGACAAGCTAAGCATTGGTTAGACTCCCAACCACCTGATAGTATCACCACATGGGATGGTTTCACCACTAAGTTTTTGAACAAGTTCTTTCCTCCATCTAAGACCATGGCCTTGAGGAACTTAATTATAGGCTTTCAACAAAAACCTAGTCAATCCTTTAGTGATGCTTGGGTAGAGTATAGTGAGTTATTGAGGCGATGCCCTAACCATGGATTGGATGATGTTCACCAAATCAATACCTTCTATGATGGCCTTAAACCTCATCACCAAGATTCACTCAATGCTTCCGCAGGAGGGAATATTCTTCTTAAATCCATGCAAGAGGCCTTGGACATCATTGAGACTAAAGCAATGGTTCAAACAAACAATCAATTTGAAGAAAGGGTTCATGTTATCCAAAACACCTCTCAAACACCTTGTGATAACCAATTCCTTAAATATCACCAAGAGATCCTTCAACAAGTCAAACAAGGTCAACAAGAAATGACTCAAGAGATAGTTCAAGCCCTTAAGACCGCTTTATTGAACAACTCTTTAAATAATGTGAATGCCATTACTCTTTTTTGTGTAACTTGTGGAGGTCCCCATTCTTATGAACAATGTGATAAGGTGCAAGTGTATCAAGGGGAATGCTATGCTTACCAAGAGGAACATCGTGAACACTTCAAATATCAATCCAAATATCAATCCAAATAACCTTTCTTACAAATCCCAAAACTACCTTACTCCACCGGGTTTCCCACCTCAACCACCCACCCAAATTCAACAAAATCCTCCTCAACTTTTACAAAGGAATCAAGGGCAAAGACCACTTTACCCAAGGAAATAACTACAAGGCACCCAATCATTTTCAACCTCAAGGAAATAACATCTATCCACCAAACCAAGGGTTTAATCCACCACCTCAATCTTTCCCACAACAAGGATTTTATCAAGGAAATGTGCAATTTAACCCTATGGATTTGGTGCTTCAAAAGTTCACTTCTTTTGAGAAACAATTGAAAGATAGTCAAAAGGAAAATAACAAGAAATTTGCTCTTCTTCAAAACCAAATTATCTATAATCAAAGACCACAAGGGGCTTTACCTTCTAACACACAAACAAATCCAAGGGCAAATGTCAATGCTATTACAACAAGAAGTGGAAAGTCAACAAAGGATCCTTCACCTCCTAAACCTACTATTGTTCAACCCACTTGTGCTCCTACTTGTGACAAGCCTTCTACCTCTACTTCACCTCCTCAAAATGCTCCCATTTCTCCAACTTCAACACCTACTCATGAAGCACTCAATATGGAAAATCCTTCATCAACCACTCAACCACAACCAAAACCAAGTCTTCCTTATCCCTCAAGATTGAGAAAAGAAAAGCTTAAAAACAAGGATGATATCCAAGTTTCTAACTTTTTGAGGATGTTCAAGCAACTTAACATCAATATCTCCTTTGCGGAATCCTTAGCCAATATGCCTAAGTTTGCTAAGATGATTAAGGACTTGCTTTCTAACAAGGAGAGATTAGTGGATTTGCCTAATGCTTCCTTGAATGAAAATTGCTCCGCGGTTTTGCTTAAGAAGTTGCCTACTAAGCTTGGAGATCCGGGGAGGTTTTTGATTCCTTGTAATTTCCCGGGGGTAGAAAATTGTATGGCTTTAGCGGATTTAGGAGCAAGCATAAACCTCATGCCATTATCGGTTTGGAAGAAACTTTCACTTCCCGAGCTCACTCCTACTAAGATGACTCTTGAGTTGGCTAACCGTACTATAGCTTATCCGGTGGGAATTGCGGAGGATGTTTTTGTGGGGGTTGATAGATTTACATTTCCCGCGGATTTTGTGGTGGTTGATTATGATATGGATCCTAGAGTGCCTTTGATTGTTGGTAGGCCATTTTTAAGGACGGGTCGTACTTTAATCGATGTGGCGGAAGGAGAACTTATAATGCGGGTAGGAGATGAGAGCGTTGTGTTTAACATGGGGAAGTTGTCTAAAAAGTCTAATGAGCCCGAAGCGGTGAAACATATTGATGTTGTGCATGAGGAGGAAATACAAGATGATCTTCTTGATGAAGTTTGTGATGAGTACTTTTATGAAGCTTGCTCAAGTGGAGATTATGATTTACCGCATATTGAGACCATTGCTTCCATTACTTCATCTTTGGATTTTCATGAACATCAAGAAATCCCTTATGACACTCCACTTTTCCACAATGATAACCATGTTCATGAGAACTTTAGTGATGAAGAATCTTCTCTTTGTGATTCACCAACATATGATGACTATAGTGATGATGAGCTTTCTACTTGTGACTCTCCATTTGTTGATGATCATACTTCCTTTGGTTTTGAGGGATCACCAATCTTTGATAGACCTATCTATGATGTTTATGGTGATGAGGAGGATTCTATCATTGATGAGATTTATGAGTTTTTAGAGGTGGATATACCTTTTGAGTACATTCTTGGTTATCTTGATGAGGAGGGGGACATAATCTATTTAGAATCTCTATTGAATGAAGATCCTTTACCTTTTTCCTTGCCCACCTCAACCTTTCAAAGTGATAAAGGAAAACAAGTCATGATGGTTCCTTCCACGAGCTTGTTGTTACCCATGCCTTCACAACCTTTCTCTCATCATGTGAACTACAAAGGAGAATCTTCTAAGGCAACCAACACTTGTTGTTTTCCCATCAAGGAACGGATTTTTGATCCTGGCATAGAGCTTGCTAAACCATCTCAGTATCCACCTGATGCAACAAAAGGAAACCTTGTGAAAGATTTGAGAGCTTTACACTATTACCTTGGGAAGAACATATGGGAAACCATTTTGGAGAACTACACCTCATTCTTTTCACCATTGCTTGGGAAGCTAGTTGTTGAATTGTGTTATAAGTGGGAGGGTAATTATGTATTTGATCCTGGGGGATATTTTAGGAGTTTTGATAAATGAACACTTGTTTTACCTCATCATGGAGATTTTTCTTAAAAAGGGCAAAACTTTTCTTCTCCATGATAGGTTTTAGACACTTTTAAGTGTGGGACGAGTCGAGCTAGAGACTCATTAACTCAAGCATCGTATAACTATGTTTAGAGTGTTGTAGGTTAGAAATAAAGCTATAGACTTGGAGATAAGTGTAGGGGAGACCTTCTTTTGTCTTCATGGTTGCTTGTAGGGTTTCTCACTCATTTCATGCTTTGGAGCTTATGGAGGAGGCCCTTGTATCCGGTTCACTTTGTTACTATAGTGATTTTTCATTGACACCTTGTGCTTAAACATGATTTCACTATTAGTTGTCCTTTCCTTAACTTGGGTTAAGCAAAGTCCATTCATTGTCATAAGTGTAGGGGAAGTTTTTATACTTCCATGCTCTTAAACATTGAGGATAATGTTTAGCTTAAGTGTAGGGGGGTCTTCTATCGAAGTGACCTTACCTAGAACTTGTCATTGTCTTTCATGATAACATGGAAAATTAGATTTTCAACATTTTTCAAATTTTTGATCTACTTCGGCCAACAAAAAAATGCATTCATAACTTTTGCATCAATCATTTTTCATTTGCATATCACATTTGCATTGTATATATTTCTTTTTTTATTTTTCATCAAAAAGATATAAAAAGAAAAAAATATAATAAAAACATGGTTTTAACAAGTTTAGACTTCTTTGACATATTAGGCCGGCCATGGATATTTTGACTCAACCCGAGTTCGCTTATCTAAGCATTCTCTAGCTAGTATCCTTAACCATGTAGTCCTTCATTGGTCTATTAGGCTAAGCATCCACCAATTTCATTATTTGAGATTTTAAATTTGTGGAGAATGGGAGATGATAGAGTTGAAGCAAGTATAAAAGGGCTGGATAAACTTCATGATAATTACTTGTGGCTAAACCATTCTCTTCTTAACCTCTATTTTCTTCGCATGTATATAATTGTTAATAAATAATCAAGAACGGTTTTAATTGGTTTGTAATCTCTTATGCATTTTTGTCTAATCATTCATGATTGATATGAGTACGTTTTAAGATTCTAAGTTAGAATGGTTTATGTGTACTAGACTTATGTCATGCTCAATATTTAGCGGGTGTTTTTCCTTTTATTCTTTTCAAATTTCTTAGTAAGGAATAAAGAAAAATAAGAGCGGCTTATAAAAATGAGTGGCTAGAAAAAAGAAAAAGAAAAAAATATATATATACAAGACTCCCAAGAGGGGCAGTATGGTGTCAATTATAGTGATTATTGAGTTCTAATATTACCTTGACGGGTTGCGGGGATTCAATAGATTGCTCCAATCTAATATTACCTTGACGGGTTGCGGGGTTGAAGATCCAAAGTCTCAAAAAGATGGCGGATGTAAATTATTGCGTGAGTTTTATTTTTCTTTCCTTAGCGAGTGTCTAGCTACTTATGAAAGCATGACATGAGGATTTTACACATAAGGCGAATGACTTATTATTCTTGAAACGGACTTGTATTAATTGTGAGCGGTTTTTCAAGTAATGGATGAGAGGATTACTTGGGATTAAAACCGTGCTTCCTTATTTTTGGATTTTACACTTCTTATATTCACACTTGAATAATGACAAATTTGCCCACAAGCAATTTGCTCAAATAATAACCGGTTCCACATTTAATTGTCATGAATAAGTTGATGCACTTTTTACTTGTGAATGCAATGATCCCATTTTTAAGCTTGGTATGGGGAAAGTGAAACTTGAGGGTGATAAATGTCCATGGTACCCAAGCCCTAATCAAAGCCATTGAATTCTTAATGAGTTATTTCCATCAAAACCATTTCAAGAAAAATACAAAAAGATATAAATAGAATTGTATTTTGTTCATTGCATTGTTAAAAGTCAAAATCATGCATCATGTAGTTTAGAGTAGTGTAGATGCATTCCATATGGCCAAGGTGGATTAATTATGAGGAGAATGTAAATTTGTGCTTTAAAATATATAGAATTGCATAAGGACATGACAATGTTCAAGTGTAGGAGATTTGATATGAGCTAAAACTCATATCAATTTATCAACAAATAACCCTAAAACATGAAGCAAAATACCAATTTATCTTGCAAAAAACAGTGTTATGTGGTATGTTTGTGTTTGTGTACACTTGTGTAGGTAAAAGGATGCATTTTCAAGCAAACAAGGAATAATCAAGCTTAATTTGATGAAAAAAAAGACAAAGAAGGATCAAAAGTGACAAGACTTTGAAGTACAAGGACCTATCTTGAAAAACTGCCAAAGATGAAGGACCAAAGTGTAAATATTGTAAAAAGTCAAGATCATAGTCAAATTTGGTCAACTATAAAGTCAACTCAGTCAAAGGACCAATTTTGCTCAAGAATGGAAGTTGAAGGGCTAAAAATGCCAAAGAAATGAAGTTACAAGCTCAAAGATACAAGCTGCCAAAGTCTAGGGGTTAAATCTGCCAATTTTGGAAAGTCATACTAGTTTGATCCCTGTGCCTAGTTATTGACCAAGGAGAAGCCAGGATTTAATAAACAAGGATTGCCACATAAACAACATTAATTTCCCACTACTGCAGCCATCATTTATTAACGAATCACAACAGTGTGATCCGTGTGCTTCCCATTCAGCCATTCACATCATGACACGTGTCATTTTCAAACGAGCAAAAATTCCCAGGATCGTTTTTGAGCTAGAGTGGATTTCATGAAGAGTTATAAACATCAAAGTTGCTTATTTTTGAGAGACGAATCCATTGGTCAAGGTCAATTAACATCAAATCAACTCAATCAAAAAGCCCCAATTCATGTTCATACCTGCAAATTCAAGGGAGCAGAATTGTGCCACGTGGAGACCTGGGATTGGTCCCAACACGTCACCAACCCCAACAAACCTCCTTCTCAAGTCTATAAATAACAGTTTAGGTCTTCATTTGTAATGAGTAGTTGTAAGTGTGAAAAACACACACATTTACATTTTCTCTCATCATTTTCCTTTCTTAGCTAAACTACTCAAGAGTTTGACACACTCTTGAGTTAGTTAGTTAGTTAGTACCTTCTCAACAACTTTGTAACTGAATTCCATTAATAAAATTCAAATTCATCTTTTCCCGCCAAATATTCTCTTCATCCTTACTGTTCATTCCTGCTTTCCATTGATACCATTGTTGCTGCATTGAGTTTGTTATGATCATACATTGATCATAACTGACTTTGGAGTGAAGATAGTAGCTGCTTGTTGATTTCAATTCAAATCCATAGCAAATGAGATGAGTTCATGCCATTTGATGATCCTAGTTGATTTGTAGCTGAATTGTTGATTGTTGATTAGTGAATCTAGTGCTAAGGTGGTGGTTAGCACTAGAATAGAGAGTACAACACTCCTCTACTGCTCAATGGTATCTTCACAAGGTTCAAATGTTTCTGAGTTTTGATTCCACTCAATTTGTCAATTGCATGCTTCAATTCTAGCTTAAATTCTTGTTGATTGTATGATAAAACATGTTTAGCTTGGTTGTGGTTTGATTGTGGACTTGTTTGTAGCTTAAGTGTTGATAAACTGCTTATTGCTTTGGATTGTGTTCTAATGATAGCTTATTTCAGTCATTTTTAGCTTAGTTACCTTGATTGAGTTCTAGTAGAGTTCATTACTTGCAAACAGCTTTTAAACATTTCATTTTGAGCATTGAGTTTTGTTTGCTATAGCTTTTCACTCAGCTTAAACTTGTGCTTAAAAAGTCTTTGCAAATTTTCATTTAGATCAGTTAAAGGAGTGTTTGGCTTTAACTGATTTTTGATAAGTGTTGGTTTTTGGAAAGTTAATGTTCATTTTCAGTCACTAGGTGATAACAAGTCATATTGAGTCATTTTCAAGTCAAATTTTAGGTCAATCAGGCAATTGGCAAGAAAAAGGATTGGGTCAATATTCAGTCAGTTTTGCTTAAAAAAAGTTATCAATTTCATTAGCTTGCCATTTACTGGATTCTTGATGAAAGTTAACCAAACCAGTTCTCAAAGCTAGTTCAATATATGAAGTTTAATAGTCTATAAGCATTTGATACAGTATCCATTCAACAAATAGAAATAAGCAAAAATCTGAACAGTTGAGGAAAGTAATGTTTCTGTAAATGAAAACAGCAATTTCATATCTCACAATTCTTTTCATTAACCTGGCAATTTTATTTTACAATTTCACTTAGTAGATGTTGTTGGATGAATTTTGAGAATTTCAGCTTTTTGTCAAAAATTTTGGTCAACGCCTGGTCAACATAAGCCATTTTCAGCTTAATTTGATTTCCAGGCTTATTACTTGATGAATTTTGATATGACTTGATTTCCCGTTCATCATTTGAGCTCATTAATCAGTTTAAGCACAAAAATCCAGTTGTGCATGTCCAGATTTTCCTAGAGCTTATTTTGAGCTTATTGTGAAGTGCTTATTTGCTTATTAGACACTTTCAGCCAATTTCCTTTTACAGACCTAGCTTATTTTCAATTTCAAGCATTTTGCAACTTGTTTGAACAAATTTGGTTCAGTAATAAGCTCAAACGAGCTTATTTATCATTGGAACCCGTTTTGGCTTAAAAAGTTTCAGAAATTGCAATTAAGTCCCTAGTGTATTAAACTGTTTCTAATCCTGGCTAAACTTACACTTTATTAGGGTTTGCACTAAACAAGTCCTTCAAGTTTGAAATTTGTTAGAATTCAGTTAGTAGTTTTGGCAATTTGTTACAATTGGTTAGTTTGTTACATAGTTTTCAAGTTCAGTCCTTATAGTTTGCTGATTTGACACTTTCAGTCCTTATACTTGATAGTTTTACATTTTAAGCATTTAATTTTCATAGAATTTACAATTTCAGTCCTTTTAGTTTTAAAATTTACATTTTGAACTGTACTTGAATAAAAACTTGGTATTTGCACGATGTTTTACATATAAGTAGGTAATATTTTTCAGTTTTGCAAGGCTTTGTTTGAATTAGCAAATAGAATATCCAAAAAAGATTAACAACCAAAAACAGTTAAAAACCCGATATTGATTGGACTTTCAATTAGCAAGAACTGAGAAAAACGAACTGCATTATATACAGTTTCAAATGGCGCCGCTGCCGGTTCTTTGACTTTACGAGAGACTATCGATTGACGGTTTTCATTGGCTTTTGGGATCCGTTCACCTTGTGAACGTTATTTTTACGTATCATAAATAAAAAACAAATAAAAAATCAAAAATATAAAAATATATAAAAACTAAAAAATTAACAAAACAATTCTTTTCCTAAAGAATTGACCAAAAAAATAAAAAAAAAACCAAAAAAGCAATCTTTTTCCTAAGAGATTGCACCCAAAAATATATATTATTGGATTCTCTCGGTTTTTATGTACATATAGTATTTTCTCTTAAAAACTCATAAATACAAAAATATTTTCCATATATTATTATAAGTAAATACGTATACGTATAAGAACAACCAATCTACATATTCTCCATAAGTATTGCCAAGGCAATACACCGTGTTGAGGGGCGTTCCGGTCCTTGACACGTGTATCGATCAAACAAAATAAAGCAAGAATAGATAAATACTCTCAATAAGCAACAATTCGAAGAATATCAACATTTAAGTGAATAGAAAGGCGATGTGCTATAAAATGCCATCTAAGGGTCAATAGGTACTTAAGTGCTTCGCGCCACCTAACCCCCCGTTCACTTGTAAGTATTCTAAGAAGGAAGGCTTCATTGGGGGTCTTGCACCCAAGTAGTATATACATATATTGTTATTTTCTTGTGGATATTTAATATTGAAACTCGAAGAGAATAATCCATTTCTTTTCAAAGTCACACGAGAGCTTCTCTCTCATTCCTCGTATTGAGTTGCATGCTCACTCGCGGGCGTGCACAAATACCGATTGGTGTACAACCACTTCCTCCGAAAAGGAAGAAAAAGAGAAAGAGTAAGACCACCATCGTCCATCAAGCCGATCACGAGAATCGTGCTTTGACTCCTCCACCACAAGAAGCCATGGCTATTGGGAATCGCTCTTTGATGGAACGTATGCAAACCAATGTTCATGGATATGCTAGTGCTATTAGGATTCTCGAAATTCCCACAAATACATTTGAGCTAAAAACGTCCATGATTACTATGGTTTCATAATCACCTTTCTATGGTAACAAGAATGATGATCCTCATGCTCACCTTAAGAGATTCCTTTCTCTTTGCAATACCATTAAGCACAATGGAGTTCCACATGATGCTATTAAGTTGATGTTAGTGTCATTTTCACTTGAGGGACAAGCTAAGCATTGGTTAGACTCCCAACCACCTGATAGTATCACCACATGGCATGGTTTCACCACTAAGTTTTTGAACAAGTTCTTTCCTCCATCTAAGATCATGGCCTTGAGGAACTTAATTATAGGCTTTCAACAAAAACCTAGTCAATCCTTTAGTGATGCTTGGGTAGAGTATAGTGAGTTATTGAGGCGATGCCCTAACCATGGATTGGATGATTTTCACCAAATCAATACCTTCTATGATTGCCTTAAACCTCATCACCAAGATTCACTCAATGCTTCCGCGGGAGGGAATATTCTTCTTAAATCCATGCAAGAGGCCTTGGACATCATTGAGACTAAAGCAATGGTTCAAACAAACAATCAATTTGAAGAAAGGGTTCATGTTATCCAAAACACCTCTCAAACACCTTGTGATAACCAATTCCTTAAATATCACCAAGAGATCCTTCAACAAGTCAAACAAGGTCAACAAGAAATGACTCAAGAGATAGTTCAAGCCCTTAAGACCGCTTCATTGAACAACTCTTCAAATAATGTGAATGCCATTACTCTTTTTTGTGTAACTTGTGGAGGTCCCCATTCTTATGAACAATGTGATAAGGTGCAAGTGTATCAAGGGGAATGCTATGCTTACCAAGAGGAACATCGTGAACACTTCAAGCCAAATATCAATCCAAATAACCTTTCTTACAAATCCCAAAACTACCTTACTCCACCGGGTTTCCCACCTCAACCACCCACCCAAATTCAACAAAATCCTCCTCAACTTTTACAAAGGAATCAAGGGCAAAGACCACTTTACCAAGGAAATAACTACAAGGCACCCAATCATTTTCAACCTCAAGGAAATAACTTCTATCCACCAAACCGAGGGTTTAATCCACCACCTCAATCTTTCCCACAACAAGTATTTTATCAAGGAAATGTGCAACTTAACCCTATGGATTTGGTGCTTCAAAAGTTCACTTCTTTTGAGAAACAATTGAAAGATAGTCAAAAGGAAAATAACAAGAAATTTGCTCTTCTTCAAAACCAAATTATCTATAATCAAAGACCACAAGGGGCTTTACCTTCTAACACACAAACAAATCCAAGGGCAAATGTCAATGCTATTACAACAAGAAGTGGAAAGTCAACAAAGGATCCTTCACCTCCTAAACCTACTATTGTTCAACCCACTTGTGCTCCTACTTGTGACAAGCCTTCTACCTCTACTTCACCTCCTCAAAATGCTCCCATTTCTCTAACTTCAACACCTACTCATGAAGCACTCAATAAGGAAAATCCTTCATCAACCACTCAACCACAACCAAAACCAAGTCTTCCTTATCCCTCAAGATTGAGAAAAGAAAAGCTTAAAAACAAGGATGATATCCAAGTTTCTAACTTTTTGAGGATGTTCAAGCAACTTAACATCAATATCTCCTTTGCGGAAGCCTTAGCCAATATGCCTAAGTTTGCTAAGATGATTAAGGACTTGCTTTCTAACAAGGAGAGATTGGTGGATTTGCCTAATGCTTCCTTGAATGAAAATTGCTCTGCGGTTTTGCTTAAGAAGTTGCCTACTAAGCTTGGAGATCCGGGGAGGTTTTTGATTCCTTGTAATTTCCCGGGGGTAGAAAATTGTATGGCTTTAGCGGATTTAGGAGCAAGCATAAACCTCATGCCATTATCGGTTTGGAAGAAACTTTCACTTCCCGAGCTCACTCCTACTAAGATGTCTCTTGAGTTGGCTAACCGTACTATAGCTTATCCGGTGGGAATTGCGGAGGATGTTTTTGTGGGGGTTGATAGATTTACATTTCCCACGGATTTTGTGGTGGTTGATTATGATATGGATCCTAGAGTGCCTTTGATTGTTGGTAGGACATTTTTTAGGACGGGTCGTACTTTAATCGATGTGGCGGAAGGAGAACTTACAATGCGGGTAGGAGATGAGAGCGTTGTGTTTAGCAGCGGAATAATATAAGTTCTAAGCAATCTGGTATCATGTTCATAAAACTGGTTTTATAGTTTGAAAAGACTTATGTTTCTATGAAAATCTGTATTAATTAGCCAAATAGCCCATATAGGTCATGAGGTTCCACCGTGCATGAATACTTGGAGGGGAGACCTTGTCATGCGATTAGAGGGGTTGCCTCTAATTAAATAGTCTGGGTAGGAGGGATCAACTCCTAGTGAAGGATGCAAGGCACACATCGCATTCACTCTGATAATACTGGTAAACATGTAACTAGGATGCACCCATACGCCCCACATGATAATATAATATAATGGCCAAAACTGAAAAGGGACGCCACGAGCAATCACTTCGCATTGGGGAAGTCATAACACTAGTGCCTCTAGTGTTATGGTGATGGTACCTTTATAACTAGGTGACACTGGTCATGCATGTATATGGCTTAGGCTCTTAAACTAACATAAGTAATCAAACATATAAAACAATAATGGGAAAACAGTTGGCTGAAACAGAGAATCCTAATAAGGAAAGAATGTCCATACTGAAGGACGGGAAATCCGTACCTTATGTCCAGTGAACGAAGAAGACGAAAGAATGGAAGTCCTACTTCGATCTCACTGATGAGTCTTCTAGATTTTGTAGGTCCTCGTAATCCTTGGATTATCCTTGTGTTGTGATTATCTAAAGAGATAGAAAGATAGATGAAGATGTAGAGAGAGAAACTAGAGAAAGGTTGGAAAGAATATGAAGTATTAGATTGAATGTGTGTAAAATGAATGACCAACCCCTCCTAACATGCTAGGAGGGGGTTTATATAGCCCACCCTACATGTGGGCTATATGGGCTATATTGGATCACGAGTCCAATATCATTGGAGTGACCGATCCTTTCTAAATACGTAAAAACGTATTTCCAACAATCTCCCCCTAAGGGAGGTCACTCCAAGTTACAATATCCTAAATAGTCTATTGCTCGTGATCTATGCTAATAATGATGTGACCGAGACTTTCCTTAGAAAAACGTATTTCCAACAATCTCCCCCAAAGGGAGGTCACACCATTTTACAAAATCTTTAACCTAGCATACTATGCTTGAGTCTTCGATCTTGTTCTTGTGAATATGCTTGATGTGATCTTTGACTTTAGCCTAGAGCATGTTTCCTTGCCTTGACCTTGTGCATTCATCACTTGTGATATTCGCCTCTTCGTGACACCATGTCCCACATACTTATACCTTCGTAATTCTTGAAAGCTTCAGAGTTTGATACAGCGGAAGACTTAACTTTTAGGCTTTCTTGAATTAAATAAGATATTAAGTGCATAAAGTATAAGCATGCGGGGACGACTTCTTCTTGGATTCCGCAACGCCACCGTCTTCAAATGCCGCAACATAAGTAGACACGAATGAAATGTCTTTGAACATTTCATTCTAATTCGGTAGCATTTTACCTCCGGTCGGTGAAGACCGTTGGACGATATTAGATATCGTACCCGTGACGGATAGTTTCAATTAAGTAACTTCCTGACAGGATTTCGCGGGTAAACCCGTTCTCTTTATTCGACCGTCCAAAGCTGACTGCGAACATAAAGAGTGAATCATTTGGATAATAATATCCGCATGATTTGAAGCCGTCAATTCATGTTCCTAGAACAAGTGAAATTCAATTAAGAACCGCACCATCGTTGCTTTCCAGTTGTCACGAGCTTGATTCGTATAGAATCTTGCAAGTTACCTACCAAGTGCTGTTTGAGGTTAACACTAGAAGGATTTCCACTCATCACTGTGAACACTAAGGTATCACTCTGAATGTTCTGGCAAGATCACTAAGATATTGCGTAGAGGCCTGGAACGTGTTTAAATTCAGTTAAGAATTAAACAGCTGTTGCTTTCCAGTTATCACAAGTTTGATTCATAAAGAATCGCACAAGTCACCTACCATGAGCTTTTTGATATTCACTCAAGAAGGATTTCCATCTTCATTGTAAATACTTTCGTATTACTCGGATGTTCAGGCAAGATCATGAAGATTCTGCGTAGGACTCTTAAAATCTTTCTTACTTTTCACAGTGTGTGAAGAAGCAAGGAAATATGGAAGTGTGTCCTAATGAGATATGATGATCTCAAATGGCTCTAGACTCGATCGTGCACTTTGGATTTTAGTGATCGGAGGCTGGAGAGGAGTGCCACCTTTTCAATACCAATTTATTCGGAGTGAATAAATCAATAGATAATGCGTTATCTCCGTGTGATTAAAACAAATACCTTTTGAGAGATATCTGAGTTAGCTGGGATGGGTTGTGCATTGCATCACTGGGTCCATGATGTCTATCTTCAATATCGAGCATCATTAAAATGATCTCAATAGCATATGTGTTGACCCGGTTTCTGCCTAAAGTTGTAAGGAGGGCTTCTTTCTTTACACCCTTTATCTTTACAATTCTTTTTCATTCTTCAACCCCTTCAATGCTTACCAATACGTCGTAACTAGCACCTTGTTGTGATTGTTCCAGTGCTAACTTAAGTACTTGGTCGGCATTCAGCTACGTTCATAATCTTTCTCCATTTTTCCTAAGGACTACTATTTCTAGCTATGGAATGTCCTTGGGAAGATTCCTCCGGTTCTGGAAGAATCATTGGACTTAACCTATCCTACCATCCTTATGTCACCACAATCTCCATCGTCGTGAAATAAATGGGTTGAGGGTAAGTATAAATCACCATGAAATCCGTTTTTGATATGCAAATCCATTTTGCTCCCCCTTAACATATGCCATGATATTCGAAAACATTTCGCATATGTCGGGATGAGCCAGCACATTAAGTCAAACCATTTGTGATAATTTCCCATATTAAATCACATTTTCTCCCCCATATTAAAAATATTAACCCAATCGATGTTTTTAATATCAATTGATTTAATAGTATTTTAAGAAAATTTGGGAAGAAAGATGCAAATTCAATTATCTTCATGAATTACACAAGCTCCCCCTCAAGTTAATGAGGGTGTACTTGAAACGTAAATAAAATACCTTTTAAACACAAGTGTAAGGTATTTATCACGTGCAAAGATCATATATGATAATTTATTCACAAGATTAGCGATTTATGAGGTTAGACCTGAATGATGAAGAACATCATATGAAAGAGGCACATGGTTCTTGTTCACGAATGTTGCTCGCCTCATCACGTCTGAAGTTATCTCTTGACTCCATATGTACGATTGATATCGTTGTCTTGACACCAATATGTGAACTTGGCACCTTCGGCGTTAAAGATTCTGAATGCTGGACAATTGCTCCCCCTCAATTGTTGACCCGTGTTCTATTGAAAGAGCTGTAGTCACCGTTTGAGTAGTCGCATCGTCGAGTATGTAGATACCAATTGTAGATTGCTATGGTTGTAGAGATGATATCTTCATAAAAACAAGATTTCTCTTGTTTTAACAAATAAATGCACTGACACGTACATAAATTCGTGTTAGATTGTGTTATAAAGTAAACACAATCCCTTACATGGTTATAAAGTAAACCATGCCCGAGAAAATTAATTCCCGTTGTTGAGTCAAAGCTTTCCGGTGAAATGCTTGACTAGAGTATAAAAAGCGGGTTACTATCTGAAATAATAGCAAACCATTTTGAGCATGTTTTAAAACATTTGAACTTCTGCTCGAACTTTATTTACAACCCCGTGTCATTATTGAATGACATTTCTAGTATCGTAAATATTATCGATTCTAGAAGACATGCTCTTTTTATCAAAACATTTTTGAACACACAATTTTGAAAGATTTAGAAAAACCTTTTTGAGAAATTCTCGAAAAAATTGTGTTCAACGTTTTGAAAACCAATTACTTGAGCTTAAGATGTTGAGTATCTTACAAAACGAGCTCAAGTCCGAGAAGTTGTAAACTTCCCGTTGTTAAGGATAAGTTTATCATCGGCGATAAACTTTCCTTTTAACTGAAGAACGAGTCATCGTCTGTCATTTAGCGAGGAGTCATTTACATGAGCTTAAAACCGTTGAATAGTTTTAATATGAGCTCGTGTCCGAGAAAACTTAATTTCTCGTTTTGAGGGTAAGCTATCGTTGCATAGATGAACTTCCCTTTCTATGAAGAACGGGTCACAGACTGTGATTTGAATGTGAGCCATTGTGCATGAGCTTAAAAACTTGGAATGTTTTTTATATAAGCTCATGCCCGAGAAAAATGAATTTCTCGTTGTTAGGATAAGTTTACCATCGGCGATTAACTTTCCTTTCTTTGAAGATCGAGTTATAGTCTGTGATGTGACTATAAGTCCTTATGCACTGTAAGCTTAACTGGAAATCCCCTGAGACACTTGTTTCTTAGATATCAGCTTCTTTAGCAACCAAACTCTAAGAATGTCCTTAATTGAATGGTATACAATGATTGGACCGCTTCTTTCTTTTGGAACATCTTCTTTGGTACCCGCATTTTCATTTGGAATTTGCATGCTTTGATATGGGTTAGCGATATCTATCTTAGAAACAACTGGGGGTTCACAGTTTTCTTTTCTTGTGTCAGAGGTGGCCTGAGGGGATGATTCACTTGTCTTAGTTGGCAAACGTTTCCTTTTATAGAAAACCTTAAGTTCAGGCTTAAGTGATGTATCATCCTTTGCAATTTCCTCCCTAGTAGTCTTCGTAGAATCAGAGACTATCCTAGTAAAGGGCACTCGTTTCCTACAAGAGTGAAAGTTCTACTAGTGGGGCGCCACATTTTACCAATGGGTTTGATTTTAGCTACCCACTGAGATTTAAGTCTAGCACGGGAGTTCACCTCATTAAGTAATTTCTTGACACAAGAATCATGATTGGCTTTAAAGACACATTTCCTACATGTTTTGCAAGTAGCATATTTAATGTCCGAGTAAGATCTAGAATTCCTAGATGATTGATTGATGCTCCTAGGATATGATATGCTACGGTTAGCAGTGTTGGGTAATCTAGAAGGCATCTGACTAGGTTTAAAATTCCTATCTCTTACTTGTGTCTTCTGAATAGCTTCCCTTAGACCAAATTTATGGCGAACGTCATTCGAACTAGTTCGAGACGTATTCTTTGGACTATGTCTAGGGAGACTAGATGAAATCATGTGATTAGGTATTGCAAAAGCTATTTTAGTCACATTGGGCCTAGATGGTGGAGTGACTGGTCTAGAAAGATGAACCATGTCAACTTGGGAGGCAAACCTCGGTCTCGAGGATTTTGGTCGCTCGGATCTAAATGCAGTCGGTTGCCTAACAGACTGAATTTGAGGCGGTTTCCCCAAGATTGATGGTTTTTCAAGCTTAGTGTCCACACTAGTTCCTTTAGCTTTTCTTAATTCGTTTTTCAACGCAGCTATAGCAAAAACCTTTTCCTGAACCTGGGCCTTCAAATTCTCATTATCTTTAAGCAATTTATCTTGGGATGCCAACTTAGATTCTAGCAAAGTAATTTGTTTCACAAAATTATCTTTTTCAGCATTAGAATCTTGAATTTTTTGATTTAATTTTCTTTCTAGAATAACGTTTGAATTTTCAAGTTTTTCAAAATACTTTTCAAATTTATCCGTTTTCTTCGAAAATTCAATTTTGGCATCCTCAAGAGCTTTAGATTGCTGAGCTAAGATCGTTTCAAGCTCTTTAATCTTGGAATCAGAATCGGTTAGTGAAGCAGTCATAAAGCATTTATCATGATGTACTATAGCATTCTGAACAATTTCTCCCCCATTTTGACTCACATCGGATGAATCTGAAGTGGTAAAACTATCACCCTTTTCCATCCCATGTTTGTCATAATTAGGTTCGGAATGCACAACATGCGATAGTTTATCAGCATAGACATCATATACCACATTACTTTGTACCGTATTTGTAGACTCTTCGTCATATACGAGTATGGTGTCATCAATCCCTGACATGCTGCTTGTATCATGCTTTCCTCCCGAATCCTTGCTCTTGAAATCTTTGGGCTCCAAGTTGTCAACCGTATGATCTTTCTCCTCTTGCATCTGCATCGTAGATTCTTGCCCTCCATTATCAAACGTTGGTGAAGTCGGGATCTTTCATAAATTGAAGACGAGACCGATGTCATTAATTTCAACAATGTACCACGGAACTCTTTAACCTCCGTTTGTGTGTACTGAAGAAATGACTGACATATCCCTGAATTGTCAGACTTAACGATGTTGAATTTGAAGAAGTGCGTAAGTTGTGTCACTAGAGCTTGATATGCAGATGCTGATGCAGAGTGATTAAAGTCTTCTTTGTGAAGTTGCTCAGCTAGTTGGTTCAAGTTGAGGAATATTAAATCGATGAATTTATAACGATCTTGACCGAAGAGTGTCAAAAATTCGTTTCCTCCTTGAAACCAAGAAATGGTCACTAGATGAGACTGGAGCAGTCGAAACAAAGTTATACCATTTTCTCTAGCTTTGTCTTGCATTCGATGCAATTCTCCCTCTTGAGATGTTGAATTACATAATTCCATTGACAATCGATGATATATGAAGATACAGATTACTTGTCGATCGATCAATGAAAGGAAGTAATTGTGTTTGTTGTTGTGAGTAGAAGTCGAGAAATAATGTTAAAATCCCCTAATAATTGTTCTCGATAAACCAAAAATTCCAAGACAAAATTACACACACGTTTTTGAAAAATCTTGAATACTTGTCACTGTATCGAAATCCTCAAATTTAATCCGTCGGAATACCCATCGGAATGTCAGATCGGAATGATTTCATATCGCAATACTCAGATAGCAATGTAACCTTGTCGGAATGATTCAGATCGCAATGTCCTATCGGAAAGTTCAGATCGCAAAGTCCTATCGGAAAGATTCAGATTGGAATATAGCTGACAAAATTTGGGCAGAGTAACGACTTAACCACTTCCTTATAACCGTCGGAATCCCAGATCGCAATGAACGATCGGAATGTCCAGATCGGAATAAGTATTGAAATCCTCAGTATCGCAATGTAGAACCAAACCCTTTCCGATGGTGATGGTTATTGCGATGGAAGCCCACTTTTCACTTGTACTTTCCGATGGAGATTTCTGCTTGAATTTCGGAAAGATGAACACAATACCTTTTTGCACTTTTGATCCAAGAAAGTTTGTGTTTTTAACCAAAACCAAGATACCAAAATCACTACAACAAGTAACTAGATAACGTGTATCAAGATCAAAGCATAAAAACACAAAAAAAAATTTGGACGTGGGTATGGATTATCAAAACACAAAATCAAGAACACAAGAACAAAACCAATCAAACCAAGGCTCTGATACCATTTGTAGGTCCTCGTAATCCTTGGATTATCCTTGTGTTGTGATTATCTAAAGAGATAGAAAGATAGATGAAGATGTAGAGAGAGAAACTAGAGAAAGGTTGGAAAGAATATGAAGTATTAGATTGAATGTGTGTAAAATGAATGACCAACCCCTCCTAACATGCTAGGAGGGGGTTTATATAGCCCACCCTACATGTGGGCTATATGGGCTATATTGGATCACGAGCCCAATATCATTGGAGTGACCGATCCTTTCTAAATACGTAAAAACGTATTTCCAACACTACATAATTAGGATACATGTATAAGTATTCTGTTTACTGATTCCGTAACTGATTATATCATGTCTTAGCTTGTTTTGTATGTTCATGTCTTGTTTTACTGATTTTAAGGTTATGTTGTGTTTATCATGTATTCTACGTATTCTGATTAAGTATTACTTGTATTTCTTGTATTATTATACTTGTTGTGTAATAATAAGTCACTTCCTAAAAATAGCAGGTTTCCTAAAATAGAAAGTTTCCAAAAATAGATTAACTTCTTAGAATAGATCAGTTTCTAAAAATAGAAAGTTTCCAAAAATAATAAGTTTCCTGAATTAGAAAGTTTTCATATTTAGAAATAAGCTAGATTAGTAAGCTAATAATGTAAGCTTAAGTTTACTGATTAAATATCATAAGTCATGTGATTATTAGTATAGTTTATTAATAATATCATGTTAATTAAATAAACTATAGGTTATAGGATTTAATTAAATATAAGCATGATTTAATTAAATTAACGTGTATAAAATACTTACGTTAAAACATGTATTAATATTATATTAATTATAACCTAAGTAATGTTTATTAATGAATTATATTCCATGTCTTAATAATTAATTAATACTATAGTCTAAATTAAATAATTAAATACTTAGGTTAAAATATGTATTATTTAATAAATAATAATTAACCTAAGTGCATGATTAATTAAATTAGTTATAAGTCATGTTTAATTAATTTAATATTTCGTTAAAAATAATAACTTGTAAAAATAAAAATACTTGTACAATTTTAGTCATGAACCAGACCCGTGAATTTAATTTAGACATGTCATGAATCGGATCGAATAACCCTTGAGCCGGACCAAACAAACACCCCTTTAACAGTGGCAAACCGGCTCGGCTGGGTCGGTGGTGGTGGCTTGTTGCTACCGAGACCCCAACCGAACCACAACGACACCCCGACGCGAGTCGGGGTCCCTTGTCCCTGCTGCCGACCAAGACCAACACCACCGAGATCCTAGATCTCGGTTTGCGGTGCGAACCAAGACACGCCGAGAGCCTTGGGGCTCTCGGTTGGGTGTCGGCTGAAAAGAACCAACCCACAAAGACCTTTTAATTTACCCCCATGATTTGTTTAACATGTTTTTAATTCTTGTTTATTTAATCCCTTGATCACATGTTTTTAATTAATAAAAAGAATAAAAAGAAAATGTTTTACGGATTACCGAATGCGTGTAATAATTAGAGAACAATAACACGAACACAATGCTTGAATTCAATTAACCAAAAATCAAATCAAACACCCCTTGGTGTTTGTTCTTGCCGGCGGCCAAAGAGAGATAAAGGAAGAGGTTAGGGTTTTTGATTTTCTTGAAAAAACTTTGTGAATGAAAATTCCTTTTTGTTTATTTACTAAAAACAAAGTGGGCTTGGCCCTTGTCTCTCTTGGTGCCGCGACATGTAGGGCCCACAAGAGAAAACCCGAAGTTTTCCCGTGTTATAATTTAGATGTTCGTATGTTCATGTTTTCGTGTTATATAATAATTAAATGTTCATGTTATCTATAATTGCTTGTACGTAACGATATTAATCGTATTATATTAATTAAGTACGAAATTACATGTTCATGATTTTTTCGTTCATGATTTCATGTTCGTGATTATAATTATTATTGTTAATAATTATCGTGTACTATTACGTACTTAATACTTATCGTGTAATAATACGTACATAACTTCTGTAATTATTAATCGTGACACGTGCTCATGCTTTAAAAGGAAAGTTTTAATATGTACTTACGTTTACTAAGTGTACTGTTCATGGTAAAAGCATGCGGGTTTTACAACTCTTCCCCCCTAAAAAGAATAATTCGTCCCCGAATTATAGATAAAGTAAACTGAAAGAGGAACATACCCGAATTCAAAACATGAAATGAGGGTAAGAAGCCCGGATAGACTCCTCTGTTTCCCAAGTGGCTTCTCGCTCGGTATGATCCCTCCAAAGGATTTTGACGAATAGAATCGTCTTCTTCCTCATGACTCGTTCTTGCCTGTCAAGAACTCGTTCGGGTTCCTCTGTGAAGGTAAGATCTTCACGAATCTGGGCAGTGGATACTGAACCATGTGAAGGGGATGATAATTGTCTAAGTAAGGACACATGGAAAACGTCATGAACGTGAGAAATCTGCGGAGGTAACGCCAAGCGATAAGATATTTCACCGACTCGCTCGATGATATCAAACGGTCTGATGAATCGAGGACGGAGTTTCCCTTTGATTCCAAAACGTCTAACACCACGTGCCGGTGATACCTTAAGAAAGACATGATCTCCTACGTTGAAATGTAAGTCCCTACGATGCTTGTCGGCATAACTCTTCTGACGTGTACGAGCTTCCTGTAATTTCTTCTTAGCTACAGCGACCTTCTCGTTGGTCAACTCTATCATCTCCGGTCCTTCAAGTGTTCGCTCACCAACCTGATCCCAGCAGATTGGGGCGTGACACTTTCTGCCATACAACATCTCGAATGGTGCACACTTAATGCTGGCGTGCCAACTGTTGGTGTATGCAAACTTTACTAAACAGATATAATCATCCCAATCTCTTTTCCACTCCAATGCACATGCTCGGAGAATGTCTTCTAATGTCTGAATAGTGCGCTTTGATTGTCCGTCTGTTTGATGATGAAAAGTTGTGCTAAGCTTAAGTTTTGTACCCCAAGCTTTCTGTAGACTCTTCCAAAGTTGCGAAGTGAACCGAGGATCTCTGCCCGAGAAGATACTGGATGGAGCACCATGAAGTCTCATGATCTCCTTCTTGTAAGTATCAGCGAGTTTGCTGACCGGATCATCCTTGCGGATCGATAAGAAATGAGCTGACTTAGTATGTCGATCAACGATAACCCAAATCGCATCATGCATCCTCTTTGTCTCCGGAATACCGGTAACAAAATCCATGGTGATCTTGTCCCACTTCCAATCCGGAATGTCTAACGGTTGTAGTAGACCACTAAATCGCTGATGCTCGATCTTAACCTGCTGGTAGGTAAGACATTTGGAGACATAAGTAGCAACATCCTGTTTCATACCACTCCACCAAAAGTACTGCTTGATGTCGTGGTACATCTTGGTCGGTCCAGGATGAATGGAGAATGGGTAGCTATGAGCTTCAGCTAATAACGCTTCCCTGAGAGTAAGATCATCAGGAACAAAAAGTCTGGTGCCCTGCCATAAGATACCGTCGTCATCCAACCAAAACTCCGTTTGTCGATCCAAATTCTGAATGATCGCCCAATTTGACCATCATCCTTCTAAGCTTCCTTGATCCTAGAGAGTAACTCAGGTTACACTCTAAGATTAGCCCAATAACCGTGTTGTCCACGTACCATGATCTCAATGTCTAGTCGCTCCAAGTCTCTTATAATCTCTTCCTCAATTTTAATGTCGTTGATCATACCAGACTTCCTACTAAGTGCATCTGCCACTACATTCGCCTTGCCAGGATGATACAGCAGATTAATGTCATAATCCTTCAGTTCACGTTGAGTGAAGATGTATTTCAGGCTCTTGTGATCTGTGAAGATATCACATGATTCTCCATACAAGTAGTGCCTCCATATCTTCAATGCAAACACGACTGCTGCAAGTTCCAAGTCATGCGTAGGGTAATTCTCCTCATAAGGATTAAGCTGACGTGATGCGTAAGCAATCACTTTCCCATGTTGCATGAGAACATAACCAAGTCCCTTCCCTGAATCATCACTATAGATTTGAAATGCACCTGTACCAGATAGGAGAGTAAGAATCGGTGCAGATACTAACTTCTTCTTTAGGTCTTCAAAGCTCTTCTCTCTTTCTTTAATCTAGAAGAATTTCTCCCCTTTCCGCATCAGTTTGGTCAATGGCAGTGCTAAACAGGAAAAGTTCTCTACGAACCTACGGTAGTAACCAGCTAAGCCTAGGAAACTGCGAACTTCAGTCGCTGATGTCGGTCTTGGCCACTTGGTAATAGCCTCAACCTTTGCTGGGTCCATGGTTATTCCTTCTGCTGATACAATGTGGCCTAGGAACGCCACCTTGTCTAACCAGAACTCACACTTGGAGAATTTGGCATACAGCTGCTTCTGGCGAAGTATCTGTAGTAAAGTACGAAGATGGTCCTCTGTTCCTCCTTTGACTTAGAGAAAATCAGAATGTCGTCAATGAAGACAATGACGAACTTGTCCAGGAACTCATGGAAGATACGGTTTGTGGATCTTAAGTTTCTTAGGATTAAGCAAGTTATGATATATCTATTGATTGAGATGGATAAAGATGAATAAGATATGAACTAGAGAGAGAAAGGAGAGGAGAAGGAGAGGTAGAGAGAGAAAGTAAAAGTTGTATTGTGAAAAGTGAAAACACAAAATGAGCAACCCCTCCTAACATGCTAGGAGGGGGTATATATAGCCCACCCTACATGTGGGCTATATGGGCTATATGGATTACATATAGGATCACGAGTCCATTACTTGGATATTTCTTTGGAGTAACCGATCCTTTCTAAATACGTAAAAACGTATTTCCAACAATCTCCCCCAAAGGGAGGTCACTCCAAGTTACAATGTCCTAAATAGTCTATAGCTCGTGATCCAAGCTAACAATGATGTGACCGAGACTTTCCTAGGAAAAACGTATTTCCAACAATCTCCCCCAAAAGGAGGTCACACCATTTTACAAAATCTTAAACCTAGCATACTATGCTTGAGTCTTCGATCTTGTTCTTGTGAATATGCTGATGAGATCTTTGACTTTAGTCTTGAGCATGTTCTCTTGCCTTGACCTTGTGCATTCATCACTTGTGATATTTGCCTCTTCGTGACTTCATGATCCACATACTTATATTTTTATAAATTCTTGAAAGCTTCCGAGTTTGATACAGCGGAAGACTTGACTTTTAGACTTTCTTGAATTTGTTGAAGTATTAAGTGCAGAAAGCATAAGCATGTGTTGACAACTTCTTCTGGATTGTACACCGCAATGCCACCTTCTTGTTACACTGCATAAGACAGTTAGCAACAAAACATATACACGGATGAAATGGCCTTGAACATTTCATTCTAATTCGGTAGCATTTTACCTCCGGTCGGTGAAGACCGTTGGACGATATAAAAATATCGTACTTGTGACAGGTAGTTTCAATTAAGAACCTCCTTGACAAGATTTCGCGGGTAAATCCGTTCTCTTTATTCGACCGTCCAAAGCTGACTGCGAACATAAAGAGTGAATCATTTGGATAATAATATCCGCATGACTTGAAGCCGTCAATTCATGTTCCTAGAACAAGTGAAATTCAATTAAGAACCGCACCATCGTTGCTTTCTAGTTGTCACGATCTTGATTCGTATAGAATCTTGCAAGTTACCTACCAAGTGCTGTTTGAGGTTAACACTAGAAGGATTTTCACTCATCATTGTGAACACTAAGGTATCACTCTGAGTGTTCTGGCAAGATCACTAAGATATTGCGTAGAGGCTTGGAACGTGTTTAAATTCATTTAAGAATTAAACCACTGTTGCTTTCCAGTTATCACAAGTTTGATTCATAAAGAATCGCACAAGTCACCTACCATGAGCTTTTTGATATTCGCTCAAGAAGGATTTCCATCTTCATTGTAAATACTTTCGTATTACTCGGATGTTCAGGCAAGATCATGAAGATTCTGCGTAGGACTCTTAAGATCTTTCTTACTTTTCACAGTGTGTGAAGAAGCAAGGAATTATGAAAGTGTGTCCTAATGAGATATTTGATGATCTCAAATAGCTCTAGACTCGATCGTGCATTTTGGATTTTTAGTGATCGGAGGCTGGAGAGGAGTGCCACCATTTCAATACCAATTTATTCGGAGTGAATAAATCAATAGATAATGTGTTGTCTCCGTGTGATTAAAACAAATATCTTTTAAGAGATATCTGATTTAGCTGGGATGGGTTGCGCCTTGCATCACTGGGTCCATGATGTCTGTCTTCAATATCAAGAATCATTAAACAATGATCTTGATAGCATATGTATTGACCCGGTTTCTGCCTAAGTTGTAAGGAGGGCTTCTTTCTTTACACCTTTGATCTTTACAATTCTTTTTCATTCTTCAACCCCTTCAATGCTTACCAATACGTCATAACTAGCACCTTGTTGTGATTGTTCCAGTGCTAACTTAAGTACTTGGTCAGCATTCATCTACGTTCACAATCTTTCTCCATCTTTCCTAAGGACTACTATTTCTAGCTATGGAATGTCCTTGGGAAGATTCCTCCGGTTTTAGAAGAATCATTGGACTTTAACCTATCCTACCATCCTTATGTCACCACAATCTTCATCGTCGTGAGATAAAAGGGTTGTGGGTAAGTATAAATCACCATGAAATCCATTTTGAAGTGCAAATCCATTTTGCTCCCCCTTAACATATGCCACGATATCCGAAAACATTTCGCACATGTCGGGACGAGCTATCACGTTAAGTCAAACCATTTGTGATTAATCATTTCCCATATTAAATCACATTTTCTCCCCCATATTAAAAATATTAACCCAATCGACTTTTTTAATATCTATTGATTTAATAGCAGTTTAATAAAATTTGGGAAGAAAAATGTAAATCCAATTATCTTCATGATTTACACAAGCTCCCCCTCAAATTAATGAGGGTGTACTTGAAACATAAATTAAATACCTTTTAAACACAAGTGTAAGGTATTTATCACGTGCAAAGATCATATATAATAATGTATTCACAAGATTAGCGAGTTATGAGGTTGGACCTGAATGATGGAGAACATCATATGAAAGAAGCACATGGTTCTTGTTCACGAATGTTGGTCGCCTCATCATGTCTGAAGTTATCTCTTGACATCATGTGTACGATCGATATCGTTGTCTTGACACCAAGATGTGAACTTGGCACTTTCGGCATCAAAGATTCTAAATGCTGGACAATTGCTCCCCCTCAATTGTTGACCCGTGTTCTATCGAAAGAGCTGTAGTCGCCGTTTGAGTAGTCGCATCGTCGAGTATGTAGATATCAATTGTAAATTGCTATGATTGGTGGAGATGATAACTTCATAAAAACAAGATTTCTCTTGTTTTAACAAATAAATTCTCTGAAAGGTACATATATTCGTGTTAGATTGTGTTATAACGTAAACACAATCCCTTACATGGTTATAAAGTAAACTATGCCCGAGAAAATTAATTCCCGTTGTTGAGTCAAAGCTTTCAGGTGAAATGCTTGACTTTAATATGAAAAGCGGGTTACTATCAGAAATAATAGCAAACCATAATTGAGCATGTTTTAAAACATTTGAACTTCTCCTCGAACTTTATTTACAATCCTGTGTCATTATTGAATGACATTTCTAGTATCGTAAATATTATCGATTCCATAAGACATGCTCTTTTTATCAAAAACATTGTTGAACACACAATTTTGAAAGATTTAGAAAAAACCTTTTGAGAAATTCTCGAAAAATTGTGTTCAAAGTTTTGAAAACCAATTATTTGAGCTTAAGATGTTGAATATCTTACAAAACGAGCTCAAGTCCGAGAAGTTGTAAACTTCCCATTGTTAAGGATAAGTTACCATCGGCGATAAACTTTCCTTTTAACCGAGGAACGAGTTCTAAGCTGACATTTACTTAGAAATCGTGTTCATGAGCTTGAAAACTTTTGAATGTTTTAACGGAAAGCTCATGACCGAGAAAGATGAATTTCTCGTTATGAGGAAAAGTTCTCTTATTTAAAAGATACACTTTCCTTTCTGAGATTAAAAATTGGAATGTTTTAATACAAGCTCATGACAGAGAAAATTTATTTTCCCGTTACGAGGATAAGCTATCTTTAAATATAAGCTTTCCTAAAATTGAAGTCTGAGTTACAGTCTGATATTTAACTGTAAGTCTTTGTGCATGAGCTTAAAAACTTTGAATGATTTTAATATCAGCTCATGCCCGAGAAAACTTAATTTCTCGTTGTAAGGATAAGTTTATCATCGGCGATAAACTTTCCTTTCAACTGAAGAACGAGTTCTAAGCTGACATTTACTTAGAAGTCGTGTTCATGAGCTTGAAAACTTTTGAATGTTTTAACGGAAAGCTCATGACCGAGAAAGATGAATTTCTCGTTATGAAGAAAAGTTCTCTTATTTAAAAGATACACTTTACTTTATGAGCTTAAAACTTGGAATGTTTTAATACAAGCTCATGACCGAGAAAATTTAATTTCCCGTTACGAGGATAAGTTATCTTTAAAGATAAGCTTTCCTAAAATTGAAGTCCGAGTTACAGTCTGATATTGAACTGTAAGTCATTGTGCATGAGCTTAAAAACTTCGAATGTTTTTAATATTAGCTTATGCCCGAGAAAAATTAATTTCTCGTTGTAAGGATAAGTTTATCATCGGCGATAAACTTTCCTTTCTTTGAAGTCCGGGGCATAATCTGAAATATAATTATACGCCATTTACACAAGCTTAAAACTTTTGAATAGTTTTAATGTAAGCTCCCGTCCGAGAAAATTTAATTTCTCGTTAATGAGGATAAGTTTATCATCGGCGATAAACTTTCCTTTATTTGAGGATCGGGTCATTGTCTGACATTTAACAATGAACCATATACACGAGCTTAAAACATTTGAATAGTTTTAATAATAGCTCGTGTCCGAGAAAATTTAATTTCTCGTTAATGAGGATAAGTTTATCATCGGCGATAAACTTTCCTTTATTTGAGGATCGGGTCATTGTCTGTCATTTAACAATGAACCATATACACGAGCTTAAAACTTTTGAATAGTTTTAATAATAGCTCGTGTCCGAGAAAATTTAATTTCTCGTTTTGAGGGTAAGTTATCGTTGCGTAGATAAACTTCTCTGTCTCTGAAGTCCGGGTCATCATCTGTCATTTAACGAGGAGCCATATACACGAGCTTAAAACTTTTGAATAGTTTTAAATTTAGCTCGTGTCCGAGAAAAATTAATTTCTCGTTTTGAGGGTAAGTTATCGTTGACGAGATAAACTCCCCTTTCTCTGAAGTTCGGGTCACAGACTGTGATTTGACTGTGAGCCTTGTACACGAGCTTAAACCTTTGAATAGTTTAAATGTAAGCTCGTGTCCGAGAAAACTTAATTTCTCGTTTGTGAGGATAAGTTTATCATCGGCGATAAACTTTCCTTTCTTTGATGAACGAGTTACAGTCTGTGATATGACTATAAGTCCTTTTGTTGATAAGCTTAACCATGAATCCCCTGAGACACTTGTTGTGAGACCCCCAGAATCTGACATGGAACAATTAGGCAACTAGGGGATCACACGTCAAGGTACAAGTAACAATGAGTTATAAATGACACAAAAATGACGCAATAAAAGACACATATATTACATCACAATTTATCAGAGCTTAGAAACTTCGGTCCCATAAGTTTTGAAACATAACAAAGTACCATAACATCATAGTTTAAAGTTTTAAGATAACAAAAGATCAGCGGAAGACTTTAACCACGTCATTTATAACAAAAGCATAACATATTACAACACAGATCTTTCCAAGCTGCCAACATCCTGCGGTACCTCGTCCAAGCTCATTAAGCAGTATTACCTGAGATTAAAACATGTAAAACCCGTCAACAAAAAGTTGAGTGATATTCATAGGTTTAGAAAGCTAAGTAATGGATCATAATATACTTTGTAAAAACAAGTACTGGGGGGGGGGGGTGGGATGACTATGTACATTCTCCATAGTCATGATATATTATTGCTACTTAGTTCATGAACCGAAGCTTAACTCAGTGTAAGTTCCTCTAGTGAGTATCCAGCCTAATACTCAAGTATAAACAAATGTAAGTGCGTCAAAGTAATCGGGACGGGGATAGTCAATCCCGATGGATCCACCCACAACATTCCACCCACAAAATTCGTGCTTCACGCAAAGCACACCAGTGTAAGTTCCTCTAGTGAGTATCCACCCACAACATTCGCGCTTCGCGCAAAGCACACCAGATAATTAACGGTTCTGATCAGGAGAGGAAACTTAAGGCTAGATACTAAAAGCAATAATATCAATGAAATCATCTGGCAGCATACAGTTCTGGACAGCATACAGTTTAAAAGATTGTGTTCCAACATGTTAATCTCATCCCGTGTTTTGAAACAATGAACAAGTAGCTAGAGGGGCTATGAACTCACCTTAGCTATACGGTGAAATCAACACGAAACTGGAGGGCTCAGTAGAAACAACAGAAAATCAAGCAACCTTAAGTCATCCGAGACCTACGATAACGGGACGCGAAAGTTTAGAAGACACGAAGTAAATGTTTATAAAAACACTTGAGTTAAATGAATACATAATCAAATTATGACACATGAGATAAAACCAAGCAAGGGGTACTTATAAACTCCATCTAAAAGTATAGTTTTATTAGACAATGTACTCGATAAAAACTGCCGGTACATACCAAATGTACGGGCTGATTTACCTCACTTAGACGCGTCAAAAGTTTATGGTACTAAATGAGAAGCTCACTTAACATCTATAGAAAGACTTATAAAAAGCTCGTCAAAAGTTTTTACTTCTAAGACTCACTGCCTGACACATCTTCGGGTTACAAAATCCACACAGATTTACGTTAATTTTTCATACAACCGTTTTAACTTATTTAAACGACTCCGTTTACAAAACCGACACTCAGGTTTTAAAGTAAACTCGACCTCTAAGGTAAACACCTCAATATCAGTAGGTTACACATTTCAAAACTTCAATTTAGAGTCCCCGAGATTCGATCCAAATATCGACACAATTTTTAGATTGTGTCGATACTCGTCTCCCGGTACACGAATAATCAAACTAACGCCATTTCCAACTCGTTTGGAGTTGGAAGCTCTAATTTATATCAAATCGAAGCTAAGAAAAATATCTACATCCCTATCTTATTTGTTTAATAATAAAACTAGTTTAAGATATCCAAAACCTTCCTCAACTTTCTGCCTAAAATTGGCACTTTAAAAATCATGTCAAATGATGTTTTCAACAAAATCTAATCAATTTCCCACTCATAAAATCATCTTAATATCATTCTTAAACATCCTAAACCCTTGCATGCAACAAAAATCAAAACTTTTATTTTTAAACATCAAAACAATAAAATCTAGGCATGATCATCTTAAAAACAATGATCAACCATCATCCCCACCAAGAAATCACCAAAACTTGAAAACTTGTTGCATGTACAAAACTCTTGTACCAAAAGATGCACCTTTCAAAATTAGGAAGGGGAATTTAATTAGTTTTGCATAGATTCAAGTTTAAGTTGATGATCAAAGGGTGTTTTGGGGTTGGGGACTCACGGCAACAAGGGAGGGAGGAGGTGTTTGTGTTTTTTTTATTACAATGGATGTGCGAGTGGTAGTGGAAGTAAAAAAAATTGTTTATATATGGTGGTTGAGTAGAGGGACCATTGTGGCAACTTTTCAAACTTTAGGACTACAAAATAAATACTTTGTTAAAAAGTGGGGAATGACTATTAGGCAATTTTACAAATATTTACGGGGCTCGGGTTTTGTAAAAATACTTTCTCAAAAGTTAAAACGCACCCAAAATAAGATAATATTGACTCCCGACTCGACTTAAGGCGACATTTAAAGAAAACATCAAAAACATCGAACATTGAAACAATCGACAGTAAAAATATGAAATACAAGAATTTATTACTATGCCCGTTATCGGTCTAAACTTAATGCAATGTAAAGATAAATATCTTTAAGTCAAAATATTTAGCCCTCGGTTCTCGTTCCGTTGATTCAAGTAAACGTTTGTAAAAATGCACGTGGGTGATTTTAAATTAAAATATTTGATTTAAATAAATATGGAATTATAAAATAAAAATACTTTTATAATTTCGAATAAGTATCAACAATGATTAAAAAAATGAATACGAGTAAAATAATTACTAGGGAAATACGAGATCTCACAGTCTTCCCCCCAAAAGGAGCTCTGGTCCCTCCAGAGTTTAACTGGAGATGGAAGAAGAAGACGAGAACAGATGGGGATACTTACTTAGTCTTGAACTGCTCTTCACTTTCCCAAGTGAACTCAGCACCCCGACGTGAATCCCAACGAACTTTAACGTTAGGAATCCAACTACGTTTCAGCTTCTTGACTTGGCGATCCATGATCTCTATTGGTTCTTCAATGAAGTACATTTTCTGGTCCACCCTTATTTCTTCTAACGGATCTGAACATCTGATTCGGCTAGACATTTCTTGTCACACCCCACTAGGGATGGCAAAAGCACCCGAAACCGATGGAGAAAACCGAAACCCGAACCGACTGGGTCGGGTTCGGAGTCGGGTTGACGGGTTTGGATGCGGGTTCGGGTTAGGATTTTCTATTTTTCGCGGGTACGGGTTCGGGTTCGGGTGGTAGTAATAACCGCCCCGTTTACCCGTATACGTACCCGTTTACCAAAATCCGTACCCACTTCTATTTCTATTTTATATAAGTTTTAATTTGTGTGAAATAGTGGACGAAGATTGTTAAACAAACGGAATTCTCATATTAGTTACATTTTGCATGCATTAAAATGTTTGCGAGATTCGTAATTTTGAAAATAAAAAACAACGATTTATTTGATAAATTAAATCGCATGATATGATATTGAATTAATATTCTTTTTCTTTTAAAAACTTAAAAATATATTAGGGTACTTATGATCATTTTTCATTAGTTTTTCTAACTTTATATGCATAATTATGTCCAACAAAATTTAATTGTGGATACCCGATACCCGCGGGTAAAACCCGAAAACCCGATGGGTAATACTAATCGGGTACCCATCGGATATTGGGGCGGATGCGGGTTTAGATATTATAAACGGGTGCGGGTACGGGTTCACTAAAACCCGACCCAAACCCGACCCGTTGCCATCCCTACACCCCACCATGGCGGAATATGGGGCGCGACGTATGGATATCATCACAACATGGCGTGTCTATAGAGATAACTATATGAAACAAGAAATGTCATAAAATGGTGACACAAAAGTTATGACAATATCTCATCAAATGTAGGAGTCTAGGCAAGTAGGTAACAGTCCTACCACTTACCCAAGATAAACAATAAACATAAACCAAACATACATATAGGTAAACTAAGAAGGAACGGGGATCTCCTTCTATATGCAATCCTAAGGCATCCAAGTCTAACCACTTCTATCCTCAAGCTTAAACACATTCACACCTGAAAGAGACACTAAAACACGTCAACATAAAGTTGTTGAGAGTCATAGGTTTAGACTCCAACGCTAAATCAGTTACAAGCTGTGAATAACAACCATCAACACAATAACATACGGACAATGTGATACAATTATATATTAACAACTATCATTCAGGTTCAATCAATCATCACAATTCCAAGGCATCACGCCTTACCAACAACCACAATTTCCAAGGCACCACGCCTTACCAAACACCATAATTTCCAAGGCATCACGCCTTACCAAACACCATAATTTCCAAGGCATCACGGCTTACCAAAGACCATAATTTACAAGGCATCACGCCTTACCAAACACCATGATACCATAGGCGCCCATACACCTATGTACCTTTCGATCCAAATCATACACAAACAAGAATAACATAGCAGTTAATCACATAATGTACACACAAGTCCATCTCAAACCTTAAAAAAATTCACAGCATCAATTTATAAATAACTCAACACAGTGTCTCTTCCATCCCATCTGGAAGTCAAAAACAATAATAAACATGGGACTATGAAACTCACCTGATTGCTTCTTCACAAGTCCTCGCACTAGCAACAAGCTAACAAACCAAAAACACGCAATCAATACATGAACCAATCACTAAGATGGCTCATCAACCTATGATGGACATCTAGCCTCCTCCTATATAAATACCTCATTTATATGCTCTAAGCATCTCATTACACCCCTCTATAAAGCCCTTAACTCCTTTTACTTCATAACCCGTCCCGTTAACATTTTACCCAAAGCAGTCCCGTTTTTCATACCTTAAACTATGGGTCGATCTCCCCCTTAAACATACCCATGATCTCTGTAAAAGGAATATTCATACTTTTACATATGTTAGCTAAAACCTCCCACTTGCCCTAACCTTAAAGCTACTGTTAAGGCCCCGATATATGTGTATATATTGCTACCTATCCAGAATTCACTGATTTTAAACGTATGAAATGTTCATTACCATTAGAGGGTCTTACCCTAAACCACAATCTTAGCCCAAGTGCAGATACTTATTAAAATATATAAACCATCTCTCATGTCCGTTAGAAGATCCCAATGCAACCCTAAGTACCCCAAACAACCCAAAACTTAAAAAGAAAACAGGCTGATTACAAAACTGTTTTGACCTCCGACTGTTGTAACCTGTTTTTGACCCACTTCCCGACCTCAAATTTAGTTCTAGTTTCTTGAATTAGAAAGCCACTTCAATTACCTTTTCAGAGATACTTGGATTGCATCTTGAATGTTCCTAGAACTTCCGATATGATCAAAACAATTGACTCAAAATTCTGCCCAGTTTTTAAAAACGGGTTTAACAAAATCAACCACATTAGTTAACCCTAATCCCTCTAATTACAAGCCCTAATTTATTTAATCATTATGAACTCATTATTATAACATTAATTTACTGTTCTTAAATTAAACCCTAACCTAAATCCATCATAAGATGATTAAAGAAAACATTAAACAATTTAATTGAAAAGAGTATTAAAGATTTTACCTTAGAATTTTTGAAAGAAGAAAAATTAATGAAGAACCCTAAAACCACCATTTATACCGACCAAACCTTGATCTATAGGGATTTTATGAGTGTTTTGATTAATAAAAAGACTTTATATACTTTCTTAACAAGTCCTTGGCCCATGTATAAAAGCCCGGTTCCCTTTTTCCCTTTTTTCCCCTTTTCTTTTCTTTTTTTCACATAACCGACCTATACCCATTTAATTACGTTTTTTTTTTCCTTTTTATTATTAATATTTGTATTAATAATATTACCTTAATTTTCCTTAATTTATTTCAGCTCCTAAAGCCTCCAAAACCTCAAAACCGTAAAACTAGTCAAATTTACGCGTTTTACCGTAAAAGACGTAAAATATACACTTTTAAAAAAAATCTCAAATTTTGAAATAAAATTTATAAATAAGTCCTAAATGACTTAAAACCATCCCGAAAAATATCCATATGACCAATTTCCTCATCCGAGACCTCTAAACGCTAAACCGTAAATCGTAAAAATACGATTTTCTATAATACATATACGTATACGTAAAACTACCAAATAACACCATCTCACTTCATAGTCACTACCATGTGAACTCATGAACATGAAATCATCACACATCGTTTCACTCACAAGGTACCCCGTACCGGAAACGATATCCAAACCACAATCTATACACACCAATAAACACATAAACACGTAAAGACACGTAACTAGCACAAAATAAAACTAAGTGACGAACCTCAAAACCAGGGTTGTCACATTTCTTAAGATTGGAAACGTGGAATACGTCGTGAACACAACTTAAGTCCTGGGGTAACTTAAGTCGATAGGCTACTGAACCAATACGCTCGACGATCTCGAATGGTCCTACAAAACGTGGCGCAAGTTTTCCTCTTTTACCGAACCTCACAATACCTTTCCATGGAGATACACGTAGCAGCACACGGTCTCCGACTTGAAACTCAAGAGGTATGCGTCTTTTGTCTGCGTAACTCTTCTGACGACTTCTATCAGTTTTCAGTCTTTCCCTAATCTGAGCAATCTTGTCTGTAGTTTCTAAAACTAATTCAGGCCCTATCAGTTGACTTTCACCTACTTCGTTCCATATCACTGGCGATCTGCACTTACGTCCGTATAAAGCCTCGAATGGTGAACACTTGACACTTTTATGATAACTATTGTTATAGGAAAATTCGACTAAAGGTATATGAGTGTCCCAGCTACCACCAAAATCCATAACACATGCTCACAGCATGTCTTCCAGAGTCTGAATAGTGCATTCACTTTGTCCATCCGTTTTTGGGTGATATGCTGTACTCATTAATACTTGCGTACCCAACGCCTTTTGAAGTGCTTTCCAGAATTGAGATGTAAAACGACCATCCCTATCAGAAATAATCGATATTGGCACTCCGTGCTTTGCAACAATCTCATTAATGTAGATTCGAGCCAATCTATCAGTTTTATAATCCTCACGGATAGGAAGGAAGTGAGCAGATTTGGTTAGTCTATCAATAATTACCCAAATTGCATCAAAACCACCACTGCTTCTAGGCAGCTTTGTGACTAAGTCCATTGTAATCTTTTCCCATTTCCATTCTGGGAGTTCTGGTTGTTGTAAAAGACCTGAGGGTTTCTGATGCACTGCTTTAATCTTTAAACAAGTCAGACACTTGTTAAAGTATTCTGCTATGTCCTTTTTCATACATGGCCACCAGTAAATATCCCTTAAATCGTAGTACATCTTATCTGCACCAGGGTGAATCGAATATCTTGAAGCATGAGCTTCGTCCATTATTACCTTTCTTAATCCTCCAACTAATGGAATCCATAATCGTCCAACAAAGTAAATTGTTCCATCTTCTTTCCTTTCAAACTGAGCATCTAATCCTCGCAGCAATTCTGCTGGAGCCTTAAAGTCCTTTGCAGCTTCTTGCTGTGCTTCTAAAATCTTTGCCTTGAGACTAGATTGAATGGTTATGCTCATAGCACGCACTCTCCTAGGTTTAAGTCTTTCCTTTCGACTTAGGGCATCAGCTACAACATTAGCCTTTCCTGGGTGATACTTAATCTCACATTCATAGTCGCTAAGAAGTTCTAACCATCGTCTTTGTCGCATGTTCAAGTCCTTTTGGTTAAAGATATACTGGAGACTCTTATGATCAATGTATAACACACTTTTCGTCCCATAAAGATAATGTCTCCATATTTTCAAGGCGAATACTACTGCACCTAACTCCAAATCGTGAGTAGTATAGTTCTGTTCATGGATTTTAAGTTGTCTGGAGGCATAAGCAATCACTTTTCCTCGCTGCATTAAGACACACCCGAAACCTTGGTGGGATGCATCACAATAAACAACAAAATCATCCGGTCCATCAGGAAGTGTTAACACTGGAGCATTACACAATTTGTCCTTTAATAAGCAAAAGGCTTGCTCTTGCTCTTCATTCCAAATGTATTCCTTATTCTTTTGTGTAAGCAGGGTTAAAGGCTTAGCAATCTTGGAGAAGTTTTCAATGAATCTGCGATAATATCCAGCTAACCCGAGAAATGAACGGACCTCAGTAGGCGATTTAGGAGATTTCCAATTCTTAACTGCTTCAACTTTACTAGGATCCACGTGTATTCCATCCTGATTTACCACGTGTCCTAAAAACTGAACCTCTTTCAACCAAAATTCACACTTAGAGAATTTGGCATACAACTTTTCTTTCTCCAAAAGACTTAAGATGGTTCTAAGATGATTTTCATGATCTGTTTCTGATTTCGAGTAAATGAGGATATCGTCAATAAAGACTATGACAAACTTATCAAGGTAGGGTTTGCAGACACGGTTCATTAGGTCCATAAAAACGGCAGGAGCATTGGTGAGACCGAATGGCATAACGGTAAATTCAAAGTGACCATTACGGGTTCTATATGCGGTTTTGGAGATGTCACTTTCATGCACTCTTAACTGATGATAACCTGAACGAAGATCTACCTTGGAAAAGCAGCACACACCTTGCAACTGGTCAAATAAGTCGTCTATACGAGGGAGAGGGTAACGATTCTTGATTGTTAGCTTATTCAATTCCTTGTAGTCTATACACATTCTCATTGCACCATCCTTTTTCTTAACAAAGAGCACAGGCGCTCCCCACGGCGAATGACTCGGTCTGATGAAACCTTTCTCTTGTAATTCCTTAAGCTGATTCGATAATTCATTCATCTCAGACGGGGCTAGACGATAAGGCGATTTGGCAACAGGCAGTGCACCCGGAATAAGATCGATACGAAATTCAACTTCACGCACAGGAGGTAATCCCGACAAGTCGTCTTGGAAAACTCCAGGAAATTCACAAACGATACGAATATCATCAAGCTTTTTCTGATCGGCCTTGATAGAAAGAAGAGAATTCGGATTGTCATCCGGATTCTCACCGCGGAGTTCTAAGATTTTACCCGAAGAAAGAGGAATACGCAAGATTCGCTCAAAACAAACAATGACAGCACGATGAGACTCTAACCAATCCATACCAACAATAACATCAAAACTGCCGAGACGCGTCGGTAAAAGGTCGATTAAAAACAAATAACCAAGCAAATCAAGGGTACAGCCACGCAAGACTGTATTGGTACTAACAATCTTACCGTCTGCTAATTCTACTTCATAACTAGTGTCTAAAGCAGAAGGAGTAATATCAATGAAAGGTGTGAAAGCAGAAGACACGAAACTCTTCTCAGCACCGGAATCGAATAAAACACTAACATAATGATCGTTAAGAATATACGTACCCGCGACCACCTGAGGATTCTGTTGAGCGTTATTTCCCACACGATACACTCTACCTCGAGCTCCATCATTCTGTGGATCCTTAGTCTTTGGACACTTATACTGGATATGACCTTTTTCACCACAACTATAGCACACTGGGTTGCAGTTTCCCTCCTTATGGCCAAACCTATTACAAACTGTACATCTAGTAGGACACACACCGACAGGGTGATGCCAATTACATCGATCATACTTAGGCTGGTTACCAGTATAACTTCGTCTGCCAGCATGAGTAGCAGGAGCAATAGGAGCAGCAAGAGTAACAGGAGCAGCTGGAGTAGCAGGAATAGCAGGAGCAACTGCATACATGGTTGTTGTCTTTTGTCTCTTGTTGGCTTGTCGGTTATTGTTCTTGTTAGAGTTTCTATTGTTGCCTCGGTTGTTGTTACAGTTATTGCCCTGATTGTTTCCTTTAATATCCTCCCATTTCCGTTTATTATCAGCATCTAACTTAGCAGCTTTACCTTCCACAGACTGCTCGACCAATTCACGAGCCATGTTCACTGCTTCATGTAGGGAAGAGGGTTTTGATGAAGTAATGTGTCCTTTAATCCTTTCAGCAAAAGCCCTTGACATACCTTTTTATTTTCTTCTTCTCATCTGGAACCAGTTCAGGACACATTAAGGCCAACTCATGAAACCTATTAGTGTAGGCTTCAATATCATCATTCTTCATTTGTAAGTTCCATAGCTCGTGTTCAATCCGAGCTATCTCAGTCTCAGGGCAGTACTCAGTAGTCATCATTGTTTTGAACTCGCTCCAAGGGATTTGGTTTGCATTATCAAGACCTAAGGTTTTAATATTTCCATTCCACCAGGTGAGTGCTATACCTTCCAAAGTACTAGCAGCATAAATTACCTTATCCTCTTCAGCACACTTGTAAGTTCCAAATACTTGCTCCATCTTTTCAAACCATCGTGTCAAACCAACGACACCTTCGGTCCCTTTGAAGTAGTGGGGTTTTCCAGACATGAAGGTCTTGTGTGAACATCCTTTTGTGCTTGAAGAACCTTCAACTTTAGTTTGAGTCTCTCGGCTCTTTTCGTATTCAACAACAACTTTCTTTACCCTTTTTGTAATAACTCTCCCCATAGTAGCCCGGCGGGATCTCCTGGGTCCATCAGCTCTATGAATTCTGGTAGGCGGCATGTTTCTGTCAACAACACAATACAAAATTCAGTGTGAACTTGTATAAGTATGCTATTTCATGATTCATGAAATGGAGAAAATAGAATAAGAAGAGATTTTAGGTATGCATAACTGACTGTCAACAAGGAATGCAACACTAAGGAGTGGAAAATATATATAATATTAAGCAAGAGGGGTTTGGAAGGAGGTAATACGTATCACAATGAGACCAATGTAATATTTCAAAGGAAATATTATAACAATAATTAAGGTAAACAATAAGGATTAGAGAGTTACCGACGCAGATATTAAACAACATTGGCAGATTCTGTGTTTGACACTTGTAAAGCATGAAATATCTTGATATTTAGTTATAGACCAAGTTTTGAAAATGACTCAGTTCTATATAACCATCGCTCTGATACCAATCTGTGAGACCCCCAGAATCTGACATGGAACAATTAGGCAACTAGGGGATCACACGTCAAGGTACAAGTAACAATGAGTTATAAATGACACAAAAATGACGCAATAAAAGACACATATATTACATCACAATTTATCAGAGTTTAGAAACTTTGGTCCCATTTGAAACATAACAAAGTACCATAACATCATAGTTTAAAGTTTTAAGATAACAAAAGATCAGCGGAAGACTTTAACCACGTCATTTATAACAAAAGCATAACATATTACAACACAGATCTTTCCAAGCTGCCAACATCCTGCGGTACCTCGTCCAAGCCCATTAAGCAGTATTACCTGAGATTAAAACATGTAAAACCCGTCAACAAAAAGTTGAGTGATATTCATAGGTTTAGAAAGCTAAGTAATGGAACACAATATACTTTGTAAAAACAAGTACTGGGGGGGATGACTATGTACATTTTCCATAGTCATGATATATTATTGCTACTTAGTTCATGCACAAAAGCTTAACTCAGTGTAAGTTCCTCCAGTGAGTATCCAGCCTAATAATCAAGTATAAACAAATGTAAGTGCGTCAAAGTAATCGGGACGGGGATAGTCAATCTCGATGGATCCACCCACAACATTCGCGCTTCGCGTAAAGCACACCGGATAATTAACGGTTCATGATCAGGAGAGGAAACTTAAGGCTAGAGACTAAAAGCAATAATATCAATGAATTCATCTGGCAGCATACAGTTCTGGACAGCATACAGTTTAAAAGATTGTGTTCTAACATGTTAATCTCACCCCGTGTTTTGAAACAATGAACAAGTAGCTAGAGGGGCTATGAACTCACCTTAGCTATACGGTGAAATCAACACGAAACTGGAGGGCTCAGTAGAAACAACAGAAAATCAAGCAACCTTAAGTCATCCGAGACCTACGATAACGGGACGTGAAAGTTTAGAATACACGAAGTAAATGTTTATAAAAACACTTGAGTTAAATGAATACATAATCAAATTATGACTCATGAGAAAAAACCAAGCAAGGGGTACTTCTAAACTCCATCTAAAAATATACTTTTATTAGACAATGTACTCGATAAAAACTGCCGGCACATACCAAATGTACGGGCTGATTTACCTCACTTAGACGCGTCAAAAGTTTATGGTACTAACTGAGAAGCTCACTTAACATCTATAGAAAGACATATAAAAAGCTCGTCAAAAGTTTTTACTTCTAAGACTCACTGCCCGACACATCTTCGGGTTACAAAATCCGGACAGATTTACGTTAATTTTTCATACAACCGTTTTAACTTATTTAAACGACTCCGTTTACAAAACCGACACTCGGGTTTTAAAGTAAACTCGACCTCTAAGGTAAACACCTCATTATCAGTAGGTTACACATTTCAAAACTTCAATTTAGAGTCCCCGAGATTCGATCCAAATATCGACAACAATTTTTAGATTGTGTCGATTCTCGTCTCCCGGTACACGAATAATCAAACTAATGCCATTTCCAACTCGTTTGGAGTTAGAAGCTCTAATTTATATCAAATCGAAGCTAAGAAAAATATCTACATCCCTATCTTATTTGTTCAATAATAAAACTAGTTTAAAATATACAAAACCTTCCTCAACTTTCTGCCTAAAATTGGCACTTTAAAAATCATGTCAAATGATGTTTTCAACAAAATTTAATCAATTTCCCACTCATAAAATCATCCTAATATCATTCTTAAACATCCTAAACCCTTGAATGCAACAAAAATCAAAAGATAAAAATCAAAACTTCGATTTTTAAACATCAAAACTATAAAATCTAGGCATGATCATCTTAAAAACAATGATCAACCATCACCCCCACCAAGAAATCACCAAAACTTGAAATCTTGTTGCATGTACAAAATTCTTGTACCAAAAGATGCACCTTTCAAAATTAGGAAGGGGACTTTAATTAGTTTTGGATAGATTCAAGTTTAAGTTGATGATCAAAGGGTGTTTTGGGGTTGGGGACTCACGGCAACAAGGGAGGGAGGAAGTGTTTGTGTTTTTTTTATTAAAATGGATGTGTGAGTGGTAGTGGAAGTAAAAAAAATTGTTTATATATGGTGGTTGAGTGGAGGGACCATTGTGGCAACTTTTTAAACTTTAGGACTACAAAATAAATACTTTGTTAAAAAGTGGGGAATGACTATTAGTCAATTTTACAAATATTTACGGGTCTCGGGTTTTGTAAAAATACTTTCTCAAAAGTTAAAACGCACCCAAAATAAGATAATATTGACTCCCGACTCGACTTAACGCGACATTTAAAGAAAACATCGAAAACATCGAACATTGAAACAATCGACAGTAAAAATATGAAATACAAGAATTTATTACTGTGCCCTTTATCGGTCTAGACTTAATACAATGTAAAGATAAATATCTTTAAGTCGAAATATTTAGCCCTCGGTTCTCGTTCCGTTGATTCAAGTAAACGTTTGTAAAAATGCATGTGGGTGATTTTAAATCAAAATATTTGATTTAAACAAATATGGAATTATAAAATAAAAATAATTTTATAATTTCGAATAAGTATCTTACATGTGTCTTTTGCTTAGCTTCCCTTAGACCAGATTTATGGCAAACGTCATTTGAACTAGTTCTAGACGTAGTCTTGGTATTTTTAGAGAAACTAGAGGCAATCATGTGATTAGGTCTTGCAAAAGCTGTTTTGGTCACGTTGAGCCTAGTTGCTGGAGTAACTGGTCTAGAAATATGAGCCATATCAACTTGGGAGGCAAACAGCGGTCTCGGGTTTTGTGGTCGCTCGGATCTAAATGCAGTCGGTTGTCTAATGAACTGATTTGTAGGCGGTTTCCCCAAGATTGAGGGTTTTTCAAGCCTAGTATCCACACTAGTTCCTTTAGTTTTCCTCAATTCATTTTTCAACGCAGCTATAGCAAAAATCTTTTCCTGTACTTGAGCTTTTAAAGTCTCATTCTCTTTGAGTAATTCATCTTGGGATGCCAACTTAGATTCAAGCAACTTAATTTGTTTCAAAAGATTATCCTTTTCATCTTTAGAATCTAAAACTTTTTGATCCAATTTTCTTTCAAGAACAACGTTTGACTTTTCAAGTTTTTCAAAGTATGTTTCAAATTTGTCCGTTTTCTTAGAAAATTCAAGTTTGGCATCCTCAAGATCTTTTGATTGCTGAGCTACGATCGATTCGAGCTCTTTAATCTTGGAATCAGAATCAGTTAGCAAAGCATTCACTAAGCATTTATCATGATGTACTATAGCATTCTGAACAATATCTCCCCCATTATGACTCACATCGGATGAATCATATGTGGTATTCCTATCTCTCTTCTCCATCCCATGTTTGTTAATAACCGAATTTTAGTGTATTAAAAGGTAGCTTTTGTAAGATCTTTCTTTGTGTTGTTCGTACCCAATTATATTTGTCGTTGTTTCGTTCTCGGTATCTTCTCGAATTAATCACGGTTCAAAGTGGAATTTTAGTTCTTGGTAACTAAAAGGGGGAGCTTTTGATCTATTTCTACTTAAAAGGTAAATGCGTGAAATAATAAAAATAAACTAAAGGCAATTAATGAAAATAAAGCCTGGATTAAACTTAAAACTTAAAACAGTAAAATACCTTAACTTAGAAAAACAGCTGATTTAGAATGTTTCTGTTGATCCGGAATAAGTGCTTGATCCGGAATAATTAGCTCATCTGGAAAACATTGTTCATCCAGAATATATGGTTCATGCGGAAAAATCCTTGATCCGGAATATTTGGCTCGTTCGGAATAAATCAATTCATGCGGAATATACTAAAAAAACTGCTCATTCGGAATAATAGGGGCTCATGCGGAATAATCTAGAAACTGCTCATTCGGAATGTTCAACTAAACATCCTTCATTCGGAAAACTCCTTCATTCGGAATAATAACTCATCCGGAAAAATGTGTTCATCCGGAATATGGGTTCATCCGGAATACTTGCTTCATTCGGAATAAAAAGGCTTGACTCGGAATAACAAAAACTCTCATGCGGAATGTTGCTTGGTTCGGAATAATCAAAAGAAAAACTGATTCGGAATAATTAAAAAATGCTGGTTCGGAATATATGCTGATCCGGAATAAATCTGTTTATTCGAAATATCTAAAACAAAAGTGCTCGTTCGGAATATACCTTCACCCGGAATATTCGTTCATCCGGAATGTTTTCACTACAACCCTTGGTTTGGAATAACTTTAACAAAAGCCTTGGTTCGGAATAATTTGTTCAAATCCTTGGTTCGGAATGATTAGTTCATTCGGAATCTGGGGAAATGAAATAGAAGTGCGAAGAACAGGGGAACTTAACAACACGAATTTAAACCAAAATCCACCAAGTTTTTAACCAAAACTTAAACCAAACTAACCACTAACCATTTACTAATGATAAACTTTAAACCAAATCAACAAAAACACAAAACCCACTTGTTTTTAAAGATCAAAATCAACAAAATGAAAACTTAGAACTTAAAATCAATAGGAAAAGGAAGAACAAGATTAAAAGGAAACTTGCTATTGAAAGATTAAGGTTTAACAAACAAAAGGAAAGATTAAAACTTACAAGATCATGGATTTAATGCTAGAAAAATAAAAGTAACCAAACACCTTAAGGGTGTTGGTATTCCCTACGAAACAGGAGAAGAAAAAACAGAAAAATGAACTATCTCCTCTAAATTGTGAAGGGGACTCATATTTATAGGCCTTGGAGTTGGTTGGTGAGTGGGCTTTCTCCCTTTCTTCTTGTCTTCTCGTCTTTTCAGTAAAGTTGACATTTTCGATTCTGATTCAGGATTTGTCGATGAATAAATTCAACTCGTCTTTTAATTTCCTTGTTTAATAGACTTGGGTTCTTCGACATATGTAAATCTTCCATCTTTGGTCCTTTTCTTCGATAAATCTTCAAATAGGCCCATTGACTTCAAATCTTTTGCATCTCTTGGACTATAGACTTCGTCTTTTCGTCTTTTTCTTCGATAAAACCCGTGCAATCCCATGTTTTCTTCAATATTTATCCGGTTGGCTCTGAAAACACAACAAACACACAAACCACGCATAATTCCAAACAAATGATATTAAATACGCGTTTTGGTCTCGTTTTAGCAAGAAATAAATGGTAAAAGGATGGGTGTTTTCACACTTATAAAATCCCCTACACTTAACCATTGCAATGCCCTCATGCAATGCATTAATTTTAAAGCACGGTTTACATTTCTCATCATAAATAACCCACCTTGGCCTTTATTAAATTCTAAACACTAAGGAAACCAAAAGAACAAAACAAGTAAAGAATTCAAAGACTTACATTGGGGTTTTAGGTTGTCATGAATCTTCATCATTCTCAAGTTTCACGTTCCCCATACCAAGCTTAAAAACGAGATCATTGTTATTATAAGTTAGCAAACTAACACGAACTCATGTGGCCCAATTATTCACTTAGACTCCCTTATTCCTAGGTGTATCTCTTATATTTTATTGTTGTCTTGAATGATCACGAGGATGCATTGTTTGACTTATTTTGATAGTTATTTAAGCTGAAAACAAAGTGGGACGATTTAATCAATAGTTAGCTAAAGGACAAAATCTTTTAAAACTGCTTCTCGGGACCTCATAAAGTTCATATCTTGGCATAACTCGCTTCATGATTTGAGACCTTTCTCGGACCGATATTTGGCAGCGACTTCATACTTCAAATCTTTGAGAGACGTTCTTGAAATTATTGTTGGGAATGAAATATAGCCAGTTCACTTGAGCGCTGACAAGAGTAAAACAAGCGTTGATAGGAAGAAACAAACGCTGAAAGATCAAGCGTTGACAAGAAGAAGTCAAGCGTTGATACATTAAAGACAAGCACTGATGGAAAGATTTAGTCTACGCGTATATTGTTTCTAGTTTGTTTCTAGTAAAGATAAGTTCAACATTGTATGTTCTATAATTATCTTTACCTAGAATAGTTGATACGTAGACTCTTGTACAAGGCTTCTTATGTCTATAAAAGAAGACCTTTAGGTTATTGTTCAATATACGTTTTCATACGTTAAACACTTTCACTGTAAGCAAGTTTGTTATCATTAATCAAGAGAAAGTTTGTTTACATCTTTGTGTGTTCTTGTTTAAGTGTTAATTCCGCATAACACTTAGATTACTATATACATATACAAAGGTTTCTCTACATGTATAATTTGATCTAATCTCGTATACATAAAGCTAAATTGATCTAAGTTTGGGATCAACAAGTGGTATCATAGCTTGTTGAGAAACTTTTGATCTTAAAAGAACACAAGAACCCTAAAATCACCAAAACCCTAATTTTCACAAAACCCTAAAAACATCATGTCCAATCCAGAAATAAACCCCTCCTCCTCAAACCCTAGTATCAAGATTCCCATGCTGGATGCAAACAACTTTGAGCTATAGAAGTTCAACTTTGAGCAATATCTGGGAATCTATGACTACACTCTCTAGGAGATTATTGAATATGGAAACATATTCAATAAAGCTGAAAAGATTGCTGCTGCCATTGCTACAAGAACTGCTGTTGCTGAATGTCCAGAAGCAGATAAGAAAGAAAAACCTGGTGATGGTAGAGCTGTGTCTGCTGAAGACATAACAAAGAGAAGGGTTGATATGAAAACCCTAAACATTCTGAAACTCTCTTTGGGACAAGAGAACCAGCATAAATACAGAGGTTATGAATCTATAAAAGACCTTTGGGTAGCTCTTGAAGTTGCATATGGTGGCAATGATGATACCAAGGAAGAGAAGAAGAAGCAACTCATACATGAGTATGCTGTTTTAAAGGCTCAACCTATTGAGAAGCTTAGCAGTGTGAGAAGCAGACTGCTTGACATTACAAGCAAGCTGTCCTTCATGGGGACACAACTTGGTGATGTTGACATTATTGCCACTTTTCTTAAAAGTCTTGGTGATGCGTGGAAGATTGAGGCAAGATCTATTCTTGCCAATAACACTCACAAAAGTTCTACTTTTGATGATATCTACAACAAACTGAGGCTGTTGGAGGATGAAACTCTTTTGGAGCATGGAAGTAAGTCTACTAATAGTACATGGCCTTCTTCTCACACAGTGAAGGCCAATTTGATCAAAAGGACTCTTACATGCACCCAGTTACTGGATCAACATGTGTCAACGCTGGAACATATCCTGTCAATGCCTCACATTCAGATGCTGACACATACAAAAGTGATTCTCCAAGAGTTAAGCCTGCTGGTTTGGATCTGGATACTGTGTGTGCATACATTTCTTCTTTGCCCAATGGTTCAGTGATTACATATGAGGACCTTGAGCAAATAAGTGATGAGCACTTGGAGGAGATGGATATTAAGTGGAACATGGCTCTTGCTAGTATAAGAGCAAACAGGTGGAATAGAAGGTTTAAGAAGAAGATGACCTTTAATGCAAAGGACACTGCTGGATTTGACAAATCCAAGGTTGAGTGCTACAATTGTCATCGTATGGGGCACTTCATGAGGGAATGCAAATCTCCAAGAAGATCTGATGCTGGCAAACCCTCAAGCCAAATTGTTAAGGCTCAGGATCCTAAGGCCATGGTTGCAGTGCAAGAAATTGATGGTATGGGATGGGATTGGAGCTATTTGGCTAAGGATGGGGAAGAGGATAAAGCTTTGGTTGCTGATATAGAAGAAGAAGAGCATGTTCAATATGCTCTCATGGCACACTCCTCCTCTTCATCAGATAATGAGGTATACGATGATGCTTTTTGTAGTAAGGGTTGTAGGTTAAATATTGAGAAACTTAACAAAGAGGTGTTAAGACTGTTAGATGATGTGAGTACTGAGAGATGCAAACTGTCTAACTATCAAATTGCTCTCACTCAAACTGAGAAGACAGTTTCTGAGTACAAGAAAATGGAATTTGACTTAAAAAATAAAATAAGTAACTTAAAACATGAGTTAAATGCTAGTAATGATGTTAGGAACATCATGGAAAGGGTTAATGGTGAGTTACAGGCTAAGTTAGATGAGGCCATCAAGAATAAGGATAATGTTGACCTTAAAATTCAAAGATTTGATAAGGCCACACAAACCCTAGGAGAATGTGTTCATAAACAAAGGGATCCTAAGGACATGATTGGGATTGGGATGAAAGACTATACTGTTGTTCCACCACCAGCTGGAGACTTTTATGGTGTCCAAAGAAAGGACTTATCTTGGACTGGTTTACCAGAACTCCAAGAGGAGGAATTTATTCCTCCACCAAGAGTCATTACCCCAGTTGAAGAGTATAGACAAAAGTTGACTGACTTGAATGAATGGAAGAAAGCCAACCCTACCCTGTTTGTTAAGGGTGGCTTGTTATGTGAAAGTCCAAATGAGTCAACCCCTATTAAGGTAACAAACCCAATCACTGGTAAGACTGTTAACCTTGGCTCAAACACTGTTAGAAAACCTAGCATCAAGTATGCAGAAATGTATAGGAATACTAGGTCACCTAAAAGCCAAGTTAGTAATGATGGAACAAGCTTCTTCTCTTCTAGACCTAGGGTTGTGTCTAGAAAAGCCTGTTACACTTGTGGTAGCTTTTCACATTTAGCATATAAGTGTGTCAACGCTTCCAAGGTCAACGCTGTTAAAAAGTCAAACGTTGTCAGACCTAAAACTTGTGTGGAGCAAAGTCCACAAGTTGTTAGACCAGCCCCTATCTTCACTAGAGGGTCTAACACTCATGTACAAAGACCATTTCAAAAGACCAATACTTGGTCTAATAGGCAATAGGTTTCTGTAGCAAACCCTAGGTTCAACGCTGACAAGGGTAATTTCAGCGTTGACAAGACCAAATCCAACGCTGACAGAAACGTTGCCAGACCTAAATATTTGCAACCACGAGGTAAGGGGTCTAAAGCTTCTTCAAGCTTGACATGGAGACCTAAGGAAGAACAAAACCATAATTCTAATGGGATTTCTATGACCTGCAACAGGTTTAATTATATTTCAAAGGCCATTACAAAACCTATTGGGGTTAACTGGGTATTTCATCCAAAGAGGGATGAACAAGGGGTTGTTATGAGAACTAAGTTTGTTCTTGTTGAACAACTAGGTGAACCCAAGTCTGCTAAGGCTTGGGTTCCTAAAGAAAACTAATTTGTTTTCTTTATGTGCAAGGAATTCAAAAACAGGTCAATGATTATGGATATTGGGACAGTGGATGCTCCAGGCACATGACAGGGAAGGAAGATTATTTAACTAAGTTCACTCCCATTAAGAATGGTGATAAGGTTTACTTTGGAGGCGGATATGGAACTATCACAGGCAAAGGAACTCTTCTCACCAAGAACTTGCGTTTTGAGAACGTGTTTCTGGTAAAGGAACTTGATTACAATCTTTTTAGTGTATCACAAGTTTATGATAACAAAAATAATGTTCTGTTTATTGATACTGAATGCTTGGTGTTAAGCAAGGATTATAAGATCCTAGATGAGAAATATATTGACTATAGAACACCTAGACATAAAGACATCTACAATGTGAATCTTAATGGAATTAGGATGAATAATAATATGTCATGTTTTTATGCTAAAGCTTTAGTAGATGAGAGTAATCTATGGCACAGGAGACTAGGGTAAATAAATTTTAAGAATATAAGCAGGCTTGTGAGACTTGGCTTGGTTGATGGTTTGCTTGAAAAGGCTTTCCACAATGACCACTCTTGTGTTGCATGTCTTAAAGGCAAGCAGCACAAGGTCTCATTCAAGTCTAAACAGGTGCACTCTAGTACTAGACCACTTCACTTGCTGCATATGGATCTATTTGGTCCAACTAATATAGAGAGTTTGAATGGTAAATCATATTGCTTTGTCATTACAGATGACTTTTCTAGGTTTACTTGGACTTTATTTTTAGCTATGAAAAGTGATACGGCTGACACTTTAATTGGCTTTATTACTCAAATTGAGAAAAAGACTGGTAATGAAGTTAAAATGCTTAGAAGTAACAATGGTGGTGAGTTTAAAAATAAGCTTCTAGATGATTTTTGTGCCAAGAAAGGGATTACTAGGCAGTTTAGTGTTGCTAGAACCCCACAACAAAATGGGGTCGCTGAGAGAAAGAATAGAACCCTAATTGAAGCAGCCAGGCCTATGTTGGCTGATGCTCATTTCCCCATAGCTTTTTGGGCTGAGGCTGTGAATACAGCATGCTATGTTCAGAATAGAGCATTGGTCAACAAGATACAGAACGAAACACCTTATGAGTTACTTTGGGGAAGGAAACCTAATATTGGTTTTCTTAAACCTTTTGGTTGTCATGTAGTTGTACTTGATACTAGTGATGCCTTAGGTAAATTTAGTGCAAAAGGTGATGAAGGCTATTTCATGGGTTATTCAGTGCAGAGCAAGGGATATAGGGTTTACCTTAAGAAGGAAAAACATATACTTGAAAGAGTACATGTTAGGTTTTTAGAGAGTAAACCTAGTGATCCTGAGAGTGGTCCAAATTGGTTGTTTGACTTGGAACCTCTATCTAGAACTTTAAATTATATGCCTGTTACTAATCCAGACATTGTGAAGGTAACTTCAAATGTTGTGGAAGAACAAGTTGTTGATGTTTCAGGTACACATGTTAATGAAGAGGTTGGATCATCAGCAGAAAAGTCATTCCCCATACAAGAGTATGTCACTATCCCCATATGGACAGATGCTTTTGCTGCTGTTGCTGCTGCTGGAAAGGATAATGGTGGTCCCCAAGTACCACCAGTTAACAACATGCATGGTCCTTCAGGCGCTGACAAAGGAAAATCTAGCGCTGACAGGACAAATTCAGACGTTGATGGCTCAAACGTTGACAACACCATTTCAGGCGTTGATAACCCAAACGCTGACAACCAAGGTTCAGGCGTTGACAACACTTTTGAGCATCTTTTCTCTTCTAATTTTGAACAAGGTGAACCTTCCAATTTTCATGAAGAGGTTCATCGTAATATTGATGAAAGAGAGTCTGAAGAAGATATTGGCAATTTGGATAATGAGATTGAAGACAACAGACTTTTTGAAGGAGGAGTTCTCACTTCTACTATGAAGAATCATCCCCCATCCCAAATTATTGGGGATGTCATGACTCATGTTCAGACTAGACGATCTCATCAGAATCTTGGTGGATTCATTGCCAATATACACAAGAAGATTGATACCCCTCTTGTTCAATCATGCTTGTTTGCCTGTTTTCTGTCACAACAGGAACCCAAGAAGATATTTGATGCTCTCAAAGAACCAAGTTGGGTGGAAGCAATGCAGGATGAGCTTCACCAATTTGCAATTCAGGATGTTTGGGAGCTGGTTGATTATCCCAGATATGTCAGACCTATTGGGATAAGATGGGTTCTAAGAAACAAGAGAGATGAAAGAGGCATTGTGGTCAGAAACAAGGCACGTTTAGTGGCTTAGGGATATACACAAGAGGAAGGGATAGACTATGAGGAGGTCTTTGCACCAGTTGCAAGGATTGAAGCTATAAGGATATTTCTAGCCTATGCTTCCTACATGGGCTTCACTGTCTATCAAATGGATGTGAAGAGTGCCTTCCTCTATGGAACAATTGTTGAGGAGGTGTATGTGATGCAGCCTCCTGGTTTTGAAGATCTAGAGAATCCAGACAAGGTGTATAGAGTCAAGAAGGCTATGTATGGACTTCATCAAGCCCCAAGAGCATGGTATGGCACATTATCCACTTATTTGGTGGACAATGGATTCAAGAGGGGCACCATAGACCAGACATTATTTACCAAGAAGGCTGGTAAGGATGTCTTGCTTGTTCAGGTTTATGTTGATGATATCATTTTTGGATCTACAAATCCAAAGATGAGTGAGGAATTTTCCAAGCTTATGACAGACAAATTCAAGATGAGTGCAATGGGGGAGATGAACTTCTTTCTAGGGTTACAAGTTCAGTAGAAAGAAGATGGTATCTTCATCTCTCAAGATAAATATGTGGCAGAGATCTTGAAGAAGTTTGGCTTTTCTCCACATGAAAAGAGGGCTACTACTCCTATGGATAGAGAACACCCTTGGGGAAAGGTTGGAGATGGAAAAGATGTGGATGTCAGGCACTATAGATCAATGATTGGTTCATTGATGTATCTCACAGCCTCCAGACCTGACATCATGTTTACTGTGTGTGCTTGTGCTCGCCATCAAGTGACTCCCAAAGAATGTCACCTTTATGCTGTCAAGAGAATCTTTAGGTACCTAAGATGTTATCCTAATCTTGGCTTGTGGTACCCAAAGGATTCACCATTGGAGCTTATTGCATATTCAGACAGTGACTATGGAGGTGATAAGTTTCATAGAAAATCCACAACTGGTGGATGTCAGTTTCTTGGGAGCAGGTTGATATCTTGGCAATGCAAGAAACAAACAGTGGTGGCCAATTCTACAACTGAAGCATAATATGTAGCAGCAGCTGCTTGTTGTGGACAAGTCTTATGGATACAAAACCAGCTGTTGGATTATGGGTATAATTTCATGCATACCAATATATTTGTTGACAATAACAGCACTCTATACATTATTAAGAATCCTGTACATCATTCTAAAACAAAACACATAGAAATTAGACACCATTTTATAAGGGATTGTTTTGAAAAGGGTTTAATACAACTAGATAGGGTTGACACAGAAGAAAATGTGTCTGATTTACTAACTAAACCTTTTGATGCTGGAAGGTTCCAATACTTGGTAACAAGTATTGGAATGATCAATCTCACATAATATGTGTTTTGGGGTCTTTTTGTAAAAATGTGTACAGGATAATGCATTGGTATTGGTCTTGTTGAGGATTTAGATTTTCCACTATATTTTTCTAACACTGAGAAAGGTTACCTTAACACTGATAAGTGTTATTGTGACGTTGTCAGCAATATATTTGTCTAACGCTGACAAAGGTTCCCTTAACGCTGACAAGTGTTATCGGGACGTTGCCAGCAACAATGTTAGTTTTGTGGTTTTTAATCTAAATGTGCAGGTGGTGTTAGCATTATACCATTGGATACAGAGTTGCTTATGGATCCTTGGAGAGTCATTTGAGCATTTTTTTATTTATGGATGATGGTTGGAATTTTCTATTCCTATCTTGACATAAATTTTTTATGTTCATGCATATTTTTGGCAACATATGTATCACAGTTTAAGGGGAGGTTTTAGGAACCTTTAGGACTTTTGGGTATCCTTATGATACTCTTATCACAATTCTAGATTGTGTCCACAGGTGAGTATGAGTTAGTTTTACTAAATCACGAGGCACTGTAGCATGCAAAGTTGATATACTATGCATGCTGCCAAGACATTTTTGGCCTAGAATTGGTTGTGGTCTGTTGGGAGACTTGGGAATAATTTTATTATGGGTTTTACCTGGGAGTAACAAGGAATTTTATGAGATAACTTAGTTGTTAAGAGTTTTGGTTAGCAAGAGACACTAGAGGACTGTTATGTCTATCTTGCATAAGCAAGTGTGCATAACTGGACAGTGCTTGCCGCCCTATAATAATTATCAACTTATAGGTTATCTTCACTAGGATAAATTACTTTGTTAAGGTCCTTTTTCTTTTTTTAATATTTTTATTTTTGGACGCTGACAAGTATTTTCCAAGCGTTGTTGTGACCAATTTAGACGCTGACATGGCTTTGGAAAATGTTGACAAGAATATAGCCGTTGGGCGTTGATGGGTTATTTTTTACCGTTGACACTCAATGGGACCTACCCAGTTGTTACTTTTTGACGAATTTTTGGGCCGTAATTTTGGGAGCAGATAACTTTCAATTAATGCATGAGATAACTTATTTTCTTTTCAATATTTTCATGTTTGAAAATAGTTGCCTCATTTTTGACCAATCACATGCATATTTCTCTCCTATTTATTTGACTCCTATTTTTAAACAGGGTACCTATCATTCTTGTCTAACAATATTTTCTCCTATACTTCATCTTTATCAATCATTCAAACAGCTTTCAACAATGGCACCAAAATTTAAACCAAGTGATCTGGAATTGGGATTCAGGAGTCAACACAACATGATAGCATATTTGGACGCTGATGATACTCTGTTTCCCCAATATACACAGATGGTGGCGTATTAAATGCATCCCCAATTAGGTATGCTCTTTCTCATGCTCCTCTCATCCCTGTCACACATATTAAACAGTTTTGGAACACTGTAAGTTCCTCAACAGTTAATAATGTGACTACATTATCATCTATTGTTCATGGGCGTACATGGGTGGTTACTGAAGCCTTGGTTCGCCAGGCTTTGCATCTTGATGATGCAGATGGTATAACCACCCTCCCCATTCATGAAATAGAACAAGGACTAAGGGCTTTGGGTTATCCTTTCCCTGATGAGGGAACTTTAAACAAATATCATAAACAGGAGTTTCCCCTAGCCTGGAAGTACCTAATACATGTCCTCTTACAATGTTTGAGTCCCAAGTGTACTGCACACAATGAGATTAATAGATCCATTGCTAGTGCTATTGTGTGCATTGCTACTAGGCAAAAGTTTAATTATTCTAAAATGATTTTTGAGGGCATGTGTAAAAACAAAGGGAGTAAAATGACTTTAGCTTATCCCAGATTTTTACAAATGGTTTTTGATGTTCAAAATTACTGCACAAGGGATCATGATGATTTTTATGAGATACCTGTGCAAAAGAAAGCTATTTTTACAAAGATGAACTCACCTCCTCACTGTGACTTACCCCTCACCCCAGCTATGATTGCTGTCATTGAAGCAGCACGACCCCAACCAGACCCACAACCCCAACTTGACCCAATACCTGAACCTTTACCTTCACCACAACACATGCAAATTGACCAAGAACCCTTTGACACTGACACATTAAATGTTGGCGTTGATACACCTAATCCAAACGTTGACACCAATACTTCACAGACCCAAACACCCCTTAACCAACCCACTTCCACCCAATCCACATCATCTTCTACCCCACCACAATATAGGTTGCAAAAACGCCCAAGGACTACTGGAGTGTTCTCCTCTAGTGGTTCTAGCCATGTAGCAGAGAGAACCACCACCACAAGTGTGGTTGGTGCTATGGATGAGGTTGGGACTATTGGTTCTGGCTTAGATGCTGGCCAAGACAGTCCTAACATCTTTAAGACCTCATCCATGCCCCATGAGTCTAACTTGGGAGGTCAAATACCCATTTTAGAGGAGGGCAGATTGGAACCAATGACCTTAATGGAATTCACGGTTGTATGCATTAGCTTGCAAAAGCAAAATGCAGACTTGGTACAAACAGTCAGTACACAAGGCCTTGAACTTAATCAATTGAGGGAGAGGATTGTTATTTTGGAAACAGCTGAGTCAAGGAGAAGACAGACAAGGGTCCTTTTATCAGAGGAGGATTCTTACAAAGGGGAGGAAGCTGCTACAGAGCCTGTTAATTTGAGTGATAAAGGCTCACATGAAGCTGCTACAGAGCCATTTGTTGAGAGTAGAAATGGTTCATATGATGAAGAATCTTTGGGTGTTGCTGAAGCCCTTACTGAGTTGAAGAAATAGACAGGTTTTGGTACGTCTCTAGTTACTCTTACAAACTTAAACTTGTATTTTACAGCCATGTTGGAAGAAATTACAAGAGGCGCTGAGACAGGTAACTTGGGCGTTGACAAGCAAAATTTGAACGCTGACATGAGTAAATTGGGCGCTGACAAAGCAAATTTGAGCGTTGACAGACCTACAGATGAGGTTGATGTATTCCAGTCAGCATCCATCATCAAAGAAGTTTCTTCACAGGTATTACCATCATCCTTACCCACCATTGATCCATTAGATAAGGGTAAAGGAAAAATGGTAGAAGTAGAAGTTCCAAAGGATGCAACACAGGTTGAGTTTGATAGAAGGTTAGCTGCACAAATTGTGGAACAAGAAAGAAAGAAGGTTGGTGAATCACCTTTTGTTTTCACTTCAGAAGAACAAGAAGGAAGTGATGAAGCTAGTTCAGACTCAAGTGTAATGATAATAGAACAACCAGAAAGACTTGAGTATGGTGATGAGTTGGCTAGAGAGAAGTTGAATGAGTTGAAATTGCAAGTAGATTTTGACATGCCAGAAGTTGTTAAGATGTACCATGCTTGGGAAGATAGGTGTATGGAGAATCCAGATTTGACTATTTCAGACCAAATATGGTGTTTGGAGATTCTTCTAAGAGTACAAAAGGACTGCAAGGTAATTCTGAAACACAAGGCTAACCATATTCTCTCAATGTTGAAAAGGGATAGAAGGGAGCTGTACTACATGCTTCTCAGATGCCATGGGACAGGATGGACCTACAAGAAATTGATTGGATTATCCTTTGAAGAGTTGGAGTTCAAAGCTTATCCCATTTGGGCAAGAGTGCATGAAGAAAACACTCTAAGACTTCTTTCTGATGAAAGGAAAGAAGAACTTGCAGAAGAGTTGGAGCTTAAGAAGGCAATGATTGTTCCCAGACCTTTGAAGAAGGGAGTCCCTCTTGAGTTTCCTAAATATATGGATAGGTTGAATCCAAGTGAAGCTGTTATAAGAAGGATCCTCAAGCTCTCACCATTGGAAGCTTCAGATATGGTACAAGTGTTACCTCTTGATTCCGGAAACCCTATTATAAGCTATGAAGAAGATGAATGTGGGTTTTGTAAGATTGACAGGTATGGGAAAGAGGTTCACACTTTTACCACACTTATATCTCTTTTTGCAAGTTTTAATAGAGAAGACTTGGTAGACCTATGGAGGTTGTTAGAGGCCAAGTATGAGACTGAAGCTCCTACTTCAGTCAATGCAATAAAACTGTGGTCAACATTTAAGAGAATATGTGGACCAAGAGATAAAGATCCTGATGTTTGGAAGGATCTTGAAGATGACCTCAGTGGTCTTCAATAGCGTTTGTATTCAGCTGCTGGTGTATATTATTTGAGTTCTACAAAGTTTGCTGAGTATCTACTTGTAGATGGTCAGTATTCCATGTCCAAGGAAGTCTTGGAGAAGATGAAGACAACACAGCTGGAGATTGATTATTCAAGTGACGTGGCCAAAGATTTGATCAGACATATTTATTACCAATATGAACAAGTTTGTAAGATTCCTCCTAGTTCTTAATGTTTATTCAGAAACTTGATTACTAGAGTAGATATCAAGTTTAGGGGAGGATTGTTGGGAATAAAATATAGCCAGTTCACTTGATCGCTGACAAGAGTAAAACAAGCGTTGATAGGAAGAAAACAAACGCTGGCAGATCAAGCGTTGACAAGAAGAAGTCAAGTGTTGATACATTGAAGACAAGCACTGATGGAAAGATTTAGTATACGCGTATATTGTTTCTAGTTTGTTGCTAGTAAAGATAAGTTCAACATTGTATTTTCTATAATTATCTTTACCTAGAATAGTTGATACGTAGACTCTTGTACAAGGCTTCTTATGTCTATAAAAGAAGACCTTTAGGTTATTGTTCAATATAAGTTTTCATACGTTAAACACTTTCATTGTAAGCAAGTTTGTTATCATTAATCAAGTGAAAGTTTGTTTACATCTTTGTGTGTTCTTGTTTAAGTGTTAATTCCGCATAACACTTAGATTACTATATACATATACAAAGGTTTCTCTACATGTATAACTTGATCTAATCTCGTATACATAAAGCTATATCGATCTAAGTTTGGGATCAACAATTATGGTCTTCTCTTCATAATAGGAATTTCTTCACTTGAAGTTTTGAGAGATTCTTAATATTTGGACCACGACTTCTTCATTTTTCTCCAATCTTTATTTTGGACTTTGATATACAACGATCCGCCTCCTTTTTGGACTTGGATCTATTTATCCTCATACCTTGCTAGGGTCTTTTCGGATAGAATTCTCCATGATCTTTTGGGGAGTACTTGCTTTTCGGCGTGTGTCTCGATCCTTCATATTGATTTTCGATAAATGATTCTTCACATCACTTTTGGATCTTTAGCAACAAAATGTAGCCCTCATGCCTTGTTAGGGACTTTTGGGACTCGCCAATCTTCGCATCCCGCTTCAATAAGTTATGCCTTGGCTATGAACTCTAATTAATACCGAGCAACTTTTAAACGATCTTGGGCTAGAAGCTAAGTAACTTTTCAAATCGTACAACCTTATTTATTACAGATAAATTTATTAGCATGCGATGGGAGAATAGGCTTATAATCAACTCACATAAATTCAAGAAAGAATACCAAACTTATAATTGACTCTATCATCTCTCGTTCTCCACAATTTAAAATCTCAAGGAATGAGACTCGTGGATGCTTAGCCAATTAAATCAAAGTTTTGGGTTTTCGAGTCATCTATAGGATCTTGCAAATTCTTAGACTTTTTCAAGTTTAGAAATCGCATTTTAAAGTTCCCTTGATAAACGACTCTTGATGTGTCTTGGATTAACACATATACGTTATAGGACAAATTTAGGTAATTACCTTTAGGAAAAAGTAATTAACCAAAAATAAGTCAAAGACGGATACGATTAAACACGTGAGTGAGTCGAGTTCGTTGTACACAAAGATCTTATGAATTTGAGACGTTTCGTTTTGACTTGGACAATCGATTTGAATGTGTCGTTGGTTTTTAAACTAAAATTAATCTCTACGAATTTTAAGCTATTTAAAGAAAACCTAAAGTGCATGAATCGTTAACCCGAATATTTAATCTAATACAAATACTTAAAAATTAAAACTATTTAAAAATAAATTTATCTATTTAAAAAAATCTATAAAAATAAATCTAATTAAAAATTGAAGCTCTTATACTATTAAACAATCCAATTAAACTTTTTTATACACTAATTAAACTATTGAAAATAATAAAAACATTTTTTTATTTCTTTTATTATTTTGCTAAAATAAACTTTATTAAAACAGTAATTAAAAGTTGTTAAAAATAAAACGTATAAAAAGTAAATAAAAAGTTACTTAGACAAAATCTGCCTAAATCAAACACACTATATTAATGAAGTAAAAGGAAATAAACTCAAAAAGGGCAATAGCCCAGATTGCTATCACGCTGTGTAGAGAAACGCGAGGTCGCGAGTTCGATTCCCATGAGGGACATATTTTTTGGAATAATTCTTTTTGGACAGAATAATGAAAAGAGATAACAGGAGTGATTATTTGATGCTTATTAATAAACTGATAGGAATCAGCTTTTGATACTTATCAGATAAGTAGGATCTGATAAGCTTAAAATAACTCAAGTGCAACAATCAGTAAAAATAGAGCAAACAAACTACTCAAATTAATCAATTAGAATCACAACTATATCTATGAATAAAACCAGACTTCTCAAATTAAACTAGCAAATAAATTCCAAAAATAAAATAAACCAAAATTAAAACATCAAATACTAACATACAGTACTAATTAGCAGACTAGAATTCTAACAGATTCAGAGTACTAGATAATTCAGCTTTACAAATCTTATATCAGCAGACTATATCAGCCCTCAAAACTGAATCATCAATTCAACTCAAGCACATTGAAACATTTTGACAGATTCAATCGTTCTCAGCAAGAGACCCCAGCATAAATTTATCTACGAACGCTCCATCAACAACAATCCATATTCATACTACCAGATTGTCTCAGCTAAAGCTCAAATTCAGCAGTCTAAATCCTATAATTAACGCAGCTAAAAGCAATTACCCATAAGGCTATCACTGCAAGCATGTTTACTTATCAACAGACAATAATCACGCGATATTCAGATAGCAAATGACTGGATAAGGTTAGACAGACTAAAAAAAAACAAACAACTATAACAAAGCAATACAGTTCATTAAACAGATTTGGCCATCTTATCAGAAACTTTCAGCAGATTAAACATGAAAATCTAACACAGTAGCATCTTATAAATCTCAGCATAACATCTCAAGTATACAAATCCTACAAGCAATAAAATAAAACATTTTAATCTAATTAAATGAAGAAAAATTAAAAGTAGAAGGCACCTTTTGAAGAATCCGTTGAGGAGTAGGATAGCGCTGAGCTACCTATGAACCGAACCGCAACCACCAAACCACCATTAAACATCACCCGTCACCAAACAAAACACCATTCGAACCATATCATTCCAACAAATGTAATCGAACCAATTTTATTATCATTCCAGTAGGGAATAATAATTTAAATCCTTTTTACTTTCAATATTAACCTTAGACTATTAATTAGTCTAATTTTAATATGGCAATTATTATTATGTAGATTAGTTTCAGAAATTAATTCATTAATTTTAAAGCAGTAATAAAATAAAAACGAGACACCAAGAGAGGAATTAACTGAACTTTTATTAAAAATTAAGAGATTACAAGATTGAAATAAAAGAAAAAAATACAAGAATTAATTCTAAACTAATTTTAACAGAATAACAATGTAAAGAAAAGGATGCCTGATTACAAGAAATTTGGGGGTTTAAATAGGCTAACCCCCAAGGTTGCTGATGAGCATCTTCGAATCTCTAGGGGAATATTCCAAACGATTATTGGCCTTCGATCTTCAATCCTTTTCTCTTTCATCAAACAAACGGCTGAGATGACTTATAGCGCACACGGATTGCCAACGTGGCTTCCGTGTGTGCTTCTTGTGTTTCTTTTGGGAGTGCTGATTGGTGGAATTAGGGGTGTGTGGTGTTTCTTCAAATCACATTGAGCCACGTAGCAAATCTCCTCCATCTTTTCTCTTCCTTAAACCATGGGGGTTTTATTCCCCTTGGTTTTAATTTTATGGATAAGTAAAAAGCCCTATGTAAAACTCATAATTTTTACTGATTAAAGATTGAACAGTAACTGGTTTATTTAGGTTTTTGGGGAAGAAGATAGGTGAAACTTTGATTGTATCGAAAAGTAAATAAGTGTGTGAAAGAAAGTGGGATGCGTTTTATTTATTTAATGTGACTGATGAGTAGGTAAAAACAAAGGTATGGGAGGTGACGTGTGGTTCATTGTGTGGTGAGATGAGTGAAAAACGTGTGAGAGTATTTGAGTGGGTGAGAAGTTAGAATTTATTTGTGAGAATGAAAATACGTTTAACAAAAACGTGTGAAGTTAATAAATAAAAAAAAACCTAAAGCCCATCTCAATGTCTTCGTTTTATTTTCTTATTTTTGAATTGGGCTTGGCCCAATCTCTTCTAATTCCATCCGCATATTATTTCTTCATTATTGGGCTTAATGGATTCACATTGGACCTTCATGCACTTTTTAACTTAAATGGGCTTTTGAGCCCATATATCCCATTGTGGGCCCTACTTGGCTCGTTTTCTCGATAAATGATATATTCCTCTAAAATCGAGCTCGGTTTTGGCTTCCTCAATCTTTATCATCAAACTCGTGTCGATTATTGCCGGTTTTCGTGAACTTGGTACCTACACACATTCAAACAAGAAACAAGCTTTTCCAAGGCATATTTGATATATTATGAGCAATATTTCATTGTTTTAAGCTATAAATGATATGAGTAAAAACACTCATATCAAATTCCCCCATGCTAAGCAATTGCCGTGTCCTCACGCAATGATAAAATAAAACTATATCTACACAATTATTCAACTTTTGACACTTTATTTTGCAAAGACATAAAATAACTTTAAAAATCATAAAAACTCAAATAGATTCATCGTCCTCGACTTTTCACTTTTCCATGCCAAGTGTAAAAACAAGATCATTGTTATTATAAGTTGGTAGACTAACACGAATTCATGTGGGCCAATTAATCACTTAGACTCCCTTATTCCTAAGTGTATCTCTTATATTTTATTGTTGTCTTGAATGATCACGAGGATGCATTGTTGACTTATTTCGATAATTTATTAGGCCGAAAATAAAGTGAACGATTTAATCAATAGTTAGCTAAAGGACAAAATCTTTTAAAACTGCTTCTCGGGACTTCATAAAGTTCATATCTTGGCATAACTTGCTTCACGATTTGAGACCTTTCTCGGATCGATATTTGGCAATGACTTAATACTTCCAACCTTGAGAGACGTTCACGAAATAATGGTCTTCTCTTCATAATATTTCTTCACTTGAATTTTTGAGAGATTCATACTTGGACCACGACTTCTTCATTTTTCTCCAATCTTTACTTGGGATTTTGATTAACAACGATTCGCCTCCTTTTTGGACTTGGCTTCATTTATCCTCATACCTTATTTTGGTCTTTTTGGATAGACTTCTCCATGACTTTTTGGGAGTATTTTGCTTTTTGTCGTGTGTCTCGATCCTTCATATTGATTTTTGATAAATGAGTCTTCACATCACTTGAGATCTTTGGCAATAAAACATAGCCCTCATGTCTTGTTAGGACCTTTTTGGACTCGCCAATCTTCGCATCCCGCTTCAATAAGTTATGCCTTGTCTATGAACTCTAATCCATACCGAGCAACTTTTAAACGATCTTGGGCTAGAAGCTAAGTAACTTTTCAAATCGTTCAACCTTATTTATTACAGATAAAATTTATTAACAAGCGATGGGAGAATAGGCTCATAATTAACTCACATAAATTCCCGAAAGAATACCAAACTTATAATTGGCTCTATCATCTCTTGTTCTCCATATTGTAAAATTCCAAGAATGAAATCAATGGATACTTAGCCTATCAAATCAAAGTTTTGGGTTTTCAAGTCATATATAGGATCTTGCATCTTCTTAGACTTTTGCAAGTTTTAGAATTTGCGTTTTAAAGTTCCCTTGATAAACGACTTTCTAGGATCAATTATAGGAGCTTGCGAAAAGTTCTTGTTCTTAACTCGTATGAATTAAGACTTTCGCGTTTTAAAGCTCCCTATATAATAGCCTAGCAAAACTTAATTCAAATACGTTAAGGAAAAGCTAAGGTTAAAAACCGAGTCGAGTCAAAAACTATTCTTATTTAAAAGCTTACATTCGTGTCAAAAACACTTATTTTATTTATTAAAACTTAAAAATAACACTAAAAATTTAAAATTTTATTGAAAAATGAGAAAAACAAAACGTTTGGACACGACAAAAGCAATAACAAGCGATTATATCGATTGACTCCCCCATGCTAAAACCAAACATTGTCCTCAATGTTTCTTAGCTCAAGAGTAACACCCCCTTGCTAAAACACGAAGAGTCTAAAGCAAATTCCTAGCATGGAAAGAGCACGCACATCTATAAGCCGTTTATTAAGTATGCCTCAAGATAAAACGTTAGTCGATAAAAATCAAGGGATAGAAAGTGTGCCCCTTTATGGCAATCAAAGTCTAGGAAGATCAAGTGGACTGGCAAAAACCGAACACAAGAGTCTTCAATGATAAGGGTCGTACCTAAGATCACAACACAACAAATCACGAACACGAGCTTGAAAGATCAAGCCTTATTAGTGTTAGAAAATAGAAAGAAGATAGAATGTATGGGACTCCCCCACAAGGCACCTCGTTTTTGTTAACCGAGTCATGAGCTCGACTCGATCCCCGCATTCATTGGTCCTTAGGGAAAGTGGTGCAAACCGGCATATTAAGATAAAATCCAACATAAAGCGCGATGCCGGGGTCAAAGATCTCATCCTCGTTGTCGGATGACAAACGAAAGGATAAAACTCCAACACTAATCTCTAACAAGATATGGTAGTCACAACTAATGGTATGGATGTAGCATGCTCCACGAGATAAACTCGCACCAAGATGATCGAAAAGTCTTTCAATTATTGCATCGGTGAAAGCCCGAGATTTCCCTAAATCAATGATTCCGGGATCGAACACCTCGTCCTCGGTGGAGAAAGGAATAGACAACAAGGTGTCGTCCCCCCATGCTAATCCTAAGTCATATGAAGCACATGGTAATGGTGGAACAAAAGTTTCAACCATAGTGGTTTCAACTTGCATGACTTTGTTAACCTTTTCACTCTTATGAATGTGAATAAAAGGGTCATGGTACTCAAATCGAGTCGCATGGAAAACCCGCACATTAAGATCAAAGCGAGTGGGAAGGATAATAGGATCAAAAGTAATTTCCCCATCCGGGTCAACATTGTCATCATCATAAATCGGGTGATCAAACCAAGAGTCTTCATCACCTTCATTAGACTCTTCCTCAAATTCCGAAGGAATGTCTATATAAAGAAACTCATCATCCTCCTTCATAAAAAGATCATCATCACAACGGTTGTGAGATGTAGGAGGCATGATGTTCTCGAAATCCTCTTGAAACAATGGATTATTGTTCATTGAAGGTTCAAAGAGAGGATTTGAGTAGGTCACAAATGTGTCATCAATCTTGTCATCACAAGACATATCCGACAAAGTATCGAATGTGTCACACTCGGATACTAGATCATCATTCTCATTTGAAGGCAATTCATCGGCGAATTCCTCGAGAATGGTAGGTAAAACACTAGAATCACGTTCGATCTCGAGATCGGAAACGTCTTCACTTCCCCGTGGAAGTGGATCAAGGATAGCAAAAAGTTCATCGATGAACTTATCACATGAATAGTCACTAACCTCACTCGGTGTGAAGTTAGGAATTAAAGGCTCTTCAAATGAAGATTGTGCCTTAGGAACATCAACATGATCCATAGAAGAGAGTGAAAATGAATCCATTTTCAAAGATTGTTCAATCAAAGCAATGTCACTCTCGGGATCAAAATTCTCACTCTTAAACTCACTAGCATCGAATGGCTCACTTAGGTATTCATCAATTTGTTTTTCAATCTTAGCACTATCATCCTCGTGTGGAGTGAGTGAAGATGAGGAAAGGTTACAACAAGTTTCAACAAAGCAAGCTTCTTCATTTGATTTTGACTTTCCTTTATCACAATTAGAAACTTCCAAAATTGGAAAGACACCTTTATCAAAAATAGCTTTCTTATCATTTTCAATTGCTTCAACAAGCTTAACACTTTCAATTTTCTTAGCAACAAATCGTGGAATCCTTTCCGGTTTAAAAACAATGCTTTTATCTCCATAAAACAACTCAATTTCCTCTTTCCTCATATCAACTAAAACATTGGCCGTGCACAAAAATGGTCGTCCTAAAATAATTGGCACACGAGGATTGGTCTCATAATCGACTATAGCAAAATCGGCTAAGTACAAGAAGTTTCCCACTTTCATTATGACATTTTCCGCTATACCAACCGGTCGAGTGGTGGTTCCATTAGCAAGCTCAATGATCATACGAGTAGAACTAAGTGGTGCATAATCGATGGTCTTCCAAAGGGCTAAGGGCATGATGTTTATGCTAGCTCCTAGATCGGCTAGGCCTTTGCAAACCCCAAGCTCATTGAAAACACAAGGTATCAAGAATTGACCCGGATCTTTATATTTCTCGGGAAAGAAATCAAAGAAAACCGAGGTACTAATCACATTCAAAGTAGCCTTAGTAACTTCTAGGAAAGTTTCCTTAGGTGGAGGCTTAAACTCGATCACTTCATCTAAATCCTCACAATCATCATAAACGGTTACGGCCTTAAGCTCTCCCTTCGGGTTTGGAATGGTATTGCTAGGTAAGCAACCCGAAGAAGATGACGGTTTAGACATAAATCCCTCAAACATCGAAAGCAACTTATTTTGACTTTGTTCCAAACTTTGGTGCATACGATTTTGACTTTGTTCTAGCCTTTGTTGATTAAGCTCAATCTTGTTATTTTGCCCTTTAATCGTGTTTTGAAAATCAAGTCTCAAAGTATTAATTTGCCCTTGGATGTTATTTTGAAAAGCTTTCATGTTTGCCTCATTTGATTTCATGTAACTCGACAAATCATTTTGATTGTTCCCTTGAAAACCTTGATTGTTTTGATTAGCATTAAACCCATTTCCTTGATTGAAATTCCCTTGGTTACCACGGTTAAAATTATTCCCATTGTTTCCATTGTTGTACCTATTTTGAACCGGTGGAAAACCCGGTGGAGCAACATGATTTTGACGAGGAACTTGACCGTTGGAGCCATAAGTTCCCGTCGCGGCAAAAGCACTAGCTTGATCAAACCCCGCGTTCAAACAAGCATAATTAGGATGTGCTCCACCACATGATACACAAACATTATCAATCATATTAATCGATCCATGAGGATTCTTCCTAATCTCACTCAACAAAGTCGCAAATCCACTATCAATCTTAGAATCCAATCTAGAAATCTCGGGATTAGATGAATTCACAATGGAAACACCCGGTGTGTTTCGTGAATATTATGCTCTAGACTTATCCTCAATTATCCTCCACACGTCTCTCGGAGTTTTTCTTAAAAGATTACCACCCGCGGCGGCATTTAAAGAATCTTGTTCAATCATATTTAGCCCATTATAGAAAGTATTTATTTGATGCAATTCCGAGAAACCGTGGTGTGGACATTGTCTTAACAAATCTTTAAATCTCTCCCAAGCAACCCCAAACGATTCATGCACTTTTTGTTCAAATCTAGTGATCTCATTCTTAAAATGTGTTGTCTTAGAAGGTGGAAAGAAATAATTCATGAACTTAGACACTAAATCATCCCAAGTTAAAATCGAACCCGGTGGTTCTTTCTCATACCAAAGCTTAGCATTACCCTCGAGCGAGTACGGAAAAAGCATGAGCTTAATCACGTCATTCGGCACATCTCTAAACTTGAGAGTCGAGGTAATTCGATTAAAATTCCGAATGTGAGAATGCGGGCTATCGGCCTCATTGCCACGAAATTGGTCGGCACGAATGAGCGATAAAAGACCCGTCTTAATCTCAAAATGATCCGCCAAAATAGCCGGCACAACGATTGCTTCCCCATACCCTTCGGTGGGTGCACGGAGCAATTCCTCCGTTGTTCGGTTATCGGCCATCTCTACAACAATAGGTGGAATCTCGGGTTCCACTATTCGTTGTTGACGATTTCTATTTCTACGAGGAATATTTTCAAGCCTATTAAAATCAATCACAAGACGTGAAGAACGTAATTGCATACACTACAAAGACGAGAATTTAGAGGATTGAAGAAAAGAAATTAGACAAGAAAGAAGATTATTTTTGGTATTTTTATTTGGTATTGCTCAATCAATAATGATTGATAAAAACAAGGAATAAGGATAATTACTATGGAAGTAAATTACCCTCGGTCGACTTTGAAACGATAGGTGAAAACCTAAACGTCTCGAGGTTCAATAAGTAAACAACAAAAAATAAGATTTATTACTACTTGAGTCGGCAAACCAATAATAGGTTGTCCCTCTCAATATACGCACAAGCAAGCGGGGAAACGAGGTGGCACAAAGCACTTAAAAACCTTTTTCCTTAGACGGCCTTTTATAGCACGTCGCCTTATACCCACCTTATAGTTTGTATAAATCGAGTTCAAACTTCTTATTAGTATTTATCTATTTTTCCTTTATTTTTGTTTTGGGTTCGAATACAATAGCTAGGTGATGAAATCCCAACTAAGGCTTATTTGAAAAGTATTTAAAATTATTGTTCTACGTAATACAATATATTATTCACAAAAAACGAGAAAAACGATACATACTACTTAATAGAAAAATAACAAAACTTTCCGAGGACGGAAAGGGTCTTCAAATCCACGATCAACAAATCTCCACAAAAGCGAATCGTACACAAGATCCCCGGCAGCGGCGCCAAAATTTTTGATGTGTCTTGGATTAACACATATACGTTATAGGACAAATTTAGGTAATTACCTTTAGGAAAAAGTAATTAACCAAAAATAAGTCAAAGACGGATACGATTAAACACGTGAGTGAGTCGAGTTCGTTGTACACAAAGATCTTATGAATTTGAGACGTTTCGTTTTGACTTGGACAATCGATTTGAATGTGTCGTTGGTTTTTAAACTAAAATTAATCTCTACGAATTTTAAGCTATTTAAAGAAAACCTAAAGTGCATGAATCGTTAACCCGAATATTTAATCTAATACAAATACTTAAAAATTAAAACTATTTAAAAATAAATTTATCTATTTAAAAAAATCTATAAAAATAAATCTAATTAAAAATTGAAGCTCTTATACTATTAAACAATCCAATTAAACTTTTTTATACACTAATTAAACTATTGAAAATAATAAAAACATTTTTTTATTTCTTTTATTATTTTGCTAAAATAAACTTTATTAAAACAGTAATTAAAAGTTGTTAAAAATAAAACGTATAAAAAGTAAATAAAAAGTTACTTAGACAAAATCTGCCTAAATCAAACACACTATATTAATGAAGTAAAAGGAAATAAACTCAAAAAGGGCAATAGCCCAGATTGCTATCACGCTGTGTAGAGAAACGCGAGGTCGCGAGTTCGATTCCCATGAGGGACATATTTTTTGGAATAATTCTTTTTGGACAGAATAATGAAAAGAGATCACAGGAGTGATTATTTGATGCTTATTAATAAACTGATAGGAATCAGCTTTTGATACTTATCAGATAAGTAGGATCTGATAAGCTTAAAATAACTCAAGTGCAACAATCAGTAAAAATAGAGCAAACAAACTACTCAAATTAATCAATTAGAATCACAACTATATCTATGAATAAAACCAGACTTCTCAAATTAAACTAGCAAATAAATTCCAAAAATAAAATAAACCAAAATTAAAACATCAAATACTAACATACAGTACTAATTAGCAGACTAGAATTCTAACAGATTCAGAGTACTAGATAATTCAGCTTTACAAATCTTATATCAGCAGACTATATCAGCCCTCAAAACTGAATCATCAATTCAACTCAAGCACATTGAAACATTTTGACAGATTCAATCGTTCTCAGCAAGAGACCCCAGCATAAATTTATCTACGAACGCTCCATCAACAACAATCCATATTCATACTACCAGATTGTCTCAGCTAAAGCTCAAATTCAGCAGTCTAAATCCTATAATTAACGCAGCTAAAAGCAATTACCCATAAGGCTATCACTGCAAGCATGTTTACTTATCAACAGACAATAATCACGCGATATTCAGATAGCAAATGACTGGATAAGGTTAGACAGACTAAAAAAAAAACAAACAACTATAACAAAGCAATACAGTTCATTAAACAGATTTGGCCATCTTATCAGAAACTTTCAGCAGATTAAACATGAAAATCTAACACAGTAGCATCTTATAAATCTCAGCATAACATCTCAAGTATACAAATCCTACAAGCAATAAAATAAAACATTTTAATCTAATTAAATGAAGAAAAATTAAAAGTAGAAGGCACCTTTTGAAGAATCCGTTGAGGAGTAGGATAGCGCTGAGCTACCTATGAACCGAACCGCAACCACCAAACCACCATTAAACATCACCCGTCACCAAACAAAACACCATTCGAACCATATCATTCCAACAAATGTAATCGAACCAATTTTATTATCATTCCAGTAGGGAATAATAATTTAAATCCTTTTTACTTTCAATATTAACCTTAGACTATTAATTAGTCTAATTTTAATATGGCAATTATTATTATGTAGATTAGTTTCAGAAATTAATTCATTAATTTTAAAGCAGTAATAAAATAAAAACGAGACACCAAGAGAGGAATTAACTGAACTTTTATTAAAAATTAAGAGATTACAAGATTGAAATAAAAGAAAAAAATACAAGAATTAATTCTAAACTAATTTTAACAGAATAACAATGTAAAGAAAAGGATGCCTGATTACAAGAAATTTGGAGGTTTAAATAGGCTAACCCCCAAGGTTGCTGATGAGCATCTTCGAATCTCTAGGGGAATATTCCAAACGATTATTGGCCTTCGATCTTCAATCCTTTTCTCTTTCATCAAACAAACGGCTGAGATGACTTATAGCGCACACGGATTGCCAACGTGGCTTCCGTGTGTGCTTCTTGTGTTTCTTTTGGGAGTGCTGATTGGTGGAATTAGGGGTGTGTGGTGTTTCTTCGAATCACATTGAGCCACGTAGCAAATCTCCTCCATCTTTTCTCTTCCTTAAACCATGGGGGTTTTATTCCCCTTGGTTTTAATTTTATGGATAAGTAAAAAGCCCTATGTAAAACTCATAATTTTTACTGATTAAAGATTGAACAGTAACTGGTTTATTTAGGTTTTTGGGGAAGAAGATAGGTGAAACTTTGATTGTATCGAAAAGTAAATAAGTGTGTGAAAGAAAGTGGGATGCGTTTTATTTATTTAATGTGACTGATGAGTGGGTAAAAACAAAGGTATGGGAGGTGACGTGTGGTTCATTGTGTGGTGAGATGAGTGAAAAACGTGTGAGAGTATTTGAGTGGGTGAGAAGTTAGAATTTATTTGTGAGAATGAAAATACGTTTAACAAAAACGTGTGAAGTTAATAAATAAAAAAAAACCTAAAGCCCATCTCAATGTCTTCGTTTTATTTTCTTATTTTTGAATTGGGCTTGGCCCAATCTCTTCTAATTCCATCCGCATATTATTTCTTCATTATTGGGCTTAATGGATTCACATTGGACCTTCATCCACTTTTTAACTTAAATGGGCTTTTGAGCCCATATATCCCATTGTGGGCCCTACTTGGCTCGTTTTCTCGATAAATGATATATTCCTCTAAAATCGAGCTCGGTTTTGGCTTCCTCAATCTTTATCATCAAACTCGTGTCGATTATTGCCGGTTTTCGTGAACTTGGTACCTACACACATTCAAACAAGAAACAAGCTTTTCCAAGGCATATTTGATATATTATGAGCAATATTTCATTGTTTTAAGCTATAAATGATATGAGTAAAAACACTCATATCAACTCTCTAGGATCAATTATAGGAACTTGCGAAAAGTTCTTGTTCTTAACCCGTGAGAGTTAAGACCTTCGCGTTTTAAAGTTCCCTATATAAAAGCCTAGCAAAACTCGACTTAAACACGTTAAGGATACTAGCTAGAGTAAACTTAGATAAGTAAACTCGGGTTGAGTCAAAATATTCACGACTTTAAAAATTTTAAAACCACTTTATTGAAAATTTATTCTAGCAAGGAAAGAAAATAACCATAACAAAGGAAAATACAACTATACAACTAGGCCAAAATAGATTAAAATTTTGAAATATGTCGAAAAATCAAATTTTCCGGTTAAAATGAGGACAAATTCATGGAAAAGACCACTTACTTCGATAGAAGTCCCCCTACACTTGATATAAACATTGTCCTTAATGTTTAAGCACGTGGGAAAAGTCTCCCCTACACTTATGACATTGTGCACGTTGGTTAAATCAAGCTAAGGAAAAGACAACTAACGTGATCAATTTCAAATGTGAGTATGAAGAAAATTGAATCACGATAGTTGACAGATAGAACCAGATTGCGGATAACACGGGAGCACGGTTCTTCAAAGATTCCAAAAGTGCACTTATCCCTGTAATCACATCACCATACAAACACAAGCAACCTATATAGCTCCCCCTACACTTAGGAGGTAAAACGGAAAGGGATAGATCACGGGTTGCCTCCCGAGAAGCGCTTGTTTTTGTTAACCGAGTCACGAGCCTGACTCGACCCAAAACTAGTTCATGGGAAACGTGGTGAGGGATGGAATCATCTCATGAGAGATGCCCTCACCAAAGTACAACTTCAAACGCTGGCCATTCACCTTAAAATTGGGCCCATTTGGCTGAGAAAGCTCAATGGTGCCATAGGGAAAGACTTTGGCGATGGTGATTGGACCAGACCAGTGGCTCTTCAACTTGCCCGAGAAGATCTTCAACCGAGAGTTAAAAAGTAAGACTTGATCACCAACATGGAACTCTCGGTTCTTAATCCTTGCATCATGGATGATCTTGGTATTCTCCTTGTAAATCAATGAATTCTCGTAAGCTTCATTCCGCAATTCATTAAGCTCGTTGAGTTGAATCTTGCGAAGATCACCGGCTTTGTTGATGTCGAAGTTAGCCCACTTCAAGGCCCAGTATGCCTTATGTTCCAGCTCGAGAGGGAGGTGGCATGCTTTCCCGTACACAAGACGATAAGGTGTACAACCAATCGGGGTCTTATAAGCGGTACGGAAAGCCCACAAAGCATCATCTAACTTATCGGCCCATGAGGCATGATGCTCTCCCACAGTACGCTCCAGAATTCGCTTCAATCCATGGTTGGAAATCTCGGCTTGCCCATTGGTTTGGGGATGATAAGCGGTGGAAAGACGGTGATTGACACCATACTTAGCCATGACTCTTGCGAATTGATCATTGCAAAAATGAGTCCCACAGTCACTGATGATAGCACGAGGAACACCGAATCGAGCAAATAATTGTTTCAAAAAGTTCACAACCACCCTCGCATCGTTCGTAGGGAGAGCCTTGGCTTCAACCCATTTAGAAACGTAGTCAACTGCTACGAGGATGTACTTTTTCCCTTTAGATGATGGAAATGGCCCCATAAAGTCGATGCCCCATACGTCAAAGATTTCTGAAGGTCTACGATATCTTAGGATTTGATAAACAAAGAATAGATCTATTGAAATGGAATGGAGAAGATGGAGGAAGAAGATGAACTAGAGAGAGAAAGAGGAGAGGAAAAGAAGGTAGAGAGAGAAAGTGTGTTTTATTAAATGAAAAGTATAAAAATGAAAGAACCACCCCTCCTAACATGCTAGGAGGAGGTATATATAGCCCACCCTACATGTGTGCTATATGGGCTATATTGTTTACAAATGGATCACGAGCCCAATACTAGAATATATCTTTGGAGTGACCCATCCTTTCTAAATACGTAAAAACGTATTTCCAACAATCTCCCCCTAAGGGAGGTCACTCCAAGTTACAATGTCCTAAATAGTCTATAGCTCGTGATCTATGCTAATAATGATGTGACCGAGACTTTCTTTGGGAAAACGTATTTCCAACAATCTCCCCCTAAGGGAGGTCACACCATTTTACAAAATCTTAAACCTAGCATCTATGCTTGAGTCTTCGATCTTGTTCTTGTGAATATGCTTGATGTGATCTTTGACTTTAGTCTTGAGCATGTTTCCTTGCCTTGACCTTGTGCATTCATCACTTGTGAAATTTACCTCTTCGTGACTTCATGTTCCACATACTTATACCTTTAAATTCTTGAAAGCTTCAGAGTTTGATACAGCGGAAGACTTGACATTCAGACTTTCTTGAATTTGTTGAAGTACTAAGTGTATGTAGTATAAGCATGTGGTGACGACTTCTTCTGGATTATACACCGCAATGCCACCTTCTTGTTATGCTGCATAAGACAGTTAGCAACAAACCATATACACGGATGAAATGGCCTTGAACATTTCATTCTAATTCGGTAGCATTTTACCTCCGGTCGGTGAAGACCGTTGGACGATATTAAATATCGTACTTGTGACAGGTAGTTTCAATAAAGAACCTCCTTGACAAGATTTCGCGGGTAAACCCGTTCTCTTTACTCGACCGTCAAAAGCTGACTGCGAACGTAAAGAGTGAATCATTTGGATAATATTATCCGCATGATTTGAAGCCGTCAATTCTTGTTCCTGGAACAAGTGAAGTTCAATTAAGAACCGCACCATCGTTGCTTTCCAGTTGTCACGAGCTTGATTCATATAGAATCTTGCAAGTTACCTACCAAGTGCTGTTTGATGTTAACACTAGAAGGATTTCCATTCGTCACTGTAAATACTTAATAGTATTACTCTGAATGTTCTGGCAAGATCACTAAGATATTGCGTAGAGGCCTGGAACGTGTTTAAATTCATTTAAGAGTTTAAACCACTGTTGCTTTCCAGTTATCACAAGTTTGATTCATAAAGAATCGCACAAGTCACCTACCATGAGCTTTTTGATGTTCGCTCAAGAAGGATTTCCATCTTCATTGTAAATACTTTCGTATTACTCGGATGTTCAGGCAAGATCATGAAGATTTTGCGTAGGACTCTTAATATCTTTCTTACTTTTCACATTGTGTGAACAAGCAAGGAATAATGAAAATGTGTCCTAATGAGATATTTGATGATCTCAAATGGCTCTAGACTCGATCGTGCATTTTGGATTTTAGTGATCGGAGGCTGGAGAGGAGTGCCACCTTTTCAATACCAATTTATTCGGAGTGAATAAATCAATAGATAATGTGTTGTCTCCGTGTGATTAAAACAAATATCTTTTTAGAGATATCTGAGTTAGCTGGGATGGGTTGTGCCTTGCATCACTGGGTCCATGATGTCTATCTTCAATATCGAGAATCATTAAAAATGATCTCAATAGCATATGAATTGACCCGGTTTCTACCTAAGTTGTAAGGAGGGCTACTTTCTTTACACCCTTTATCTTAACAATTCTTTTTCATTCTTCAACCCCTTCAATGCTTACCAATACGTCATCACTAGCACCTTGTTGGGATTGTTCCAGTGCTAACTTAAGTACTTGGTCGGCATTCAACTACGTTCACAATCTTTCTCCATCTTTCCTAAGGACTACTATTTCTAGCTATGGAATGTCCTTGGGAAGATTCCTCCGGTTCTAGAGAAATCATTGGACTTTAACCTATCCTACCATCCTTATGTCACCACAATCTTCACCGTCGTGAATAGAGATGTTTTGGGTAAGTGTATGTCACCATGAAATCCATTTTGAAGTGCAAATCCATTTTGCTCCCCCTTAACATATGCCACGATATCCGAAAACATTTCGCACATGTCGGGATGAGCTAGCACGTTAAGTCAAATCATTTGTGATTAATCATTTCCCATATTAAATCACATTTTCTCCCCCATATTAAATATATTAACCCAATCGATGTTTTTAATATCAATTAATTTAATAGCATTTTAAGAAAATTTGGGAAGAAAAGTGCAAAGCCAAGTATCTTCATGAGTTACACAAGCTCCCCCTCAAATTAATGAGGGTGTACTTGAAACGTAAATTAAATACCTTTTAAACACAAGTGTAAGGTATTTATCACGTGCAAAGATCATATATGATAATGAATTCACAATATTAGCAATTTACGAGGTTGGACCTGAATGATGGAGAAAATCATATGAAAGAAGCACATGATTCTTGTTCACGAATGTTGGTCTTCCTCGTAACTTCTGAAATTATCTTCCCCTTTACACCACATGGACAATTGATATCGTTGTCTTGACACCAGCTTGTGAACTATGGCACTTTCGGCATCGAAGATTCTGAATGCTGGACAATTGCCCCCCCTCAATTGTTGACCCTTGTTCTACTTAAAGAGCTGTAGTCGTCGTTTGAGCAGTCGCATCGTCTAGTATGTAGATATCAATTGCAACGAACTTTGGATTGTGGAGTTGATAACTTCGGATTCTGAAGTCAAAGCTTTCCGGTGAAATGCTTGACTTTAATGTGAAAAGCGGGTTACTATCGGAAATAATAGCAAACCAAATGGAGCATGTTTTAAAACATTTAAACTTCTGCTCGAACTTTATTTATAACCCCGTGTCATTAGTGAATGACATTTCTAGGATCGCAAATATTATCGATTCCAGAAGACATGCTCTTTTTATCAAAACATTTTGAACACACAATTTTGAAAGATTTAGAAAAACATTTTGAAAAATTCTTGAAAAATTGTGTTCAACGTTTTGAAAACCAATTACTTGAGCTTAAGATTTGGAATATCTTAGGAAAGCTCAAGTCCGAGAAGTTGTAAACTTCTCGTTGTTTAAGGATAAGTTACCATCGGCGATAAACTTTCCTTTTATCTGAAGGACGAGTTCTAAGCTGACATTTACTTAGAAGTCGTTTTCATGAGCTTGAAAACTTTGACTGTTTTAACGGAAAGCTCATGACCGAGAAAGGTTAATTTCTCGTTATGAGGAAAAGTTCTCTTATTTAAAAGATACACTTTCCTTTCTGAGCTTAAAACTTCGAATGTTTTAATACAAGCTCATGACCGAGAAAGGTGAATTTCTCGTTAAGAGGATAAGTTATCATAAAAGATAAACTTTCCTTTATTTTAAGTTCGAGTTACAGTCTGACATTTAACTGTAAGTCATTGTGCATGAGCTTAAAAAACTTGGAATGTTTTCGATATAAGCTCATGCCCGAGAAAGATTAATTTCTCGTTGTAAGGATAAGTTTATCATCGGCGATAAACTTTCCTGCCTTTGAAGAACGGGTTACAGACTGTCATTTATCTATAAAACTTAATGCATGAGCTTAAAAACTTGGAATGTTTTTTATATAAGCTCATGCACGAGAAAAATGAATTTCTCGTTTTTAGGATAAGTTTATCATCGGCGATAAACTTTCCTTTCTTTGATGAGCGAGTTACAGTCTGTGATGTGACTATAAGTCCTTGTGCATGAGCTTAAAAACTTGGAATGTTTTTTATATAAGCTCATGCCCGAGAAAAATGAATTTCTCGTTGTTAGGATAAGTTTATCATCGGCGATAAACTTTCCTTTCTTTGAAGCACGGGGCACAGACTGTGATTTGAATGTGAGCCTTCAGGTAAGCTTAACCATGAATCCCCTGAGACACTTGTTTCTCCGATATCTGCTTCTTCAGCAACCAAACTCTAAGAGTGTCCTTAGTTGAACGGTACACAACGATTGGACCGCTTCGTTCTTTTGGAACATCAACTTTGGTTCCTGCAATCTCATTAGGAATTTGCATGCTTTGACGTGGGTTAGCGATATCAATTATAGAAGCACATGGGGGTTCACAGTTGGCTTTACTTGTGTCAGAGGCGACCTGAGTAGATGATTCACTTATCTTAGCTGGAAAACGTTTCCTTTTATAGAAAACCCTAAGTTTAGGCTTAAGTGAAGTATCATCTTTATCAATTTCCTCCCTAGTAGTCTTAGTAGAATCGGAGACTATCCTAGTTAAAGGTCACTCATTTCCTACAAGAGTGAAAGTTCTACCAGTGGGGCGCCACATTTTACCAATGGGTTTGATTTTAGCTACCCACCGGGATTTAAGTATAGCACAGGAGTTCACTTCATTAAGCAATTTTTTGATACAGGAATCATGATTGGCTCTAAAGACATATTTCCTACATGTTTTACAAGTAGCATATTTAATGTCCGAGTAATTCCTAGATGATTGATCGATGCTCCTAGGAGATGATATGCTACGGTGAGCAGTGTTGGGTAATCTAGAAGGCATCTGACTAGGTTTGACATTGCTATCTCTTACATGTGTCTTTTGCTTAGCTTCCCTAAGATCAGATTTATGGCAAACGTCATTTGAACTAGTTCTAGACGTGGTCTTGGTATTTTTAGGGAAACTAGGGGCAATCATCTGATTAGATTTTGATAACGCTGTTTTGATCACATTGGGCCTAGTTGCTGGAGTGGCTGGTCTAGGAAACTGAACCAAATCAACTTGGGAGGCAAACCGCGGTCTCGAGGATTGTGGTCGCTCGGATCTAAATGCAGTAGGTTGTCTGACAGTCGGTTGTCTGACGAACTGATTTGTAGGCGGTTTCCCCAAGATTGATGGTTTTTCAAGCTTAGTGTCCACACTAGGTCCTCTAGTTTTCCTTAACTTGTTTTTCAACGCAGCTATAGCAAAAACCTTTTCCTGAACTTGGGCTTTTAACGTTTCATTCTCTTTGAGAAATCTATCTTGGGATGCCAATTTAGACTCTAGTAACTGAATTTGTTTCAAAAGATTTTCCTTTTCAGCTTTAGAATCTAAAACTTTTTGATCCAATTTTCTTTCAAGAACAACGTTTGACTTTTCAAGTTTTTCAAAGTATGTTTCAAATTTGTTCGTTTTCTTAGAAAATTCAAGTTTGGCATCCTCAAGATCTTTTGATTGTTGAGCTACAATCGTTTCGAGCTCTCTAATCTTAGAATCAGAAGTAGTCAATGAAGCAGTCAAAAGACAATTATCATGATGTTTAGCATTTTGAACACTTTCTCCCCCATTATGACTCACATCGGATGAATCAGAAGTGGTATTTCTATCACTCTTTTCCATCCCATGTTTGTCATAATTAGGTTCAGAATGCTCAATATGCGGCATGGCATCAGCATATGCATCATAAACAACATTACATTGTACCATGTTTATAGGCTCTTCGTCATAAACGGGTAAGGTGTCATCAAAAGAGATATCGTGACCATTCCCTGACGTGCCACTGGTATCATGTTGTCCTCCTGATTCCGTGCTCTTGCCATCGTTAGGCTCCAAGTTATCAACCGTATGACCATTCTCCTCTTGCATCTGCAACATAGATTCTTGCATTCCATTATCATACGCTTGTTGAAGTCGAGATATTTCATAAATCGAAGTTGAGACCGATGTCATGAGTTTCAAAATTGTATCACGGAAAACTCGAAGCTCGGTATGTGTATCTCGAAGAAATGATTGGCAAATCACTGAACTTTCAGGCTTGATGATATTGAATTGGAGGAAAGGCGTGAGTTGTGTCACAAGAGCCTTATATGCAAGTGCCGATGCAGAGTGATTAAAGTTTTCATTGTGGAGTTGCTCTGCTAGTTGGGTCAAGATGGTGAACATCGATTCCATGAACATATGACGATCATGACCAAAGATTGTCACAAATTCGCTCCCTCCTTGAATCTGTGAAAGAGAAACTAGATGATACTGAAGCATTTGAAATGAAGTGATGCCATTATCACTAACTTCGTCTTTCAAATTATGCGATTCTCCCTCGTTCGATGTCGAATTCAAAAAATCCATTGAAAGTGCGATGACAAATTCTTGGATCTTTGTCAGGAAAAATATCTTTCGCTCGGCTCAATAATATTTATCGGCTCAAATGTTGATAAAACAAACCGGAGTCCAAAGCAAACACATTTCACTCTAAAAATAAAGCGCGTCAACGAATAAATCCAAACGACAGGAAATATAATGATCGGGCCGTCAAATATTTTACCACTTTAGTTCTTTCGGAATACCCGCCGCAATACGATGTACCAAATCCAAAATGAACTTAACTAACTAACTAAAAAAAATTAACTTTAAAATATAAAATATAAAAAGTTTAACTTAACTTAAAAAAAATTGCTTCATTCAAATTCAAAAAATAAAAAAAAAACAAAAACAAAAATAAAAATAAAAAATCTGGTATGTATCGAATAAGTGGTACCCACGTGTTGCTTTGTGTTCTCCGTCTATTTAAAACCAAACCACGTATCAACTCACTGTCTCAAAAAAAATTAAAAAATTAAAAAATTAAAAAATCAATACCTAGAAACCTCCGCCTAGTTAATACGTGTATATATATACACCCAATGCAGTCCAACAACCCTAATTACTTCTTACTTCTCATTGTTTACTCCGCCACTTCCTACAATCTCTCTAGTTCTCTCTCTCTCTCCTCATAAACTCACAAACACAAACGTATTCTCCCCTTATCTCAAAAACTCTCTCTCAACAAAACTAATCTCAAGACTATCGCCTCTCAAATCTTCTCAAACATTCACCAAAAATCCTAATCGATCATATACCAACTAAATCATACTGAAATCTTTCTTTGTTTTGTAACAAACCCACTGTTTTCTCGTATCCTCCGCCTCCCAAAAATCCGAATCGATCTATGAGCGAATGAATATGAAGTTGCTTCAAGATCTTAATCAAAAGGTCTCAGGTGGGTATTTTATTTGATTGCATGTTGTTAATCTTGATATCTATCGAGTCTTTCTATCATCTGTCGCGTCTTTCTTGTGATGTTTTTCTGTGATTTATCTAGGATTTGATCCAACAACAGATCAATGATGACAATTTTTCGTGTGTCTTGATCTTTAAATGATCTAGGCATGCATGTTGAATCACAACAAAAAATGAATTTGAGATCTTGGTTTTGAGTTTGTTCGAGTCAAGAAGTGTATGTTTTGAAAGATATCGGGGGTGTTGGGGGTGTCGAGTCTAGAGTTGAGGCGTGGGGGTTTGAGGGTATGTGACTGTTTTGGTTTTGAGACGTGGGTCAAGAGTATTTTTGGCTGTGGTTTCTAAGTGTGTGGAGTGTGTCGAGAGGGTGAGATTTGGTCTGTGTGTTTTTGTTAGTGTTTCGAGGCTATTGATTTTGTTGGTCTGAGACGAGTTGAATTTTGAAGAGAGGTTGAGTTCGAGGGTTGTTAGTCGAGGGTTAGGGTCGAGTCGAGAGACGTGGGTAGTTAGGATTCGAGAGAGGGTTTGTGTTTTTGTGTGGGTGAAACTGAATAACAAATATTTTCGAGAGATCAAACTTCGGTTGATGGTCTAAAGTTTAGGGAGTCGAGGGTTAGAGGGTCTGGTTTGTGTGCGAAGGTGGGGGTATTCGAGAGGATGTGAGTGTGAGTCGAGTCTTGGTTTTGGAGTCCGAGTGTTTGTAAACTTAGATCGAGTCTTGTGTATTGTTTCCCGTTATGCTTGAATAACTCCTATACGGAATAAATCCTATATGGAATAAATCCTATTCGGAATAACTCCTATACGGAATAACTCCTATACGGAATAACTCCTATACGGAATAAATCCTATACGGAATAAATCCTATACGGAATAAATCCTATACGGAATAAATCCTATACGGAATAAATCCTATACGGAATAACTGGCTATATGGAATAAGTTGCTATTCGGAATAACTGGGGAAATAAACTTTGTGGCTTATCCGGAAAAACAAGAAAAGGAAACAGAAAGTCGAAACAGATGGATCAAAACGTGAGGCTTTTGACAGATTTGGACAAATTGGTTGGGATGGGACAGATAATAGTTTGAAAGGACAAAAGGACAATAAAAAACTGATAGAAACTGAAAAAGATGAAACTGATGAAAAATAGATCTAAAAGAAATTAAAAAATAAAAAAATAAAATTGATAGATTAAATAAAAATGGATGAAAAAACCCAGTTATCTAAAAAAAATTCAGATTGGACAGATTTGGATGACGAACGGATTGGACAAAGAGACAAAAAAGATTATATAAAAAAAATTCAGAACAGAAAAATTGATAAAAACAATATCAAAAAGTTGAGACAAAAGAGACTGAAACACGATCAAAAAAAATTTGATAAACAAAATAAAAAAATAAAAAATAAAAAATTTAAAAAGATTTAATCACTAAATCAATAGATAAAAAAATGCAAATTCTAAGATTTAACCATGGCTCTGATACCAATTGAAGGTCTACGATATCTTAGGATTTGATAAACAAAGAATATATCTATTGAAATTGAATGGAGAAGATGGAGGAAGAAGATGAACTAGAGAGAGAAAGAGGAGAGGAAAAGAAGGTAGAGAGAGAAAGTGTGTTTTATTAAATGAAAAGTATAAAAATGAAAGAACCACCCCTCCAAACATGCTAGGAGGGGGTATATATAGCCCACCCTACATGTGGGCTATATGGGCTATATTGTTTACAAATGGATCACGAGCCCAATACTAGAATATATCTTTGGAGTGACCGATCCTTTCTAAATACGTAAAAACGTATTCCCAACAATCTCCCCCTAAGGGAGGTCACTCCAAGTTACAATGTCCTAAATAGTCTATAGCTCGTGATCTATGCTAATAATGATGTGACCGAGACTTTCTTTGGGAAAACGTATTTCCAACAATTTCACATTCTTGTATGAAATTTTGAGGCATCTCATCTTTATGTGTGATCTTGCCTTGTCGTTGGCAAGCATCACAATGTTTAACCATTTCGTGAGCGTCACGATAAATGGTGGGCCAATAAAATCCCGAGTCAAATACTTTCTTCGTGGTGAAGTTGGGACCAAAGTGACCACCGGTGGGTCCTTTGTGGCAAGCCTCGAGAATGTCTAAAGCTGCCGGTCCGTCAACACATCGGCGAATAATCAAATCAACGCATTGTTTAAAGAGAAAAGGGTCATCCCAAAAGTAAGTCTTCACATCGTTTAAGAACTTTTTCTTTTGTTGGGATGTTAACCCTTTGATGAGAACACCACCCGCTAAGTAGTTTGCAATGTCGGCAAACCACGGGGTGTCATCAAGATTGGAATTTATAGACATTAAGGTCTCAAGGGGGAAAGAGTCATTGATCTCTTGATTCGGATGATCCCCTGGATAAGGATCCTCAAGTCTAATTAGATGATCCGCGGCTAGGTTTTCGGCTCCATTCTTGTCACCAATTTCAATGTTAAATTCTTGAAGGAGTAAAACCCAGCGAAGAAGTCTTGGCTTAGAGTCGTGCTTATTCATCAAGTACTTCAACGCGGAATGGTCCGTGTATACAATGGTGGTGGATAAAACAAGATAGGGGCGAAATTTTTCAAAAGCATAGACAACAGCTAAAAGCTCTTTTTCGGTTGTCGTATAATGCAATTGAGCCCCCGTCATTGTCTTGCTAGCAAAATGGATTGGTTGGAAGTGTTTATTCACTCTTTGGCCCAAAACCGCTCCAATAGCAAAGTCGCTAGCATCACACATCAACTCGAAAGGTAGCTCCCAATTAGGGGTGACCAAGACCAGTGCCTTAGTTAGCTTATCCTTAAGAAGATTGAAGGCTTAAATACACTCTTTGGAAAAGATAAAAGGAGTATATTTTTCCAAGAGGTAGGTCATCGGGCGAGCGATTTTAGAAAAATCTTTGATAAATCGCCGATAGAAGCCCGCATGACCAAGAAAACTTCTCACACCCTTCACGGTTTAAGGTGGAGGTAATTTGGCTATGACATCCACTTTAGCACGGTCCACTTCAAGACCGGCTTTTGAGATTTTGTGTCCTAGCACAATTCCTTCTTTTACCATAAAATGGCATTTTCCCAATTTAGAACAAGGCGAGTGTCTTCTCACCGCTTAAGCATACGTTCTAAATTGGCAAGGCAAGAAGAGAATGAATCCCCAAAGACCGAGAAATCATCCATGAAGACTTCCATGGTTTGCTCAACCATGTCATGGAAGATAGCCAACATGCACCTTTGGAAAGTCCCGGGGGCATTGCATAATCCAAAAGGCATTCTTTTGTAAGCAAATGTGCCATAGGGACAAGTGAATGGTGTCTTCTCTTGATCTTGGGGATCGATGGGTATTTGGAAATAACCCGAGAAACCATCTAGAAAGCAGTAATATTCATTACCCGCTAAACGTTCAAGCATTTGGTCCATAAAAGGAAGAGGGAAATGATCCTTTCTCGTGGCATCATTGAGTTTGCGATAGTCTATACAAACTCTCCACCCAGTAACGAGACGTGTAGGAATCAACTCGTTGTTTTGATTGGGCACAACGGTGATTCCCCTTTCTTAGGCACACAATGGACTGGACTAACCCATGGTGAATCCGAGATAGGATAGATCATTCCCGCATTAAGAAGTTTGATAACCTCTTTTTTGATTACGTCATGGATCTTAGGATTCACCCTTCTTTGGCTTTGAATAGTGGGTTTAAAGTCGTCCTCCATGAGAATTTTATGTGTGCAAAAGTGAGGATCAATTCCACGAATATCAGAGATTTTCCAAGCAATCGCTTTCTTGTGATTCTTAAGCACGACGATAAGTCGAGATTTTTCTTCCTCTTTCAAGTCCTTAGCGATGATGACGGGTGACTTCTTGTTGTCTTCAAGGAAAACGTACTCGAGATGAGACGGTAAGTCCGTAAGTTCTAAATCCGAAGGATTTTTGATGGAAGGCGTGGTCAAATTCGGTTCATCGATAGAAATATCCTTAGGAGATGGTGGAGAAATATGGTCCTCATTGAGAAGTTTCTCAATGGTACGAATGTCTTCATCCCAATTGGAGGGAGAATCGTCATATTTTAAGTCCACATCTCCCAAAGTTGCTTCAAAGTCTTTGAAAATGAAATCACTTTCTCCAAATGGAGTTAGTGATGGAGCAATAGAGGCAACGGTCTCAACAATGGGTAGAGAAGAAGAAACACTTTTACAAGCGTCTTTGAAATGTTCTTCACAAGCCTCATCAAGAACGTCAATAAAATTAACACTCTCGTTTTCCGAAGGCTGCTTAGAAAGTTTACCCATGTTGAAGACGATTTTATCGTCACCAACTCTCATGATTAATTCGCCCGCGGCTACATCAATGAGAGTGCGACCGGTCCTCAAGAATGGACGTCCAACGATTAATGGAACACGGGGATCCATCTCGTAGTCAACGACAACAAAATCCGCCGGGAAGGTGAATTTTTCGACACCAACGAAGACGTCTTCGGCTATCCCCACCGGATAAGCAACCGTACGGTTAGCTAATTCCAAAGTCATTCGTGTGGGGACTAGCTCGGGGAGAGATAATTGCTTCCAAACACTTAATGGCATTAAGTTAATACTAGCACCTAGATCGGCTAGGGCCATGCAATTCTCTACTCCCGAGAAGTTGCAAGGAATCAAGAAATGACCCGGATCACCAAGTTTGGTTGGTAATTTCCCTAAGAGCACTGCGGAGCAATTCTCATTAAGTTGGGTCTGAGCAATATCGAGAAGCTTCTCCTTATCACTGAGAAGATCTTTAAACATTTTAGCATATTTGGGCATGTGAGCGAGAGCCTCAGCAAAGGAGATATTGAAATTCAGTTGTTTAAACATCTTGAGAAAGTTAGAAACCTGAATATCATCCTTGTTCTTCAATTTCTCTTTCCTCAACCTTGAAGGATAAGGTATATTGGGTTGAGATAAAGGCTTTGGAATGGAATTCTCACTCACATCCTTGGGTGGTGGAGGGGTAGAAGTAGAAGGTGGTGGAATTGGAGAAGTAGAAGGTGGAGGAGTAGAAGTTGGAGGAATTGGAGAAGGAGACTCATTTTCCTTTGTCACAATCACCGGTGTAGGTGTAGGAAGCTCGGGTTCCTTTAAACCTTTTCCACTGCGAGTGGTGATTGCTTTCATCTCCCCTCTTGGATTAGCAACGGTGTTACTCGGAAGAGAACCCGATCCAGAGGCTTGATTACTTGGGAAGAAACTAGCCATCATGTTCCTCAAGTCATTCGTTTGACTTGCCAAAGTGTTTCGCATATCAGCTCGAAGATCATTCCCTTGCTTCACCATATCTACTTTCATGTTGGCCATTTCCTGTTGAAGATTTTGCACTATCGCATCATTAGTCCTCATGTAGGTTTCAACCTCTTGGTGTAATGTAGTGGGTTGGTTGGGAGGAGCATGGTAGGCAGGTGGTTGATAAGCAGGTTGTTGGTAAACTTGGTTGTTTCTTTGAGGTGGATATGGGTTTCTTTGGTTTTGATATTGATTTGGAGCATGTGGTTGGTTTTGATTGTTGCGATTAAGGTTGTTTGGGTTTTGAGGGGGAAAACCGGGTGGTGAAACAAAGTTGTTTGAGCGATAGCTGAGTAAATTGCGGTCACCTTGAGGACGTGCTTGATAGCTTCCTGTATCAAAGTTACCGTTGGCCGCATACACATTTTCCGGATTATCTTGAGTCGAAGGACAATCGGTGTATGAGTGAGATCCCCCACATATTTCACAAGGTTGACTCAAAGCACTAGCTTGGGCAGTGATAGATTTGGTATTGTTGGCGGCTTGGAGAGCAAGTGATTCAACAAGCGAAGTAAGCTTATCAATTCTCTTGTCGCTCTCATTAGTGCTAGCACTAGCCACATTGGTCCGAACACTCTAGGTTTGCACTCTAGACTTGTTCTTAATAATATCCCAAGTGGCATTAGAAGACTTAACCAAAAGATTACCCCCCGAGGCACTATTTAGTGAATCTTGGTCATTCATGCTTAAACCATTGTAAAAAGTATTAATTTGATGTACTTTTGTTAAACCATGTTGTGGACACTTTCGTAAAAGTTCCTTAAAACGGTCCCAAGATTCACTAAATGTCTCACCGTACTTTTGTTCAAAAGTAATGATTTCATTCCACAAAGCGGTAGTACGTGAGGGTGGGAAAAAGTAGTTGATGAATTTGGTCTCTAAATCCGTCCACCTAAGAATACTTTGTGGTGGTTCCTTATCAAGCCAATGCCGGGCTTGTCCCTCTAAGGAGAAAGGAAAAAGTTGCAAGCGAATTACCTCTTGTAAAACCCCATTATACTTAACCGTATTAGTGAGTTGAAGAAACCTCTTAATATGGTCATGAGGATCATCAATTGAACGCCCCAAGAATGGTTGAGCAGAGACCATTTGAATGAAGCCGGATTTGAGCTCAAAGTTGTTGGCTCCAATCGCGGGTATGACAATAGCATCGTTGTTGCCCTCTACATGTGCTTGCAAAAGTTCAATCATTGGACGATTGTCCGGTAGAGGTTCATTGTTGTTATTATTCATGTTGGGTTGAGGTGGATTATTATTATTGTTGTGTACACCGGCCATGTCTAAGTTATGGAGAGTCTCGGGCTCGGGATAAGACGTTGATCGAGTACGCATACACTAAAAAGAAAATGCAAGAGAAAATATTTTTGGTTTTATAGGTTTTTTAATTTTTTTGTATTTTTGAAAATTTTATATTTTTATGGGTTTTTTGAAAATTTTTGTACTTGAAAATAACGTTCCCGAAAGAACGGATCCCAAAATCCAATTTTTCTCACAAGAAACCGTTGATCCTTACAAAAAGAGCCGGCAGCGGCGCCATTTTAATAACCGAATTTTAGTGTATTAAAAAGGTAGCTTTTGCAAGATCTTTCTTTGTGTTGCTCGTACCCAATTATATTTGTCGTTGTTTCGTTCTCGGTATCTTCTCGAATTGATCACGGTTCAAAGTGGAATTGTAGTTCTTGGTAACTAAAAGGGGGAGCTTTTGATCTATTTCTACTTAAAAGGTAAATGCGTGAAATAATAAAAATAAACTAAAGGCAATTAATGTAAATAAAGCTTGGATTAAACTTAAAACTTAAAACAGTAAAACACCTTAACTTAGAAAAACAGCTGATTCGGAATGTTTCTATTGATCCGGAATAAGTGCTTGATCCGGAATAATTAGCTCATCCAGAAAACATTGTTCATCCGGAATATATGGTTCATGCGGAAAAATCCTTGATCCAGAATATTTGGCTCGTTCGTAATAAATCAATTCATGCGGAATATACTAAAAAAACTGCTCATTCAGAATAATAGGGGCTCATGCGGAATAATCTAGAAACTGCTCATTCGGAATGTTCAACTAAACATCCTTCATTCGGAAAACTCCTTCATTCGGAATAATAACTCATCCGGAAAAATGTGTTCATCCGGAATATGGGTTCATCCGGAATACTTGCTTCATTCGGAATAAAAAGGCTTGACTCGGAATAACAAAAACTCTCATGCGGAATGTTGCTTGGTTCGGAATAATCAAAAGAAAAACTGATTCCGAATAATTAAAAAATGCTAGTTCGGAATATATGCTGATCCGGAATAAATCTGTTTATTCGAAATATCTAAAACAAAAGTGCTCGTTCGGAATATACCTTCATCCGGAATATTCGTTCATCCGGAATGTTTCCACTACAACCCTTGGTTCGGAATAATTTTAACAAAAGCCTTGGTTCGGAATAATTTGTTCTAATCCTTGGTTCGGAATGATTAGTTCATTCGGAATCTGGGGAAATGAAACAGAAGTGCGAAGAACAGGGGAACTTAACAACACGAATTTAAACCAAAATCCACCAAGTTTTAACCAAAACTTAAACCAAACTAACCACTAATCATTTACTAATGATAAACTTCAAACCAAATCAACAAAAACATAAAACCCACTTGTTTTTAAAGATCAAAATCAACAAAATGAAAACTTAGAACTTAGAATCAATAGGAAAAGGAAGAACAAGATTAAAATGAAACTTGATATTGAAAGATTAAGGTTTAACAAATAAAAGGAAAGATTAAAACTTACAAGATCATGGATTTAATGCTAGAAAAACAAAAGTAACCAAACACCTTAAGGGTGTTGGTATTCCCTACGAAACAGGAGAAGAAAAAACAGAAAAATGAACTACTTCCTCTAAATTGTGAAGGGGACTCCTATTTATAGGCCTTGGAGTTGGTTGGTGAGTGGGCTTTCTCCCTTTCTTCTTGTCTTCTCGTCTTTTCAGTAAAGTTGACGTTTTCGATTCTGATTCGGGATTTGTCGATGAATAAATTCAACTCGTCTTTTAATTTCTTCGTTTAATAGACTTGGGTTCTTCGAAATATGTAAATCATCCATCTTTGGTCCTTTTCTTCGATAAATCTTCAAATAGGCCCATTGACTTCAAATCTTTTGCATCTCTTGGACTATAGACTTCGTCTTTTCGTCTTTTTCTTCGATAAAACCCGTGCAATCCCATGTTTTCTTTAATATTTATCCGGTTGGCTCTGAAAACACAACAAACACACAAACCACGCATAATTCTAAACAAATGATATTAAATGCGCGTTTTGGTCTCGTTTTAGCAAGAAATAAGTGGTAAAAGGATGGGTGTTTTCACACCTATCATTTGTCATAATTAGGTTCAAAATGCTCAATATGCGACATTTCATCAACATTTTCATCAGCATACACATCATATACAACATTACAATGTACCATGTTTGCAGGCTCTTCGTCATAAACAGGTAAGGTGTCATCAAAATAGATGTTTGTAACATTCCCTGACGTGTTGTAGATGTCATGCTTAACTATTGATTCCATGTCCTTCCAATCTGTAGCAGCCTCCAATGCGTCAATCGTATGACCATTATCTTCTTGCATCGTAAATTCTTGCACTCCATTATCAAACACGAGTTGAAGTTGTGATCTTGCATAAATCGAAGATGAAACCGATGACATGAGTTTCAATATTGTACCACGGAAATCTCGAAGCTCGGTATGTGTATCTCGAAGAAATGATTGGCAAATCACTGAACTTTCAAGCTTAACGATATTGAATTGGAGGAAAGGCATGAGTTGTGTCACAAGAACTTATATGCAAGTACCGATGCCGAGTGATTAAATTCTTCATTGTAGAGTTGCTCTGCTAATTGGTTCAAGATGATGAACATCGATTCCATGAATATATGACGATATTGACCAAAGAGTGTTACAAATTCTCTCCCTCCTTGAAGCCATGAAAGAGTCACAAGATGGGACTAAATTAGTTGAAATGACGTGATACCACTTCTTCTAGCATTGTCTTGCATTTGATGCGAGTCTCCCTCTTGAATTTTCAATTTCAACGAATCCATTGAAAGTTTGATGACAATTAATTATGGTCGTTGTTGATTTCGGGATTTTACAGTTCGTGAAGAAACTTAGAAATTGAAATTCACGGGATTTGACAAAACCAACGAAAGATCTGTAATTAACTCTTAAAAATCCTCGATTGATGATATAACTGTTTTCTCGGCTCAATAATTTTTGTCAGCTCAAACGTTGATAAAATTAACCGGAAACTAATAGGTCTAATAACCTCGGCTCTACAAAGTAACTAAACCCGACCCTAGTCAAAATATCCCTAACACCTAACAGAAATAATTACTTAATCAAAATTTTAAAATAAATTACTTAATTTTAGTAATTTATTTTTCTGCCCCCACTCACAAACATACAAAAAACGTGGCAGATACAAAAAAAACGTGGCAGAAGCTTTGGTTTCTCCGTCTTCTTTTCTTTATATTAATCTCAAAAACAAAATCTCACAAAACTAAAAAGTCAAATATTCTCACCCTTCTTCAAAACCTTCGTCCCCTTCTCACTGCTTTATCTGATAATTTCTCTCACAAAAAAACACAGCCTCCTCAAAAACCTCCGCCCCTTTTTTTTTATTACTCCTAATATAACCAACCCTTTTAATCTTAGCACCACTCAATCACCAAATTTAAAGTCGTCTCCCTCAAAAACGTCTCTACCCAAAACAATCAAACAATCTAAACCTAATCACTCTTTGTCAGAATAGCAGCCCCACTTTCTTTCTAGTGATCTATGAATCAAAACGAATCCAAAAGCATGAAGAACACACGGTTTATGGATTCAAGATCCTTTATGGGTCTCGGGTAGGTTCGGTTAATTAATGGATTGCATGTCGTTTTTAATTAGGTCCTGCGTTTTAAAACGAAAAGCAAATACTGATTATAACATACATGTTATAAATCTCATTTGATTTTCAAAAATCACGAAGAAGACATGAACTTCTCACAGATCAAGGAAGAGTGAGTTTCATTTTTATAAAATCTAAAAAGATTGTATATAAAAAATGAAAATAATCTAAGATCAATTGATGTTAATTCGAGTCTTAGAAATGATGGAGATAAGATCAAGTCGGGGTTGGTTTTAGAGTGAGTCTGTTTTGGTGTGTCGAGTCGAGTTGAGTCGAGTCAAGTTGTTTGTGGGAGTCAAGTTGTTTGTCGAGGTTGAGTGGGTGATACGATAGGGTGTTGAGACGAGTCGAGAGTTTTTTTTTTGTGTTTGTGGGTCGAGTGTGAAAGGTTGAGGGTGTTGTGTGAGTCAAGTTTTGTGTTTGATTGGTTTCGTTGGAGTCGAGTCTTGACAAAGGTTTTTGGAATGAGGAGAGTCAGTTGTCGAGTCTAGGTTTAGGTAAACTGATGGTTTTAGTTATGTGGTTTCCATTGTGTTTGAATCGAGTGAGGGTTTGGATGTCTTATCTGGAATAAAGTTTCGTCGGCTTATTCGGAAACCATATTTCAGGTGCTTATCCGGAATCCAGTTACTATGGCTTATCCGGAAAGTGAACTTGTGGTCCTTATCCGGAATACATTTTCGAGTCGTTATCCGAAATCCAGTTCCTGTGGCTTATCCGGAATCCAATTTCTGAAGTCTAATCCGGAATAAATATTTCGGTGCTTATCCGGAATACAGTTTTCGAAGGTTATCCGGAATACAGTTTTCGAAGGTTATCCAGAATAAAGTTTTTGGCTTATCCAGAAGAAAGTATTCGAAATGCTTATCCCGAATACAGTTTAATCACTTATCCGGAATGTCAAAATATTACCAGAACTGAATACTTGTTTGAATTTTTATCCGGGATACAAACTTCCTTAATACCAGATCTAGACATAAAAATAAAACAAAAATGATAAAGACATGAATTTTGATTACGATCAAAATTAAGAAAGGTGATAAACAGATACTTTGGTGAAGACAAAAATGGATATCAAAATGTTATACCAGTTTGAGAGTTTGAGACACAGAAATGATAGACGAGACAAAAGAAAAACAACAACTTGACCAATAAAAATCAATAAAAATTTTGAGACAGAGAAATAAAAATTTTGACCAATAAAAATAGATTTAAAAAACTGATGATTTAAAAAATTGATCTAAAAAACTCATAACACCAAAAAGACTAGAAAAAATTTAGAAAGAAAAGATTTTTACTATCAAATCAATAGATAAAAACGCTTCAATCCTAAGATTTAACCATGGCTCTTGATACCAATTGTAGATCTAAAGTTTCTTAGGATTAAGCAAGTTATGATTTATCTATTGATTGAGATGGATAAAGATGAATAAGATATGAACTAGAGAGAGAAAGGAGAGGAGAAGGAGAGGTAGAGAGAGAAAGTAAAAGTTGTATTCTGAAAAGTGAAAACACAAAATGAGCAACCCCTCCTAACATGCTAGGAGGGGGTATATATAACCCACCCTACATGTGGGCTATATGGGATATATGGATTACATATAGGATCACGAGCCCATTACTGGAATATTTCTTTGGAGTGACCGATCCTTTCTAAATACGTAAAAACGTATTTCCAACACGGTTCATCAGATCCATGAAAACATCTGGAGCATAGGTAAGGCCAAATGGCATAACTACAAATTCGTAATGCCTATAGCGTGTACAGAAACCAGTCTTGGCGATGTCCTGCTCTCTAACCCGTAGCTGGTGATAGCCCGACCTTAGATCAATCTTGGAGAAATGTTCGGCCCCTTGGAGTTGGTCAAACAAGTCGTCAATGTGTGGCAGCGGATATCTATTCCTGATGGTGATCTTATTAAGCTCATGATAATCTATGCACAGACGCATGCTGTCGTCCTTCTTTTTTACGAACAGAACATGTGCGCCCCATGGAGAAGCACTAGGTCGAATGAAATCGCGTTCCAACAATTCCTGCAGTTGTTCCTTTAACTCCTTCAGCTCTATGGGATCCATGCGATAAGGAGCCTTAAAAATTGGCTCAGCTCCTGGGATGAACTCGATATTAAACTCCACTTCACGAGCATGTGGTATGCCCGGGAGTTCTTCTGGAAACACGTCTGGGAATTTATACACGATCGGCTAATTTTGGATGGATGGAGATTCAACCTCCAAATCATGAACAGTAGCAAGATAACCCTCACAACCATGTGACAGTAGTGCACGTGCTTGTAAGGTTGAAATTATTTGTACAGACCTTCCGGATACGAAACCGTTGTGAATGTACTCTGGTGCATTAACATCACTGAAGATGACCCAATACGTATGGTAGTCAATGGTGGCATGGTGTTTGGATAGCCAGTCCATGCCTAATATCATGTCAAAATGGCACATATCCAGTGGAAGTGCGTCAACAGGATGAATCTTATCGTCAAACTCTAGGGGAAGGCTCTTCTACCCATGGGTTATGCGTACAGAGTCTCTTAAAGGCGTGGAAATGTTTAATACGTTCTCTAATGGCATAGGGGATATCCTAACATTCTTGGCATACGCAGTAGAAATGACCGAGTGAGTAGCACCCGTGTCAAATAAAACACATGCAGCTTGACCGTAGACCATACATATACAAGATTCCAATGATGGTACCTGTAGACTTGTTGGCCTGATCGCGGGAAGTCGTGTACACCCGTCCACTAGTAGGAGGTAGCCTGGAATCGGCATGTCCAGATGTGCCCTCCATCTCGCCCTTGTGGTAGTCCTTTATGCAATGACCAGTAAGGCCACACTTGAAGCAAGCATCTCTGTCACGGCGACATGGCCCTGGGTGCCTACGGTTACAGGATGTGCAGAGAGGGTGAGTATACCCTCCAGCAGGTGCCCTTGATGGCTGGGAGCCTGTTCGGAAAAGTAAACATGAGACATGGTTTATAGGTACAAAAGGACAATGCGGAAATTTGTAAGACGTAATACCAGTGATAGCTGTACGGTTAGGCTGTGAACCTCTTCGGTCCTGCTCCCTTTCGTTACCATGATTCCTGGTAGAAGATGTTAATGTGTCAGAATTATGAATCATAAACGTGTAACATAAGAAATGAGCAAGTGTAAGGACCCGCTGGTGTTGGAGTTTCTAGCGTTGTTACGGTAATTATCATTACCGCCACGCCTATCTGTAGTAGAACGGTCTTGACTCTAACCGTTACCCTTGGGCTGAGTAGGCTGTTGCTGAGTAGCCGGTTGAGACCGGTCCACAGTCTTCTGCCTGAAAGATGGAGTTTAAGGAGAAAAATAAATATTGGATAGTACTGAATGAATATGAAATGATCACCGCTGAGTGACGAACAAATACCTTTTCTCGGGTCTCTCTGCTTCCCCGAATTCCTCTCTCTCCTGCAGCATCTCCAGCTTACGTGCTGCATCGGCTACTTGTGCCACCGTGTTGAAGGTAGAACAAACCAAGTTGTTGGCGATCGATGTACGAAGAGCCCAACGAAAGTGGTATGCTTGCTCTTCGGCAGTACCTGCTATTGCGCCAAGAAAACCAGCTAAACAAAGAAAGCGCTGCATGAACTCGTTGCTGTTCTCCCCAACTCTCTGCCTGATCCCGTAGTACTCCCTCTTCAACTTTTCTTGCTCAGCCTTGGGGAAGAACTGTCCTATCACTAACTCCCTGAACTAAGCCCAAGTCAAGCCAGCCACCCAATTGTCACCTCCCTCAGACTTCTTTACTGCCTTCCACCATCCTAGTACGTCACCTTCAAACTTGTAACAGGCTAACCTCGACTTAAAGACAGGGTCGCAGCCCATTGCATAAAATATCTTCTCGATATGTGCTAACCAGCTTTCAGTCTCACTAGGGCTGTCAGTTTTCTCGAAGGATCGAGGACGTTGCTTGTTGAATCTCTCCAGCCATGTGACCAGTGTTGCTAGAGGAGGAGGAGGAGGAGGATTAGGATACTGGTGCTGGTGCTGATTGTTGGCAACTTACACCTCGGCTCTGATATTGTTCCTTAGTTGAGGAAGCAGAGCCTGCATCGCAGCTTGGACTGCTGCATTGAGTTGTTCCTGCTCGCGTGTGAGAACCATCTGACAGTATAAAACAAGGTGCATGATTAAAACATAATATATATACATGAAAAAAATTTATGCCAATAAATCATGAGAAAAAAATTATGCATAAAACAGTGCATGAATGCATGATGCAGTTTAAAAAAAATTTTATATGCGCGAGAGTAAACGCCTATGGTCAGTTCACCCAAAATAACAGACATGGCGAGGGGACGCCTATTGGGCGGTCCCAAAGTTAAAATTTTCAATAAAAGCACATGCAACTAAATAGGGCCAGTCCTGTACCAACCATTACTTAGTCATAAACCTGCGACAATGACATATGACATGAATGCATGAAAACAATGAATGCATGAAAACCGACTGTCAGTTCTAGGAAGACCAAAGTGACTACCCACTAATAACAGATCATGTTTTGAGAGCCTACAGGTCGAAGCCTTGGCTCTGATACTATAATTGTAACACCCCATTTTGGTAAATGGAATGTCATGCGTGATTATGGCGTGTCATCAAAGCATACAAGGTAAATGTCTTAAAAACATTAAATAACCATGAATGAGAATACAGGAAACAAACATCGGTACCCCAAGTATAAGCTCATCACACACAAACATAAGTACTGTAAAGGAAAAGTACTAAACAATGTCCAAAGAAATAAGTAGCAAAATGTATGATGAAATGCATAAAGTAGAGAAGGCTAGATAGCTTCCAATCCATATGCACGTACGCTTAAAGTCTACGAGCGCCCTTGAGTACCTGCCGTTTGAGAACATGAAAGGAAAACGGCTGAGCATAACGCTCAGTGCATGGATATACAAGTATGACATGAAATTGCATAAGCATATAAAACTAATAGCAGCGGAATAATATAAGTTCTAAGCAATCTGGTATCATGTTTATAAAACTGGTTTTATAGTTTGAAAAGAATTATGTTTCTATGAAAATCTATATTAATTAGCCAAATAGCCCATATAGGTCATGAGGTTCCATCGTGCATGAATACTTGGAGGGGAGACCTCGTCATGCGATTAGAGGGGTTGCCTCTAATTAAATAGTCTGGGTAGGAGGGATCAACTTCTAGTGAAGGATTCAAGGCACACATCACATTTACTATGATAATACGGGTAAACATGTAACTAGGATGCACTCATACGACCCACATGATAATATAATATAATAGACAAAACTGAAAAGGGACGCCACGAGTAATCACTTCGCCGTGGGGAAGTCATAACACTAGTGCCTCAAGTGTTATGGTTATGGTACCTCCATAACTAGGTGACACTGGTCATGCATGTATATGGCTTAGACTCTTAAACTAACATAAGTAATCAAACATATAAAACAATACTGGGAAAATAGTTGGCTGCAAACGGGGAATCCTAATAAGGAAAGATTATCCATACTGAAGGACGGGAAATCCATACTTATGTCTAGTGAACGAAGAAGACGAAAGAATGGAAGTCCTACTTCGATCTCACTAATGATACATAAATAGGATACATGTATAAGTATTCTGTTTACTGATTCCGTAACTGATTATATCATGTCTTAGCTTGTTTTATATGTTCAAGTCTTGTTTTACTGATTTTAAAGTTATGATGTGTTTATCATGTATTCTGTATATTCTGATTAACAAGCTGGATTAATAAGCTAATAATATAAGCTTAAGTTTACTGGTTAAATATCATAAGTCATGTGATTATTAATATAGTTTATTAATAATATCATGTTAATTAGATAAACTATAGGTTATATGATTTAATTAAATATAAGCATGATTTAATTAAATTAAGGTGTATAAAATACTTAGGTTAAAACATGTATTAATATTATATTAATTATAACCTAAGTCATGTTTATTAATTAATTATATTCCATGTCTTAATAATTAATTAATACTATAGTCTAAATTAAATAACTAAATACTTAGGTTAAAATATGTATTATTTAATAAATAATAATTAATCTAAGTCCATGATTAATTAAATTAATTATAAGTCATGTTTAATTAATTTAGTATTTTGATAAAAATAATAACTTGTAAAAATAAAAATACTTGTACAATTTTAGTCATGAACCGGACCCGTGAATTTAATTTAGACATGTCGTGAACCGGACCGAATAACCCTTGAACCGGACCAAACAAACACCCCTTTAGCAGTGGCAAACCGGCTCGGCCGGTTGCCACTGCTTGAGTAACCTCACCACCGGCTGCCGCTGGTGGTTTGCCTCGGCTAGCCGCTAACCACAGTAGGTTCCCGCCGGCTGTGTGCTGGTGGTTCCCCCTGTTACCTGCGGATCCCCCTGCGTGACCCAAAACCGCCACCAGCTGGGCCGTTGGTGGTGGCTTGTTGCTGCTGAGATCCCAACCAAACCACAAGGACACCCCGACGCGAGTCGGGGTCCCTTGTCCCTGCTGTCGACCGAGACCAACACCACCGAGATCCTAGATCTCGGTTCGCGGTGCGAACCAAGACACGACAAGAGCCTTGGGGCTCTCGGTTGGGTGTCGGCCGAACAAACCAACCCACAAACACCTTTTAATTTACCCCTATGATTTGTTTAACATGTTTTTAATTCTTGTTTATTTAGTCCCTTGATCACATGTTTTTAATTAATAAAAATAATAAAAAGAAAAGGTTTTACGGATTACCGAACGCGTGTAATGATTGGAGAAAAATAACACGAACACAATGCTTGAATTCAATTAACCAAAAATTAAATCAAACACCCCTTGGTGTTTGTTCTTGCCGCCGGCCAAAGAGAGAAAAAAGAAGAGGCTAGGGTTTTTGATTTTCTTGAAAAAAATCTGTGAATGAAAGAATGTTTTTCCTTTTTGTTTATTTACTAAAAACAAAGTAGGCTTGGCCCTTGTCTCTCTTGGTGCCGCGGCATGTAGGGCCCACAAAGGAAAACCCGAAGTTTTCCCGTGTTATAATTTACATGTTCGTATGTTCGTGTTTTCGTGTTATATAATTATTAAATGTTTGTGTTATCTATAATTGCTTGTACGTAACGATATTAATCGTATTATATTAATTAAGTACAAAATTACATGTTCGTGATTTTTACGTTCATGATTTCATGTTCGTGATTATAATTATTATTGTTAATAATTATCATGTACTATTACGTACTTAATACTTATCGTGTAATAATACGTACATAACTTCCGTAATTATTAATCGTGACACATGTTCATGCTATAAAAGGAAAGTTTTAATATGTACGTACGTTTACTAAGTGTACTGTTCATGATTAAAGCATGCGGGTTTTACAACTTACTATAAAAAAATTATTTTTTAGACAAAAAACTAATAGTTTTCAAAAAGCTTCGAAAAAACTTCTGACAAACATGCCCAAAATTGATAGAATTGTTGATGAATAAGCAAAGGACTAGTAGATGCTTTGTTTAACTCTATTAGCAAGATGCGAGAGAGTGGTAATTATTAGATAGATTTTTTTATTTTGTGTTTTACGTGATAAAAAGTGAAAAATAATATTTAAATTTTCAAAAAAATATACCAAGATTTGTAGACACTATATTGTTTTTAGATCCTCTAGGTTCTTATATTTTTTTTCTTCTTATCACGTGCTTTAGGAGAACGAGATAAAAATACCCATATTAGATTAGACGATCTCATACGAAAGTTGAAAATAACGTTTTATTGAAAAAGTGTAGCTACGATGACTTTTCCAATTAAGAAAATTAAAGATTATAAGCTCAATGTATCTTTTTATTACCAGAAAAGTAAACATTTCCTAAAAGTTCTAGGTGATTTAAATCAGATAGTTTCACTTTCACGTAGGTAAATTAAAATACCAAGTTACTCATGATTTGAGCCGTTTTGAGGCTCACTCATAATTTAGAGTTAACTATTATTTTGGTCCTTATGGTTTGCCGGGTATAATGGTTTTGATCCAAAGGTTTAAACAGCAATGAATCTGGTCCTATTTTGTCGACCCATAACACTTTTAATCCCAAACGTTTGTTTGACTAAGATTGACTGTTAAATGTGAGGGCAAATCTGTCTTTTCATCCACACCCAATAAAATTAATATATTTTTTATTTTATTTTATTATTTTTCAAACACAACTTCCACTCTTTCTTATTCCCTCCTTCAAAAAACCCATCCTCCCCAAATATAAACTTTAATCCTAAGGGTAAAAGCTATACAATATCATCGTACTTATCAAAATGTACCGATTTTAAACACTTACAAATTAATCGGTAGACATTACCAACGTATTTTCAAATTTATTGTAAACTTTACCATTATGACTCTAAAATGACTATATTACCCTTGTCTTCTTTTACATAATTACATATATTACCACCTTCACTTTTTCTACCACCTGTTTAAAGAATTCAGTGTATATATATATATATTGAAAATATACACAAATTCCGAAATGTGTTACATATCTATGCTCAACATTCTTCGTTACATTTTCCCATGTGCCCCATTTTGCCATTTTTTCCATACCCTTTCCTCATGTTGCGGCAAACTGGCAAAGATTACTCAGTTTGACCAACTTTTCTTTGTCTAACAAGAAAAGTTGGCTTCTCGTGTTAACGAAATTGCAGAGATGTTATGCAGCAATCATATCTGGAAACATCTGAAAGAGCAGTAAAAATGAACTGGATCTAAAAAAAGATCAGTAAAAAATAAATCATGATTTAATAAAATGAACAGGGTATGTAAAAAATTGGTAAAAAGAAAATCTTGATTAATAAAATGAAGTGGTCTGCAAATAAATTAGTAAAAATGATAACTTGATCAAAAAAAGATTAGTAAGAATGAAAATCTGATCAAGAAAATGAAGTGAGTATGTAAAAAGTGTTGGGACAATGAAAGTTTTAACTATGGCCCAGTCTAGATTTGTTTAAATTAGACTAAGTGTTACTGATCGCTGAGTAGACCAACGACAGAGACCAGACCAGTGGAAGGCAAAGCCTCAGCTGGCACACCAGGAACATTCAAGTCAAAGACAACGTCAGAGAATTCGAAGACAATCTGAAGTCATACTCACCAGCGATTATGGATAGCTGGGATGTAGAAGGAATGTGCTGGTATTCAAGGATCTCTGAGTTGACAATACACAGAGATCACTTAAGAACCCTAGAAGTCTGATACAAGCAAAGGTTGTCCAATCCTTTATAGTTTAGGCGGGATAATATACTAAGTGTTTTGAGCGAGACAAAACAAGAGATTCAAGATAAATCCTAGTACAACCTAGTGGGACAAAAGGTGAACAGTTAGCAGAACTGTTCACCTAAAGTTGTTTAAAGGTATGTATCGATTTGGACATGCATTTAATACATTGTACTCTTCCATTCAGAAGATGACACGTATCAACTACTCCCACTAAGGAAGCAACCTCGGACCACTATAAATAGGAGTGAGAAAGAAGAGTTAAGGCAACCCTTGGGGCTTGGATAAATAATCTAAGTTCTTTCTCACCTAGGAACCACTGAGCCCTCAGCTGTCTACCAGCGTCTCCTTGGTTCCCTTGTAAACTTGAGTCTCGAATCAAGTTTACTTGTTCTAGGGTTCATTTCTTATTGTCATTCACTGGGTGTATTCATAGCACTTTGTAATACTTTGTTTATAACAGTTAATAAAGCATTACGCGTTTGAAAAGTATTTCGTTGTGTTTTTGTGTTTATACGAGTTATAGTTTTGAAAATTGTCATATTAAGGGACTTTCAATTGGTATCAGAGCGGTTTGATTTATAAAACATTTTATAAACCGTTCTTGTTTTTAAAATCAAGATCCTAATATGACTGATACTATACCTCCTATACCACCACCCTTTGGTCAAACCAGTCATGGTACCACTTCGACCACCACACCGGCCACCACATCTACTACCATGCCTACACCGGTTGTAAGAACTAGTAATAATGATGATGACCTTCCCCAACTACTTGATGTTCGTGGGGGGTCACGTGTGTCCAATGTTCCAGCGTTTGGTGAAGAAGATTTTTCAAGTTGGAAAAGTGAATTTCTTATATATTTAGATGGCTTAGAACCCTTCTTGATAGAAATAATAGAAAATGGTCCCTATGTACCACTGGTTGTTTCCTCTACCCCTGAGAGACCCATCAAGAAGCCTGTTACGCAATGGTCTCCAACGGATAGACGTCTGGCTAACCAGGACAAGAGACTCAAAAGTATCATAGTCTCTTGCCTACCCAAGAACATTATGAAGTCCATCATAAAATGCAACTCTGCTAAGGAGATGTGGACCGAGTTAGTTCTAGGGTATGAAGGTCCAGAGGAAACAAAAGAAACCAAAATCCAAGCCCTTAGACTTAAGTTTAATGCTTTTAAAGCTTTGGAAACAGAAATTGTTGCTCAAACTTATACTAGGCTTAAGATTTTGCTGAATGATTAGGGAAACAATGGAGATGTTCTACCTAAGGCTGAGGTTAATGCTACATTTGTCAATAGTTTACCTAGAAAATGGCTTATCCTAAACCAGACCTTGAGAGCAAATAATGATATCAAAAATGATACTTTAGCCCAACTGTTTGGTAGATATAACTATGAAGAAGGGCTAATAAACTCCATTTACAAATCAGAGACTGATAGGTTTACTACCAATATCACTAGTTCAAAAGCTCTTGTTACTAACCAATCTTTTCAGGGAAGCAACTCTGACATAGAAGAGGACACTAGAAGCAGTCAAGAATTTCTTGATGAATTACATGCTAAGTTCCATGACAGAGCCCTTCTAGCTGACCAAAAGAGGTACTACAAGAGATCTGGTAGAGTTAGAGCTGCTAAGGTTGATAAATCCAAGGTGTCATGCTACACTTGTGGAAAGATTGGTCACTTTCAGAAAGATTGCTGGTCAAACAAAACCTCCTCTTCAAGCTTTCCTTCATCCAGCAACAACCACAGCAGCAAGAAGAAGTTTTCTACCTCACCTTTCAAGCAAACCTCCCACTCTGACTCAAAGGGAAAGAAGGACTACAAAGTCAAGTACAAAGCCTTGAAAGCTGAGCTGTTGAAACTCAACCAGAAAGGTGAAGATGCAGCTACAAAAAAGGACTACAAAGTCAAGTACAAAGTCTGATTGCTGCTTCATTTGACTGGGATGATGAACCCCTTACATCTGAGGATAAAGGAACCACTACCGTCAGAGCTTTTATGGCCGTCGCTGATGAAGAACCTGCTGTGGGAAAAAGCGAAGCAAGATCAGGTCAATGGGTGGACATCACCATGAGAAAGGTACAAAGACTGCTATCTATGCCTCAAGGTCCTGATAGAGACCATGTCAGTGACTATACCTTAGTTGACCTCCACTTTGTGGAAGAGCAAAGAAAAAACCTGTTAAACAAGTTTTGTAGTCTTAAAACAGAGTTAAATCTTTGTCAATCTGAATTAACAAATCTTAAACCCTTTGTGAATCTTACAAATCAACTTTAAAATGAAGTAAGCAAATTGTCCATTGAAAATGAGTCTTTAACTGATGAAAACACTGAACTCAGAAAAACCATTGAAAAATGGAATTTGGCTCAATCCACAGTGGAAGAAATAGTTGTTGAAGCCATACCAGGTGATGTGGTTCAGGATATTGGGGGAAAGGGTAGATACAAAAATCATATACCTGTGCCTAGTGTTAAATTTGTCCCTTCAGATGTTTCTTCTCCATCTTCCACCTCTGTGGATGAGATAAACTCTGACAAGAAATCAGAGGTACCAGCTTTACCAAGACTCGTTGGTGCTATCCCATCTGATTCCTTGGTTGGACCAAAACCTCTAACCAAAACCCCAGGGAATTCAATTCTCAAAGTCGCTGATAAAGCGCACAAAAAGGCTTTTGTGGCCAAGGACTCTTAACAAACCCACTCCTCCCCTGAAGAGTTGTCACCTACCAAGAAACTTCTCCTCACCTTGATGAAAGAAATAAAGGGGATGAAAGAACAAATCAACCCCAGAGTTAACAGTCCATTTGTTAACTCTCTTGGTGAAGGATCTAGTAGCTCTAAGGGGAGAGCCTTATTCACGCCTTGCAAACATTGCGGTTTCAAAAATAATTCTTCTGAGGACTGCTAAAAGAAACCAAAATATATCACATGCGAGTCTACCAAACACACCTCTAGAGAGCATGAGGAGACTATTGCTGTTCAAAGAACCAGAACTCAGTTAAGGTCTAAAACTCCTCACAGACCCTCTAGAAGAGCTGAGCCCAAACCCATAGATAATTCTCAGGGTTACAGACCAAATCCCCCATGAAAGTACTGCGGCTTCTTTGACCATCACTCTGATGAGTGCGAGCATTATCTCGGATGTGACATCTGTGGAAGTATGCGTCATGAACCCAGAGACTGCAACCAAAGAGGGGGAGATAGAAACCAAAGAAGACCCAATATCGCTGGTCAGTGACAGCATGGACCCACTGGAAAGTGGGTTCATCATAAAAACTAATCTGGCTTTGTTATATCTATGCAGGAATATCTGAAGAAATCTGTTTGGTATCTGGATAGTGGGTGCTCCAGACATATGACAGGGGTTAAACAATATCTGCATAGATATAAGAAGGAGTCTGGTCCAAAAGTAGTCTTTGGAGATGACTCCTTAGGGGCTACTCAGGGATATGGCTCAGTGGATTGCAACGGTATAACCTTCACAAGGGTCGCTTATGTCAATGGACTAAATCACAACTTAATCAGCATCAGTCAACTCTGCGATGCTGGTTTCAAAGTTCTGTTCACTAAGACCCAAGGAACAATCTTCAATCAAAATGATGATGTTGTTCTAATTGCACCTAGAAGAAGGGATGTCAGATGTGTATGTCATTGACATGACATCATGTCCAGAAGGGATGAACACCTGTCTTTTTGCCAAAGCATCTGATAGAGAAAATTGGCTATGGCATAAGAGACTCTCCCACCTTAACTTCAAGAACATCAACAAACTGGCCAAGAATGATTTAGTGGCTAGGCTTCCCTTTCTGACCTTCAACAAAGACAGAACCTGCTCAGCTGCGAGAAAGGGAAGTACCACAGAGCCTCATTTAAGACAAAGCAATCATTCTCCATAAATAAGTGCCTCCATCTCCTTACATGGACTTATTTGGACCAGTAAAACCACAATCCCTTAATCACACCAAGTATACACTAGTCATTGTAGATGAATTCTCCAGATTTACATGGGTATTCTTTCTCAAAAGAAAGAGTGATGCAGCTGAAAGAATAATGTCTTTCATCAGAGAAATAGATAACTTCAATGACTACAGAGTTAAGGCTATCAGAAGTGACAATGTCACTAAATTCAAGAACCATGCCATGGAAGCCTTTTGTGATGAAAAGGGAATATCACAGAACTTTTCTAACCCAGGAACCCTTGAACAAAATGGTGTCGCTAAAAGAAGAAACAGAACTCTCATAGAGGCTGCTAGAACCATGCTCAGCGAATCAAGACTTCCAAAACAATTTTGGGTGAAGCTGTGAACACAGCTTGTTACAAACAAAACAGATCTATTATTGTGAAGAGACACGGCAAGACATCTTATGAAGTGTATAGGTAGAGAGCTCCTGATGTAAGATACTTCCATGTCTTTGGTTGCCCTGTTTTCATTCACAACTATAGAGATCATCTGAGAAAATTTGATGAAAAGTCAGATGATGGATTCTTTGTTGGCTACTCTCCCACCTCTAGTGCCTATAGAGTATTCAACATTCGCAGGCAAGAACTTGAAGAATCCATTCATGTCACCTTCAATGAAGCAGATGCTGTCATTACTCACACCAACACAGAAGAATGTGACATTGATTTCAATGAAGTCAAATCATATCCAGAGGATGATTTCTCAAATCCCAAGGAATCATCTCTGGCCTGCCACAAGGATTTTTCTTATGTTCATGCATTTGATCCTCACTCAATCTCTGACATCACTCCAGAGGTTGAAAATGCTGAACCTATCACTCCACCCACTATAGTGAATGTTGATCTTATCGAACCAATCTCTCACCTTGATGAAGAGATTATGGATGGAGAAATAACATGTGAAGATCCCCTAGCATTCATTGAACCTACAGTGACTCCTGAACCCACAGAGACTCCTGCTCCTCAATCCAAATGGAGTAGGAACCAAGATATTCTTCTGGTGAATATTCTTGGTGAACCCTCTGAGGGAGTCACCACCAGAGGCAAATTGAGATCTCTAGAAACCACCTCAGCGAATGAATGCCTTTTCGCTGATTTTCTCTCTGAAGATGAACCTAAGAATGTGGCTGCTGCGCTTCTAGATGAAGGGTGGGTTGTTGCCATGCAAGATGAGTTGAATCAGATCAAGAGGAACAAGGTGTGGACTCTGGTAAAATATCCAGATGGAAAACAAGTGGTTGGAACTAAGTTGGTCTACAGAAACCAGAGGGATGAAGCTGGCATGATTGTTATAAACATGGCCAGGCTTGTGGTGCTGGGGTACAATCAATCTGAGGGTATTGACTATGATGAAACGTTTGCACCAGTAGCCAGATTGGAAGCTATCAGAATCTTCCTAGCCTTTGCAACTTATATGGGGTTTACTGTATACCAGATGGATGTGAAAAGTGCTTTTCTAAATGGAAAGCTTGTAGAGGAAGTTTATGTCTATCAACCCCCTGGGTTTGAAATCAGTGAGTATCCTGATCACGTCTGCAGACTTCACAAAGCACTCTATGGGCTGAAACAAGCGCCTAGAGCCTGGTATGAAACCTTATCAAAATTATTACTTAAAAATAAATTTGTCAGAGGTACCATTGATCAAACCCTGTTCACTTATAGGTCCAAGGGTGATGTCATTTTAGTACAGATTTATGTGGACGATATAATATTTGGTTAAACCAATATCACCTTGAGCAAACAGTTTGCCAAACTCATGACCAAAAAGTATGAAATGAGCATGAGGGGGGAATTAAATTTTTTCTTGGGTTTTCAAATTAAACAAAATTCAAAAGGAATTTCCATTTGTCAAGAAAAATATGTTAAGTATTTGCTCAAGAAGTATGATTTGTCTGATTGTGCATCAGTGAAATGCCCCATGCTTCTTCTCAACAACTTGGGAGTTGATGACTCAGGGGTCTCTGTTAATGAGACCTTATATAGAGGCATGATTGGGTCACTGATGTACCTCACAGCAAGCAGACCAGACATACAATTTGCCACATGTCTTTGTGCTAGGTACAAAGCTAACCCCAAGGAATCCCACCTTGTAGTTGTCAAAAGAATTTTCAGGTACTTAAAAGGATCTCCCACACTGGGTCTCTGGTATCTAAACAGATCAGGCTTCGACCTCAAAGCCTACTCAGACTCTAACTATGCTGGGTGCTGTCTTGATAGAAAAAGCACCTCTGGGAGTTGTCATATCCATGGAGGAAAGTTAGTATGCTAGAGTGCTAAGAAACAAAACTCAGTGGCCATGTCATCAGCTGAAGCTGAATATGTAGCTGCCACTGGTTGTTGTGCTCAAGTTCTCTGGATGAAAATTCAGCTGGCTGATTATGGGATCATTTATGAAAAGGTTACCATATTCTGTGACAACACAAGTGCTATAGACATCTCCAATAATCCGGTACTTCATTTTAGAACTAAGCATATTGACATCATGTATCACTTTATCAGAGACCATATTTTAAAAGGTGATATTGAGCTTCATTTTATACCCACTGAATACCAGCTCGCTGATATTTTCACCAAGCCTCTGGCTAAGCCAAGTTTTACTAAGCTGGTTGCCGAGCTGGGTATGCTCAATATTGGTAAACAAATCTGATAAATGATCTCTGTCTCTGGGCATTTAAGGGAATTGAATGTAACGAGGTAGTTACATTTCAATGGGAGTTAATATATTCCCTTATTTAATTCAAATGATTGTCCTTTATTGTCAACAACTTTCCCACTTTCCAAGGGGACAGAAAAATCACATGAAGAGTCAAGGCGTCTTCATCACACACACTATTCATCTTTTCAAACTCACATTACTCATTATTTTCACACACACACACACACACACACTATTCATCATCTTAAAATCCTCCATTTCTTCCTTCCATCAACAATGACGTCTTCATCAACAAACACCTCGTTCACCGTTTTGGCCGCCTCAAATGTAGATTTTGGGATAAATGATGGAAAGATCGCCTTGAACAACTGTGTAGCACTCTTGGAGCATAACAACCCTCTTTACCATCCTTTGTTATCCTTCCTCAAGAACTCCACCATTTACGAAACCATCACTAGGGAACCCTCCACATGCTACCACCAATACCTGAAGGAGTTCTGGTAAAGCGCTGAAGTTGATCAAACCTCATCACACATCACCTTCAACCTTTCTACACATCCACAACCTCTCACCTTTGATTTCCTCACTTTTGCCAAAGTCATTGGAATTCAGTCAATGAAGGCATGTCCGCTGTGCCTGCCAGCGCTACAGTGAAGAAGGCTCTGGCTACCCTTCGTCCTCATGATGACGATGACAAACCCTTCACCACCCAAGGCTTCCAAAACAAATTACTGATCAAAGTGAATTACTTTTCACCCACCTGGAAGACGCTGATGCTGTACATTGTGAAATGTCTGGGAGGAAACCAGGGGTCACATGATCAGCTTAATGGTGCTCAACAAGCAACCACTTACAGCTTAATCTGGGGGCAAGACATAGGGATCACCCACATACTTTACACTGACCTAATCGCTAAGCTGGAAAACAAAGGGAAGAAGAATCGACTGGCCACTATCTGCTACACAAGATATCTCTCTCTCTCCTCATAGAGGATATGCTTGGTGAAACCTACACAAATGATAAACTTCACTCCTTCTCTCCCTATCGCATCACTCCAGCCTCGCTGAAGACTCCCTTAGAGGATGAAGTGCCTCTCAGCCGGCATATGATGCAGGTTGCTGGGTTACTCACTAATGATGGAGAGCCCTTGATCCCTCATAATGAGGTGAATGCTGAAAGACAAACTGACAAGTCTTTGTCCGGGACCTCTGTGCAGTCCATTTCTCAGCCCAAGGTGCCCAAGGAAAAGAAGAAGAAGAGGAAAGAAATCCCCCTTTCCTCTGAAACCCCTTCTGTTAATCCTTCCAAGACGAAGAAGACCAAGAAGAACCCATCCCCTTCTCTGGAGGATGTGGTTAAAGAGCCTACCGCTGATAAACAACCATAGTCTAGCGTCTCCTTGTCAACAGAGACGACTAAGAACCTTCTCAATGCTGATATCTCTCAGGTATTAGTTCGCCTTTTTTTTCTTGGAGGATCACATACAATCACTCTCAAAATTCGGTGGGAGAGAGTGATGAAGTCTTAGGGTTTGCCTCAACCCATAGAGTGTCTGTGTCAGCACCTAGAACTCTTAGGATTATCTATACACTCTGTCTTAACACTAAGATATGATTCACTTGTGCTCATGACGCACCTCGATGATCCTTCACCCTCTGGACTGTGCTCTTGTCCATAACAACTTGAGCATGCTATAGGTCCCGACCCAGAGTCTCTGCACCTCACGTGGTCTCTGGGTCCCCTCATATAAAAAGAGTCCCAAAGAATTTATTCTTTTGGGGGGACTGAATAATCACCCTCAGTCTTCCTAGGGGCAGCGATAAAAGGCGACCATTACCTTCAAATATGTCACAACTAAAAGAGTCCCAAACAATTTATTCTTTTTGGGGGACTGAATAATCACCCTCAGTCTTCCTAGGGGCAGCGATAAAAGGCGACCTTTAACTTCCATTAACTCACAATTAAAAGAGTCCCAAGGAGCAATCCTTCAGGGGGAGCTGGATAATCACACCTAGCTATCCTAGGGGCAGCGAACAGCGACCATTCACCATATAGTTTTCACAAATCAAAAGAGTCCCAAGGAGTAATCCTTATGGGGGAGCTGGATAATCACACCCAGCTATCCTAGGGGCAGCGAATGGTGACCCTTCAACATATCTGTTTCACACTAAAAGAGTCCCAAGAAGAAATCCTTAGGGGGGCTGGATAATCACACCCAGCTTTCCTAGGGGCAGCGAATGGCGATCTATAACTTCATATTTATTTCACACTGGTTACTAACAAATGTCATAACAGGCTCATAATCATCATGAAGAACAGCAAAATGATGATGCATATTCTATTGCTGGTGATGATAATGCTGAAGCCCCCCACATTGATTTGGATGTCATGTCAGACATTGACCCTATGCCAGAAGATGAGGTCTTTATCATTGAAGATGACCTGACCATTTCAGACTATGCTGATATGGATGCTGATGATGACCAAGTCACATCAGAATTAAAGCCCATTTCCTTCCCATCAATGGCAAATGTTCAAGAACTAGCTGCCAAGCAGCTATGGGACCAGAGGCTTAGTACACCAACCCCAGTTCCCTTCCCCACTTTGCCAAATGTCATGGAACTGGTGGCAATGAAACACTTGGAACATTTGAAACACCTCAAGCATGTCCATGTTCCTAGAATGAAAGATGTTCAGGAACTAGCCGCTGAGGAACTCTGGGTCAATAGGGGAGACATCAGTATCACCAAGCCCAAAGTCACAAATGATGTCATCCTCTCTGAATTACAAACACTCACTCATGCTGCTGAGGAACTCACCACCACCCTAGAGACTTCACTAACTTCATCTGTGGAATCCTCTATGACTACACTGCTTTCGCAACTGCTGGGAAATGCCTTGCAAACTCAACTCCCAGTAGTTTTAAACCAGAGTCTTTAGCAATACATGCCATCAGTCCTCACCGCAGCTGTCAAAGCCAATGTTGCTGCTATTGCCAAGGCATTTGAGCCTTCCAGGCAACTTCTTCAGGAGCTATTACAGGAGGAACTCAAAGAAATATGCTTATTTGTCCATCAAGAATTTGTTAAGTTCCTCAAACTTGGATCAGGCACAGCTTCTACCGGCGCTATGCCTGAGGGGGAGAATTCAACAACCTCTACCTCTGAAGAAGATGCAGATACTGCTCCACCTAAGGGGGAGCAATCACTTAAAAAACCAGCACCCATAAAAGCGATCCCAACACCAAAACCTATCAGACCCTTCAACCCCATCACTGAGGTGGCACATGACAAGGGAAAAGGTATTGCCAGTGAGGTACCTGAAACAACCCTGCACTCCCTCCAAGAAGAAGGTGGATCCACAGCCAGGCACTCTGACTTTAACAAATTTAAAAGTGTTGATGAACCACCACTAACCCCAGAGCAGGCAAAGGCCCAAATCTTGAAACAAAAGAGGTTAGCAAACATTAGAGCTACTGAAATCAAGAGAAAAGAAGCTCTGAACAAACTACTCTCTCCAGCTGTAAAGGAAGCTCAGCTGAATAAGCTCAAAGAACTTGAAGTTAAAAGGAGCAACCTTCAAAAGGAATATGAGAGAATAGTGGACCAAAGAGCAGATCCCGGTCAAATCACCAAATACGCATGTTACACTGACAAAGACAAAAGAGTAGTGATGACCTTATACAGAGAAAACCAACTAACCAACTACAAAGTCTCCAGTGACTTTAAACTCAGAGATCTGGGCCTTTCTGAATGGTTAGAAATGATGTCTCTTGCCCAAAAGAAGACTGGGCCTGGTGCTGCCCAAATGATGAAAAACATTCAAGCTAAGCTAAAATGGGTAAGAGACACTACAAAGAATCTGAAGTTACCTCTGCCTCCTAAACTATCACAACAACAATCTTCTCAAGGACAAAGAAAAAGGAAAACCCAAATGGGGCCTCTGGTAGAGAAGCTGGTCACTGAGAATGTTGTGGTAGATGGAATGTACAGAAACCTTGTACTTCCCAAGGAGATCACTAAACCAGTGGGAGGCCAAGTATACTCAGAACCAGAGACAAGAATGGTCTTCATGAATGGTAATTGTGAGTATTGCTTTCAGCGGATGAATGAACTACATCTGGCCTCAACTATCCAACTCATCAGACTCAAACAGGGAATCCTAAGGAACTACAAATTAGCTGATGATTCTGAGTTTGAAGTTGAGCTGATCATTAACTCTAGGAGTGATAAAGTTGAAGCTCAGAGAATCTGTGACCAAGGCCTCGATCGCTGAAGAACCTTTTATTTTGTTTTATGTTTACACCACTAGGTGTTCTTGTAATAGACTAGGTTCCTTATGTTTAATAAAACTCTAAGGTATGTTTGTTAAATTATGTGTAAGAAGAAGCAGTGTACTCACTTACAATAATTTTAGACTTAGTATAATTTATAAACAAATAGGTGGAGATTGTTCGGCCAATGAAAGTTTTAACTATGGCGCAGTCTAATTTTTTTTAAATTAGACTAAGTGTTACTGATCGCTGAGAGGACCAGCGACAAAGACCAGACCAGTGGAAGGCAAAGCCTCAGCTGGCACACCAGGAACATTCAAGTCAAAGACAACGTCAAAGAAGTCGAAGACAATCTGAAGTCATACTCACCAGCGATTATGGATAGATGGGATGTAGAAGGAATGTGTTGGTGTTCAAGGATCTCTGAGTTGACAATACTCAGAGATCACTTAAGAACCCTAGAAGTCTGATATAAGAAAAGCTTGTCCAATCTTTTATAGTTTAGGCGGGAGAATCTACTAAGTGTTTTGAGCGAGACAAAACAAGAGATTCAAGATAAAGCCTAGTACGACCTAGTGGGACAAAAGGTGGACAGTTGGCAGAACTGGTCACCTAAAGTTGTTTAAAGGTATGTCTCGATTTGGACATGCATTTAATACGTTGTACTCTTCCATTCAGAAGATGACACGTATCAACTACTCCCACTAAGGAAGCAACCTCGTACCACTATAAATAGGAGTGAGAAAGAAGAGTTAAGGCAACCCTTGTGCTTGGATAAATAATCTAAGTTCTTTCTCACTTTGGAACCACTGAGCCCTCAGCTGTCTACCAGCGTCTCCTTGGTTCCCTTGTAAACTTGAGTCTCGAATCAAGTTTACTTGTTCTAGGGTTCATTTCTTATTATCATTCAAGGGTGTATTCATAGCACTTTGTAATACTTTGTTTATAACAGTTAATAAAGTATTACGCCTTTGAAAAGTATTTCGTTGTGTTTTTATGTTTATACGAGTTATAGTTTCGACAGTTATCATATTAAGGGACTTTCAAGATTAGTAAAAACTGAATTTTAATTAGTAAAATTCAGTAAAAACTGAATCTGGATTAGTAAAATGAAGTGGGTATGTAAAAAGATTAGAAAAAACATGAAGTTACTTTGATTTTGAGGCGAGATTTATGGCGAAGCGATAATGACTATAATTCATAGATTTAGGTCCCAAATTCCTAAATGTGAAAGAATAAAGGAAGATTCTTTCATAAGGATGTGAGGTGAGCATGTAATATAAAATGTTAAAAAAGACAAGGGTAATATAGTCATTTTAGGGTCATACTGGTAAAGTTTACAATCAATTTGAAAATTTACTGGTATTGTCTAACGATTAAATTGTAAGTGTTTAAAGTCGGTACATTTTAATAAATACGATGGTATTGTATAACTTTTACCCTAATCCTAACCCTAATCGTACCCTGGACAAATCACATCACCGTCGCAACAACGAATCGATGAGCACCCATAGATCAACCCATATTTAATCGACGACCAGTCAGCCCAGATCCAATCTCCGAGTTGAAACCAAATTGAAGACCCACGACGTGCACTAGATCTCCAAATGATCATGTTGTGAGATCTCGTATTTTCTTGGTAATTATTTTACTCTTATATGTTATTTTAATCATTGATAATATTTTATTCGGAATTACAAAATTATTATTATTTTATGTTTCCATATTTATTTAAATCAAAAATTTTGATTTATAAGCACCCACGTGCATTTTTACAAAAGTTTACTTGAATCAACGGAACGATGACCGAGGGCAAAATATTTCGACCTTAAGATGGTAATTTTTACTTGATATTAAGTCTAGACCGATAATGGACACAGTTTTAAATCCTTGTATTTCACGTCTTATTGACGATTGTTTCAATGTTCGATGTTTTCGATGTTTTCTTTTAATGACGTGTTAAGTCGAGTCGGGAGACTATATTATCTTATTTATGATACGTTTTAACTTTTGAGAAGTATTTTTATGAAACCCGAGTCCCTTGAATATTTGTAAAAAATTGACTAATAGTCATTTCCCGCTCTTTAACCAACTATTTTCTTTTTAGAGGACTTTCAATAGCTAGTAAGTGAGTTCCTCAAGTCGTTTCATAAACTTTTAACGTGTCTAAGTAAGGTAAAACAGCTTGTACATTTGGTATACACCGGCTGAGTGCTTTTGAGAGCATTGTCAAGTAAAAGTAAACTTTTAGAGGTGTCTAGAAGTATCAATTGTATGGATTTTCTTGCGTTTCATAATATGGTTTATGTACTAATTTAAATTCGAGTGTTTTCTAAACATTATTTTCGTATCTTCTAAACTTTCGCGTCCCGTTATCGTAGGTCTTGGATGACTTAAAGTTGCTTGATTTTCCGTTGTTACTACTCAGCCCTCAAGTTCCGTGTTGATTCACCTTGCAGCTAAGGTGATTTCATAGCCCCTTTTACTACTTGTACATTTTTCAATACACGAGGTGAGATTATCATGTTGGAACACAATCTTTTAAAACTGTATGCTCTCCTAAAATGTATGCTGCCATATGAATTCATTAATATTATTACTTTTAGTCTATAGCCTTAAGTTTCCTCTCTTGATCATGAACCGTTAATTGTCCCGTATACTTTGTGCTAAGCGTGAATGTTGTGGGTGGATTCATCGGGATTAACAAACCCCGTCTTGTATTACTTTGACGCATTTCATTTGTTTATACTTAGATATTGAGGCTAAATAATTACTAGAGGAACTTACAATGATTGTTAAGCTTCGGTTTCATCAACTAAATAGCAATAATATATACCATGACTATGGATAATGTACATAGTCATCTCCCCCATTACTTGTTTTATAAATTTTATTGTGTTCCATTACTTAGTTTAAAAAACCTATCAATATCACTCAACTTTTGTTGACGGGTTTACATGTTTTAATCTCAGGTAATTAATATGCTTGGATGAGATCCCGCAGGATGTTGGCAGCTTGGGAGTTCTGTGTTATATTTATGCTTTTGATGTAACTGAAGTTGTCAAAATCTTCCGCTTATCTTTTGGTATCTATAAAACTTTAAAACCATGATGTAATGGTAATTTATTATGTTTTAAAACTTGTGGGACCTATGCTTTAAAACTATGATATATCGTGATGTAATATATATGTCTTTTATTACATCATTTTCGAGTCATTTATAATTTATTGTCACTTGTACCATGACGTGTTAACCCCTTGTTGCCTAGTTGTTCCATGCTTGATTTCGAGGGTCTCACAGATTGGTATCCGAGCGATGGTTATAGGGAACTGAGTCGTTTTCAAAACTTGTTGTATAACTAAATTTCAAAATATTTCATGCGTTACTAGTGTCAAACACAGAATCTGCCAATGTTGTTCAATATCTGCGCGGGTAACTCTCTAATCATTATTGATTACTTTAATTATTCTTGTAATTTCTATTTGAAATATTATATTCGTTTCATTATGATACTTATTACCTCCTTCCAAACCCCTCGTGCCTATTATATATATATATATATATATATATATATATATATATATATATATATATATATATATATATATATATATATATATATATATATATAATATATGGGGCTAAATTTGACTAAGATAATAAATAGGTGCCACGTCATATGCCTACATGGAGTTTTCTTATTGGCTACAAGTTTCAAGATTTTATTTTTAGTAAAGATTTAGACAAGATAATCTAACAAAATAAACTGACGAATTTTGAACAAAATAATCTCATAAGATATATACTACATATTACGTACATTCTTAAACATCAAGACTGATCAAAATTCATATCAATACCCTAAAAGAACATACGACTCATTTATTTTCTATCGAAACCCTAATCCTATATCCATAGTCTCCATGATTATGAACTATCGGTTTTTTCATTTACTTATTTTGTTATATTCTCCATGATTATGAATCATATTTGCATCAGGTTTTATTCTTTTACTTATTCAGTTGGATTGCATTCTGAATTCATTCGAGTTTTTTTCTTTTACTTATGCAATTGCATTATGAATTCATTCGGTTTTTAATGAGATCAAGGTCAAGGTTACTAAACAGGGGCAAGATGCAACATACTATTGTTTTGACGTGTTTTTCTAGACGATGAGCCTAAAAATTCACCGCCAATCTTAAACTTGCAGACTCTAAATCATGAATCACACAAACAGTAATTGGGTTGGGTCTGGTTGACCCATATCGTTTGTTATGTCATGAATATAGGAAGGAGCACGCAGAAACATACAGGCTTGAGGACTTTGCATGGTATCTTGCTAATCACAGGTTAGTGCCATTAAATCTGAGTATCCATGCGTGTATCTGATATCTAATCTCAATCGATCTCACTGGACATACTTCTTTTTGTGATTAGAAAATTGAAATTGGCTTGTCCGTGTGCAATTCAAAGCTTTGTGATTTTGGCAAACAGCTATAAGGTACTCAAATAGTCCTATTCATTATATTTAGATACTTGAACGCTCGAAATTAAAATTCTTATATGTTTCATAACCACTTATATAATGACATCAGGACTAAAATGATTCGGGAGAGCATTAACTTTTTATATAATTTTTAATGCGATTACCTAAATAAGTCTTTCTGTTATAAGTCTACAATTCTTAAGAGGTACTTTGCAAATTGTTGTTCAGGATTGCAGGTACTGGATCAGAGTCTTTCTATTAAAAGTCTACAATTCTTGGAAAGAATCTGTCTCTTCTTGTATAAATAATGGTCTGCAATGACCCGTCATACTTATTTTGAGTCACCAAATGTCTGGATCCTGGTACCTTTAGAAGTATTATGTGAAAAGATACTTTTATGTGTTTCTGCAATTGGTTTTCCTGATTCGTTCGTGTAGATGATTGAAATGGTATCATTATACCCTTTTCCTTTTAAAAATTCTGTATTTTAAATGTTTTTTTCTTTTGAAATGGTATGTATTTACCCTTGAAAGTTTTAACATTCGTTAATGTTGAACGATCAACTGATTGAGATTATGCTGCAGATATTTGGGTTTTTGATCCTTCTTGTGCCGACTACTTATAAAACTATTAAAAGTTTTAATTGATTAACTGACATTATGTATATCACTCAGAATTCTCCAACTCCTGCTACGAATACCAACTATGGTTTTAAAGTATGCTATGTGTTTCACAGGTATGTTTTAGTTTTGAAGAAAGCACAACTATGGTTGTTCATAAAAGAAAGAAAACACAGGTTTTGACCGAGCAGGCCGATTTTTTTAAGTAGATGCATTCAGCACTCGGTGAGAAAAAGATGGAAATTCCTATCACAGAAAATAAAGACAAATTTGCAATCTCCACTAAAAATCTTGGTAATAGTCTTACTGTTGTAATATACAAACTTTTAATGTTTTGATTTTTTTAGGTGAAAACCCACTCAAAGTATGTTTAAATTCTTCTGAAGCACAACTTTGAAAGGTAAGCGAAATCTGTTAACTTTTGATATAAGGACCTTGTCACTTATTGATGTCATGTACTAGGTGACATGGCTTATACAAAACTGTTTTGACTTGCTTTTCAATGTCTAAGATGCGATTACTGAACGATATATTTGTTGTATAATTTGATTAATTTAAAGCACACACCAAATACTATGTGATGTAAAGCTGTAATACGTGTTACAAGAGCTGATTGATTCTGATTATTTTATACCGAGTAATCACTTTCAAAACACAAAGCCAAACACCCTTAGTTCGTATAAATATTGACATGTACACTGTATTTTCTTAACGGTTAGATTGTTTTACCCCAATCATCAACTTTTTTCAGTTTTTTTGTTTTTCGTTATAATATTTCTTAAACGGTTAAAAGCTTGAACCTAAGGCAGCTTCAGTATGCAAGTAATTTAGATTACACTTCCCTTACAAGCGTAAATGATTATGCAATTGACTTTTAAGGTCTAACATCCTTTTTCCAACTTCACAGTTGTTTTCGTTTGAATAACTTTGTCAGATTTGATGTAAATTTGGTCGGAACTGATGTCAACGAAAGAAGAATTAGGTGGTATATAAGTTTATGTTACATGTAGATGGCCTATAAAGAAAATAAGGGGTGTTTGGCTAAACTTATTTTGAGGGCTTACTATCTGCATTATCATATATTCTTTGCATAGATATAGTTAGGAATTCAACAGGTTATTTAAGTGAAAAACTTTAGCATAATGCTACTTGAATAGATGTCTTGACACACAACCTCATTATATGATTTATGTTGTAGTATCACTTATGATGCATCATAAATATACAATGATATATCAAATTACTAAGAATCTGATGAGAAGCCAAAACTGGAAATCTCAGTTGTAGATGACATATGTGAGTACCATAACCAGCAACATTAACAAATAGGCTATACCTTGGTCGATTGATGTCCTTGAGTAGCGATTAGATGATCTACCACCCATACATAAAATGCTTTTGTCTTATATGAGTTGTTCATATTTTGAAAAAATTATCTTATTGAAAGTGAGTAATCAATGTTAAGTTTGCCGCCTCAAAAATCAGACATGAACTCTTTTTGATACAAACACACACAGACTTGAAAGCATAAAAAATACCATGGTTAAAGAGTTTATACAGAGGAATATATGCACTCGAACACAGACCTACAATCATATCCCAATCATTATAGTTCTTTATAGGATCAATATTTATGTTCCATTGAGGGTTTGATGGCTGGTTCTAGAACTGTTTATAAGTTTTTGGTCTCTGTCCCTTTTGCCAGATAATGATGGGTGCCATTTCTATAGCAAGGCTACCATCATCCATCTAAAAGGAAGCAAGCAGGCACATAGGACGTCGAACTCATTAGGAATGCTGATGGACGATTTAAAATTATATAAGAGCACTGAGTCTACAGGCATAACAAAATTCAGGGTTTAAATATAAAATTATCATATTTTTTCTCGAAGAAAGAAGTGCAGCAAAAATATGACAATATGTGTGGAAAGAAGATAGCTGATATAAAGGTTGCTTTGGTTACTTTAGTTGAGGTATGTTGATTTACCAAGTTTATGTAATAAGATTTGTTCAAGTATGCTGATATAAAGGTTACTTTTGGTTACCAATTTGTGTGATTAGCAATGGGACCGTACAGCAGTTACTTAATCTATTTCACATTTGCAACCTTCTTCAAATATTATCATACCATGTTGAACAGAGGTATATATCTTCTATTTATTTATATAACATGAATATCGTCATTTTCCTGCTTATATAATTTACTTTTTCTCAAAACTCTAATATCATTCATCACCAGCACATCATATGAAAGCTAGATGTGAATTTTTTTCTTCAGCTATAATTGGGTCTGACATGAGTTTTTAAGCACAAATTAGATGCTATTAAAATGCAGTTTGTATAGTTAGCTACTGATGTATATGTGCACATTTACAACTTGAAATTTGAAAGGAACAACTAGAGTGCAGGCGACGAGATCAAAGAAGTTGGACTAGATGCTAAGATGTATTTGTGTTTTTTTCACTTTACATCTTCTCTTTGCTGAAAAATTTGATGTACACAACATTCAGTGTTGTCTTTGTTTTGGTGTTGTTGTTATCCAACAAGTCCTATCTTTTATGGTGACTATCTCAGGACGAAATGCAGCATCTAACGAGTCTTCCCTGTTATGATTTCCCAAGAATATGGAATTCTTACTGTTATTACACAGGCTACAGAACATGATTATCACTTTTCAAGTTAGTAAGATTATAAGTTCCATGTCCTATTTAGTTCTTTAATTTCAATAACTTAATGTTTCTACACCACTTATTAAAATCTTTTTCATCATCATTTATTTTATTCTAGACCACGATATTCTTACATGCCTTAGCTTCTCTTCTTCGTCCTCCTCTTCTTCTTCATCCATCGAGTCAAATTTCAAAACTCGAAACCATTTTCATATTTTGGGAGACAAACGCTAAATGGGCCTTTTAATCTAACACCATCACATGAATATGTTGGTTATTTTTTCTTTTTTACTTAATGAAACTTTATGTTATATACGCAATGCAGGAAAAAGACATCAGGAAAATTTTTTAAGCATTGAACATATAGGATAGAGATTACATGTGTTATCACCACATAAATCAGAACAATAAATAAAGATATATTTTTTAGTGAAAATGTTAAAATTACCAAAAAGAATCAGGATTATGAATGAAAAAAATTAAAACTCAAGAATCTTGTATATCAACGCTGTGTATGCAGAAGCATTAAGCACGTGCTCATAAATTTAAATTGTGAAGCATGAAGCTCATCTCTTCAATTGGAAGAGCCTTGGCATTGACTCATCGCAGATACTAAAGACCTTTGATGGGATAGTTGGTTACCACTTAGTGTATGGTGTAAGATCAATTTTCCTATCAATACTTTAAACTTTACAAGTTACTTTAAAAGATTATGATTAAAATGTTCAAATGTTTACGTGATATATATTAATTATCACTTCAAATTATTAATATAACGATAAGAGGGGTTGGTATCGTCACGACATGGCATTGCGCCAAGCTTTGGCGCCCGAAATTGGAACGGGGAAGGACTCCACGGTATGGCGCCAAAGGTCTCGCGCTATCGGCATCAACACACGCGGTGGGTTTTAAATTTATTATTTTTTTAGAATCTAAATGGTATATATTCTCTATGGCACCAAAAACATTCCTATGGCATCAAAAATTACCACTCATTCTAAAAAGTGGTCACAAAGCATTTCTCGTGTCATACCTTATTTTGCTGACGTGACATCACTTTTTAGATATAACACCACTTTCACGGCTCCACCGTTTCATGTGCTCTAACAACGTCAAACTTATTATTCTATATTTTCAATTGCTTATTATGATTCCAAGAAAATCATTTAGGCATCATTTTTAAGCGGCGGTGTATTATGAAAGTGAATCAATAAGTTGGTGTACCAATACATATGTCAAGTTAATGGCATACTCGCATAATAGGCTAAATAAAATTTATCAACACCAATATTTAGCTAAATAAATAAATGTAAATGATAAGCATAAGTCATACCCACCCATTGGGTGGGTTATACGTAAATAAATTAACATGGGACATAATCTGTTTCATGGGTGGCCAAGCCCAAACGTAATCAAAAGTTAGATTCTTTTGGACAAACAAAATTAAACCCTATATGTCCAACTGCAAACCGATATAACATATTGAACAACTTTCTTTCAAAAAAATATTTATGATACGAACCCGCCCGGTGGGCGGGTTACGCAACTAGTATATATATATATATATATATATATATATATATATATATATATATATATATATATATATATATATATATATATATATATATATATATATATATATATATATATATATATATATATATATATATATATATATATATATATATATATATATGTATTCTACTCCTTAGTGTTGCATTTCATGTTGACAATCAGTTATGCATATCTAAAATCTCTTCTTATTCTATTTCTCCATTTTTCATGAATCTTGAAATAACATACTTATATAAGTTCTCACTGAATTTTGTATTGTGTTGTTGACAGGATCATGCCGCCTACTAGAATTTGTAGGGCTGATGGACCCAGGAGATCCCGCCGGGCTACTATGGATAGAATTATTGCAAAAAGGGTAGATAAAGTTGTTGCTGAATATGAAAAGAGTCGAGAGACTCAAGTTAGAGGTGAAAGTTCTTTAAGTGAAAAAGGATGTTCACACAAGACTTTCATGTCTGGAAAACCCCACTCCTTTAAGGGGACTGAAGGCGTTGTTGGGTTAACACGTTGGTTTGAAAAGATGGAGCAAGTGTTTGGGACATGCAAATGTGTCGAAGAGGATAAGGTGATATATGCTGCTAGTATATTGGAAGGTATTGCACTTACATGGTGGAATGGGAATATTCTTCTTGAGAATGCAAACAAAATCCCTTGGAGCGAGTTCAAAGTAATGATGACTACTGAATATTGCTTTGAGACTGAGATAGCTCGTATGGAGCAAGAGCTATGGAATCTACAAATGAAAAAATGATGATATTGAAGCCTACAATAATAGGTTTCATGAGTTGGTCTTAATCTGCCTTGAAATGGTTCCAAATGAGAAGAAGAAATAAAAAGGTATGTCAAGGGCTTTCCTGAAAAGATTAAAGGGCACATTACTTCATCAAAACCTTCCTCCCTACATAAAGCGGTGAACATGGCTCGTGAATTGGTCGAGCAGTCTGTGGAAGGTAAAGTTGCTAAGTCAAATGGTGATAACAAGCGGAAATGAGAGGATACTAAATGAAACAATCAAGGGAATAATCAGGGCAATAACCGTAACAACAACCGGGCAACAATAGAAACTCTAACACGAACAACAACAATCAAGCCAATAAGAGACAAGAGACAGAAACCATGTATGCAACTGCTCCTGCTGCTCCTGTTACTCCTGCTGCTCCTGTTACTTCTACTGCTCGGCAGACGAGGTTATACTGGAAATCTGTCTAAGTGTGATTGATGCAATTGGCATCATCCTGTCGATGTGTCCTCCTACGTGTGCAACTTGTAAGAGGATTGGCCATAAGGAAGGGTTTCATAGTGTGGTGTGCTTTAGCTGTGGTGAAAAAGGTCACTACGAGAATAAGTGTCCAAAGGCCAAGGACACTCAGAACGATGGAGCTCGAGGCAGGGTGTATCATGTGGCTAATAACATTCAGCAAAATCCTCAGGTGGTCGCGGGTACGTATCTTCTTAACGATCACTATGTTAATGTTTTATTCGATTCTGGTGCTGAGAAAAGTTTCGTTTCTTTTGCCTTTATTCATTTCATTGATATTACTCCTTCTGCCTTAGACACTAGCTATAAAGTAGAATTAGCAGACGGTAAGATTGTTAGTACCAATACAGTCTTGCGTGGTTGTACCCTCGACTTTCTTAGTCATTTGTTTTTAATCGACCCTTTACCGATGTGTCTCGGAAGTTTTGATGTTATCGTTGGTATGGATTGGTTAGCATATCATCGTGCTGTTATTGTTTGTTTTGAACGAATCGTGTGTATTCCTCTTTCTTCGAGTAAAACCTTAGAACTTCGCGGTGAGAAGTGTGACAACCGCGGTTTTGAGGTTCGTCACTTAGTTTTATTTTGTGCTAGTTACGTGTCTTTACGTGTTTATGTGCTAATTGGTGTGTATAGATTGTGGTTTGGATATCGTTTCCGGTACGGGGTACCTTGTGAGTGAAACGGTGTGTGATGATTTCATGTTCATGAGCTCACATGGTAGTGACTATGAAATGAGATGGTGTTATTTAGTGGTTTACGTATACGTATATGTATTATAGAAAAATCGTATTTTTACGATTTATGGTTTAGCATTTTGAGGTCTCGGATAAGGTGTTTAGTCATGTGAGTATTTTTCGGGATGGTTTTAAGTCATTTAGGACATAGTTATAAAGTTTATTTCAAAATTTAAGATTTTTTTTAAAACTTTATATTTTACGTCTTTTACGGTAAACGCGTAAATTTGACTAGTTTTACGGTTTTGAGGTTTTGGAGGTTTTAGGAGTTGTAATAAATTAAGGAAATTTAAGGTAACACTAGTAGTGTAATAATAAATAATAAAAAGAAAAAAAATAAAAAAAAAAGAGAGGGGAGGGTCGGTTTGGACGATCAAAAGAAAAGGGGGGAGAAAAAAAAGGAAAGTGGGCTTATACTTGGACTAGGATTCTTGTACACTATATAAGGTTTTATAATAAATCAAAAATCATATTTTCTTTTCTCCAGGGGTTTTGAGTCGCGGCACCATCAAGGAAAATTAGGGTTCTTCATAGGAATCTTGGTTTCCATAAAATCTAAGGTAAAACCTTCAATAACCCTTTTTAATTTAATTGTTTTTAATGTATTTATAATCATCTTATGATGGATTTAGGTTAGGGTTTAAATTAAAATCTGTATAATAATGATATTATAATGATTAGGTGAATTAGGACTTGTAATTAGTGGAGTTATGGGTAATTAATTAGGTTAATTTAATTGAATTTGTTTTTTTAAAAACTGGGCAGAATTTAGAGTCAATTGTTTTGATCATATAGGGAGTTCTACAAACTCTTATTTTGTGATCCAAGTATCCCTGGAAAGGTAATTAAAGTGGATTTCAAATGCATGAAACGAGAACTAAATTGGAGGGCGGGAAGTGGGTCAAAAACAGGTTACGACAGTCGGAGGTCAAAACAGTTTTGAAATCAGCCTGTTTTCTTTTTATGTTTTGGGTTGTTTGGGGTACTTAGGGTTGTATTGGGAATTTCAAACGAACATGAGAGTTGGTTTATATATTATAGGAAGTATCTGCATTGGGGATAAGATTGTGGGTTAGGGTAAGACCCCCTAATCATAACAAACTTTTTGTATGTTCAAAATCAGTAAAATCTGGATAGACAAAAGTTTATATATATATATATATATATATATATATATATATATATATATATATATATATATATATATATATCGGAGCCTTAACAGTAGCTTTAAGGTTGGGACAAATGGGAGGTGTTAGCTAACATATGTAAGGGCATAGGTTTCCTTTACAAAGGTCATGGGTATGGTTAGGTGGGCGTTTGGCTTATAGTTTGGAGACCTAAAAGTTGGGACTGTTTTGTGTAAAATATGAACGGGTTAGGTATCAAACTTAACCAAGTCAAGGACTTGTTACGGAAGGGTAATGGGGTGTTTAGAGCATATTAATGAGGAACATATATGGGAGAAGGCTAGATGTCCATCATAAGTTGATGGGCCATTTTTAGAGATTGGTTCATGTTTTGATTTTGTGTTTTTGTTTGTTAGCTTTTTGCTAGTGCACGGATTATTGGGAGAAGCTCAATCAGGTGAGTTTCATAGTCCCATATATTTTGATGATTTTGACTTCCAGATGGGATGGAAGAGACACTGTTTTGTTTTATAAATTATGCTGTGAATGTTTTGTGTTTGGTGATGGACTTGTGTGTGCATACTTATGTGATTAACTGCTAGTTGATTCTTGATTGTTTTATGTTTTGACTTGGTACCAAGGGGATGTTGGCAAGGCGGGGCCTTGGGATTGGTTCATAGGTGTTTGGACGCCTATGGGAGTATGGTGTTTGGTAAGGCTGGGAGCCTTGGATTTGGTTTGGTTTGTTTAATCTTGAATAATAGTTGTTAATGCATGTTTGTATCACATTGTCCATATGTTCGTAAATTTGGTTATTGTTCACAGCTTATGGTTTGTTTTGGCGTTGGAGTCTAAACCTATGACTCTCACCAACTTTATGTTGACGTTTTTAGTGTCTCTTTCAGGTGAGAATGTGTTTAAGCTTGAGGATAGAAGTGGCTAGATTTGGATGCATTAGGATTGCATTTAGAAGGAGATCCCCGTTCCTCCTTAGCTTATTTTTATGTGTTTTGAATAAGTGATATTGTTGGCACCTATATGTTTGATTTGATTATGTTTTATGTTTGTCTTGGGTAAGTGGTAGGACTTTTACCTACTTATCTAGACTCCTGCATTGTTGAGATATTGTTATGACATTTGTGTCACCATTTTATGACATTTCTTATTTCATTTAGTTATCTCTATAGACACGCCATGTTGTGACGATATCCATACGTCGCGTCCCATATTCCGCCATGGCGGGGTGTTACAAGAAGCCGGATGACAATCCTAATTCTCTTCTTTGTATCAAGGCTGATGAGAAAAAGCTTGATGACATTCGTATCGTTTGTGAATTTTTTGGAGTATTCCCAGATGACTTGTCGGGATTACCTCTTGTGCGTGAAGTTGAAATCCGTATCGATCTTATTCCGGGTGCACTGCCTGTTTCCAAGTCGCCTTATCTCTTAGCCCCGTCTGAAATGAATGAATTATCGATTCAGCTTAAGGAGTTACAATAGAAAGGTTTCATTAGACCGAGTCATTCGCCGTGGGGAGATCCTGTGCTCTTTGTGAAGAAAAAGGATGGTGCAATGAGAATGTGTATTGACTACAGGGAATTGAATTAGCTGACAATCAAGAATCATTACCCTCTCCCTCGTATAGATGACTTATTTGACCAATTGCAAGGTGCTTGCTGTTTCTCCAAGATAGACCTTCGTTCAGGTTATCATCAGTTGAGAGTGCATGAAAGTGACATCTCCAAAACCGCTTTTAGAACCCGTTATGGTCACTTTGAATTTACCATTATGCCATTCGGTCTTACCAATGCTCCTGCCATTTTTATAGATCTAATGAGCCATGTTTGCAAACCCTACCTTGATAAGTTTGTGATGGTCTTTATTGACGACGTCCTCATTTACTCGAAATCCATAAAGGATCGTGAACACCATCTAAGAACAATTTTAAGTCTTCTTGAGAAAGAAAAGTTGTATGCCAAATTCTCTAAGTGTGAATTTTGGTTGAAAGAGGTCCAGTTTTTAGGACACATGGTAAATCAGGATGGTATACACGTGGATCCTAGTAAAGTTGAAGTAGTTAAGAATTGGAAATCTCCTAAATCTCCTACTGAGATCCGTTCATTCCTCGGGTTAGTCGGATACTATCCCAGATTCATCGAAAATTTCTCCAAGATTGCCAAGCCTTTAACCCTGCTTACACAAAAGAACAAGGAGTACCTTTGGGGTGAAGATCAAGAGCAAGCCTTTTGCTTATTAAAGAACAAATTGTGTAATGCCCCAGTGTTAACACTTCCAAACGGACCAAATGATTTTGTAGTTTATTGTGATGCATCCCATCAAGGTTTCGAGAGTGTCTTAATGCAGCGAGGAAAAGTGATTGCTTGTGCCTCTAGACAACTTAAAATCCATGAACAGAACTATACCACTCATGATTTAGAGTTAGGTGCAGTGGTATTTGCCTTGAAGATATGGAGACATTATCTATATGGGACGAAAAGTGTGATATACACTGATCATATGAGTCTCCAGTATATCTTTGACCAAAAGGACTTGAATATGCGTCAAAGGCGTTGGTTAGAACTCCTTAGTGACTATGAATGTGAAAGTAAGTATCACCCGAGAAAGGCTAATGTTGTGGCGGATGCCCTAAGTCGAAAGGAAAGACTTAAACCTAGGAGAGTACATGCTATGAGTATAACCATTTAATCTAGCCGTAAGGCTAAGATTTTAGAAGCACAGAAGGAAGCTGCAAAGGACCTTAAGGTTTCAGCTGAATTGTTGCGAGGATTAGATGCCCAATTTGAAAGGAAAGAGGATGGAACAATTTACTTTGTCGGACGGATATGGATTCCATTAGTAGGAGGAATAAGAAAGGTAATAATGGATGAAGCTCATGCTTCAAGATATTTGATACACCCTGATGCAGATAAGATGTACTACGATTTAAGGGATGTTTATTGGTGGTCTGGTATGAAGAAAGATATAGCAGAGTACGTCAACAAGTGTCTGACTTGTTCAAAGGTTAAAGCAGTACATTAGAAACCTTCAGGTCTTTTACAACAACCAGAAGTCCCTGAATGGAAATGGGAAAGGATTACATGGACTTAGTCACAAATTTGCCCAAAAGCAGTGGTGGTTATGACGCGGTTTGGGTTATTATAGATAGATTAACCAAGTCTGCTCATTTTCTCCCTATTCGCGAGGACTATAAAACGGAGAAATTGGCTCGAATTTACATCAATGATATTGTTTCAAAACACGGAGTACCGGTGTCAATTATTTATGATAGGGATGGTCGTTTTGCTTCTCATTTCTGGCAGGCACTTCAAAGGGCGTTGGGTACGCAAGCATTAATAAGTACAACATATCACGCAAAGACAGATGGACAGATTGAACGAACTATCCAGACTTTGGAAGACATGTTACGGGCATGTGTTATGGATTTTGGAGGTAGTTGGGACACTCATATACCTTTGTTCGAATTCTCCTATAATAACAGTTATCACAAGAGTGTAAATTATTCGTCATTCGAGGCATTATATAGGCGTAAATGTAGATCACCAGTGATATGGAATGAAGTGGGTGAAAATCAACTAATAGGGCCTGAATTAGTCCAAGAAACTACAGAAAAGATTGTACAGATTAGGGAAAGACTGAAAACTGCTAGAAGTCGTCAAAAGAGTTACGCAGACAAAAGACGCCGACTTCTTGCGTTTGAAGTTGGAGACCGTGTGCTGCTACGAGTATCTCCATGGAAGGGTGTTGTGAGGTTCGGCAAGAGAGGAAAACTTACACCACCTTTTGTAGGACCATTCGAGATCGTTGAGCGTGTTGGTTCGGTAGCTTATCGAATGAAGTTACCTCAGGAGTTAAGTTGTGTTCACAATGTATCCCACGTTTCCAACCTTAAGAAACGCTTAGCTGAATCAGATGTTCAAACACCGTTAGAAGAAATAAGGATGGACGAGAAAATGTACTTCATTGAAGAACCAATAGAGATTGTGGATCGCCAAGTCAGGAAGCTGAAACGTAGTTGGATTCCTATCGTTAAGGTTCGTTGGGATTCACGTCGGGGTGCTGAGTTTACCTGGGAGAGCGAAGAACAGTTCAAGGCTAAGTATCCCCATTTCTTCTCATCTTCTTCCATCTCCAATTGAACTCTGAGGGACCAGAGATCCTTTAGGGCGGTCGACTGTGAGTTCTGGTATTTTCTCGGTAATTATTTTACTATTATATATTATTTTAATCATTGATAATATTTTATTCAGAATTATAAAATTATTAATATTTTATGTTTCCATATTTATTTAAATCAAAATTTTTATTTAAAAGCACCCGCGTGCATTTTTACAAAAGTTTACTTGAATCAACGGATCGAGGACCGAGGGCTAAATATTTCGACCTTAAGATGTTAATTTTTACTTGATATTAAGTCTAGACCGATAACGGGCACGGTGTTAAATCCTTGTATTTCACGTCTTATTGACGATTGTTTCAATGTTCGATGTTTTGGATGTTTTCTAATGACGTGTTAAGTCGAGTCAGGAGGCTATATTATCATTTTTATGATGCGTTTTAACTTTTGAGAAGTATTTTAATGAAACTCGAGTCCCGTGAATATTTGTAAAAAATTGACTAATAGTCATTTCCCGCTCTTTAACCAACTATTTGCTTTTTAGTCCAAAGGATTTCAAATTTGGCAAAAATAGACCCTTCACCTACCACTATATAACTCTTTTCCACTTAGAAAAACACATACAATATTGATAAAAAAAATCTCATCATCCTCCCCTTCCCTCCTTTCTTACCGTGAGCTAACACACCCCCAAAACATCCTAGATCTTTGTTTTTTAGCTTGTTTTAGCTCAAATTAATCCAAGACCCACTCTTGAAATTAAAAGGTGATTGTTTTGGTATCCATTTTATCACACATGCAACAAGTTTCAAGTTTTCTTATGATTTATGGTTGGAAAAATGTTTTAAAGATCATGCATGTGATAATCTTCAGAAGATCATGATGTTTTGATGATGAAAAGTTTGAGTTTTTGATTTTGAATTTGTTATAAATGACATGCAAGTGTTAGGATTGATATTGGGTATTTATAGGATGTTAGTTATGGTAGAAAAATGGGTAAATTGAGTTGAAAAAGTGATTTGGTATGAGTTTTGATGAGGTGGTTTAGGGCAGTAGGTTTGAGGCTGATTTTGGGTATCTTAAGTTTGAATTATTGTTGCACTAATGAGATAGTGTTGTATAGATTCGTTTGGATATAAATTAGAGCTTCTAAATCAAAATGAGGAGGAAGTTACGATAGTTTGATTATACGGGTACCGCGAGACGAGTATCGACACAATTCGAAGTTGTCGTTGATATTTGGATCGAATCACGGGGACTATAAAATGAATTTTAAAAAGAGTCAAGGGCTGTTCTAAGTTGCTAAACCTGGGGTGGTGAGTCTAATTCCAAACCAAAGTGTCGGTTTTGTAAACGAAGTTATTTAGAATGGTCAAAATGGTTTTATGAATCGAAGGTGTAAAATTGTTCGGTTTTTGTAATTCAAATATGTAACGGACAGGAGGTCTTAGAAGTAAAAACTTTTGACGAGCTTTTTAGATGACTTTCTATAGATAGTAAGTGAGTTCCTCAAGTCGTTTCATAAACTTTTAACGTGTCTAAGTAAGGTAAAACAGCTTGTACATTTAGTATACACCGACTGGGTGATTTTGAGAGCATTGTCTAGTAAAAGTAAACTTTTAGAGGTGTCTAGAAGTATCACTTGTATGGATTTTCTTTCGTGTCATAACATGGTTTATGTACTAATATAAATTCGAGTGTTTTCTAAACATTATTTTCGTATCTTCTAAACTTTCGTGTCGCTTTATCATAGGTCTTGGATGACTTAAAGTTGCTTGATTTTCCGTTGTTACTACTCAGCCCTCAAGTTCCGTGTTGATTCACCTTGTAGCTAAGGTGAGTTCATAGCCCCTTTTACTACTTATAAATTATTTCAAAACACAGGGTGAGATTATCATGTTGGAACACAATCTTTTAAAACTGTATGCTCTTTTGAAATGTATGATGCCATATGAATTCATTGATATTATTGATTTTAGTCTATAGCCTTAAGTTTTCTCTCTTGATCATGAACCGTTAATTGTCCCGTATACTTTGTGCTAAGCGCGAATGTTGTGGGTGGATCCATCGGGATTGACAATCCCCGTCTTGTATTACTTTGACACATTTCATTTGTTTATACGTGGGTATTGTGGCTAAATACTTACTAGAGGAACTTACAATGATTGTTAAGCTTCAGTTTCATGAACTAAATAGCAATAATATATACCATGACTATGGATAATGTACATAGTCACCCCCCCCCCCCCCCAATTACTCGTTTTATAAATTTTATTCTGTTCCATTACTTAGTTTCAAAAACCTATCAATATCACTCAACTTTTGTTGACGGGTTTACATGTTTTAATCTCAGGTAATAACGCTTAATATGCTTGGATGAGATCCCGCAGGATGTTGGCAGCTTGGGATTTTTGTGTTATATTTATGCTTTTGATGTAGCTAAAGTTGTCAAAATCTTCCATTTATCTTTTGGTATCTATAAAACTTTAAAACCATGATGTAAGGGTACTTTATTATGTTTTAAAACTTGTGGGACATATGCTTTAAAACTCTGATATATCATGATGTAATATATATGTTTTTTATTACGTCATTTTCGAGTCATTTATAATTCATCGTCACTTGTACCATGACGTGTTACCCCCTTGTTGCCTAGTTGTTCCATGCCTGATTTCAGGGGTATCACACATGTCGCTAGATCCGCTGTGTGCGTGCGTTATAATGACTACATGACGCGTATTATGGATCTGGTGTCGCCAGATTTAGAAATTATTTGTGTAGATATTATGATAAATATGTGTCTGCTTGTGTGATTTGTGTGTTCTTGGTTTAAAAGTGTGTAACACCCCATTTTGGAAATGGAAATATCACAGCAATTATGGCGTGTCATCAAAGCATACAAGGAAAAATGTCTAAACATTACTTGACCATAAAAGGGAAAATACCAGAATCAAACATCGGTAGTCCAACAGTAAAGCTCATCACACACAAACATAGTGTAATAAAGGAAAGGACTAAACAATGTCCAAAGCATAAGTATCATAAGAAAGGAAATGCATAAAGTAAAGATGGCTAGAAAGCTTCCAGTCCATATGCACGTACTCTTAGTTTCTACGAGCGTCCCTGAGTACCTGCCGTTTTGGGAACATAGAAAAGGAAAATGGCTGAGCAATACGCTCAGTGCACGGATGTACAATAAAGCATGAATAGGATAAGCATATAACATAATAACAACGGAAGAAAACTAAGTCCCGAGTAACCTGGTTAAGTCTTAAATAAACTGGTTTAATAGTTTGGAAGTCTTATGTTTATCTTATAAAAACTGTTTGTCATATTTTACCATTAGCCAATATAGGTCATGAAAATCCACCGTGTATGAATACTTGGAGGGGTGACCTCATCATGCAAATTAGAGGGGCTTCCTCTAATTCAATATACTGGTTTTTGGGTATGAGGGATCAGCTCCTTGTGAAGGATGCAAGGCACACACCACATTCACCATGAAATCCTGAATAAAAACATGTAACTAGGATGCACCCATACGCCCCACATGATAAATATAATATAAATGGCCAAAAGCTGAAGGGACGCCACGAGCAATCACTCCGCCGTGGTGAAGTCATAACATCAGTGCCTCTAATGTTATGGTTATGGTACCTCCATAACTAGGTGAAACTGGTCATGCATGTATATGGCTATAGGTAATCTTAATTAAACATAAGCAATCAAACACATAACTTATACTACGGGAAAACAGTTGACTACATACGGGGAATCCTAATAAGGAAAGAATGTCCATACTGAAAGGACGGGAATCCGTACCTTATGTCCAGTGAACGAAGAAGATGAACAGAGAGGAATCCTACTTCCGAATCACTAGTGCTACATAAATACATACATGAATAAGTATTTGCTTACTAAATACGTAGCTGGTTTTATGTCATGTCTTAGCTTATTTTATGTGTTCTTACCATGTTTTACTGTTTTAAAGCCTTAAACTGTGTTTATCTTATATTCTGTTTAATCTGATTAAGTATTCTTGGTATTTCATGTGTTATTATACTTACTGTGTAATAATAAGTAACTTTCCAAAAATAGCAGGTTTCCTAAAATAGAAAGTTTCCAAAAATAGAAAGTTTCCAAAAATAGAAAGTTTCCAAAAATAGAAAGTTTCCAAAAATAGAAAGTTACCAAAAATAGAAAGTTTCCAAAAATAGAAAGTTTCCAAAAATAGAAAGTTTCCAAAAATAGATTTACTGCTTAAATTAGATAAGTTTCTAAAAATAGAAAGTTTCCATAAATAGATCAGCTGCCTTAATTAAATAAGTTTCCATAAATAGATTAGCTGCCTAAAATAAATAAGTTTCTAAAAATAGAAGGTTTCCATAAATAGATTAGCTGCCTTATTTAGTTAAATTTCTAAAAATAGAAAGTTTCCATAATTAGAAATAAGCTGGTTAAATAAGCTAAGTATATAAGCCTAAGTGTTTCCATGATTATTTTCTAAGTCATATGATATAATGTATAGTTTAATAATTATTTCATGTAATTTAATTAAACTATAGGTTAAAATATTTAATTAAAGTATAACATGTTTTTAATTAAATAAAATTAAATACTTAGGTTAAAACATGTATTATTATATGTTAATAATATAACCTAAGTCATGTTAATTATTTAATTATAGTCATGGTTTTTAAATAATTAATTAATTATAAGTCTAAAATATAAAATACTTAGGTTAATTAATTTTATGATTATAATAATTAAAATAACCTAAGTCAAGTTATTAAATTAATCATATCATTTTATTAATTTAATTTTTAACATAAGATCATAAACATAAAAAAAACTAAACATACACCATGAACCGGATCTAAACAAAAAACAATGAACCGGACATGAAATCGACACCGTACCCCGAACCAACTCGGGGTACCCCGTGTCTTACTGCTGCCGTGGGACCCACACACACCAACCAAGACCGTATGGTCTTGGTGGTGGTCGGTTTGGCCAAACCGAAACCCCTTCGGGTTCGGTGCAGCTTGCGGCCAAAACAAACACCCCTTAAAACATACTTTTGATTTTATTTAAACCCTAAATCATGTTAGATCCATGTTTATTTATTAGGTTTTTGTAAAAACATAACATGTTCTTGATTTATAAAAAGATAAAATCAAAAGAAAAGGTTTAGAAAGGATTTACCGAATTCGCGGATCAAAAGGATGAAGAACAAACACGATCAACCACTAAAATTCCAAGATCCAAGATCACAAACCACCTCCTTGTGGTGGTTGTAGGGTGGCGGCACAAAGAAGACAAGGGAAGAGGGGTTTTAGGTTTTTCTAAAAATCTTCTGTAAAAACTAAATGAGTAGTGAAAAATTATTAACCCCCCTTTTGTAAAATTTGACAAATGGGCTTGGCCCATTTGTCCTTGTAGCCGCGGGTAGGGGCCCCACTTGGGGTACCCGTACCTTTTTCCGTGTCTCGTGGTTAAGTTATACGTTTGTGATTATTTGTGTTCGTGTTTTAAGTGTTCTCGTTACGTAAATACCGTGACCTAATATATTTAATTACGCTCGTAATAAATATATATACGTAATTAATAATAGTTCGTGTTTTAATTACGTTCATGATTTCATGATCGCATGTTCGTGATTAATTATTGTCAAATAATTATTACGTGCTCGTGTATAGTAAATACTTATCGTGCTCTAACACGTACGTAATACTTAAAATCCTAACACGTAATCGTAATTATGCTATATTAGGAAAGTTTAAATCTAGTACGTACGATCTTAAGGGTACTATTCATGGTAAAAGCATGCGGGTTTTACAACTCTTCCCCCTAAAAAGAATAATTCGTCCCCGAATTATAGATAAAGTAAACTTGAAAAGAAGAACATACCCGAATTCAAAATATGAAATGAGGGTAAGAAGCTCGGATAGACTCCTCTGTTTCCCAAGTGGCTTCCCGCTCGGTATGATCCCTCCATAGAATTTTGACGAATGGAATCGTCTTCTTTCTCATGACTCGTTCTTGTCTGTCAAGAACTCGTTCGGGTTCTTCTATAAAAGTGAGATCTTCACGTATCTGTTCCAGTGGATACTGAACCATGTGAAGGGGATGATACTGGTACCCTCTTAGTAAGGACACATGAAACACATTGTGCACATGCGAGAGCTGCGGAGGTAACGCCAATCGGTAAGATACTTCACCGACTCGTTCAATGATATCAAACGGTCCGATGAAACGAGGACCGAGCTTCCCTTTAATCCCGAAGCGTCTAACACCACGTGCCGGCGAAACCTTAAGGAAGACGTGATCTCCTACGTTAAAGTGTATATCTCTACGATGCTTATCGGCGTAACTCTTCTGACGTGACCGTGCCTCCTGAATTTTCTGCTTAGCTACTGCGATCTTCTCATTGGTCATCTCTATGATTTCTGGTCCTTCAAGTGTTCGCTCGCCAACCTGATCCCAGTAGATTGGGGCGCGACACTTTCTGCCATACAACATCTCAAATGGGGCACACTTGATACTTGCGTGCCAACTATTGTTATATGCAAACTCCACCAAACAGATGTAATCGTCCCAATCACCCGTCCATTCCAACGCACATGACCTCAACATATCTTCCAACGTCTGAATGGTTCGCTCCGACTGTCCGTCCGTTTGAGGATGAAAAGCCGTGCTAAGCTTAAGTTGTGTACCCCAAGCTTTTTGCAGACTTTTCCAAAAGCGCGAAGTGACTCGAGGATCTCTGTCTGAGACGATGCTGGATGGTGCACCGTGGAGTCTCATGATCTCTCTTCTATACGTATCTGCGAGTTTACTTACCGGATCTTCCTTGCAGATCGGTAAGAAATGAGCTGATTTGGTAAGTCGATCTACGATAACCCAAATTGCATCGTGCTTCCTCTTGGTAGGCGGAAGACCGGTAACAAAATCCATGGTGATTTTGTCCCACTTCCACTCTGGAATATCTAACGGTTGAAGGAGACCGCCAGATCGCTGTTGCTCGATCTTAACCTGCTGGCAGGTAAGACATTTGGAGACGTAAGTGGCCACATCCTGTTTCATACCACTCCACCAAAAGTACTGATTGATGTCATGGTACATCTTAGTCGAACCAGGATGTATAGAGAATGGGGAGCTATGAGCTTCAGCTAACAAAGCTTCCCGGAGTTCTTGGTTATCAGGAACACAAAGTCTCGTGCCCTGCCATACGATACCATCTGCATCTACTCTGAATTCTGTCTTCTTCTCCATATTCTGTACTATCACCCATATTTATCCGTCATCCTTCTGAGCTTCCTTGATCTTAGATAGTAACTCAGGTTCTACTCTAAGATTAGCCCAGTAACCGTGCTGTCCACGTACCATGATCTCGATGTCTAGTCGCTCCAAGTCTCTGATGATTTCCTCTTTGATTTTAATGCCGTTGATCATTCTGGACTTCCTGCTAAGAGCATCTGCTACTACATTTTCCTTTCCGGGATGATACTGTAGATTAATGTCATAATCCTTCAACAGCTCTAACCATCTCCTCTGTCTCATGTTCAATTCACGCTGAGTGAAGATATACTTCAAGCTCTTGTGGTCCGTGAAAATGTCACATGATTCTCCATATAAGTAGTGCCTCCATATCTTCAATGCAAACACGACTGCAGACCGTCCGGGTATGACTTGTACAGACCGTCCGGGTATGAACCCATTATGAATGTACTCTGGTGCATTAACATCACCGAAGATAACTCGATATGAATGGCAGTCTATGGTAGCATGATGCTCGGATAGCCAATCCATGCCCAAAATCATGTCGAAGTCATTCATGTCCAGCGGAAGTGCGTCGACAGGTCGAACCTTATCGTCAAATTCTAGGGGAAGACTCTTGTATACATGGGTGATTAATACAGAGTCCCTCAAAGGCGTGGAAATAGTAAGCCTATTTTCTAGTGGCAAGGGAGGCATCCTAATGTTCTTAGCATAAGCAGTGGAAATAACCGAGTGAGTAGCACCCGTATTGAAAAGAACACATGCAGCTTGACCATACATATACAAGATTCCAGTGATGGTACCTGTAGACTTGTTGGCCTGGTCTCGAGATGTCGTATTGACACGCCCGGCAGCAGGAGGCGGCTTGGTATCAGCATGTCCCGATGTACCCTCCATCTCGCCCTTACGGCAATCCTTCATAATATGGCCAGGAAGACCACACTTGAAGCACGCATCAGTATTACGACGACATGGTCCTGGGTGCCTACGGTGGCAAGTAGAGCAAAGAGGATGAGTGTATCCTCCAGCAGGTGCTCTGGCTGGCTGAGAACCAGTGATAGCTGGACGGCTAGGCTGCGAACCTCTCTGGTTCTGGTCCCTACCGTTTCCATGGTTCCTGCTGCTGTTGGAGTGCCCAGCGTTGTTACGGTAATTATCATTACCGCCACACCTATCCGTAGCAGAACGGTCGTTAGTCTGACCGTTTCCCTTGGGCTGATGAGGCTGCTGCTGAGTAGCCGGCTGAGACCGGTCCCCAGTTTTCTGCCTCTTGTCGGGTCTTTCAGCTTCCCCGAACTCATCTCTCTCCTGCAGCATCTCCAGTTTTCGTGCTGCATCGGCCACTTGTGCTACAGTGTTGAACGTAGCACACACCAGATTGTTTGCGACCGATGTGCGAAGAGCCCATCTAAAGTGATGTGCCTGCTCTTCAGGAGTACCTGCTGCCGCACCAAGGAAACCAGCCAAGCGAAGAAAGCGCTGCATAAACTCGTTGCTATTCTCCCCAGCTCTCTGTCGGATCCCATGGTACTCTCTCTTGAGCTTGTCCTGCTCAGCCTTGGGTAAGAACTGCTCCATCACCCTGTCCTTGAACTGAGCCCAAGTCAAACCAGCAACCCACTCGTAACCACCTTCAGACTGCATCAATGCTAACCACCAGTTGAGTACATCGCCTTCGAACCGATAGCATGCCAACCTCGCCTTGTATGCGGGGTCACAGCCCATAGCGTTGAAAATCTTCTCGATGTGTGCCAACCAGCTTTCAGCATCGCTGGGGCTATCTGTCTTTTCAAAAGCTCGAGGGCAGAGCTTGTTGAATCTCTCCAGCCATACTGCTAATGTCACTGGAGGAGGAGGAGGAGGAGGTGCCTGATTATGCTGCTGATTGTTGGCAGCTTGAACTTCAGCCCTGATGTCATTCCTTAGTTGAGGAAGCAAGGCTTGCATGGCAGCCTGAATTGCAGCATTGAGCTGCTCCTGTTCGCGTGTGAGAACCATCTGACAGTATAACATAAAACATATGATTAAACATATCAAAACATAAAATATATATATACATGAAAAAAATTTATACTAAAATTTCACGAGAAAAATTTTATGCAAGAAAATTTTGTGTATGTATGCATGATGCAGTTTTATGAAAACTTTTGTATGCTCGAGAGTGAACGCCTCTGGTCAGTTCACCCAAAACAAAAGACATAGCGAGGGGACGCCTATGGGTCGGTCCCAAATCTAAAAGTTTCGATAAAACACATGCGACTAAATAGGGCCAGTCATGTACCAACCATTACTTAGTCAAAAATCTGCGACAATGACATGTATATGTATGCTTAAAAATGATGAATGCATGAAAACAACTGTTAGTTCTAGGAAGACCGTAGTGACTACCCACTAATCACAGGTCATATTTGAGAGCCTACAGGTCGAAGCCTTGTCTCTGATACCATAATTGTAACACCCCATTTTGGAAATGGAAATATCACAACAATTATGGCGTGTCATCAAAGCATACAAGGAAAAATGTCTAAACATTACTTGACCATAAAAGGGAAAATACCAGAATCAAACATCGGTAGTCCAACAGTAAAGCTCATCACACACAAACATAGTGTAATAAAGGAACGGACTAAACAATGTCCAAAGCATAAGTATCATAAGAAAGGAAATGCATAAAGTAAAGAAGGCTAGAAATCTTCCAGTCCATATGCACGTACTCTTAGTGTCTACGAGCGTCCCTGAGTACCTGCCGTTTTGGGAACATAGAAAAGGAAAACGACTGAGCAATACGCTCAGTGCACGGATGTACAATAAAGCATGAATAGGATAAGCATATAACAGCGGAAGAAAACTAAGTCCCGAGTAACCTGGTTAAGTCTTAAATAAACTGGTTTAATAGTTTGAAAGTCTTATGTTTATCTTATAAAAACTGTTTGTCATATTTTACCATTAGCCAATATAGGTCATGAAAATCCACCGTGCATGAATACTTGGAGGGGTGACCTTATCATGCAAATTAGAGGGGCTGCCTCTAATTTAATATACTGGTTTTTCGGTAGGAGGGATCAACTCCTTGTGAAGGATGCAAGGCACACACCACATTCACCATGAAATCCTGAATAAAAACATGTTACTAGGATGCACCCATACGCCCCACATGATAAATATAATATAAATGGCCAAAAGCTGAAGGGACGCCATGAGCAATCACTCCGCCGTGGGGAAGTCATAACATCAGTGCCTCTAATGTTATGGTTATGGTACCTCCATAACTAGGTGAAACTGGTCATGCATGTATATGGCTATAGGTAATCTTAATTAAACATAAGCAATCAAACACATAACTTATACTACGGGAAAACAGTTGGCTGCATACGGGGAATCCTAATAAGGAAAGAATGTCCATACTGAAAGGACGGGAATCCGTACCTTATGTCCAGTGAACGAAGAAGATGAACAGAGAGGAATCCTACTTCCGAATCACTAGTGCTACATAAATACATACATTAATAAGTATCTGCTTACTAAATACGTAGCTGGTTGTATGTCATGTCTTAGCTTATTTTATGTGTTCTTACCATGTTTTACTGTTTTAAAGCCTTAAACTGTGTTTATCTTATATTCTGTTGAATCTGATTAAGTATTCTTCGTATTTCATGTGTTATTATACTTACTGTGTAATAATAAGTAACTTTCCAAAAATAGCAGGTTTCTTAAAATAGAAAGTTCCAAAAATAGAAAGTTTCCAAAAATAGAAAGTTTTCAAAAATAGAAAGTTTCCAAAAATAGAAAGTTACCAAAAATAGAAAGTTACCAAAAATAGAAAGTTTCCAAAAATAGAAAGTTTCCAAAAATAAAAAGTTTCCAAAAATAGATTTACTGCTTAAATTAGATAAGTTTCTAAAAATAGAAAGTTTCCATAAATAGATCAGCTGTCTTAGTTAAATAAGTTTCCATAAATAGATTAGCTGCCTGAAATAAATAAGTTTCTAAAAATAGAAGGTTTCCATAAATAGATTAGCTGCCTTATTTAATTAAGTTTCTAAAAATAGAAAGTTTCTATAATTAGAAATAAGCTGGTTAAATAAGCTAAGTATATAAGCCTAAGTGTTTCCATGATTATTTTCTAAGTCATATGATATAATGTATAGTTTAATAATTATTTCATGTAATTTAACTAAACTATAGGTTAAAATATTTAATTAAAGTATAACATGTTTTTAATTAAATAAAATTAAATACTTAGGTTAAAACATGTATTATTATATATTAATAATATAACCTAAGTCATGTTAATTAATTAATTATAGTCATGGTTTTTAAATAATTAATTAATTATAAGTCTAAAATATAAAATACTTAGGTTAATTAATTTCATGATTATAATAATTAAAATAACCTAAGTCATGTTATTAAATTAATCATATCATTTTATTAATTTTAATTTTTAACATAAGATCATAAACATAAAAAAAACTAAACATACACCATGAACCGGATCTAAACTAAAAACAATGAACCGGACATGAAATCGACACCGTACCCCGAACCAACTCGGGGTACCCCGTGTCTTACTGCTGCCGTGGGACCCACACACACCAACCAAGACCGTATGGTCTTGGTGGTGGTCGGTTTGGCCAAACCGAAACCCCTTCGGGTTCGGTGCAGCCTGCGGCCAAAACAAACACCCCTTAAAACATACTTTTGATTTTATTTAAACCCCAAATCATGTTAGATCCATGTTTATTTATTAGGTTTTTGTAAAAAAATAACATGTTCTTGATTTATAAAAAGATCAAATCAAAAGAAAAGGTTTAAAAAGGATTTACCGAATTCGTGGATCAAAAGGATGAAGAACAAACACGATCAACCACTAAAATTCCAAGATCCAAGATCACAAACCACCTCCTTGTGGTGGTTGTAGGGTGGCGGCACAAAGAAGACAAGGGAAGAGGGTTTTTAGGTTTTTCTAAAAATCTTCTGTAAAAACTAAATGAGTAGTGAAAAATTATTAACCCCCCTTTAGTAAAATTTGACAAATGGGCTTGGCCCATTTGTCCTTGTAGCCGCGGGTAGGGGCCCCACTTGGGGTACCCGTACCTTTTTTCGTGTCTCGTGGTTAAGTTATACGTTTGTGATTATTTGTGTTCGTGTTTTAAGTGTTCTCGTTACGTGAATACCGTGACCTAATATATTTAATTACGCTCGTAATAAATATATATACGTAATTAATAATAGTTCGTGTTTTAATTACGTTCATGATTTCATGATCGCATGTTCGTGATTAATTATTGTCAAATAATTATTACGTGCTCGTGTATAGTAAATACTTATCGTGTTCTAACACGTACGTAATACGTAAAATCCTAACACGTAATCGTAATTATGCTATATTAGGAAAGTTTAAATCTAGTACATACGATCTTAAGGGTACTATTCATGGTAAAAGCATGCGGGTTTTACAAAGTGTGTGGTGATGAATATGGTTAAACCTAGAAAATATGTGGGTTTAATGACTTTAACCCAGAAAAAAATAAGATGCTACGTAGTATTTTTATTTTGGAAGAAAAAAAAATGAAACTGGAGAAAGTAAACAAGATGTCATAGAAGATCTGGTCAAGATCATTCAGGGTTATGGTTCACCAAAATTTTTGCTAATATGTTTTGTTAGATTAAAAAAGTAAGTTAGAGTTTTGTATTGTTGTGGTTTTGTATTGGCTTAGTTTTGTTTGTTCTTAAGATCAAAATACATACCTTGATTGTTCTGGCAAGGAGGAGTTGTGGACAAATTGTGATGAACTCATATGTTTGAAACAAAGCAATTGATGATAAATGAAAGTGTGGCTAGTATTTTAGTTTGAAACAAAGTAGTTGTGGGTAAATAATATTATTAATAATTTTATTTTATATTAATAATAATAATATTATTATCAATTAGACTTTATTATTATAATTATTATTCTTAAGTTTTTTATAATTATTATTATTTAAGTTTTTTTATTATCATCATAATTAAAGAGGGGTTATTTTAGTCATTGCATATAACTATCTAAGGGTATTTTAGTCGTTTTATGTTATTTTAACAGTCAACGTTAGTCAAACTAACGTTTGGGATCAAAAGTGTTACGGATCGACCAAAATAGGACTGGACCCGTTACTTTTCAAACTCTTGGACTAAAACCGTTACACTCGGCAAACTATAAGGACCAAAACGGTAGTTAACTCCTTAATTTATTTTCTTTTTCACACCCTCGTCTTATATCTCGTGGTATTAGTGTTAAGAAACCACTTAACTTTTCAATCGCGTTAATGTTCGTCTCTCTTTCGCCACTTGGGTTAATATAGTTGAGTATCGCTTTTAAAAACTAAATAAATGAATAAACAAACTAGTTGTTTGGTCGGCCGTTGGAATTCAACGAGATTTTTCTAGGCTTTTCCTCTTTTTAAGCAGCTTAAAAACTAATTAAGTGAATAAAAAACTAGTTGTTAGGCTGGCCATTGAAATGCAACGAGCAATTTGGGTTTTACTCTTTTTATGCAGCACCATGAGTTTTGAGTTCGAAATGGTGTAGGGGTGAGAGTGTCATAGCACTAAAATGATGTAGTTAAATGGGTCTCTTTAATACTCTCAATTTCGGATAGTAGCAGAAGGCTCATTGGGAGTATTACTTCATAATCGAAAGAACATGTACAAAGAGAACAACTCAAAAAGAGGCGTTTTAAAAGTTTAACCATTCGATAATTATAAGAACTAGTAATAATAATAGTTGATGATATCTTTGTTGTTGATTTTGTCGGCAGAGACATAGAGTAGAGATGTGTTATCAAACTTTTTGCTATTATCTATAAGTAAATAGGTTGCACTTTCTTTTTAGACAGATGCAAGTTGATATTAAAACGTGTCCATCATTAGGAGAATTTATATGAAAATTGTTTAGTAGAGTTACATCTCATGCTTGACGCAATAGGTGTTCGGATTAGAAGGGTTTATTAATTTTATTTTTTTACACAATATGATAAAACGGGTATTATTGACACTTGATATTTTAAAAGTCACGTGATTTAAAAGTGACACGTAAGACGCGAAAAATAAACGCTCAATATGAATAAAAACATAAAGTTGATATTTTGACCAAATAGTATAGACTAGTAACTTATAAAATGCTAACGTGTTATACAAACGAATGACGCTTAATGTTTCAATGTAAAATACGATTAATGCACGTAATCCGATAACATTAAAACAACGAAAATAAAAATATTTTTATGTCGTAACAAGATTGTTTACGGACGATGACAGACGTATACCTTTCTAGTTAAACGAGAATTCAATATATTTCATAAAAGAAACACGATAAATAAAATTCGGATTATAATTATTGATCCGAAAATTCGAATTGCTACAACCTCCACGTCGGAATGACGTCGGTGGTATGTTTTGATACTCAATGCTCTAAGGTTATGTTTTCATAATCGAGTTGGACATCAAACCGATTTTACTAGTGATGTGCGTTGTTCGCAAACCTAAGTTTTACTTCCCCTAAGCAGTATACGTAACCGTTGTAGTGCAGTTAGGCAAGGGCTCATGGTTAATATCATTCTGTAGCTTAATAATGTGGGAGGTTCCTTTCGAACGTATAAAGGTCTAGAGGTGGGAGAGATGATTCTTTTTGTATTTTATATTTTTATTAAAAGCAATAAACTATCACTTTTTAAGAGGTTGTTTATTTAATTACTACTAATTACTAAACAACTTGTGAGAATTCTTATGGTTATACAAATGTGTTCAAATAATCATGCATAACTTCTCATGTTGTTCTTCTTACTATTTATAATCTATTACACCTTGACAATTAAACGTGTAAGTGTTCTCCTTAAGCGTTTGCCTTCTAGCATATTGATATGATGACATTTACTAGATTAATGTCACACCCCACCATGGCGGAATATGGGGCGTGACGTATGGATATCATTATAACAATAGCGTGTCTATAGAGAGAACTATATGAAATAAAAATGTCATAAAAAGGTGACACAATGTCATGACAATATCTCTAACAATGCAGACGTCAATGTAAGTAGGTAACATGCCTACCTCTTACCAAAGACATTCAAATAACACACATCAAACATGTAGGTGTATACAAAGTATCACGTATTCAAACATTAAATAAAGACTAAGAGGAAAGGAATTCCTCCTAATGCAATCCTAGCAGCCTCTAGACTCTAACCACTTCTAACATCATCCTTCTCAACTATCCCACCTGAAAATGACACTAAAATCTGTCAACATAAAGTTGGTGATAACATAGGTTTAAGTTATCAAAACATCTTAAGAAACTTTGTCAACCACTGTAAATAAGTTAAAGAAAACAAGTTAAAGCAATGGACCATAATGTGATAATCATGTTACATACAACTACAAACAAAGCACAATTATATCAGTCAAGAACACTGATGTAGAGTTTTTACTACCCTTTAGGAAAAGAGAGCAAAATAGGGAAAGTATTAAGTGTCGGTTTAGGAAAACCAAGCACTAATGACCAATGTGGTTCAAGTTCGTTTCCCAAGGAGGCTTGGTGTGTGTGTTAAGAGATGATTAATGATGTGATTATGATTATGATAAAAGAAACTAGAAATGAGATTAGAAGAGAATGACGGTTACGATGACGAATTACACTAAAACGATTAGTCGTACACGTAAAACCGTAAAAAGTGACAAAATTAAAAAATTTTCCTAAAAATTCCTAGAAAATTGAAATAAATCCTAAATAATGTAATTAGAGTTTACAAAAAATCAAAAATCACTCAAACCTTTTATTTAATTAAATAATAATTTTTTAATGCTAATTAAAACCCAAAAAATCAATTTAATTAACAAAAAGCCCAAAATGAGATTTTTTCAATTGTAAACCTCTAAAATGACTTAACTAAATTTAAAACTATTTTTTAAAATTTTAAAATGAATTAAAACTATATAAAAACAATTAAAAAATCTTAAAACTTAAAATAATTATAAAAATTAATCTAAGGACGAAAAAAATATTCCAAAAATTGTAAAATTCCTAACTTAATGTATTTAACCTAAGAAAAATATAAAAACTTGAAAAATCTAAATTTTAATTTTTAATAATAAAATAATAATAAAATAATATTAAAAATCCAAAATTTATAAAAAATTCTATAAACTTGCAAACTAGTTTAATTTAACCTAATAAACTCCGAAATGAAGTTAAAATTACCTAAATACCCCCAATGGGCCTAGAATGGGCCAAAAGTCCTAACAGTTAGCTTAATGGGCTTTTTAAGGCCCAATAAGAAAAATGTTGTTCAAATAAGCCCAAAAACTCCTATCTGACTCAAAATTTGATTTTAAAGACAAACTCTGCAGGCCCAAAAGCTGAAAATGAGTATAAGCTAGCTTATTTCAAAGCAGCTTATTCTTAATGGGCTTTTTGGCCCATTAAGCTATAAGCTGATGCCATAAGCTCAAATTCGACACACAAGCTTCTTTTGAGTTACTTAAGAGTTCTGGATAAAAAGAAATTTGAAATAAGCACAAGGAATAAGCCTGAAAAAGCAATAAGCTATCTTCACAAAACGACAAAATAGTCGTTTTCGAGTTCTAGGCCACCCCAAGAGCTGATTCAAGTTTCAAAATCTTTTAAATGACTTAACTAAGCTTAATCAAAAAAAAGTTTTCAAATGAGCCCACTTAATAAGCTGGAATAAGCAGATAAGCACTTAATTAAAAGTCAACTTTATGAGTTTTCTAGCAAAAAGTCATAGTCAAGGTCTGATAAGCTCCAGTTCAATCAAATGGGTCAAATGAGGAAGATTGATCACAAAAAATAAGTTGTTGCAGGTCTGGATAAGCCAATATGGCTTATTAATAAGCTGGATCAAAATTAACACTAGCAGGGGCTAGTTTTGGGTGTTGAGCAGTGGAAACTTTTTCCACTGCTTGACTTTCTTGACTATTTGTCTTTAGTGACTTTTTTGTGGATTCAAGTTTCACAAAGGCACCCAAATGATTAGTTAATCATAAGGAGTCAATAGCAATCACAAAAACACAATCACAATCAGCCAATTAGTACAGTTAATTCAAAACATCACCAGATCTAGCCTAGACATGAACAATAAGCAGTTATGTACTTATAAGCTGTTTAAGCAAATTTTAGCCAACCAAATTGCACCAAGAGCATACACAAGCTATAATAAACTCAAATGAACAAGTTTAAACAGGTTTCATGCAATGGTACAAGGCCTAAATCAAGATTCAAGCACAATAAGGTTATTGATGAACACTAACAAGCAGATTTTTACTTTTGCTGATATACTTGACCAACAAGCCAAATTCAAACACTCAAATCTCTTAGATAGGTTATGAAAACTTTGATCTAACAACTTTTATCCCTAAACATGCATATTCTCTAAGTATTACCAAAATTTTAGGTCAAAATCAGTCAACATCAATAAGTTATAGCACAATCTTTGATTCAAGGTTTCAAACCCAATAACTTGCAGGTTTTAGTTCTCAACTAAGTAAATAACTGATAACAAGCATAAACAACAACTTTCAACAACACAATAGCAACCTATGATCTTAAACAGATAATCCCAAACACCCCTTATCTTTTTCAAATCAGTTTTAAACAAGTGTAAGTGTATTCCAAGACTACTCAAGCCCAATCAAACACATTAACAAGTATAACATGCAGTATCAAGCAAGATTAGACCACAAATTCAGCAAGAACACAAGTAGAACACAAAATCACCAAAAATCAATATTTTAAGCAGATTTTGAGTAGAAAGGTGCAAACCTTATGGATGTACATCCACACCCATGAATTTTGAGCTTATGTGCTAGCAAGAACAAGCACAAGCTTCCACACAAACTCCTGCTAAGATTCAACAAGGTTAGAAGCAATTATATAAAAACAGTAAAGTGACAAAGCCTTGATTAATGCAACTCTTGTACCCCACACTTGATTATCCCCAAGTTATAATCTTCACAACACCTTGATATCACAATATCAGGGTGCTATGATCAGCTTTATTGCCCAAGAATTCCAAGGTGTACCAAGAAACTTAGCAAAATATCAAGATTATAGGAAAATGTGCAAACTTTTGCACACTCCTTGTAAAAACATTTTGAGGTTCAGGTTTTAGAAAACAATAAACATAAACAAGCAGTAAAGATGATTGGCACTTGACTTTTCTTCAAAGATTCAAACACAATTTATTCAATATGAAACTGGATTTACAGAACTTTGAACAAAGAAAAATTCAAGAATAAACTGAAAACTAATGAGTCTTATGCCTTTTATAGGCTACAAGTGATGTCTAGGAACAATAAAAATGTAAACCCTAATGCAGTAGAAGTCCCAAAGTTCCCCTTGTCTTGTTTGAATATCTTGGCATCATGTGAAGAGAATTGGCTGTTTGTGTGAGGTGTCAACGCTGCAGTTGTGATCAAAGGCTTATAAGAAAGCTTAGGATTGAAGCCAAATCTTGGGCGTTGGATTCATTGGCCATTTTGGCATTTTCCCCAAAGGTGGTATAGCAGGGTTTATCATGTGAGCTATTGAGTGACGTGGCCAAGGGTTTAAGGGTGGGGTTATGTTTAGCTTCACCTTAATCATAAATCTGGAATGAATTAAGGGATAACATCAAGTAATTAGCAAAAGCCCAAATTTGCTTATGAACAGGAAGAACACCGGTTTGATCTTTATTTGTGTTTAAAAGTGTTGTTTAGCGCATAAATAACTAATTAAATAATTAGTTAGTTACGGCTGGTGAGTGGGATGGTGATGTGGAGCCAGGGTGAGCTCCCATTGGTTGGTTTTTGATAGTGGGGCACGTGTCCTCCTCCCATAGGTCTAGGTAAGATATGTTGTCTGCCCAATTTAACCCTTCATCTTTCAAACTCCTTTCATTTGCAAATAAACTGGCTAAAACTTGATTCCCTTTGTATTTGAAGTTTCCAACTTCACACTTTTGCCCCGAATAATTTTGTAAAGTATTTTCAGGGGTATTTCTTACTAATTCTTGATTTTTGAAGGGTTGTTTTGGCATTTTATTCATTGATAATGGTCTTGATTTGTTTGTTTGACTTCTTGGAGGACTGAATTTGCCAAGTCATGATTAATGAGGGACCATTTTTGCCATTTCTTCAAAGTTAAGGATCCTTTTGGTAATTTTGACATTTTTAAAGGACCAAACTTGTAATTTCTTGTAACTTGAAGTCCTTCATGGTATGTTTGACTTTGAGGAGGACTAATATTGACAATTTAGTTTTGTTGAGGGACTAAAATTGCCAATTCTTCAAAGTGGAGGGCCCTTTTTGTAATATTGACAAACATTAGGGACCAATCTTGTAATTATGAAGATACAAGGGTTTAAAGTGTCAATTATTCAATATTGGAGGACCCTTCTTGCATAATCTTCAAATCTTCAAGGGTTTTCTTTGGAAAATCTTCATTAGGGCTTGGTTCAATGTGCGGCTTCGTTTCCTGTGTTCGTTTTTGCATGATTATTGTGATCTTTTGTCATTTTCTCAATATTCGTACCTAAAATACACAAGCAAAAAACACAAGCATATATTTGGCCATTTTTATGTTATTTTATGCATTTAAAGCCCTTTTTGGACGATGAGACTATGTATAAAAGCAGTCTCATCAAACACACAATAAGAATAATGCACCACACTATCCGGATCTTTCCCACACCACTAGTGGAAGATGAACCATATCCCCGTCGAGATATCTTGCCTCCAAGGAGAAGATATACAGAACCAAGAACTCAGGACGGATCGTGACCCACGCTCCACACACTTCACAACTGGTCCCATAGACGCCCATACATCTATGTACCATACCAAAACATAACCTAATCAAGATTCTCATATCAAAACACATATCAAAACACATAACGAAACACATAAGCACGCATGTCAGACAATAACAAATCTATGTCTAAACATTTACAAAAATATAGTACCAAAACATTTTAAGAACACCACATGTAAAACCCGCATTAAAATACTAGGAACAGTACACATGAACAGTGAACACACGAAAATACGATAAAATTTAAACTTTCAATTTATAATATATTTCACGTGTCACGATAATAAATAAGATGTACTTACGTATGTATATTATAAATGTGTTACGTTCACGATAATTAAACACGAATGATCACGAATATTTTAACTTAACAAAAGTTATGGGTTTCCCTTTTGGGCTTAAGGGTGTCGCGGCTAAGAGCAAGAAACAAAAGGGATTGGGCCTTTTTGCCCATGACCCATGACTAGTTTATGTTTAATGAAAAACACAGGGAACTATTAGTCATATTTCAGGTTACAGAAAAAGTTCACCCCTGCCTCCTTCTTCCTCCTTGCCGTCGGCCATAGATCACCACCAAGAACGAACCGAACGATTTTGCTACTTGATTCATTGTGTGTACGCGTTCGTGATCATAACCTTTTCTTTCATGCATTCGGTATAATCAAAACCTTTCTTTTCTTATTAACCCTTTAATGAATTCATGACATTAACTTAATTAATCTTAAAAATAAATCAAGAAAACATGTGGGATTAATTAAAACATGATTAAAAGGGGGTGTTTTGGTGTTTGTTGTTCGGCCGAGACACAACCGAGACCACAAGGGGGTCTCGGCTTATGTTAATCACCACCACCGAGACCACTTAGGGTCTCCGCTTGGTTGGTTTGGCTCAGACGCAGGCAAGGGAACCCGACGCGAGGTCAGGGTATGGTGTTGGTTTGGATCGAGTGTCAACCGAGACCAATAGGGTCTCGGATGGACTTTTGTTTTGGACAGTGGGAACTAGACAACAAAAACAGTGGGAACCGGTCACGAACCAGTGTGAACTGGCTGTGAACCGGTGTGTACCGGGCTCGGGCGGCGTCTAGTCGTGGCTTGGCAGTGGGTACACGACTCGGACAATGGAAACTGGCTAGGCCGGGTGGCCACTGTCAAGAGTGTTTGGTTCGGCTTATTTATGACACACGGGTACGGGCTCGGGTTAATTTTAAATCACGGGTTCAGGTTTCGGGAAGTATTAAAAATTAAAAAATATGTTTAATTAAATTATTTCCTAGACTATTTAATTTAATTAAATGCATGACTTAGGTTAAATATTAAAATTAATATTTCATGTATAACCTAAATTATTTGACTTAGTTTAATTTAATTAAAACATGTATTTTTAATTAAATTCTTATAATGTATAGTTTAATTAATTAACCAAGTTATTTAATTAATAAGCTATAATACTTAAACCATGACTTGTATTTTACTAATTATACTTTACTTGACGTTAATAATCCAGCTTATTTCTAGTTATGGAAACTTACTATTCTTGGAAACTTTCTATTTTTAGAAACTTACTATTTATGGAGACCTGCTATTTTAAGAAAGTTACTTAGTATTACAATACAAGTATTATAATACCATACTACATGAATAATAAACAACAGAATAAAGGAATAACTACAGATTAATACTTTAAACAGTAAAACATGACATGACATGAATAATAAGCTAAGAACACACAGAACCAATAAAACAATGTAATTCAGACAACTCATACACGTTCCCATTCTTATGTAGTATTATCCGTCAAGGTGGAGTAGGTTCTTCAGTGTTTCCGTTAGCTTCTACTGGCCACAAGGTACGGATTTCCCGTCCTTCAGTAAGGACAACCTCTTCCTTTGTTAGGTTTTCCCGTATGCAGGCAACTGTTTTCCCCGGTAGTTACAGATTAAATGCTGATTTTTATTAGTTACCTTAGCGATATACATGCATGCCAGTTTCACCAAGTTATTGAGGTATCATAACCATAATACTAGAGGCACTAGTGTTATGACTTCACCACGGCGGAGTGATAGCTCATGGCGTCCCTTCCAGTTTATTTAGCCTTTATTATTATATTATCATGTGAGGCGTATTGGTGCATCCTAGTTACAGTGACAGTCAGGATTTCATGGTGAATGTGGTGTGTGCCTTAAGGAGCTAATCCCTCCTACCCATTACCATTTAATTAGAGGCATCCCCTCTAATTTGCATGACGAGGTCACCCCTCTAAGTATTCATGCACGTTGTTGACCTCATGACCTATATTGGCTTTTGGTATATTAAACTAATACAGATTTTCATAAGTAACATAAGCTATGTTTTTAGAACTAAAACCCGTAAACATGACATACATCTAGGTTTCTCGAGACTTATTAATTTCCGCTGCTTTTCATGCCTTAAATGCTCTTATATGCTTTCATTGCTTTATGTTTCTATGCTTTATTGTATATCCGTGCACTGGGCTTTATGCTCAGCCGTTTTCCATTTCCATGTTCCCAAATGGCAGGTACCCAAGGTCGCAAGTAGGATCTCAAGAGTATGCGCATTCGGATGGAATCTATCCAGCCTATTTTACCTTATGCATTTATTCCTACTTTCTCATACTTTACTTCATTTGGACATTGTTTAGTCCTTTCATTTACAGTACTTATATTTGCTTGTGTGTGAGTTACTTAGACTATCGATGTTTGATTCCGGTATTTCTATTTATGGTCATGAATGTTTAGACATTTACCTTGCATGCTTTGATGACACGCCATATTTTAATGTAGTGATGTAGTAGTTTTTGTACCTTTTAGGAAAAGGATGACAAATTAGGGCAAGTATGCACGACGATTTAGGAAAACCGTGTGTGAATGACCCTAAAAGTGAGTTCGTTCTCGAGGAGGCTAGTGCGTTGTGTTAAGAGATGGTTTTGATTTGTGATATTATGATTGAAAAATAAAGAAAGAAATGAGATTAGAAAAGGAAGACGGTTACGAAGACGGATCGAGCTAAGACGAAAAGGCGTTCACGTAAAACCGTAAAAACGACAAAATTAAAAATTTTAAACCTAAAAATTAATTAAAAGCTAAAATAAGTCTAAAATAATATAAATAAGAATAAAAATCCAATAAAAATATTTAAAAACCTTTTATTAATTAAATATCCAATTTTAAATGCTAATTAAAGCCCTAAAATTAAATATAATTAATCAAAATGTCCAAAATATTATTTTATTGAACTAATAACTTACTTATATTATCTAAAGACTAAAAAGTATTTTTTCTAATTTTTAAAAACTATTTTTCTATTTTTAATTCACTAAAAACTATTTTAAAACTAAAATAATTATAAAAAATAATAAAATAATGCTAAAAATAAGTTGACACTTCTAAAAATCCTAATTTACTCTAATGAACAGTAGAAAATTGAAAAAGTTTGAAAAATATAAAATTTACCACTAAAAGACAAAAATAGTTTAATATAAAACTCTAATTAACTTAAATTAATTCTAAAAAATAATTAAAAGATGAACAGTAAAGACTTTTTTTAACTAAAAATCTTAAAATGTTTTTCTTAATAAAAGAAAAATGTTGAAACTGAAAAATAAGTATTTTTGGCACTAAATGCCAAAAATAGATTAATTAAAAGTATTAAAAATAGCAATTAAACCTAAAAAATAGCTAATGAACAGTAATAAAAATTTTATTTAAACAGAAAAATCAGAAATTAAATTAGAAAAATATCAAAACTAGTTTGAAAGTCTAATTCTAAAATTCAGGCACTAAAGACAAAAAAGAAAGAAAGCTGAAAGTGACACTTGACTGGATTTGTTTTCTAGTGAAGCAGTACCAACAGATGTGCTACCAGTGGGAAAGGAGTTCCCACTGCTAGTGTAATTTCTTGGTCAGTTGACAAATTGAGCTTAGGAAAGCTTTTGGATGGGTTTCTTTTGGCACAAAGGACACCCTTATACTCAGTTGAGTATAAGGAGTCAAAGTAAACTCAAAAACACACAAGTCACTTAGCAAAATAAGCACCAAATAAGCCTAAGAAGTTTCTGATTAAGCTTATGTTGTATTTGATGAATAGTATGCTGGTTCAACTGGCACAAAAGTGAGATTCAATGCACATTAACTTACACACAAGCTAAGCTAATGACATACAATCAATCACAATCCCTAAGTAAACCTAGTATCTAACATTCACGAAGATTTGAGGCAAAAATCACACAAAATCTGGCAGACAAAGTAGTTACTGAATTTAGGATGTTTACCCACTTTTTAGCATGCAACCTGTTTTAAAACTCACCCAAACTGAAAACCAGTACTTATGCTACCTAATAACAACCAATTAAGTATGTTGAACAGGTTTTCAACCAAGATTAAAATTATTCACCCTAGTTTAGACCCTAATTCAAACACCCCTTAAATTTTAAAAACTCACTTTTTTCAAACAGAATCAAGTCAAATCCAAACCCAATTGATCCTAATCAATCTACACATGCATAATATCTCCAAATAAGCAATATCAAACCAGAATAACAACACATAAGCAATTTTCACACAAAATCATATAAGACTGAAATATTTGAAAACTGAACAAAGAACAAGGTGACTACCTTGTGGGACCCACATCCAGGCCCCACAATGGCTGCTTTGCCATCTCCATACAGACTCGGGTCTGTGCAGATCTCTTGAACAACAAGCTCCAATGAAACCTGCTAAGAAAGAAGAAACAAACACAATACAAAAATCTGATTTTCTTTCTCTTTTTTAAATCTTTTCAAAAATCTTTCTAACTAATTTTCCTTTCAAAAACACTTAAAGAAATCACTTACCAACTGAAAAACAAACTTTGGAAACAAGATTTCACCAAAAATCAAATTTTCAGAAACTTGCAAACAAAACTGAATTTTTGAAAACTTAAAAATTACACAAACAATAAATGGGACACAATCAACAGCAGAATAGTAAAAATGGATCCTAGATTCTTTTCATCAACAAAACTCAACCAATTTTCATTCATAAATAAAATAGGATTTACAAGTTTGTGACCTAAGGAAAAAATCAGGAACAAAAGATATGGGACACATACGTCCCATATTTATACAACTAAACAAAAGGTTCTAGTTCCTAAAACCCTAGTTCTTGAAATTCCCTGAATGCCCTTGGTCTTCTAGGAGAATTTTGGTCAAATATGCTTCATGTGATCTCTGAGTTGCATCATGTGAGTTGCCAGGTTGTAAAAACCAATCTAAGCCCTTCAAAATGTTGTGGAGGACAAGTAAAACATTTGGGGCGTTGGATGTGTCTGGTATTGGGGTTTGGGGACAAAGACGGGTGCAGGAGAGGGTCCCACAAGACACATGAGTGTGTCTTGTGTTAATTTGGGGTGTGGGTTTTGGTGACAAAGGGATGAATCAAGGATCTTGAAAGTATTAACCAAAAACCCTTTGTTTTAATTAATGTTCATCCTGGAAATTTTAGGGTTTATGTGGGTAATTAGGGGGTGGTTAATCTGTTTTCGGGGAAAGTTTAGTTTAAAAACGTGTTTGGAGGGAAGGGATTAAATAACTGATTAATCAGTTATTTAAAAGGTAGTGGAAGGTGACGTGGGAGAGGAGGTGAGGTGGTGGATTGTGAGTGGTGGGTTGGTGTGACGTGTAGAGATGATTGGCTGGGGTGAGTTAGTGTGTTTGACAACTTTGGCCCCCAAAGGTTTCACTTTTCTTCATTTTGTAATAATCAGCATAAACTTCAATTTCCTTTATAAGCAACTTTGGCAGTTTGACACTTTTGGCACAACAAGTTTTTAAACTTGTTTCAAGGACTAAACATGCAATTTGATGATATTTAAAGGACTGATTTTGGCATTTTCTTCATTCTTCAATGTTGGACTTGTTTGTTGACTTCTTGGAGGACCAATATTGACAATTTAGTTTTGTTGAGGGACTAAATTTGCCAATTCTTCAAAGTTAAGGGTCCTTTTTGTAATTTTGACAAACTTTAGGGACCAAACTTGTAATTATGAAGATACAAGGGTATAAAGTGTCAATTCTTCCATATTGGAGGACCCTTCTTCATAATTCTTCAAATCTTCAAGGGTTTTCTTTGGAAAATTCTTCATTAGGGCTTGGTTCATTGTGCGGCTTCGTTTCCCGTGTTCGTTTTTGCATGATTCTTGTGATCTTTTGTCATTTTCTCAATATCCGTACCTAAAATACACAAGCAACAAACACAAGCATATATTTGGGTATTTTGATGATATTTAATGCATTTTAAGCCCTATTTGGACGATGAGACTATGTATAAAAGCAGTCTCATCACTCCCCCATACTAAACCATTGCCGTGCCCTCACGCAATGCTAGAATAAAGTATCGTAGCACCTCCAAAATTCATTTTTATTCACTTTTATTGAACGATAAACTAGCTACACTACTACTTGCGTTTTAGACATAATGTATGATTTTCATCGCAAAATGGGACGTTTAGGTTCATAGAATAAGAACACGTGAATGCTTCGTTAGAAATAATTTCATCGTCCTCGATTTTCACCCTAATTCCATGCCAAGTGTGCAACGAGATCATTGTCATTATAAGTTAGTAATGCTAACACTACTCATATGCCCTAATCACGTACTTATCCTCCCATTATTCCTAAGTTGTATCTCTTATATTTTATTTTGTCTTGAATGTTTCACGAGGATACATTGTTGACTTATGCGATAATAGAGATTTAGGTCTAAAAATAGAGTCCTAACGGTGTAACTAAGACCATCAAATCAATAACCCCTCCTAATATACAACGATGTTAAAAAATTAAGCTGACAAGAAGAATCGATAAACACGGTTTTATAACGGTTTTGAACATGAGACTTATTACCAAGACTTTTATACGCCCCCTAACGGAAGGGCCTTATTATCTTTGGTTTACCTCCATCTTTTATTCAACTTCGCCATGAAGCTTTTATTATGACTTCGGTCTTGCCTTGCCTTCTATTATCCGCCTCATCGGTGGTTTTATTAGCCAAAGACGTATATCCTCACGCTCAAGCGAATTTTGGATCTTTAAAGCTTCGAAGATTAAGGCTTGATTCACTTTCAATTTTGCATAGATTTTTCGGCCTTGTGAGGCTTCAAATTGTTTGCTAGATTTAGGTGAGCACTTGAAATCTTATTATTGGGTGAATGATAGGTGTGAAAACACCCATCTTTTTACCACTTAATTACAATAATAACCAAGCCAAAACGTGTATTTTATGTCGTAAATGTCGGAATTATGCGTGGTTTGTGTTTTTATTGTGATTTAGGACGAAAAGGTGAAAAGTGGAGAAAACACGGGCATTCACAGGCTTTTATCGAAGGAAAAGACGAAAGATGAAGTCGAAAGATCAAGAGTGGAAAAAGAACGGAAGTCCAAGACCAATTCTTAAGATTTATCGAAGAAAAAGTCAAAGACGGAAGTTTACTAAAAAGCCGAAGAACTCGAGTCTAATAAATAAATAAATTATAAGACGAGTTTAATTAACCCCGAGACAAAGTCGATAAAGTCGAAGAACTTAAAAGACGAGAAGACGTGAAGAAAGAAAGAAAGAGGAGGCAACACATGCACCTCCCCATTTCCTATAAATACCCTCCTAAACTCATTTAGGAGGGTTGGTTAGATTTAGTTTAGCTTAGTTTTTCTTTCATTTTTGTAGGTGATTCTAGAGAGAGAAAGTGACAGTTTCGCTCACTAGGATCCCAATCTTTCATCTTCCTTTCTTGTTGTTTTTAATCAAATCTTTACTTTTGATAGCTTAAATTCTTGTTTTAATCTTTATCTTATTCTACCTTTCTTAGCTTTTCACTTGTGCTTAATCCGAAATTCTTTACACAATTAGTTTTTGTTTTATGTTTGATTTATGAAAAAGTTTATCTTTTGGTTAATCTAAGTTTCCTACGAATCAAGCTTTGAGCTTGGCATGCTTATTGGCTTAACTTGTGTCTAGCTTATTGTTTTAAGTTTTCTTAAAAAGTTTTAGTCTTTTTAAAGTTTGTTTATTTTGTGTTTTTATAAAGTTTATGAATTTTGTCTTTTAAAAAGCTTTCAAATTTATGCTTATTAAGTTGTTCAAGTTTCGGTTTAGTAGCTTATTGTATGTGCTTATTATGTTTTAAGCTTACCACCAATTTCGGTTTAAGGTTGGTTTCCATCGCAATATAAGGGTTTTATACATTCCGACGGGCAGCCTATGTTCCATCGCAATAACCATTCTTGGTTCTACTTTGCGATGGCTTGTGTTTCATCCCCCTTATTCCGATCGGGATTGCGATCGCTCATTGCGATCGCATATTCCGACGGAGTTTAAGGTTTATTGCGACGAAGTGCTGCCCAAATTTTGATAGCCACATTCGGATGGATTTTGGTACTTTAGTTGTTCCGACAATTTTTATTTTCAGACATTTCGATAGATTCTCCTTTTCACATTCCGATAGTTTAAAATAAAAAAAAATAAATAAATAAAATTAAAAAAGAAAAAAAAAAGAAACAACACATTACGACACAAACCAAAAAGTTATTACGATGGAATTTTTCTAGTAGTACAACATTGCGATGGATGTGCATGCTTTGCATGCTGAGTTTTTTTCCCGCCAAAATGAGCTAGTAGGCTGCTAGCTTGAGCTAGCTGCTAGCTTGTTTGCTTATTGTTTTTGTTCTGTAATCGTTTAGTTTAATCTGAAAGTTGTTCCGATTTTATTTCTGAAAGTTACGTATTTTTAGTTGAATTTTTCTTTTAATTTTAAAATTAATATTTTTTCGTAAAGTTCAAGTTTTATCTTTTTTTTTGTTTGTACCCGCTTTAGGTTTTGCCTCGTTTAGCTTTAAAGTACCATTTTAGTTTTATATTCTCCTTTTTCATTTAGTAAACTTTATTTTCAAGTCGATAGTTAATTTCTTCGTTTAGTTTTATTTTTATTAATTGTTTCGCTTTAAATTCCGTTTTATTATTTGTTTTACTATTAGTTTTAATATCGTTTTAACTTTTAATTTTTAATATTCACTTTGTTTTACTTTTATTATTTGTACTTGTCTTTAGTTCGTTTTTAAATACTTTTCGCATTTACTTTTTAATTAGTTATAGATAATCAACTTCCCTTTTTCTTAACCAAAAACAATTGAGTCACACTTTGAACCGGAAATCAATTCGTTAAGACACCGAGAAAACGAACTTTTTTCAACTAGTAAAAAACTAGTTATTAAAATGGCGCCGCTGCCGGCTCTTTTCGTGAAGATCGAAGGTTTTTTGTGAGGGACGCGTTGGATTTTGGGATCCGTTCACTCGTGAACGTTATTTTTCGTATTCAAAAATTTTCAAAAATCCAAAAACATTTGAAAAATCATAAAAAGCATTTCTTTTTCAAAGTTTTGCACCAAAAATATTCTTCTTGCTTATCTATCTTTCTTTATGGATTTTTATGTCCATTGCGTCCGATGTGGGAAACAATTATCTGGGAACAACTCTTGTCAATGGTGTACATGTGAGCGGTGCGGAAACGATATCGACTACACACAATTCGGATTTTGTCCCTTGTGCAACTCGACTAATTCATTATTTTTGAACCCACCTCCTGTTCCCCCGTGCATCTATTGTGGAAGCGATTCTCATTGGCATGTTTCGTGCCCGGTTCGATACCCGTATGGTCACGGGCAAGAACCGGGGTACAATTATGACAATGATAATAGCTATCCACAAGACGCACCTGATTTTTCTCCACACCCGGTTTGCAACAACTGTGGGGGTCCTCACGATACCTATTATTGTCAACCAATGAATTATTATGAGCAAAATCCGGATCCTCAGTTTTCTTCACCTATGGATTATTATGAACCACACCCGGTTTCTAATTCTTATCAACCCATGAATAAATATGAGCCACATCCGTGTTATAATTCCGGTTTTCAAAATCTTGAGCCCCAATCGCACTCACTCGATCATCAGCCTCGTCACGGGATGAGTTACCAAGAACCAATTGACGATCTTGCTACAGCTTTTCAAGAGCAAACGAAAGAGCTTTTACACACGCTGCAAACTTGTATGGAGTCATTTTTACAGCAGCGAGATCAGACGAATACTCATATCCCTGAGCTTATTATTGACCCTTTAGATAATGAGGAGAGTGATGACGATATTGAGGTGATTTTCGACGAGGAGGAATTTCTAAAGCAACGCAAGACTTGTCCTATTCCTCCTTCGTCTATTACTCCATCCTTGACTCCTTTTGGAGAAAATGACTTTCTTTGGGATGATATTCAAGCTAGTTTGGGTCCCCTTAATCATAACTCTAACGATTCTTCAACCGATTGGGCAGACGAACTTCTTACAATTGCGAAACTTCTCAAGGAAGATCCTGTCTCTCCGCCTTATCCTGAAACGGTTACTAATGATGCTCCATCATTAGCTCCACCATCTAGCAATGAAGAACCAACTCAAATGCCCAAACATCCTATTCTCGAGGAGTTACATAATCAACACTCCTCTTATGAGAATTACGTTTACCACATTCGTGAGGATTTAACTTATCAACAATCCCCACAAATGAATGATGGTTTCGTACTTGATCGTGGTCTTTTCAAACGAATTTCTACACTCCTTATCTACGATGATATCGACAAGATCTGCGTTCATGAGGATAAATGCTTTGACCCGGGCGGTGAAATGGACCACTCTATGATTCATAATTTTACGGCTTTGCCAATTGGTCTGCATCCATTGTCTTTGGAGGATGACAATGTGATTCCCTTACCCACCCCACCTCCCGTCAATCTAGACTTCACTTGCTTTTCTGGTATTGAGAGAACCTTTTTACCATTCAAGACTTATCCTCCCGCCTCTCCTTTGTTGATGTCAATCGGGAACGAGGACAAGGTCTTTGATCCCGGTATTACATTCGAGGCTTCCCCATGGACCATTTAATTCGGGGACGAGTCAGGCTCGTGACTCGGTTAACAAAAACAAGCGCTTTTTGGGAGGCAACCCAATTATCTATCTATTTTCATCATAAGTGTAGGGGGAGCACCGTTGGTGTTTCTTGTTCTCTTTCTTATCATATGCAGGGATTAGAGCTTCAAAGACACACTCTTGATGACTTTTGACGAACCGTGATTCCGTGTTCCCTTCTTCCCGGTTCTATCCTAAACCCTTTTCGATTCACTATTTTATATTTCTCAATATTAAAATAGGAATCTCTTTAGTTGTCTTTTCCTTAACGAGATTTAAACAACGTGCACAATGTCATAAGTGTAGGGGAGTTTACTCCCACATGCTTAAACATTGAGGACAATGTTTATGTTAAGTGTAGGGGGGACTTCTATCGAAGTTAAGTGGTCTTTTCCTTGTATTTGCCCTCATTTTAACCGGAAAATCAATTTTTCGACATTTTTCAAAATTTTTAATCTATTTTGGCCTAGTTGTAGTCTCCTTTATTTTTGTTACTTTCTAGCATTTTAATAAAATGGTTTTAGCAAGTTTAGATATCTTAGATATATTAGGCCCGTTGTGAATATTTTGACTCAACCCGAGTTTACTTATCCAAGTTCACTCTAGCTAGTATCCTTAACCATGTAGACCTTAATTGGTTTATTAGGCTAAGCATCCACGAGTCTCATTCCTTGAGATTTTAAATTGTGCAGGACGAGAAATGATAGAGTTGGTTACAAGTTTGGTATTCTCTCATTAACTTATGTGAGTTAATTATGATCTTTTTCTCCCATCACTTGCTAATAAATTATCTGCAATAAGTAAGGTCGTACGATTTGAAAAGTTACTTAGCTTCTAGCCCAAGATCGTTTAAAAGTTGCTCGGTAATGATAAGAGTTCATAGCCAAGGCATAACTTATGAAGCGGGGCGCGAAGATTGGCGAGTCCGAAAAGGCCCTAACAAGGCATGAGGATTCCATTTTATTGCTGAAGATCCAAGGTGATGTGAAAAGCATTATTCCCAAAATCAATATGAAGGATCAAGACTCACGACGAAAAGCAATCAACTCCCATAAAGATCATGGAGAAGTCTATCCGAAAAGACCCTAACAAGGTATGAGGATAAATAGATCCAAGTCCGATAAGGAGGCGGATCGTTGTATCTCAAAATCCCAATTAGAGATTGAAGAAATAATCATGAAGTCGTGGTCAACAAAGTTGGAGAACCCCTCAAAAGTCTCCAAGTGAAGAAACTCTATAACGAAGAGAAGACCATTATCTCAAGAACGTCTCTCGAAGATATGAAGTATGAAGTACATGCCAAATATCGGCCCGAGAAAGGTCTCAAATCGTGAACCAAGTTATGCCAAGATATGAACTTTTTGATATCCCGAGAAGCAGTTTTAAGAGATTTTGTCCTTTAGCTAACTATTGATCAAATCGTCTTACTTTGCTTTCAGCCTAAATAAATTATCGAAATAAGTCAACAATGCATCCTCGTGATCATTCAAGACATCAATAAAATATAAGAGATACTCGTAGGAATAAGGGAGTTTAAATGATTAATTGAACCATATGAGTAAATGTTTGTTATGCTAACTTGTATTAACAATGATCTTGTTTTTAAGCTTGGCATGGGGAACGTGAAACTTGAGGGTGATAAACATTCATGACACACAAGCCCTAATGTAAGTCTTAGATTTCTTTACAAGCTTCTTCCTTGTTGCATCTTGTTATTTTCTATCTTTTTGATTTTCCTTAGTTGTTTAATAAAGGCCAAGGTAGGTTGATTATGATGGAAAATGTAAAACGTGCTTTGTAACTAATGCATTGCATGAGGACATTGCAATGGTTAAGTGTAGGGGATTTGATAGGTGTGAAAACACCCATCTTTTTACCACTTAATTACAATAATAACCAAGCCAAAACGTGTATTTTATGTCGTAAATGTCGGAATTATGCGTGGTTTGTGTTTTTATTGTGATTTAGGACGAAAAGGTGAAAAGTGGAGAAAACACGGGCATTCACAGGCTTTTATCGAAGGAAAAGACGAAAGATGAAGTCGAAAGATCAAGAGTGGAAAAAGAACGGAAGTCCAAGACCAATTCTTAAGATTTATCGAAGAAAAAGTCAAAGACGGAAGTTTACTAAAAAGCCGAAGAACTCGAGTCTAATAAATAAATAAATTATAAGACGAGTTTAATTAACCCCGAGACAAAGTCGATAAAGTCGAAGAACTTAAAAGACGAGAAGACGTGAAGAAAGAAAGAAAGAGGAGGCAACACATGCACCTCCCCATTTCCTATAAATACCCTCCTAAACTCATTTAGGAGGGTTGGTTAGATTTAGTTTAGCTTAGTTTTTCTTTCATTTTTGTAGGTGATTCTAGAGAGAGAAAGTGACAGTTTCTCTCACTAGGATCCCAATCTTTCATCTTCCTTTCTTGTTGTTTTTAATCAAATCTTTACTTTTGATAGCTTAAATTCTTGTTTTAATCTTTATCTTATTCTACCTTTCTTAGCTTTTCACTTGTGCTTAATCCGAAATTCTTTACAATTAGTTTTTGTTTTATGTTTGATTTATGAAAAAGTTTATCTTTTGGTTAATCTAAGTTTCCTACGAATCAAGCTTTGAGCTTGGCATGCTTATTGGCTTAACTTGTGTCTAGCTTATTGTTTTAAGTTTTCTTAAAAAGTTTTAGTCTTTTTAAAGTTTGTTTATTTTGTGTTTTTATAAAGTTTATGAATTTTGTCTTTTAAAAAGCTTTCAAATTTATGCTTATTAAGTTGTTCAAGTTTCGGTTTAGTAGCTTATTGTATGTGCTTATTATGTTTTAAGCTTACCACCAATTTCGGTTTAAGGTTGGTTTCCATCGCAATATAAGGGTTTTATACATTCCGACGGGCAGCCTATGTTCCATCGCAATAACCATTCTTGGTTCTACTTTGCGATGGCTTGTGTTTCATCCCCCTTATTCCGATCGGGATTGCGATCGCTCATTACGATCGCATATTCCGACGGAGTTTAAGGTTTATTGCGACGAAGTGCTGCCCAAATTTTGATAGCCACATTCGGATGGATTTTGGTACTTTAGTTGTTCCGACAATTTTTATTTTCAGACATTTCGATAGATTCTCCTTTTCACATTCCGATAGTTTAAAATAAAAAAAAATAAATAAATAAAATTAAAAAAGAAAAAAAAAAGAAACAACACATTACGACACAAACCAAAAAGTTATTACGATGGAATTTTTCTAGTAGTACAACATTGCGATGGATGTGCATGCTTTGCATGCTGAGTTTTTTTCCCGCCAAAATGAGCTAGTAGGCTGCTAGCTTGAGCTAGCTGCTAGCTTGTTTGCTTATTGTTTTTGTTCTGTAATCGTTTAGTTTAATCTGAAAGTTGTTCCGATTTTATTTCTGAAAGTTACGTATTTTTAGTTGAATTTTTCTTTTAATTTTAAAATTAATATTTTTTCGTAAAGTTCAAGTTTTATCTTTTTTTTTTGTACCCGCTTTAGGTTTTGCCTCGTTTAGCTTTAAAGTACCATTTTAGTTTTATATTCTCTTTTTTCATTTAGTAAACTTTATTTTCAAGTCGATAGTTAATTTCTTCGTTTAGTTTTATTTTTATTAATTGTTTCGCTTTAAATTCCGTTTTATTATTTGTTTTACTATTAGTTTTAATATCGTTTTAACTTTTAATTTTTAATATTCACTTTGTTTTACTTTTATTATTTGTACTTGTCTTTAGTTCGTTTTTAAATACTTTTCGCATTTACTTTTTAATTAGTTATAGATAATCAACTTCCCTTTTTCTTAACCAAAAACAATTGAGTCACACTTTGAACCGGAAATCAATTCGTTAAGACACCGAGAAAACGAACTTTTTTCAACTAGTAAAAAACTAGTTATTAGTGAAGCTTTTGATTATTCGGGTGCCAATACTTTAAAACCGTGACGCTGGCGATACCTTAATGTCTTCCCAATTTAATTACACGGAAGCTACTAGAAAAGACTAGAAACCCAACAATCCTAACTAAACCGCTAAGTCAATATTTATTAAGCAAAAAATATTTACAAGCGAAGGGAGAATAAGCAAACAACGAGAACACATGAGTTTTTGAAAGAATACGAGTACTCTACGTTTAGCATAGTAACTTATATTTAACTCTATCATTTCTCGTCCTCATTTAAGAGACTTAGCCTAATGTGTAGTTAAGGAATCAAAGCTAAGTGCTCAACACGCACGGTCGAGTCAAAAATTACTCTTATTCTCGCCATCGGAAAACCTACATTCGTGTCTTCAAACACTTATAAAACATGGGAAAAATTTTAAAATTTGGCTATTTTTAGCCTTATTTTGCAACAAAAACGATAAACAAAAAGATAAACTTTGGAAAGCGTGCAGGTTTGGCAAGGCAAGTATCTATTCACCCCCCCATACTAAAGTTAAAAATTGTCCTCAATGTTTCGAGTCTAGGGGTGCAAAACACCCCCATACTAGAGACGTAGTCGAATGCCTAATCTAGCATGGAAAGGGTGTAACCAATAAATTAATAGCCGTTTATGAAGTGTGCTAAAAACCTAAGGTTAGAACAATCAAGGATATATCATGCATATTGAGAAAGTCTTCAAAGCAAACGATCGAGTGCTCCCATAAAACGAACACGAGAGGCTCCAATCGTGAAGATCATGATCATCTAAAGTTCACAATTCACAAACAACCACGGAACAAAGGTTGGAAGGGCCCAAATCCCCACACGTAAGCTACATTAGAAAGCGATAATATGTACAAAGGATAAGCATGGGACTCCCCCACGAGGAACCTCGTTTTTGATTACCGAGTCATGAGCTCGACTCGATCCCCTCAATACTAATTATCATTGGGGAAAGTGATTTGGTCGAGGTAGTTCAAGGATGGAACTTCCCCGCCAAAGTAGTGCTTCAACCTAGTCCATTCACCTTGAAGTTAGGACCATCATCTTGAGCTAGCTCGATGGTCCCATACGGAAACACTTGAGTCACGGTGAATGGACGGGACCAACGGGATTTCAACTTACCGAAAAAGATTTTCAATCTTGAATTAAAAAGCAAAACTTTGTTGGGTCAAAAAGTTGATGTGACAGAAACTCAAAATCGAAGAACATTTAGTCAGGCGTTGACAAGTGTTATACAAGAGTTGACAAGAGCAACTTAGGCGTTGACAGAAGTCAACAAAAGTCAAACGCGGTCAACAAAAGTCAACGCTGATGGATTTGATGGAGAATTCTATTTAGGGGATATATTGAGTATATTATTTATGATATACACAATATATAGTTTATCTAAATAGAATATTTAGATGTTTATTTGATTTGATCTCTTGTAGATTCTGTTCCTTCCACTATAAAAGAAACAAGAGTCTTAGGTTTTATTCATTCAATTCATTCACAATGTAAACCTAAAAGTGTGTGTGCACTAGACGTGGGATTCAATGTATACACGTCTAGTGGTTGTTCGTTATTAATATAATGGGCAATCCAATTGTGTTTTAATTCATGTTATTGTGCCTAAACACCTTGTTCATGTGTTATGTTCTAATTCCGCTTTGATTTGTTAATCATATGAACATGATGCATTCCTAGTTGCTTCAAAGATCCGGAAATCAAGGTTTCCACATTTGGTATCAGAGCCTCGTGGCTCGTGATGCAACAAGGTGTTCGTGTTTCGAGAAGAAAAGAAAAATCCGTCTAGGGTTTTTCTGGGCGATTTTGTGTGCGCAGCAGTATTCAGAAGGTCATAACTTTTGATTGAACCGTTGGATCGTCACGAAATTTTATATGTGTGTTCTACATACATAGATCTAAACATCCACCGGAGGGATTGTCAAGTTTTATCCCCAGGCAAAAGTTATTAAGCGTCAAAGTCAGCAGCAGGGTATATGCAGTTTTCTGTAAACAGCCATATTCAAAACACGATCTCTCCTTCGTTAACCGTTGGATCTTCGTGATTTTTGAAATGTAGATTCTTGGCAATTGTGTCTAGAATCTCACCGAAGGAATTTTTGATCTGAGCCCTAATGAAGAAGTTATTCAAGGTCGAAGTTTGCTGATTATGGTATAAACGTTTTTGCTCTTTTACATAAAATCATGAACTAGGGTTTCTATAAACCCTAGATCGACTTAAGGCTGAAATGTTTGAGTTTAGAGGCTGTTATAATGCAGAATGGTGTATGTTTTTAAAGAGTTTGATTCTCAAACCTTAGTTTAGGGTTTCGATTTTCAAAATCATATTTTTAGGGTTTCAAGAACCCTAGATCTGGTAACAAGTATTGGGATCTGTTATAATGATGATCGATTGCTGTTTGGTATGTTCGGGTTATAGTGTTTTAGTAACCTAAGTGAAAAGTGCAACAGATCGAAGTGAAGGTGTTGTGATACGCATGCTTCAAGGTGAACTTGATATGATGTAGACGTGGGTTTCGGCTACTCGCATGATCAAAGCTAAGAATGGTCTGTTTGTTTTAAGGTCCCAAGCAGAAAAGAATTGCGTTCACACGGCCTTTGAATTGTGATTGGACAAAGCAAGTGACGTTAGATCATTGATTATGTTCACACGATGCAAGTGATTCTATTGGTGGAGCAAAGTGGTATTCACACGGTCAAAGTATTGAGTCTTCGTACACATTCTAAAGTGACGTTGATATTCTTTACTTTGAACGTTGTTATCTGCTCAAGAATGAAAAGGTTTCGCATGTGAATAGAATGTGGTCCCATAGTATATTAATGAAGACGTGATTATTTGCATAAAGAGTGAGACGTCATGGATTATTTGTTTAATATTCATGACACTGACATTTATTCACACGTTGACACTCTTTATTCAAGCGTTGACAAAGTTTTTGAGTAAACGCTGACAGATTTGGGACAGACGCTGACAAGGTATGGTTTGACGCTGACAGAATAAGTCAACACTGATAGAGTTGACAGTGTCGTCCGATATATGAACTTCAACGCTGATAGGTATTGTCCGATATTGGACAATACATCTGCCAAAGATATTGGACAGAAGAGAATATTGGACAACACAAGGTTTGCTGCTGTTTGAGAAAATTGGTACGTTTTTAGCACACAAAAATGAGGATTATACACACAAAGGTACATGGAATCTCCGTTTTAATTTAGAATATCATGATGATATTTATGGCTCGGATATTTTTAAACGGAATTAATGATCTTAATGCGAGTTGGCAACTATTCGTGCGAGTTTGATGGATATTTAAAGTATGTAATCGGGTTAGCCTTGCAAAAGAGTTATCCTAAAATCAACTTTTACATATGATATATTATTTCATAAAGATTTGTCATGAAGAGGAGTTAGCTTAAGGGGAAGAATTCTTATGATAAGTTTGATGATTGAAGAAGATTTTCGCGAGTTTGTGTTCTATCATATCTTAAAGTCATGCACTCCCAGTCATAGACTTTAAAGGTAACTTGTTCGTGCTTTACATGGTTGGTGATGAAGACTTGTCATAACACTTGAAGGAGTTACATTATCGTGCTCAGTGTCTCACAAAGGATGAGAATATTGACAAGGGATCGAGGTCTACTTATATCTCCTCTATAAGTTCTTTATCACGTGGATAAAACAAGACATGGAACACAAGGTTGGGTTATTCTACTTCTACATCAAAAATATCATATTAATTGTTCTTCAAGATCATTACATAGAGCTACATTTGGATAATCTTCAAAGATTGCAACATTGTTTACTTTCCTGTTGATGTGACAAAACGGGGAAGAAATACGTGCTACACTTGAGGGGAAGCAACTTGAAGATCATGTACAACTTACAAGAGATACACATAGAGTTTTGCCACTATCAACTAGGGGAAGATTGTTGGGTCAAAAAGTTGATGTGACAGAAACTCAAAATCAAAGAACATTTAGTCAGGCGTTGACAAGTGTTATACAAGAGTTGACAAGAGCAACTTAGGCGTTGACAGAAGTCAACAAAAGTCAAACTCAGTCAACAAAAGTCAACGCTGATGGATTTGATGGAGAATTCTATTTAGGGGATATATTTAGTATATTATTTATGATATACACAATATATAGTTTATCTAAATAGAATATTTAGATGTTTATTTGATTTGATCTCTTGTAGATTCTGTTCCTTCCACTATAAAAAGAACAAGAGTCTTAGGTTTTATTCATTCAATTCATTCACAATGTAAACCTAAAAGTGTGTGTGCACTAGACGTGGGATTCAATGTATACACGTCTAGTGGTTGTTCGTTATTAATATAATGGGCAATCCAATTGTGTTTTAATTCATGTTATTGTGCCTAAACACCTTGTTCATGTGTTATGTTCTAATTCCGCTTTGCTTTGTTAATCATATGAACATGATGCATTCCTAGTTGCTTCAAAGATCCGGAAATCAAGGTTTCCATAAACTTGATCCCCAATGTTAAAAACCCGGTTTTTAATTTTTGAATCATGCAACTTTTTAGTTTTTTCTTTATAAATCAATGAATTTTCATAAGCAATATCCCTCAATTCATCTAATTCATTCAATTGCATTTTCCGGTGTTTTCCCGCGGTCTCCATATCATCATTACAATGCTTTAGGGCCCAATAAGCCTTGTGTTCTAATTCGATAGGCAAATGACAATTCTTTCCATACACAAGCTTATAGGGAGTGCACCCAATGGGCGTCTTATGAGCGGTCCTAAAGGCCCATAAAGCATCGTCCAACTTATCCGACCAAGTTTGTCGGTTTTCCCCAACGGATCTCTCCAAGATCCTCGTCAACGCTCGGTTTGAAACCTCGACTTGCCCACTCGTTTGTGGGTGATAAGCCGTAGAAAGCCGATGTGTAACCCCATATTTCCTTAGGACCCTTTCGAATTGGTCGTTACAAAAATGGGTTCCACGATCGCTTATGATAGCACGAGGGGTTCCAAACCGAGAAAACAATTGCTTCAAAAACTTGACTACCACACGAGCATCATTGGTGGGCAAGGCTTTAGCCTCCACCCACTTAGATAGGTAGTCAACCGCAACGAGAATGTACTTATTACCACGAGATGATGGGAACGGCCCCATAAAGTCTATACCCCAAACGTCAAAGATCTCACACACTTGGATGATATTTTGTGGCATTTCATCTTTTTTGAGGTTTTTCCTTGTCGTTGGCATGCATCACACGACTTCACAAGATCTTGTGCATCTCGGTAAATAGTAGGCCAAAAGAAGCCGGCATCAAACACCTTTTTAGCCGTGAGATTAGCACCGTGGTGACGACCCGTGGGTCCCTCATGACAAGCTCTAAGGATGTTAGAAGCTTCGGTGCCAAATACACAACGTCGGATGATTTGATCCGCACAAGTTCGAAACAAGTAAGGGTCGTTCCAAAAGTAGAACTTGACGTCACGAAAGAATTTTCGTTTTTCTTGAGTCGTCATGCCCTTAATGATGAAGTTGCCCGCATGGTAATTTGAAAAATCCGCAAACCATGGGGTAGAAGAATCAAGCTTAGAATTCACCACACCAAGTGTCTCGAGCGGAAATGTTTCGGTGATTTCCTTGGGCTCGTAAACACTTTGGTGAGGATCTTCCAAACGAGAAAGATGGTCAGCCGCTAGATTCTCGGCTCCTTTTTTGTCAACGATTTTGTGATCAAATTCTTGAAGGAGGAGAATCTAACGAAGTAATCTAGGCTTAGCATCTTGCTTTGCCATAAGATACTTAATAGCCGAATGGTCCGTATACACTATGCATTTCGTCAAGACGAGATAAGGTCGGAACTTCTTAAATGCATACACCACGGCAAGGAACTCCTTTTCCGTTGTAGTGTATTTTAGTTGAGCCTCGGTCATCGTTTTGGTAGCATAGTGAATAGGCAAGAAGTGCTTATCATGACGTTGCCCCAAAACGGCCCCTATAGCGTAATCACTAGCATCACACATAAGCTCAAAGGGGAGGTTCCAATTGGGAGCAACAATAATGGGAGCTTCGGTAAGTTTCCTCTTAAGGATTTCAAAGGCTCGTACACAATCTTCGTCAAAGACAAAACGTGCCTCTTTTTCAAGAAGATGTGTAATGGGTCGAGAAATCTTTGAAAAATCCTTGATGAATCGACGATAAAAGCCTGCGTGGCCTAGGAAACTCCTAACTCCCTTGACGGTTTTGGGATGAGGTAATTTGGCGATGACGTCTACCTTAGCTTGATCTACCTAAATCCCCGCTTTCGAGACCTTGTGCCCTGAGACGATTCCACTCCTAACCATAAAATGACACTTTTCCCAATTGAGCACAAGGTTGGTTTCCTCACATCGTTTTAACATTCTCTCAAGGTTCGACAAACACGAAGTGGACGAATTACCAAACACGGAAAAGTCATCCATGAAGACTTCCATCGTCTTCTCGATCATATCATGAAAAATAGCCATCATGCACCTTTGAAAGGTTCCCGGTGCATTGCAAAGTCCGAATGGCATTCTACGATAGGAAAACGTTCCATATGGACACGTAAACGTAGTTTTTTCTTGATCACGAGGATCGATGGGAATTTGGAAGTAACCGGAAAAACCATCTAAAAAGCAATAGAAATCGTTTCCCGCAAGACGCTCCAACATTTGGTCCATGAAGGGCAAGGGAAAATGGTCTTTTCGAGTGGCTTCATTCAACTTTCGATAGTCAATGCACACTCTCCATCTGGTCACGAGTCTAGTGGGAATCAACTCGTTGGCATCGTTTGGCACAACGGTCATCCCTCCCTTTTTAGGGACACATTGAATAGGACTCACCCAAGGGCTATCGGAAATAGGGTAAATCATTCCCGCGTCAAGGAGTTAAGGACCTCCTTTTTGATGACGTCGTGAATTTTGGGGTTCACCCTCCTTTGACTTTGGATTGTGGGCTTGAAATCCTCCTCCATTAAAATTTTGTGGGTACAAAACTTGGGATCGATTCCCTTAATGTCGGATAACTTCCATGCAATCGCCCCTTTGTGATCCTTTAGAACATCGACAAGTGCGGTTTTTTCATCATTCGAAAGTTCCTTCGCAATAATAACCGACAACTTGTCGTCCTCCTCCAAATAGACATATTCGAGGTGAGGAGGTAAATATTTCAACTCGAGGATAGGTGGTTCCTCAAGTGAAGATTTGGGCTCGATACTCATTACCTCCTCGGGTGGAGGAAATGGGAAATCGTTAAGAAAATCCTTGATAATCGAGAAGTCCTCATCGGTGTCGAGGTCTTCGTCACAAGTACATGGAACATTGCATTCTTCCAACGTAAAACCACCACCTTCAAATGGAGTGAAGGTTGGTGTCGAATTATCAAGAATTGGATCTAACATAGTGGGATTGCCACTAGTTTCTTCATCACCAAACCCTAAAACTTCTTGTGAAAATTCCTCGCAAACCACGTCGATCATATCAACGAGGTTTATGGTAGCAACGGAATAAACATGAGAAAGTTGAGAATTTTGAGTTGCGTTTATAACAAGTTCCTCGTCGTTGAAACGTAAGGTGATCTTTCTAGCATGCACATCAATTAAAGCCATAGACGTATCTAAAAACGAACGACCTAAAATAAGAGGAACTTGAGGATCCGTGGGAATATCGACAACGATAAAGTCTACGGGATAGTAGAACTTCCCCACTTTCACAAAAACGTCTTCCGCCAAACCACATGCACGAATCGTGGAATGGTCGGCCATCTCGATAGACATTAGTGAAGGAGTAAGATTAGGAAGATTGAGCGACTTGAAGATTGCAAGTGGCATCAAATTAATGCTAGCACCAAGATCGGCCAGGGCATAGCATTCTTCCATATCTTGAATTGCACAAGGGATCAAAAATTTACCGGGATCACCGACTTTTTGAGGTATGCGATTAAGATAAACCGACGAACAACTAGACAATTGATGCAGTTTCTCCTTGTTGTTCAACATACTCTTAAAGTTAGCGGCAAATCGAGGCATCATGACCAAAGCATCGGCGAAACTCACATTAAGGTGCAACTCACGAAACATTTTCATAAAAAGCTCAAATTGATAGTTGTCGCGCTCTTGTCGTTTCTCCTTCCTAAGTCTAGATGGGTAAGGTAAGGGTGGTGTGGGTTGGGGCATAGGCATAGCCTTTGGAATCTCGGGTTCCAATGTTGGTAAAGGGTCGACCGTAGGTGTGACATGAGCGGTACTTTGTGGGCTTGAGATATGCTCCTTTTCGACCACCACCTCGGGTTCTTCCTCAATTTCCTCCACCGTTGGAGTAATTAGTTGAGGAGTCGGTTCTTTAAGTGCCTTACCACTTCGTGTGGTAATAACTTTCATCTCTCCCTTCGGGTTTGAAACGGTGTTACTAGGCAAACTTCCCGAAGTAGAGGCTTTGTTCCCATGACGGCTTCTAAAATGGCATTAAGCTTAGCATCTTGACTATTAAACTTAACGTCTTGACTAGCGGCTTTTTGGTCAATTCTTTGTTCAAGCCTAGCATGACTTTGTTCAACTTTATTGTTTTGACCTCTAATTTGATTAGCAAAATCATTTTTCAACTCATTTCTCATGTTCAGATTTTCCTTCACAAAATTAGCTAACTCCTTGGTGTTTTTAGCCGTGTCCCTAGCTTGACTAGCCAATTGCTCTTGAATGTTTTCCAAAATCTTATCATTTGTCGTAGCGTAATTCAAAAAGTCCATTGGAAGTTCTTTAGTGTAAACATTTTGAAGACCTTGACTCGTGTTTTGAAAATTACGGTTTTGGTTTTGATTTTGCAATTGGCTACTACTTCCTTGATTCCCATAGTTGTTATTACCCTTGTAATTGTTCCTTTGATTGTTTTGGTAACCAACTTGATTGTTTCGATAATTGTTAGCATATTGATTTGGTGGAAAACCCGGTGGAGTCAATTGATTAGTGCGGGGAACTTGACCGTTTTGGTTATAAGTTCCAGCGGCCGCGAAGGCAATCGAAGTGTTACCACCGTTGGTAATGCACTCGGAGTAATCGTGAGCTCCACCACAATACATACAAGGAACCTCAACCGCTTTAGCCGTAGCGGGAGTGGGTTGTTCACCAACTTTAAACTCAATTAACAATCCCTTAAGCTTATCAAAAATCTTGTTCTCCAAATTAGCCTCGATTTGGCAAGCATCAACGGTGTGTGACAATGAAGGCGTAGGCGAAGACGAAGTCTTACGAACACTCGACGTGCTACGAGGACTATAGACCTTAGACCTATTCTCAATGATTAACAATGCTTCCTCGACCGTCTTACACAAAAAATTACCACCCGCGGCGGCATTAAGATAATCACGCTCATGATCGTTCAAACCATTGTAAAACGTGTCAATTTGATGCAAGTCGGAAAAACCATGATGAGGACATTCGTGCAACATTTCCGTAAACCTATTCCAAGCCGTTGAAAAACTCTCATTATACTCTTGTGAAAACTTTGAAATCTCGTTTTTCAAATGCGTAGTCTTAGAGGGCGGAAAAAATTGTTTCACGAATTTTGAAACGAGATCCTTCCACGTCAATATAGAATTGGGTGGCTCTTTCTCTAACCAAATTTTTGCGGGCCCCGCTAAGGAATACGGAAAAAGCATCATCTTAATCGAGTCGTTTGAGACGTCCTTAAACTTGCAAGTGGCGGTGAGACGATTAAATTGGCGAATGTGGTTATGAGGTTTGTCCTTTTCGTCACCTCGAAACTTGTTGTTTTGAATCATGGACAACAAACCCGTCTTAACCTCAAAATTCTCCGCAAGGATAGCGGGAATCACAATCGCTTCTCCATAACCCTCGGTGGGTGCTTGAAGCAACTCCATAATAGTTCGATTAGCCATGGGTCCTTCTTTCACTACGATGGGTTCGTCAATAGGAGACTCCTCACTAGAAGGAGTGGTTGATTTGTTTCTTCGTTTACGAGCACGTCTTGCTTTGGAGCGAGTTTGCATAAACGTCACGTACAACGAGAGGGTGAGCAAAGAAGATTCTTTTTGGTGTTTTTACTTTTTCAATTTTTTTGGTGGTTTTTGATTGTTTTTACTTTTTTTTGGATTTTGGAATGTATTAGGTAGACACAAATCTACAAATCTCCTCCTTAATCAAATCTCTCGATTAAAGAAGCCTCGAGGAATGAAAACGATCACGTGAAGTGAACGCCTTCGATGACTTTAGAACGATGGTGGAACACCAAATCGTTCAAGAGGGTTTAATCAATAGAAACCAAGAAAATATATATGATACTTAGTAATACTTTGGGCGGCAAAACCCTCGATTAGCTCTCAAAATCAAATACGCACAAGCAAGCGGAGGAAACGAGGCGGCGCGAAGCACTTAAGAGCCTTTTTCCTTTAGGTCGTGAAATACAACCGCCTTATACCCACCTTATAGTTTGTATCTTTCAAAATCGAGCTTCATGAAAGTATTTATCTATTTTTGCCTTTTTCTTTGGTTTGAGATTCGAATACAATGATTGGGTAATGACCTCCCAAGTCAAGGTTGTGATTTCTCACGTATTTGGAGTACTTGTAAATTTACTGTTCTACGTATACAATATAGTAATAGTATTCACAAAAAACGAAAAACCAATAATACGTATTAGTAGAGTGCTACTAATACAAATACTAATTATGGCTAGTATAAAAAAAACAACAATTGTTCAATCAAAACACAACACGCCTCCCCGGCAGCGGCGCCAAAATTGATGTAGTAGTTTTTGTACCTTTTAGGAAAAGGATGACAAATTAGGGCAAGTATGCACGACGATTTAGGAAAACCGTGTGTGAATGACCCTAAAAATGAGTTCGTTCTCGAGGAGGCTAGTGCGTTGTGTTAAGAGATGGTTTTGGTTTGTGATATTATGATTGAAAAAGAAAGAAAGAAATGAGATTAGAAAAGGAAGACGGTTACAAAGACGGATCGAGCTAAGACGAAAAGGCGTTCACGTAAAACCGTAAAAACGACAAAATTAAAAATTTTAAACCTAAAAATTAACTAAAAGCTAAAATAATATAAATAAGAATAAAAATCCAATAAAAATATTTAAAAACATTTTATTAATTAAATATCCAATTTTAAATGCTAATTAAAGCCCTAAAATTAAATATAATTAATCAAAATGTCCAAAATATTATTTTATTGAACTAATAACTTACATATATTATCTAAAGACTAAAAAGTATTTTTTCTAATTTTTAAAAACCATTTTTCTATTTTTAATTCACTAAAAACTATTTTAAAACTAAAATAATTATAAAAAATAATAAAATAATGCTAAAAATAAGTTGACACTTCTAAAAATCCTAATTTACTCTAATGAACAGTAGAAAATTGAAAAAGTTTGAAAAATATAAAATTTACCACTAAAAGACAAAAACAGTTTAATATAAAACCCTGATTAACTTAAATTAATTCTAAAAAATAATTAAAAGATGAACAGTAACGACTTTTTTAACTAAAAATCTTAAAATGTTTTTCTTAATAAAAGAAAAATGTTGAAACTGAAAAATAAGTATTTTTGGCACTAAATGCCAAAAATAGATTAATTAAAAGTATTAAAAATAGCAATTAAACCTAAAAAATAGCTAATGAACAGTAATAATTTTTTTATTTAAATAGAAAAATCAGAAATTAAATTAGAAAAATATCAAAACTAGTTTGAAAGTCTAATTCTCAAATTCAGGCACTAAAGACAAAAAAGAAAGAAAGCTGAAAGTGACACTTGACTGGATTTGTTTTCTAGTGAAGCAGTACCAACAGATGTGCTACCAGTGGGAAAGGAGTTCCCACTGCTAGTGTAATTTCTTGGTCAGTTGACCAATTGAGCTTAGGAAAGCTTTTGGATGGGTTTCTTTTGTCACAAAGGGCACCCTTATACTCAGTTGAGTATAAGGAGTCAAAGTAAACTCAAAAACACACAAGTCACTTAGCAAAATAAGCACCAAATAAGCCTAAGAAGTTTCTGATTAAGCTTATGTTGTATCTGATGAATAGTATGCTGGTTCAATTGGCACAAAAGTGAGATTCAATGCACATTAAATTACACACAAGCTAAGCTAATGACATACAATCAATCACAATCCCTAAGTAAACCTAGTATCCAACATTCACCAAGATTTGAGGCAAAAATCACACAAAATCTGGCAGACAAAGCAGTTATTGAATTTAGGCTATGTTTACCCACTTTTTTAGCATGCAACCTGTTTTAAAACTCACCCAAACTGAAAACCAGTACTTATGCTACCTAATAACAACCAATTAAGTATGTTGAACAGGTTTTCAACCAAGATTAAAATTATTCACCCTAGTTTAGACCCTAATCCAAACACCCCTTAAATTTTAAAAACTCACTTTTTTCAAACAGAATCAAGTCAAATCCAAACCCAGTTGATCCTAATCTATCCACACATGCATAATATCTCCAAATAAGCAATATCAAACCAGAATAACAACACATAAGCAATTTTCACACAAAATCATATAAGACTGAAATATTTGAAAACTGAACAAAGAACAAGGTGACTACCTTGTGGGACCCACATCTAGGCCCCACAATGGCTGCTTTGCCATCTCCATACAGAATCGGGTCTGTGAAGATCTCTTGAACAACAAGCTCCAATGAAACCTGCTAAGAAAGAAGAAACAAACACAATACAAAAATCTGATTTTCTTTCTCTTTTTTAAATCTTTTCAAAAATCTTTCCAACTAATTTTCCTTTCAAAAACACTTAAAGAAATCACTTACCAACTGAAAAACAAACTTTGGAAACAAGATTTCACCAAAAATCAAATTTTCAGAAACTTGCAAACAAAACTGAATTTTTGAAAACTTAAAAATTACACAAACAATAAATGGGACACAATCAACAGCAGAATAGTAAAAATGGATCCTGGATTCTTTTCATCAACAAAACTCAACCAATTTTCATTCATAAATAAAATGGGATTTACAAGTTTGTGACCTAAGGAAAAAATCAGGAACAAAAGATATGGGACACATACGTCCCATATTTATACAACTAAACAGAAGGTTCTAGTTCCTAAAACCCTAGTTCTTGAAATTCCCTGAATGCCCTTGGTCTTCTAGGAGAATATTTGTCAAATATGCTTCATGTGATCTCTGAATTGCATCATGTGAGTTGCCAGGTTGTAAAAACCAATCTAAGCCCTTTAAAATGTTGTGGAGGACAAGTAAAACATTTAGGGCGTTGGATGTGTCTGGTATTGGGGTTTGGGGACAAAGACGGGTGAACGGGAGGGTCCCACAAGACACATGGGTGTGTCTTGTTAATTTGGGGTGTGGGTTTTGGTGACAAAGGGATGAATCAAGGATCTGGAAAGTATTAACCAAAAACCCTTTGTTTTAATTAATGTTCATCCTGGAAATTTTAGGGTTTATGTGGGTAATTAGGGGGTGGTTAATCTGCTTTTGGGGAAAGTTTAGTTTAAAAACGTGTTTGGAGGGAAGGGATTAAATAACTGATTAATCAGTTATTTAAAAGGTAGTGGAAGGTGACGTGGGAGAGGAGGTGAGGTGGTGGATTGTGAGTGGTGGGTTGGTGTGACGTGTAGAGATGATTGGTTGGGGTGAGTTAGTGTGTTTGACAGCTTTGGCCCCCAAAGGTTTCACTTTTCTTCATTTTGTAATAATCAGCATAAACTTCAATTTCCTTTATAAGCAACTTTGGCAGTTTGACACTTTTGGCACAACAAGTTTTTAAACTTGTTTCAAGGACTAAACATGCAATTTGATGATATTTGAAGGACTAATTTTGGCATTTTCTTCATTCTTTAATGTTTGACTTGTTTGTTGACTTCTTGGAGGACCAATATTGACAATTTAGTTTTGTTGAGGGACTAAATTTGCCAATTCTTCAAAGTTAAGGGTCCTTTTTGTAATTTTGACAAACTTTAGGGACCAAACTTGTAATTATGAAGATACAAGGGTATAAAGTGTCAATTCTTCCATATTGGAGGACCCTTCTTCATAATTCTTCAAATCTTCAAGGGTTTTCTTTGGAAAATTCTTCATTAGGGCTTGGTTCATTGTGCGGCTTCATTTCCCGTGTTCGTTTTTGCATGATTCTTGTGATCTTTTGTCATTTTCTCAATATCCGTACCTAAAATACACAAGCAACAAACACAAGCATATATTTGGGTATTTTGATGATATTTAATGCATTTTAAGTCCTATTTGGACGATAAGACTATGTATAAAAGCAGTCTCATCATGTAGCATTCCATCTTAACAAATGGGGTGTTACTATTATGATATCAGAGCCAAGGTTTCGACTTGTAGCTCTGTAAAACATGACCTATGACTTACGGGTAGTCACCAAATTCTTCCTAGAACTGACAGTTGGTTTTCATACATTCATTTCATTTTCATTTCATGTATCCATTTCATGCATTCTCTCATTGTCGCAGGAATTTTGACTAAGTAATGGTTGGTACAGGACTGGCCCTATTTAGTCGCATGTCCTTATATCGAAACTTTTGTTTGTTTTGTGGACCGACCCATAGGCGTCCACACTTGCCATTTTGTTTTGTGAACCAACCCATAGGCGTTCACTCATGGACATATCATCATATTTAATTTACCATGCATTTTAAAACTGTTTTATGCATCATAAATGAATTCATGTTTTATACACTGTTCATGCATTTTCTATTCATATCATATTTTGTCACACTTATTATTTAGGTTGCATTTTGTTTTAAACTGTCAGATGGTGAATACACGCAGTGCTCAAGAATTGGCTGCAGCTGTCAATGCAGCTTCGCAAGCCATCTTTCCCCAACTTCGCAATGAAATTAGGGACGAACTTCATGCTGATATTCAAGCCCAGTGCGTTCAATTTGGCCCTCATCCTCAAAACAACAACAATCCTCCACCACCACAGTTCTTCCCCAAGGTTAAGAAGGATAAGCTGAAGAGGGAGTACCACAGGATTAGGCAGAGAGGTGGAGAGAACAACGAGTTCATGCAACGCTTTTTTCGTCTGGCTGGTTTTCGTGGCACAGCAGCATGTACTGCCGAAGAGCAAGCATACCACTTTCGTTGGGCTCTTCGTACATCGGTCGCCAATAAGTTGGTGGGTGTTACCTTCAACATGGTGGCACAAGTAGCTGATGCAGCACGTAAGTTGGAGATGCTGCAGAAGAGACAGAAGACTGGCGACCGTAAGCCTGCGGCCGCTCAGCAACAAGCATCTAAGGGAAACGGTCAGACCAACAACCGTTTTGGTTCCGAGAGGCGTTGCGATAATGATAATTACCGTAACAACGCTAATAACTCGAACAATACCGTGTCCCTACATTTACCTTCTTTCATGTTAAACTAACTTACGTTATGGTATTCTGACACTCCAAGACTCATATTCAGGAACAACAACAACGGTAGGGATCAGGACCGCAGAGGTTCACAACCTAACCGTTCTAATTCTTCTAGTAACTATTAAACCTCCTATGTAGTCATACTATGTTCCATGATCATGTCTCATGCATGTAATCCTGAAACAGGCTCTCAGCTAGCTAGGACGCCTGCTGGAGGATTCACGCATCCTATCTGCCCTACTTGTTCACGCAGACACTCTGGTGTTTGTCGCTGAGGTACTGGTGGTTGTTTCAAGTGTGGCCAACAAGGCAATCAGCAGAAGGATTGTCGCCAAGGTGAAATAGAAGGCACCTCTGGACATGCCGACACCAAACCACCTCCTACTTCTGGTCGCGTGTTCATTACTACTAGAGATCAGGCGAACAAGACTTCAGGTACCATCACTGGGAATATCTTTATGAATGGTTTGGCAGCATGTGTTCTATTTGATACTATCAACCAGGTGTACAGAGACCTTCCCCTAGAATTTGATGATAAGATCCGAAGAGTTGAAGCACTTCCTTTGGACATGTGCGATTTTGATTTGATATTGGGCATGGACTGGTTATCCAAACACCAGGCTACGATAGACTGTCACATTTATCGAGTTATCTTTGGTGATGTTAAATCTCCAGAGTACATACACCATGGTTTTATGCCAGGAAGGTCGGTACAAATTATCTCATCCATGGAGGCGCGTGCATTACTAACACATGGGTGTCAGTGCTTCATATCTAATATTCATGACATTACTGCCGAGTCTCCATCGATCCAAGATCAGTCTATTGTGTCAGAATTTCCTGACGTATTTCCTGATGAACTTCTGGGCATACCACCTGTTCGTGAAGTCGAGTTTGGAATTGAGCTCATTCTAGGTGCAGAGCCAATTTCCAAGGCTCCTTATCGCATGGCTCCTATAGAGATTAATGAATTAAATGATCAGCTGCAGGAACTTTTGGAACGAGGTTTCGTTTGTCCCAGTGCATCGCCATGGGGTGCACCGGTACTTTTCGTGAAGAAGAAAGACGGTAGCATGCGTTTGTGTCTAGACTATCGTGAGCTGAACAAGATCACGACCAAGAATCGTTATCCTTTGCCGCGAATTGATGACCTGTTGATAAACTTCAGGACGCCAAGTATTTCTCCAAGATCGATCTGATGTGCGGCTACCATCAGTTTCGGGTTAAAGAGCAGGATATCTCGAAGACTGCTTTTCGTACACGTTATGGGCACTACGAGTTCGTAGTCATGCCATTCAGACTCACAAATGCACCAGCAGTCTTCATGGATTTGATGAACCGTGTCTTCCATGAGTTTCTGGACAAGTTCGTTATCGTGTTCATTGATGACATCCTGATTTTCTCCAAATCCAAGGAGGAACATGAGGAACACCTTCGTACAGTCTTGCAGATTCTTCGTCAGAAGCAGCTGTATGCCAAGTTCTCCAAGTGTGAGTTCTGGTTAAGCAAGGTGGCATTTCTGGGCCATATTGTATCTGTAGAAGGGATCACCATGGATCCTACAAAGTTCGAAGCTATCACCAAATGGCCGAGATCTACATCTGCAACTGAGGTCAGAAGTTTTCTAGGTTTAGCTGGCTACTACCGCAGGTTTGTAGAGAACTTTTCACGGGTAGCCTTACCTTTGACTAAGATGGTGAGGAGAGATTTGAAGATCTTAAGCAGAAGTTAGTGACTGCACTTATTATTACCCTCCCATCTGGATCAGGTGGATTTCAGATCTATAGTGACGCTTTAGGAAAGGGGATAGGCTGCGTTCTCATGCAACATGGGGAGGTTATTGCATACGCATTACGGTAGCTAAAACCTTATGAAGAAAACTACCCTACTCACGATTTGGAGCTTGCAGCAGTTGTTTTTGCATTGAAGATCTGGAGACATTATTTGTATGGTGAATCATGTGACATATTCACCAATCACAAGAGTCTCAAGTACATCTTCACCCAGAAGGAACTGAACATGAGACAGAGGAGATGGTTAGAGCTATTGAAGGACTACGACACCAACATTTAGTACCATCCTGGTAAGGAGAATGTGGTGGCAGATGCTCTAAGCAGAAGTTCGGGTATGATTGCTGGCATCTGGATTGCAAAGAAGATCATTCGTGACCTAGAGATGACTGATATTGAGATTTGTGTACGAGGACAGCATGGTTACTAGGCTAATCTTAGAGTGGAACCAGACTTACTTTCTAGGATCAAGGAAGCTCAGAAGGATGATGGTGAGATTTAGACTATCATTCAGAACCTTAATCAGTAGACGGATTTTCGTGTTGATGATGACGGTATCTTATGGCAGGGCACTAGACTAGTGGTTCCTGATGACTCTACACTCAAGGAAGTTGCGCTAACTGAAGCTCACAGCTCTCCATTTACCATACATCCTGGTTCTACCAAGATGTACCACGACATCAAGCAGCATTTTTGGTGGAGTGGTATGAAGCAGGATGTTGCCACCTTTGTTTTTAAATGTATGATCTACCAGCAGGTTAAGATCGAACACTAGCGAGCTAGTGGGTTACTACAACCATTAGATATTCCAGCATGGAAGTGGGACAAAATTTCCATGGATTTTGTTACTGGTCTTCCTGTGACTTAGAGGAAGAACGATGCCATCTGGGTTATTGTTAATAGATTGACTAAATCTACTCATTTTGTGCCGATCCGCAAGGAGCATCCGGTCAGCAAATTGGCAGACAAATTTCAGAAGGAGATCATGAGACTGCATGGTAGTCCTTCATAAATCATCTCTGACAGAGATCCCCGTTTCACATCACGTTTCTGGCAGAGTCTACAGAAAGCTTGGGGCACCAGACTTAAGCTTAGCACTGCCTTTCATCCTTAGACCGACGGACAATCGGAACGTACCACTCAGACATTGGAGGACATGCTGCGGGCGTATGCTCTAGAGTGGACAGGAAGCTGGGATGATTATATCTATCTAGTGGAGTTTGCATACAACAACAGCTGGCACGCTAGCATCAAGTGTGCACCTTTTGAGATGTTGTAGGGTAGGAAGTGTCGCGCCCCAATCTGATGGGATCAGGTGGGCGAATGACTAATTGAGGGTCCAGAGATGATTGAGGTGACCAATGAGAATGTTGTTGTCGCTAAGGCGAAGATTCAGGAAGCTCGTGCTCGCCAAAAGAGCTATGCTGATAAACGTCGTAGAGGTGTATCTTTCAACGTAGGTGATCACGTTTTCCTCAAGGTATCACCTGCACGGGGAGTTAAACGTTTTGGAATCAGAGGGAAGCTCAGTCCTCGCTTCATCGGACCGTTCGACGTCATAGAACGCGTTGGTGAAGTGTCATATCGTTTAGTGTTACCGCCTCAGCTATCACACTTTCACAACGTGTTTCATGTATCCTTACTCAGAGGATACAACTATCATCCAGTTCAAGTAGTCCAGTATCCGCTTGATCAGATTCGAGAGGATCTTTCATATGTCAAAGAACCTGAGAAAGAGTTCTTGGACGACAAGATCGTGTCATGTGGAGGAAGACGATCCCTTTCGTCAAAATCCTCTTGAGGGATCATCCTGAGCGGGAAGCCACTTAGGAGACGGAGGAGCATATACGGGCTTCTTATCCTCATTTCCAGTTCTGATTCGGGTATGTTTCTTCCAGTTTATGTTTTCTCCAATTCGAGGACGAATTGTTCTTTTAAAGGGGAAGAGTTGTAAAACCCGCATTAAAATACTATGAACAGTACACATGAATAGTGAACTGATGAGATGGCATTTATACATGATCTCATCGTTCTTTTCGGGCTTTAAATGCATAAAATGTCATTGATATATACCATGTATATGCTTGTATTTGTTTACTTGTGTGTTTTAGGTATGGATTTCGTAAAAAGACAAAAGATCACAAGAAACAAGAAAAACGGACACGAGAAACGAAGTCGTACAAAGAATTGGGCCCTAGTAATGGATTTCTCAAAGAAAAACCCTTGAAGATTTGAAGATGTACAAGATTGATCCTTACATTATGAAGAAATGACACTTAATACCGTTGTATATTCATAATTACAAGTTTGGTCCCTTAAGTTTGTCAAAATTACAAAAAGGTCCTTCAACTTTGAAGAATTGGCAAGTTTAGTCCCTCAACAATTCTAAATTGTTAATAATGGTCCCTCATGAAGTCAAAGATACATTGAAGACCTTTGAAGATCAAGAATGTCCAAGATCAGTCCTCAAACTATGCAAAAATGGCAAAAACAACCCTTGAAACCCTTATCACAAAGTTTGGTGGCCAATGTGTGAAGTTTGAAAGTTATTTAACAAAGGAAAAATTGTATTTGGCTGAATAAACATTGTTTACATACTTTCCCAAAACACAAGGACTACTAATGTCATTTCCCAAACTTCAAATATCACCAACACGCGCCAAACAACTCCACCCCCAAAAATTGGATCAAAACTTACTACTATTCACCTTGATGAACCCAGTTACCACCCCACTTAAAATAAAGGGTAAATCAAAATTACCTAGGCGCATGCTTGATTCACATGCCCAGAAACCCATCCCACACTCAAAACCCCAATCCCCACTCACCAAAGGACCCCACCCATTCATACATCAACCAATCACAATCTAAATTCCTCTACAAGGAATGCCACATGGCCAAATCAACAGCCCACACTCCTTGCTTGGATACAAAGCTAAAATGAACGATTTGGATGCATTTAAACAACTCATCAACAAAAGTCGTCTAGAAGATTCAAGGGGCATTTTAGGGACTTTGTATCTAGGGTTTTCATTGTAATCTCAGCCCTTGTGGCCTATATAAGGACTCCTCAACCTGTGAGAGAGCCTTGTTCCAGTTTTACTTCCTCAACCTGTGAGAGAGCCTTGTTCCAGTTTTACTCTTTAAACATTGTAATTCCTTTTTAAAATTTATAAAAGTTGGTATTTTTAGAAAATTGTAATTCCTTTTTATGTTTTTGAAAGTTGGTGTTGTTTAAGGGTAATTCTGAGTTCCTTTTGATGTTATAAAGGTGCTTAGATCTTGTGGTTTAAGCACGTTTATGTTTGGTAAGGATTTCAAAGTTGAAAAAACCTTGAAATCAGACATTCGTTTTGGTTATTTATCTTGTACTAACCCTTATCCAAAAGCTATAAGTCCTTGCAAGCTTGTTGACACCAAGCTAGTGAAGGTTTATCAACCTTTGGATAGGTTGTTTGCTGCTTGTGTTGAAGAAATCAAGCCCTTGAGGTTCTGCTTTGAACCATCAACCAAGGCACATCTCATCTCCTTTGTTCAAGAACCTTGGTCACTCTCTAGTTGTTGAGAGTGGTCCAAGGAGCACAATTGATCCCTCTAGGAAGTTGTGGGGGATAGGTATAACCTCTTTTTAAGTTTCCTCTAAAATTTTTAAGTTTATGTCTGACATGTACTTTGTCATGTGATTTGTTGCTCTGATGTTTGTGCTTTGTGTTTTATAGTTGGTTTCTGTTAGTTGTCACCTAGGTAAGGTATTTGAACCTTAAAATCAGTAGGTTGTTTGATTGAATAAAAAGTTTGTTTGAAAAAGGACTAAAACAAGGCTATTTGGTATTTTGGGATCATAAGGCCTTGTGGCCTTGTGCCCTTGGTTCTTAGGGTTTAGGGAGTCTAAACAAGTCATATGCAACAGGTTTTGGTTACTAGTTAAGTATCAAAAGGTTTGGAAAAGAGATTTCAAGTTTTGGAAAAATCTGATAAAATTGGTTTGAATTTGGTCAAACACATCAGATCCAATAAATTCTTTTTTGGTTAGATCTAAGGTCTGAAATCTAGTTTAGGAAGAGTTTAGGTGATAAGCAATCTGTGGAGTATCTGTTTGTTGAATTTGGTGGCTTATTGTGGGTGCTAGAGCTTATCAAAGTTTGCTGAAGTGGTCATTTGCATCAGCAAAGTGACCACCTCAATTTCGCCTTGCATTTTGTTATCTAGTGTATGCCCTGCTTGTTTGTTGCTTGGAATTTGTTTTTGTGCTGCTTGTGAGACAATTTGGCTATTTGGTTTGCTTATTTGAGTGCTTATAAGCTAACTGGCTTATTAGCCTTATTTGTCCAAAATCTGTTGTCATTTGGTCAACTGACCACTTGATTCACAAGGACTCTACCTTGAGTTCTTCACAAAAATTGTTTATAGCAAGCCTACAAACAACCCCTGAGCTTTTGGTTAATTTTGGTAGACTTTGACTTTTTGTCAAATAAGCACAATTTGGCTTATTTTTAAGAACTGCTTATTGGTACATGCAACAACTTGGCTTTTGTAATAGGTGTCATTTTTCTTAGCTTAATATCAAATTTGGAAAGTTAGAAGTCAATTGGTTAAGCTTTTGCTAGAAAACTAGCTTATTTTGCTTTTTCAGCCAGTTTATTTGCTTCTACAGCTTATTCTACTTGGCTTTTTGTGAATTTTATGATTGATTATTCTTAGTTAAGCTATTTGTAAGCTTTTGCAACAAACAAGATCTTCTGAAACGTCCTAGAACTCTAACCAGACTATTTTGTCGTTTAGTGAAATTCTACTTTGCTTATTTCTGGCTTATTGAGTATGCTTTTTCAAAATTTCTTTTCACAGATCTCTTAGGCATCTCAAAAGAAGGCTGTGTGTCTAATCTGAGCTTATGGCATTGGCTTGTTGATTAATGGGCTTATTGGCCCAATAAGAATAAGTTGTTGACCTTTTAAGCTGTGATAAGCTCAAAACCAGCTTTTGGGCCTTCAGACTTTTGTGTTTAGAATTAAGTTTTGAGTCAGATAGGGCTTTTCAGGTCATTTGGGCCAAGTTTGAGTTTTTGGGCCAAAAAGCCCATTAGTTTGGACTGTTTTCTATTTTACCCCTTTTGGGGGCCCATTAGGGGTATTTTGGTAATTTCACTTTCATTTTCTGTTTATTTAGGTTAAAATATACTAGTTTGCAGGTTTTTATAATTTTTTATAATTTTTGGATTTTTAATATTATTTTATTATTAAATTTCAAATTTCATATTTTTGCAATTTTTATATTTTTTTAGGTTTAATACATTAAAATAGGATTTTTACAACTCTTAGATTAATTTTATCATCATTTTTCTAATTTTTAGAATTATTTTAAGTTTTTAATAATTTTTAATCATTTTAAATAGTTTAATTAGTTTAAAATTTTATAAAAATAGTTTTTAGTCTTATTTGGTCATTTTAGAGGTTTACAAAATAAAAAAATCTTTATTTGGGCTTTTTAATAATCATTTTGATTTTTAGGGCTTTAATTAGCATTTAAAAATTAATATTTAATTAATTAAAAGGTTTGAAAAAGTTTTGATCATTTGTAAACTCTTAGTTTATTTAATTTGATTTTTGGTAATTTTTTGAGAATTTTTAGAATTTATTTTTATTTTAGCTCTTTTTACGGATTTAATTTTAGTCGTCGTAGTAATAATTTTCACGTCTTCGTCATTCTATTTTCTCATCCCCTTCTTTCAAATACTAATCTCAAATATCATTGCATTTTAGTCACACACATATACCTCCTTGGGAAACGGACTTAATCGGGTCATTAGTGTTTGATTTTCCTAAATCACCACTTAATACTTACCGCTTTTACGCCTTTTTCCTAAAAGGTCGTATTTTACCCCAATCATGAACACACGAAAATACGATAAAATTTAAAATTTCCATTTATAATATAGTTCACGTGTCACAATAATAAATAACATGTACTTACGTATGTATATTATAAATGTGTTACGTCCACGATAATTAAATTCCTGATAATTAAACACAAATGATCACGAATATTTTAACTTAACAAAAGTTACGGGTTTCCCTTTTGGGCTTAAGGGTGCCGCGAATAAGAGCAAAAACAAAAGGGATTGGGCCTTTTGGCCCATGACCCATGACTAGTTTATGTTTAAGGAAAAACACAGGGTATTAGTCATATATTAGGTTATAGAAAAAGTTCACCCGTGCCTCCTTCTTCCTCCTTGCCGCCGGCCATAGATCAACACCAAGAACGAACCGGACGATTTTGCTACTTGATTCTTTGTGTGTACGTGTTCGTGATCATTACCTTTTCTTTCACGTATTCGGTATAATCAAAACCTTTCTTTTCTTATTAATCCTTATATGAATTCATGACATTAATTTAATTAATCTTAAAAACAAATCAAGAAAACATGCGGGATTAATTAAAACATGATTAAAAGGGGTGTTTTGGTGTTTGTTGTTAGGTCGAGACACAACCGAGACCACAAGGGGGTCTCGGCTTGTTTTAATCACCACCACCGAGACCACTTAGGGTCTTGGCTTGGTTGGTTTGGCTCGGACGCAGGCAAGGGAACCCCGACGCGAGGTCGGGGTGTGGTGTTGGTTTGGATCGAGTGTCAACCGAGACCAATAGGGTCTCGGTGGGACTTTTGTTTTGGACAGTGGGAACCGGACAACAAAAACAGTGGGAACCGGTCAGGAACCAGTGTGAACCGGTGTGAACCAGACTCGGGCGGCGGCTAGCCGTGGCTCGGCAGCAGGTACACGACTGAGACAGTGGTAACCGGCTAGGCCGGGTGGCCACTGTCAAGGGTGTTTGGTTCGGCTTATTTATGACACACGGGTACGGGCTCGGGTTTATATTAATTCACGGGTTTGGGTTTCGGGAATTATCAAAAATCATAAATATGTTTAATTAAATTATTTCCTAGACTATTTAATTTAATTAAATGCATGACTTAGGTTAAATATTAAAATTAGTATTTCATGTATAACCTAAAGTATTTGACTTAGTTTAATTTAATTAAAACATGTATTTTTAATTAAATTCTTATAATGTATAGTTTAATTAATTAACCAAGTTATTTAATTAATAAGCTATAATACTTTAACCATGGCTTGTATTTAACTAATTATACTTTACTTGACATTAATAATCCAGCTTATTTCTAATTATGGAAACTTACTATTCTTGGAAACTTTCTATTTATAGAAACTTACTATTTATGGAAACCTGCTATTTTTAAAAAGTTACTTAGTATTACAATACAAGTAATATAATACCGTACTACATGAATAATAAACAACAGAATACAGGAATAACTGCAGATTAATACTTTAAACAGTAAAACATGACATAACATGAATAATAAGCTAAGAACACACAGAACCAGTAAAACACATGTAATTCAAACAACTCATACACGTTCCCATTCTTATGTAGTATTATCCGTCAAGGCGGAGTAGGTTCTTCAGCGTTTCCGTTAGCTTCTACTGGACAAAAGGTACGGATTTCCCGTCCTTCAGTAAGGACAACCTCCTCCTTTATTAGGATTTCCCGTATGCATCCAACTGTTTTCCCCAGTAGTTACAGATTAAATGCTTATGTTTTATTAGTTACTTTAGCCATATACATGCATGCGAGTTTCACCTAGTTATGGAGGTACCATAACCATAACACTAGAGGTACTAGTGTTATGATTTCACCACGGCGGAGTGATATCTCGTGGCGTCCCTTCCATTTTATTTGGCCTTTGTTATTATATTATCATGTGGGGCGTATGGGTGCATCCTAGTTATAGTGTCAGTCGGGTGTTCATGGTGAATGTGGTGTGTGCCTTGCATCCTTCACAAGGAGCTGATACCTCCTACCCATTACCATTTAATTAGAGGCATCCCCTAATTTGCATGATGAGGTCACCCCTCCAATTATTCATGCACGTTGTTGACCTCATGACCTATATTAGCTTTTGGTATATTAAACTAATACAGATGTTAGAAATACGTTTTTACGTATTTATGAAGGATCGGTCGCTCCAACGATAATTATGTAATGGGCTCGTGATCTACTTATTTAGTGTATAGTCCATATAGCCCACATGTAGGGTGGGCTATATATATCCCCTCCTAGCATGTTAGGAGGGGTCGTTGATTGTCATTTAGACATTAATCATTTTTCCATTTTTACTTTCTCTCTCTAACTTTCTCCCTTCTCTCCTTTCTCTCTCTAATCCCTCATCTCATTCCTTCATCTTCTTCTTTATTAATCAATCAATCAACCATATTAATCCATCAAATCCATGATATAGAATAGGCCAATAATCACGTAGACCTTCAATTGGTATCAAGAGCCAAGGTTTGATTGGTTTATTCTAGCTTTTATTTTCTTTTTGATTTTGGTGAGTTTTGATTTAATCATGCTTAAATCATAAAAAGTTTGTATTTTTTTATGAAAAGTTTGTGTTTTTATGTGTTAAATCATATCAAATCTTCAAATTTACTTACTTTTTAGATAAAAATTCACAAATTTTTATATAAAAATCAAAAATTTCTTTATCAAATCTTAAAAAGTTTGTGTTTTTATAAGAAGTTGGTGTTTTTTATAAAAGTTTGTGTTTTTCTGTTTTTAATTTAGTATTTTTTTGATTAAATCCTTCTATTTTGATTGCCTTTTTTTGTTTAAAGTTCTTAAATTGAATTTGTTCTCAGTTACTCATCAAATGGCACTCAGTTCATATCTTTAATTTCAGTTCGATCATTGACAAGGTTCAAAGAAAGGGTGGGCTATTGATAAAGAATCGATTCCAAACCACAATGCTAGCAGATGGCGGGCCTCCGCTTTTATTTTCATTCATTTTTCCCAGATTCTAAAAAAAAACAAAAAAAAAAGACTCCCGGCGATCTTTGACCGAACGGGGTAGGCAGAAGTTGATCCGGAGACTTTCATTGAATATGGGATTGAGACTACGACTGGAATGGAATTGCTCCGTTGATAGATCCAGATTCGCATCCGCCCATCTAAGAGATTTCTTCGTGCCGGGTCGTGAGCTATGTGGAGCGATCAAAAAAATGGGATCTATTGGGCTTTCACCTGCACTGCCTTCGCCTAGGACATTAGAAAGGGCGAGAAAGGGCTTGCTGCTGGTTCGGAACTCTCCTATCTATTTGAATTGATTTACAGCGCCTATTTTCAAGCTTATAAAAGGAATTGCTTCTATTAACTTTAAAGAGTGTCTCTCCTGTCCGGCTCATTTTTTATTTTTATTTTTTAATCAATTTTGCCACTTTAATTTTTCTATTATTAGTTTTCTAAATTTTTTTATCAATTTCATCCTTTTTATTTTTTAATTTTTGTTTTTATTAGTTTTCTTTAAGTTTTTATAATCAGTTCTTTTTTTTATATAATCAAGTTAAATTTTTTATATACCAGTTTTTATATATAATTTTTTATTATATCTGGGTTTCGAGTCTGTCCAGTTGTCCAATACCAGTCCTTCAGTCCTTTATCATCGAGGTTATCAAGGTTTTCATCATATCAGTCCGCTTCATCAAAAATATCAGTCCTTTATAAATTTGGTCTGTTTTTCAAAAATATCAACCCGCTTCATCAAGTTCCGGGTGAACAAAACATCCGGACGAAAAAAGTTCCGGACGAACAAACAAAGTTCCGGGTGAACGAAACTTCCGGGTGAAGAAAAAGTTCCGGGTGAAGACAAAAAGTTCCGGGTGAAAAAAAAGTTTCGGGTGAAGGAAAAGTTCCGTATAAACGAAACAGTTCCGAATCAAACTCTTAAGTTCCGAATAAAACCGAAACGTTCCGCACCAACCAGTTCCGAACCAAACTCTTCCGAATCAATTTTTTGAAAAACTTCCGAATCAATTTTTGAAAAACTTCCGAATCAATTTTTGAAAAACTTCCGAATCAATTTTTGAAAAACTTCCGATTCGGAACTCTTCCGAACGAATGCAAAGTTCCGAATGAAGACCATTCAAACATAACGGGAACATTTGTTTTGACTCGACACCAATTTAAAACACTCACAGACTCCCCCTCACGACTCGACTCCCTCTCTCGACTCAACAGAATCTCAAACCCACATCACACTCTCGATTTACCCAAACCCACGACTCATTTACCCACCCTCTCAACTCTCGACCCTTCTGACTATTTACAGACTTAACAACACCTCTTCACAAAATCTTGACTTGACACAAACACAACACCATCACTAATCGATCAAGACTCTCGACCCATTCCCAGACATTCACATCAGACCCTCGACACAAACAACACTTCACCAATAACACCCTCGTCTCACCACCTTTCGACTCAGACACAAAACAAACCCAACCTCTCAACGTGACTCAAACTAGATCCTCACTCAAACACTACACCCACAGATTTGACTAAACCCAACTGACTCAACGACACTAACTCGACTCCCTCACCCTCACCATCGACAACATCAAACCCTCTCGTCTAAAAACAGACCCAAACCCTCTCGTCTCTCGACCTCACTCACAACACCCTCACTCACAACACCCTCACTCAGACTCGCAATCACCACAATCACCAAAGACACCCGACAGCAGGACACTACAGAAGAGAGAGGGACTCAACAAAAACATTAAAAGAAAAACCTACCTGAGACCCCTTTTTTAAAGATCTTGAAGATTGAACCTTGCTGCACTTGATTTCAGTCAAATGAAAGGGGAGCGTATGTTTTGATTCGGTTGTTGCTAAGTTGCGTGATTGATTGATTGATGGGTCCAAGACAAAAGGGAAGGAGATAATAAGGTTGGGAGTAATCTGGATTTAAGATTATATTGAGGTGATATTTGGATCAAGAGAGAAAAGGGAATTGAGGAGTTACAGTTTGGTGGCTGAAAATTAGATAAGCAAAGAAAGAGATGCAGGATTTATATTACTTTTGGGAGTTGAGATTTGTTTAAAGAAAACTGGGGGCGGAGTAAACAAAGAGTTAAGTGTGGTGAGAGAGTATTGAGAGTAAATAAATGGGCGGATGTTACGAAGTAGAAACTGCCACACGTCTCTAGTTGACTAAGCCACGACAATTTCTCTTTACATATTTAAAAGTAAACTTCAGGTGGTGAGTAATTGGGCTCGGATGAATATTTTAAAGTTAAATTAAAGTTTTTGTTATTAACGTTTTTTTAAGAATCGTATAAAGTTAAATGTTTTTGTTATTAAGCTTTAAAATATTTAACGGACAAAGACAAAGTGACGAGATAAAGTTTATTTGACCAGACCGTGAAAAATAGATAAATTTTGAATATTAGTGGCATTACACATCTCACTGGCCGATAATGCTTTGGACCCGCTGACTAGTTGTGCCAAATCGAGATTTGACAAAGTGACAACGTTTGAGGCCGGATTTGAAAGACAAAAGTGACGGACTTCATTTTTAGTGACTACGAATTTTTGATCGGGTTTAATTTTTCATCATCTGAGCCGACAACATCTTTTGAGCCGAATTGAAGTGTAAAAACCCGACAACACCAACATCCACATCATTTTTCTTTATCTTTCCTCGATTTTAAATGGATTCGTTCAATTCGACACTTCAAGAGGGAGACTTGCATCACAAAGCTCGAGAAAGTGGTATAAATTCATTTCAAATGCTCCAGTCTCATCTTGTCACTCTTTCGGGGATTCAAGGAGGGAGCGAATTTGTGACAATCTTTGGACAAGATCGTCATATATTCATCAACTCAATTTTTACCACTTTGACCCAACTCGCTGAGCAACTCAACCATGGAAACTTTAATCACTCTGCATCGGCACTTGCCTATAAGGATCTTGTGACACACCTCACGCCTTTCCTCCAATTTAGTATCATCAAGCCTGAAAGTTCAATGATTTGCCAATCGTTTCTTCGAGATACACATACCGAGCTTCGAGTTTTCCGTGATACGATTTTGAAACTCATGTCATCGGTCTCGTCTTCGATATATCAAAGATCACAACTTCAGCAATTGTATGTTAATGGAGTGCAAGAATCAATGACGCAGATGCAAGAGGATAATGGTCATACGGTTGACAACTTGGAGCCTAACGATGGCACGAGCACAGAATCAGGAGGACAACATGATGCCAGTGGCACGTCAGGGAATGTTCACGAGATTTCTCTTGATGACACCTTACCCATTTATGACGCAGAGCCTGCAAACATGGTACAATGTAATGTTGTTTATGATGTATATGCTGATGATATGCCGCATATTGAGGATTCTGAACCTAATTATGACAAACATGGGATGGAAACGAATGATAGCAATACCACTTCTGATTCATCCGATGTAAGTCATAATGGGGGAGAGATTTTTCAGAATGCTAAACATCATGATAATTATCCTATAACTGATTCATTGACTGCTTCTGATTCCAAGATTAAAGAGCTCGAAACAATCGTAGCTCGGCAATCAAAAGATCTTGAGGATGCCAAACTTGAATTTTCTAAGAAAACGGACAAATTTGAAACATACTTTGAAAAACTTGAAAAGTCAAACGTTGTTCTTGAAAGAAAATTGGATCAAACTGTTCTAGATTCTAAGGCTGAAAAGGATAATCTTTTGAAACAAATTCAACTGCTTGAATCTAAATTGGCATCCCAAGATAACTTGCTCAAAGAAAATGAAACGTTAAAAGCCCAAGTTCAGGAAAAGGTATTTGCTATAGCTGCGTTGAAAAACGAGTTAAGGAAAAATAGAGGACCTAGTGTGGACACTAAGCTTGAAAAACCATCAATCTTGGGGAAACCGCCTACAAATCAGTTCGTCAGACAACCGATTGTCAGACAACCTACTGCATTTAGATCCGAGCGACCACAATCCTCGAGACCGCGGTTTGCCTCCCAAGTTGATTTGGTTCATCTTTCTAGACCAGACACTCCAGCAACTAGGCCCTATGTGATCACTCCAGCTTTAGCAAGACCAAATCATATGATTGCCTCTAGTTTCCCTAAAAATACCAAGACCACGTCTAGAACTAGTTCAAATGACGTTTGCCATAAATCTGGTCTTGGGGAAGCTAAGCAAAAGACACATGCAAGAGATAGCAATGTCCAACCTAGTCAGATGCCTTCTAGATTACCCAACACTGCTAACCATAGCATGCCATCTTCTAGGAGCATCGATCAATCATCTAGGAATTATTCAGACATTAAATATGCTACTTGTAAAACATGTAGAAAATGTGTCTTTACGGCAAATCATGATGCTTGTGTCAAGAAATTACTTGATGAGGTGAACTCCCGTGCTAGAATTAAGTCCCAGTGGATAGCTAAAATCAAACCCTTTGGTAAAGTTTGGCGCCCCACTGGTAGAACTTTCACTCTTGTAGGAAACGAGTGCCCTTTAACTAGGATAGTCTCTGATTCTACGAAGACTACTAGGGAGGAAATTGCAAAGGATGATACATCACTTAAGCCTGAACTTAAGATTTTCTATAAAAGGAAACGTTTGCCAACTAAGACAAGTGAATCATCCCTTCAGGCCACCTCTGACACAAGAACATAAAACCGTGAACCCCTACGTGCTTCTAAAATAGATATCGCTAATCCATGCAAAAGTATACAAACTCCTAATGAGAATGCAGGTACCAAAGTTGATGTTCCAAAAGAACGAAGCGGTCCAATCGTTGTATACCGTTCAACTAAGGACACTCTCAGAGTTTGGTTGCTGAAGAAGTAGATATCAGAGAAACTAGTATCTCAGGGGATTCATGGTTAAAGCTTACAAGGACTTACAGTCACATAACAGACTGTAACTCGATCTCCAAAGACAGGAAAGTTCATCCCGATGATGACTTATCCTAAAAACGAGAAATTCATTTTTCTCGGGCATGAGCTTATGTTAAAAACATTCCACGTTTTTAAGCTCATGCACTAGGACTTATAGTCACATCACAGACTATAACTCGCTCTTCAAAGAAAGGAAAGTTTATCGCCGATGGTAAACTTATCCTAACAACGAGAAATTAAGTTTTCTCGGGCATGAGCTAAAATTAAAAACATTCAAGGTTTTTTAAGCTCATGCACAATGACTTACAGTTAAATGTCAGACTGTAACTCGAAATTAAAATAAAGGAAAGATTATCTTTTATGATAACTTATCCTCTTAACGAGAAATTCACCTTTCTCGGTCATGAGCTTGTATTAAAACATTCGAAGTTTTAAGCTCATAAAGGAAAATGTATCTTTTAACTAAGAGAACTTTTCCTCGTAACGAGAAATTAACCTTTCTCGGTCATGAGCTTTCCGTTAAAACAGTCAAAGTTTTCAAGCTCATGAACACGACTTCTAAGTAAATGTCAGCTTAGGACTCGTCCTTCAGATAAAAGGAAAGTTTATCGCCGATGATAAACTTATCCTTAACAACGAGAAGTTCACAACTTCTCGGACTTGAGCTCGCTTTTAAGATATTCAACATCTTAAGCTCAAGTAATTGTTTTTCAAAACTTTGAACACAATTTTTCGAGAATTTCTCAAAAGGTTTTTCTAAATCTTTCAAAATTGTGTGTTCAAAAATGTTTTGATAAAAAGAGCATGTCTTCTGGAATCGATAATATTTACGAACCTAGAAATGTCATTCAATAATGACACGGGGTTGTAAATAAAGTTCGAGCAGAAGTTCAAACTTTTAAAACATGCTCAAAATGGTTTGCTATTATTTCAGATAGCAACCCGCTTTTCTTAATCAAGTCAAGCATTTCACCGGAAAGCTTTGACTCAACAACGAGAATTAATTTTCTCGGGGACGTGACGAGGTGACCAACATTCGTGAACAAGAACCATGTGAATCTCTCATATGATGTTCTCCATCATTCAGGTCCTACCTCGTAAATTGTTAATCTTGTGAATTCATTATTATATATGATCTTTGCACGTAATAAATACCTTACACTTGTGTTTAAAAGGTATTTAATTTACGTTTCAGCACACCCTCATTAATTTGAGGGGGAGCTTGTGTAACTCATGAAGATAATTGGATTTGCATTTTTCTTCCCAAATTTTCTTAAAATGCTATTAGATCAATTGATATTAAAAACATCGATTGGGTTAATATTTTTAATATGGGGGAGAAAATGTGATTTAATATGGGATATGATCAATCATGAATGGTTTGACTTAACGTGATAGCTCATCCCGACATATGCAAAATGTTTTCGGATATCGTGGCATATGTTAAGGGGGAGCAAAATGGATTTGCACTTCAAAATGGATTTCATGGTGACATACACTTACCTAAAACATCTCTATTCACGACGGTGAAGATTGTGGTGACATAAGGATGGTAGGATAGGTTAAAGTCCAATGATTTCTCTAGAACCGGAGGAATCTTCCCAAGGACATTCCATAGCTAGAAATAGTAGTCCTTAGGAAAGATGGAGAAAGATTGTGAACGTAGCTGAATGCCGACCAAGTACTTAAGTTAGCACTGGAACAATCACAACAAGGTGCTAGTGATGACGTATTGGTAAGCATTGAAGGGGTTGAAGAATGAAAAAGAAATGTAAAGATAAAGGGTGTAAAGAAAGAAGCCCTCCTTACAACTTTAGGCAGAAACCGGGTCAATACATATGCTATTGAGATCATTTTTGTTAATGATTCTCGATATTGAAGAAAGACGTCATGGACCCAGTGATGCAATGCACAACCCTTCCCAGCTAACTCAAATATCTCTCAAAAGGTATTTGTTTTAATCACACGGAGATCAACACATTATCAATTAATTTATTCACTCCGAATAAATTGGTATTGAAAAGGTGGCACTCCTCTCCAGCCTCCGATCACTAAAAATCCAAAATGCACGATCGAGTCTAGAGCCATTTGAGATCATCAAATATCTCATTAGGACACACTTTCATTATTCCTTGCTTGTTCACACACTGTGAAAAGTAAGAAAGATCTTAAGAGTCCTACGCAAAATCTTCATGATCTTGCCTGAACATCCGAGTAATACGAAAGTATTTACAATGAAGATGGAAATCCTTCTTGAGCGAATATCAAAAAGCTCATGGTAGGTGACTTGTGCGATTCTTTATGAATCAAACTTGTGATAACTGGAAAGCAACAGTGGTTTAATTCTTAAATGAATTTAAACACGTTCCAGGCCTCTACGCAATATCTTAGTGATCTTGCCAGAACATTCAGAGTAATACTATTAAGTATTTACAGTGACGAATGGAAATCCTTCTAGTGTTAACATCAAACAGCACTTGGTAGGTAACTTGCAAGATTCTATATGAATCAAGCTAGTGACAACTGGAAAGCAACGATGGTGCGGTTCTTAATTGAACTTCACTTGTTCCAGGAACATGAATTGACGGCTTCAAATCATGCGGATAATATTATCCAAATGATTCACTCTTTACGTTCGCAGTCAGCTTTTGACGGTCGAGTAAAGAGAACGGGTTTACCCGCGAAATCTTGTCAAGGAGGTTCTTTATTGAAACTACCTGCCACAAGTACGATATCTAATATCGTCCAACGGTCTTCACCGACCGGAGGTAAAATGCTACCGAATTAGAATGAAATGTTCAAGGCCATTTCATCCGTGTATATTGTTTGTTGCTAACTGTCTTATGCAGCGTAACAAGAAGGTGGCATTGCGGTGTACAATCCAGAAGAAGTCGTCACCACATGCTTATACTACATACAATTAGTACTTCAACAAATTCAAGAAAACCTGAAGGTCAAGTCTTCCGCTGTATCAAACTCTGAAGCTTTCAAGAATTTAAAAGTATAAGTATGTGGAACATGAAGTCACAAAGAGGCAAATATCACAAGTGAAGAATGCACAAGGTCAAGGCAAGGAAACATGCTCAAGACTAAAGTCAAAGATCACATCAAGCATATTCACAAGAACAAGATCGAAGACTCAAGCATAGATGCTAGGTTTAAGATTTTGTAAAAAGATGTGACCTCCCTTAGGGGGAGATTGTTGGAAATACGTTTTTCCAATAAAGTCCCGGTCACATCTTAGTTAGCATAGATCACGAGTTATAGACTATTTAGAACTTTGTTTCTTGGAGCGACCTCCCTTAGGGGGAGATTGTTAGAAATACGTTTTTACGTATTTATGAAGGATCGGTCGCTCCAACGATAATTATGTAATGGGCTCGTGATCTACTTATTTAGTGTATAGTCCATATAGCCCACATGTAGGGTGGGCTATATATATCCCCTCCTAGCATGTTAGGAGGGGTCGTTGATTGTCATTTAGACATTAATCATTTTTCCATTTTTACTTTCTCTCTCTAACTTTCTCCCTTCTCTCTTTTCTCTCTCTAATCCCTCATCTCATTCCTTCATCTTCTTCTTTATTAATCAATCAATCAACCATATTAATCCATCAAATCCATGATATAGAATAGGCCAATAATCACGTAGACCTTCAACAGATTTTCATAAGTAACATAAGCTATGTTTTCAGAACTAAAACCAGTAAACATGACATGATTCTAGGTTTCCCAAGACTTATTCATTTTAGCAGCTTTTCATGCCTTAAATGCTCTTATATGCTTTCATTACTATATGTTCCTATGCTTTATTGTATATCCGTGCACTGGGCTTTATGCTCAGCCGTTTTCCATTTCTATTTTTCCAAACGGCAGGTACCCAAGGTCGCAAGTAGGATCTCAAGAGTATGTGCCTACGGGTGGGAGCTATCCAGCCTCTTTTACCTTATGCATTTATTCCTACTTTCTCATACTTTACTTCATTTGGACATTTTTTAGTCCTTTCATTTACAGTACTTATATTTTCTTGTGTGTGAGTTACTTAGACTACCGATGTTTGATTCCGGTATTTCTATTTATGGTCATGAATGTTTAGACATTTACCTTGCATGCTTTGATGACACGCCATATTTACTGTAGCATTCCATCTTAACAAATGGGATATTTGACCACAAGTGTCATCTCCATCCCATACTAGAAAACATTTAAAAACTCAGTGAAAATAGGACTATGAACTCACCTGATAACACAGCAAGCTAGCACTCCTGCAAACCTATAAAATCATACACGACACCCTTAGCTCAGGTCTTAACACCCAATTTAAGTAACAATCAAGGAGATGAATCTAATCCCCCAAACCCCACTATCTAGTTCTCCCACTACAAGTTATTGTATAAGTAAAAATCCAATTTTCCCCGGTACGATTTACTAGTCACTAAACGATCACACGAAGTGAACTTATCACCACTCTTGACTCCTCCCCTACTGGAGTTATGTTTTTCTATGATCTAAGAACTTCCAAAAACCAATTTTACTTTCTACTTACACATTTAACCCTTTCGTTTAGTCTCTACGCCAAGAGTCATTTTTATAAAGCTGATTTTCTATACATGCTAAATGTTTGACACCAAAAGCCCGACCTAAACAGCATAACGTTTATTTAAAACCTCCAGTACTTTCATATATATTATAAAGAGTTCCCAAATCAAATATATTTGGCTATCTCATTCGTTTGGTTAGGTTTTGACTCAAATTCCCGAAATCCAAATTTATTCCTGAACAGCGTACTGTTTTTTTGTAAAAATTGTTTGACGACCTTCCCAAACTCCATTTTCGACCAACCTTACATTTTTGAATAGTAGACCCTCTGAACTTAATTTTTTTTTAAATGAAACTCGACCAAAGTTGATACCTACTGCCCGGAACAGTCGACACAAGACAACCCTAAAAATCATACTGTTTTACGTCTTTATGCACTAACCCTCTAAACATCATTAATTATCCCTAAATTCTTAACACAAACCCTAAAATCATTAATGGATCTTAATTACTATATGTTTCCAGAAATAAAACCCTAATCATCTCAATGATGGTTAATTAACATTACATTTAAGATTAATTAATAAAAACATTAATTAAATTATGGTTTTGTAGGACTTACCTTATAAACAATTGAAAGATCATGATTTTTGGAACCCTAATTGTCCCCATTAATAAAATCTACTGAATAAGGTTTAGGGAAAATAGAAATTCATTTTTGGGGTTATAGGACTCTTATTTATGGTTAAATCCAACCCATAGTCCTACAAGTACTCAAATTGGGCCCCCTTTTCCCTTACTTAAGCATAAGTCGGCCCAAACCCCTTAGGCAGACTATTATACCCCATATACTGATATTTAATCATTACTACACTAAATGGAAGTCTCGAGTTGCTTCCGTACCAAAACCTGAAAGCCTTATGTTAATTTTGAACTTTTTACGCGATTTCTGAACTAACCTTCATTTCTAAAAGTTTCTAAATATGGAAAGTAACTCTAAAACTTATCTAATACACATAATATATACTTAATACATACATACAACATACGATACGCACATGAAACCTTATAAAAACGATATCTGAACTTTCTCGCAGTACATTACTAAACTCATTTCATTTCGTTTCGTTTCCCACTTGTACCATGATTTACACATCATGTATATCATTTCATTCTTCCTTATTCCCAAAATCACTCATAAAAACATATAAAATATATTGTGCACACAACCTAACACATAATTAGCGGTTAACGGGTGACAACTGACTCGCCAAAACCAGAGTTGTCACATCATCCCCTCCTAATAGAAATCTCGTCCCGAGATTTACTCTCAAACTCAAACTTATTCTCAGCAAACAAATGGGGATACATATCCCTCATAAAACCTTCACGTTCAAACTTGAACTCAATTTATTCTAAAATAATTTCAACCAACAACACATGAGCCTTAACCGTCCGCGAGGAAACTTATCAAAACCATAGAGTTATGTAACCAACCTAACTAAATCTCACAACTCATCAAACAAGAACTGTCTTGAAACCAAGTTAGGAGCCGCCACATAACTCGACAGGTTTGAAGTTGTCACCCTGATTTTAGTCTTACTCATAAATACCATAAATCAAAACTCCTCAAAATATAACCATGTATTCTACGATATAAAGAACTCTCAGATACCTATCCTTAATCAGCCCCATGTTAGCCCTCTAAGTGTCCACTATCCCAAAATACCCAAAACATGAGTTTAAACCTTGTCGTACAAACATTAACCTTGAAATCGACACTTGAACAATTAATTAGACCAAGCTACTGAACCCCATTGACTATACATTCTGAATATTTGAAAATTACGCTCCAAGAATTTTAGGCTTTTTAATCACCCAAAAAGCTTTTAAAACGAGTAAGTTATGACCAAAACGATTTTACTCAAAATCTGCCCAACACTAGTGACGGTCCTGACAATATAACCCTAATCCGATTTTTTTTTAAATAAACAAGCCATGCTTATATGTTAAAGAACTTATATTACACCTTATTTCAAATACCGCTACGATAATTTACCATTATTTCACCGACTACCACAACTATTTTAACTATTTGTAAATTCCATTTTTTACCACGTAAGACTCAAAACAGAAGATACCGTTATCCCAAAAATAATAATCCACCATCTCAATAGCCTCTATACAAGAGTACCGTTTTACAAACAAACACGTGAAATGAGGACTCGAGAAATGCGCTACTACGGAAGTTGAACATCTCAACGAGAAACGAGCTAGCAAACCATCCTAAGAATACAACCGATAAGTAGAAGGGATATATACATATATAGGCATAGGCGTACATAAACTCAAATCCATCCAACATATACTATACAAGCATGTATTAACCCTCTTTTATGTAACCATACTTAGGAATCCATTGATGTCGTGGTACTTGTATAATTATGTTGGATACCATAATTATACCAGTCCCCTTTCACTAATGCACTCCCTCCTATGATGACACTTATAAGAATTAATACTACACATAACACATAAGTCTACTAAATCAAATAAGCAGATAGATCCTACAACTCATATAAGCACATAATCCACAACATAACATATGGTCCAAGATTCCATGTATCAAAATAACGTAGCCAATGCATGAAACACATAAACTCGTAATCCAGCTGAACCAGGGTAGCTAATATTCAAAATGTATAAAGAACATGAAAACATAACCAAACGAAATCCGGCAATGACTAGTTTATATGACTATGGTTCAACCCGCACTAGTCAAAACTCGAAAAGAAAATAACATGTAGACCATAGTAGTTCATAACTTAACAAACATCACAAAAATAACATCCAAACACATCAATTATTATAAAATGCACACATACTCCTATGACGCCTATATGCAGGGACCCTTAAGCTATAGTCTGACACCCTAGGCAAATCCCACATTGGCTGTGGACAGAAGAGATCCATGGTTCATAAGATAACAGTCGCCTTCTCATGACACAACGCGTTTTGTGGCCTACTACAAGTGGGGTTCTTAGGAACTGGCAGTTAAGCGTGCTCATGTCAGAGTAGTACTAGGTTGGGTGACCAGTCGGGAAGTACTTACAAGAGGGCCAAAAAGCAAAGCTGTGAGCCTACGCGCAAGGCGGACAATATTGTAGTTCTGAGTAGGCGGGATGTTACAAGTTGTATCAGAGCCACTCCTGAGCCGTTCGGGGTGGTGGCGTAAACCTCATTGAGGACGATGAGTCCCGAGGGGGGGTGATTGTGACACCCTAGGAAAATCCCACATCGGCTGTGGACAGGAGAGATCCATGGTTCATAAGATAACATTCGCCTTCTCATGACACAATGCGTTTTGTGGTCTACTGCAAGTGGGGTTCTTAGGAACTGGCAGTTAAGCGTGCTCATGTCAGAGTAGTACTAGGTTGGGTGACCAGCCGGGAAGTACTTACAAGAGGGCTACAAAGCAAAGCCGTGAGCCTGCGGGCAAAGCAGAAAATATTTTAGTCTGAGTAGACGGGATGTTACATATAGACTAGGCTATGCGACTAGGCAACCTAATTCCCTATAACCATTGTCTCTGATACCATTTTGTCACACCCCACCATGGCAGAATATAGGGTGCGACGTATGGATATCATCACAATAATAACGTGTCTATAGAGAGAACTATATGAACTAGAAATGTCATAAAAAAGTGACACAATGTCATGACAATATCTCAAACAATGCAGGCGTCTAGGTAAGTAGGTAACAGACCTACCTCTTACCAAAGCATTCAAATAACACACATAAAACATATAGGTGTCTAAAAAGTATCACTTATTCAAACATTAAATAAATACTAAGAAGAAAGGGATTACTCCTAATGCAATCCTAGAAGCCTCTAGACTCTAGCCACTTCTAACATCATCCTTCTCAACTATCCCACTAGAAAATGACACTAAAATCTGTTAACATAAAGTTGGTGACAACATAGGTTTAATTTATCAAAACATCTTAAGAAACCTTGTCAACCTTTGAAAATAAGTTGAAGAAAATAAGCTAAAGCAATGGACCATAATGTGATAATCATGTTACATACAACTACAAACAAAGCACAATTATATCAGTCAAGAACACACAATAAGAACAATGCACCACACTATCTGGATCTTTCCCACACCACTAGTGGAAGATGAACCATATCCCCGCCGAGATATCTTGCCTCCGAGGAGACGATTTACAGAACCAAGAACTTAGGACGGATCGTGTCCCACGCTCCACACACATCACAACTGGTCCCATAGACGCCCATACATCTATGTACCATACCAAAACATAACCCAATCAAGATTCACATATCAAAACACATAATAAACACATAAGCACGCATGTCACACAATAACACATCTATGTCCAAACATTTATAAAAATATTGTACCAAAACATTTTAAGAACACCACAATCTCATCTCCATCCTATACTAGAAGAAAACATTTAAAAACTTAGTGAAGATGAGACTATGAACTCACCTGATAGCACAGCAAGCTAGCACTCTTGCAAACCTATATAATCGTACACGACACCCTTAGCTCAGGTCTTAGCACCTAATTTAAGTAACAATCAAGGAGATCAATCTAATCCCCCAAACCCCACTATCCAGTTCTCCCACTACAAGTTATTGTATACGTAAAAATCTAGTTTTTCCGTGGTACGTTTTACTAGTCACTAAACGATCACACGATGTGAACTTATCACCAACCTTGACTCCTCCACTACTGGAGTAATGTTGTTCTATGATCTAAGAACTTCCAAAAACCAATTTTACTTTCTACTTACACATTTAACCATTTCGTTTAGTCTCTACGCCAAGAGTCATTTTCATAAAGCTAATTTTCTGTACATGCTAAATGTTTGACACCACAAGCCCGACCTAAACACCATAACTTTTATTGAAAACCTCCAGTAGTTTCATATATATTATAAAGAGTTTCCAAATCAAAAATATTTGGCTATCTTATTCGTCTGGATAGGTTTTGACTCGAATTCCTGAAATCCAAATTTATTTCTAAACAACACACTGTTTGGTAAAAATTGTTTGACGACCTTCCCGAACTCCATTTTAGACCAAACTTACATTTTTGAAGAGTAGACTCTCTGAACTTAATTTAAAAAAAAAAGAAACTCAACCAAAGGTGTTACCTACTGCCCGGAACAATCAACACAAGACAACCCTAAAAATCAGACTGTTTTGCGTCTTTATGCACTAACCCTCTAAACATCATTAATTATCCCTAAATTCTTAACACAACCCATAAAATCATTAATGGATCTTAAATACTATGTTTTTCTTGAAAATTAATAAAACCCTAATCATCTCAATGATGGTTAATTAACATTACAGTTAAGATTAATTAATGAAAACATTAATTAAATTATGGTTTTGAAGGACTTACCTTAGAAACAATTGGAAAATCATGATTTTCGAAACCCTAATTGTCCCCCATTAATAAAATCTACTGAATAAAGGTTTAGAGAAAAGAGAAATTTGTTTTTGGGGTTATAGGACTCTTATTTATGGTTAAATCCAACCCATAGTCATACTAGTACTCAAATTGGGCCCCCTTTTCCCTTACTTAAGCATAAGTCAGCCCAAACCCCTTAGTGTGACAACCGTGGTTTTGAGGTTCGTTACTTGGTCTTATTTTAAGGTCAATTTATGTGTGACTATGTGATTTGCGTGTTTACATGTTATTTTACGTGAACGAGGTTGGTGTGGATATCGTTTATGGGTATAAAGTACTCATAAGTAAACCGAGGAACGGTTATTTCATGTTCATGAGCTAACAAATTAGTGACTATGAAATGAAATGGTGTTATTTTGGTGTTTTACGTATACGTATAAGTATTATAGTAAATCGTATTTTTTTTACGATTTGGGGTTTAGCATTTAGAGGTCTCGGCTAAGGTGTTTAGTCATGTGAGTATTTTTCGGGATGGTTTTAATTCATTTAGGACTTAGGTATAAAGTTTATTTCAAAATTTAAGATGTTTTTTTAAAACTGTATATTTTACGTTTTTTTTCGGGTATACGCGTAAAATTGACTAGTTTTACGGTTTTAAGGTTTCGGAGGCTTTAGGAGCTGAAATAAATTAAGGTAAATTAAGGTATTATTAATAACATAATAATAAGTAATAAAAAGATAAAAAAAAATAAAAAAATCTATGTTAAAGTCGGTTTAGGCCGATTAAAAAGAAAGAAAAGGGAAAAAAGGAAAAAAGGGAACCGGGCTTTTGTAATGGGCCAAGGACTTGTTAGGAAATTATATAAAGACTTTTTATTAACTAAAAACACATCATAATCCCCTGGAGATCAAGCTTAAGTCGAAATCAATGGAGTCTATTTACGGTTCTTCATTAATTTTTCTTCTTTCAAAAATTCTAAGGTAAAATCTTCAATACACTTTTTAATTAAATTGTTTTTAATTCTCTTACAATCAATACATGATGGATCTAGGGTTACGTTAATTATGAATTCTGTATTATAATGGTATAAACATGATTAGATTAATTAGAGATAATAATTATACATAGTGGTGGTAATTAATTAAGCTAATTGTGTTAAATTCGTTCTTAAAAACTGGGAAACATTTTATGTCACTTGTTTTGATCATATCTAGAGTTCTACAAACCCTTATTTAGCGATCCAAGCATCCCTGAATAGGTATTTGAAGTGGCTTTCAAATTCAAGAAACGAGAACTAAATTAGAGGTCGGGAGGTGGGTCAAATACAGGTTAAACAGTCGGAGGTCAAAACAGTTTTGAAATCAGTCGGGTTTAATTTAATATTTTAAGGTGATTGGGATACTTAGGAGTACACTTGAGCCCTTTAATGAGTATGGTAGTTGGTTATATATTAAATAAGAGACCTGAAGGGTTTCTAAGCAAATGGGTTAAGGTAAGACCCCCTAATCATAACAAACTTTTTGTATGCTCAAAATCGGTAATATGCGGATAGGTAGAAGTATATATATATATATATATATATATATATATATATATATATATATATATATATATATATATATATATATATATATATATATATATATATATATATATATATATATATATATATATATATATATATATATATATATATATATATATATATATATATATATATATATATATATCGGGGCCTTAACAGTAGCTTTAAGGTTGGGGCAAAAGGGAGGAGTTAGCTGACATATGTAAGAGCATAGGAATTACTTTGCAGAGATCATGGGTATGGTTAGGTGGGCGTTTGGCTTATAGTTTGGAGACCTAAAAACCGGGACTGTTTTGGGTAAAATGTTAACGAGACGGGTTATGAAGTAAACTAAGTTAAGGGCTTTATAGAGGGGTGTAATGAGATGCTTAGAGCATATAAATGAGGTATATATATGGGAGAAGGTTAGATGTCCATCATGGGTTGATGAGCCATCTTAGTGTTTGGTTCATGTTTTGATTGTGTGCTTTTGTTTGTTAGCTTTTTGCTAGTGCGCGGGTTTTTGGAGAAGCTCAATCAGGTGAGTTTCATAGTCCCATATCTTTTAATGATTTTCACTTCCAGATGGGATGGAAGAGACACTGTATGGTTTTGTAACTAATGCTATGAATGTTTTTATGGTTTATGATGGACTTGTGTGTGCACATATGTGATTAACTGCTATGTGATTCTTGATTGTGTTTATGATTTGGATCGAGGGACTCGTACCGTCTCGGTTATTGTGGTTTGACTTGGTACCAATGGGATGTTGATAAGGCGGGGCCTTGGGGAGGTACATAGATGTGTGAGCATCTATGGGACCAATGGATAATGACAAGGCGGGGCCTTGGGATTAGTACTTAGGTGTATGGGCGCCTATGGTACCATGGTGTTTGGTAAGGCTGGGAGCCTTGGATTTGGTTTGGAATGATTGATCTTGAATTTTAGTTGTTAATGCATACTTGTAGCACATTATCCATATGTTTAGTGGTTTATGGTTGTTCACAGCTTATTATAATCTATTTTCGGTTGGAGTTTAAACCTATGACTCTCACCAACATTATGTTGACGTGTTTTAGTGTCTCTTTCAGGTGATAAAGTGGTTAAGCGTGAGAACATATGTGGCTAGGATTGGAGTCGCGTAGGAATTCATTTAGAAGGAGATCCCCGTTCCTTCTTAGTTTATTTTTGTGTTTGTTTCAATAAGTGATATTATGAACCTATATGTTGATTTGTTTGTGTTATTTGTTTGTCTTGGGTAAGAGGTAGGACTATTACCTACTTACCTAGAATCCTGCATTGATGAGATATTGTCATGACATTTGTGTCACCTTTTATGACATTTCTAATTCATATAGTTCTCTCTATGGACACGCTATTGTTGTGATGATATCCATGCGTCGCGTCCCATATTCTGCCATGGTGGGGTGTGACAGAATGGTATCAGAGCCAATGGTTATAGAGAATTAGGTTGCCTAGTCTAGTAACCTACTCTATAGCTTAAGGGTCCCTGCATATAGGCGTCATATGAGTATGTGTGCATTTTATATTAATTAAAGTTTTCTGGATGTTATTGGTTTTTACTTGTGATGTTTGTTAATTTTGACTAGTATGGGTTGAACCATAGTAGTTCATATTTAACCACATGTTATTTTCTTTTCGGGGTGTGACTAGTGCTGGTTGAACCATAATCATCCACGCTAATCATTGTCGTATTTTGCTTAAATTGTACATTATAATACATAATTTGGTACAAGGTAGTTTCTATCTTTTGTTGGGTTATTTTATGTACCTGAGGTATAGTATTTTTTTTGATGTTTAAGTCATGTTCCCTAAGAATCATGTGGTGGTTCGAGTTATTAGGAGTAGGTGGATATGAAGGATTTTAAGCTGTTTCCATTCTTATGGGCGACATGACTTATAACTGATTATGTTTTCGTTTTGGATTTAGTCTATGTTGTTTTAGCTAGACTATGGATTTATGTATTCCAAGAGTTTGACTATGTTATTTTAATGGATGGAGTTTTGGACTTTTTTGGTTATTTGGTTATGAGCTTATGTGAGTAGATGGATATATGTGTTATGTGTTGTATTAATTCTTATAAGTGTCATCATAGGAAGGAGTGCATTAGGGAAGGGTATATGTATAAGTATGGTGGCCAACATAGTTATACAAGTACCACAACTTCAATGGATTCCTAAGTATGATTGCATGAAAGAGGGTTAGTACATGCTTGTATAGTAGATGTTAGACGGATTTAAGTATATGTATCCCGATATGCCTATATATGTATGATCCCCTACAATTATCGATTGTATCCTTAGGAGGGTGGCTAGCTCGCTTTTTTTGATATTAAACCTCCGTTGTAGCGTATTCTTTGAGTTTTGTATTTCACGTGTCCGTTTTAAAATGGTGTTCTTGGTTTTAAGTCTATTGAAAAAAACTTGGGATTTCTTTTGAGATAATGAAATCTTTTGTGTTGGGTCTTACATTTCTTTTGGTCGGTCTATATTGAAAAAAAGGGACTTGGAAATCTACTATAGAGTTAGATAGTTGGTTGTATTCGGTAAAATAAGGATAAGGTGTTGGAGTCGTGTTTGAAACAAGATGTAACATAAGATTTTTATTTAATCAACACTTATTTATTTCAAATTCTAAAAGACTTTCTTTAAAATAAAGCGAAATAAAATTTCTTTCTACTTAAATAGTTTATATAAGTGAGCTTAATCAATATACGTCATTTATAATTATTTATGCAAGACTAAACAAAGTTCATAAAAATTTCACATACATTTATTTCTTTTCATTTAAAAAGGATTACGTTAATTACTAAGAGGATTCTTTAGTTTTTTTTAAAACAACTAGTATAAAACTGTTTTGGTCATAACTTGTTCGTTTTTAAAGCTTTTTGGGTGATTCAAAAGACTAAAATTATGTACTCAGAATGTACTTTTCAAATATTTGGTATGTATAGTCCTGGGGTGTCAGTAGCTTGATCGAAATTTTGGTACAAGTGACGGGTTCAAGGTTGAGCTTTGAATAGTAGTTTTTTTATGATTTGGGATGCACGGGATACCTAGTCTTTGAGTTGAGTTTTGAGATCGTCTAGAAGGTTGTTTGTAAATTGTTTGAGTCACATAGATGTGGTGAGGAAAGAAAAAAAATATTCTTTTGGAAAAGTCGATCTTGTACACGGTTTAAATAATATGTCGCGGGGCATAAGATGTTTTGGTTGCCATTAACTGTTTCTTGGATCATTTTTTTGTTGTCATGAGTCATTTGAATTGGTACATGTTTGAGTTTTCCTTTTGAGTTTTCGTGGTTTTGGTCTGTTTTAACTCGTGCACGTGAAATGTCGTTAGTTATCCGTGGGTTTGATTCGTTTATCGTATCTAGTGGATTCAGGATGTAGTTTTCGGTTTGTATTGATTGGGAGCGTTGAGGTAGACATATGAAAGACTTGGTCACGCCTACACGATTAAGTAGGTGGCCCTGAGAGAATGGTCGAAATGCCCTTAGTGGGGTTGAAAGAGTTAAAAGTTCGTAGACGAACTAATGTGGTCATGAGGTCTCTTAGGAGTGCCAAGGGAGATGAATAGAGATTTGTATAATGCATGGATATTGGCATAAGTAACATGATGAGACTGCTTTTATACATAGTCTCATCGTCCAAAAAGGGCTTAAAAAGCATTAAATATCATCAAAATACCCATATATATGCTTGTGTTTGTTGCTTGTGTATTTTAGGTACGGATATTGAGAAAATGACAAAAGATCATAAGAATCATGCAAAAACGAACACGGGAAACGAAGCCGCACAATGAACCAAGCCCTAATGAAGAATTTTCCCAAGAAAACCCTTGAAGATTTGAAGAATTATGAAGAAAGGTCCTCCAATATGGAAGAATTGACACTTTATACCCTTGTATCCTCATAATTACAAGCTTGGTCCCTAAAGTTTGTCAAAATTGCAAAAAGGGCCCTCCACTTTGAAGAATTGGCAATTTTAGTCCCTCAACAAAACTAAAATGTCAATATTTATCCTCCTCAAAGTCAAACATACCAAGAAGGACTCCAAGATACAAGAATTACAAATTTGGTCCTTTGAAAATATCAAAATTACCAAAAGGACCCTTGACTTTGAAGACTTGGCAAAAATGGTCCCTCATCAAACATGATTTGGCAATTTCAGTCCTCCAAAATGCCAATCATACAAGTTTAGACCATAATCCTTGAAGAAAATACCAAATCAATCCTTCAAGAATCACAAAATGGCAAGAAATACCCCTGAAAATACTTTGGAAAAGTATTTGGGGCAAAAGTGTGAAAAATAAAACTTCATTTACAAAGGAATCCGGATTTGTGTGTATTATTTAGAAAGTGAAAGGGAAATAAAAGATGAGGGGTTAAATGTGGGAAACAAGAAAGTTACCTAGACCAGTAGTGGGGTGACAAGTGCCCCACTACCACTTTTCCTCCAATCAGATTGCACCATTCCTCCATGTCACACTCCACTCACCGTTTGTTATTAACTAAATTTTCAAAAAGTCAATTAATATTATAACTGGCGCTAAACACCTCTTAAACCCACAACAAAGATCAAAACATGTGTTCATCAGCCAAGAACATAAATTGGGAGTTTTTTATTAAGTAACAATTAAGCCACAAAACCTTCCAGATTAGTGATTAAACTTGTCCTAATCACATCCCAACCTTAACATTGGCCACCTCAAAAACCCACATGCTACATGAGACCTCCCCTGCTACACCTTTGAGCAAGAAGACAAGAAGAGGACAGTCATCCAACAGCTCATAATCCAGCTTACATCCTAAGCTTATTTTTCACCCTTTGATCAAGTTTTCACATTGCCAACTCATGCTACAAGCCAAATTCAGTCACATGATCTTCAAAGATGCCAAAACTCTCAAGGGCATTTCAGGGATTCTATAACATTAGGGTTACGTTTTTTTTTCAGCTTTCCTAGATAACTTGTAGCCTATATAAAGGCCTTAGTTCATTACATTTTAGCTTACTCTTGAATTTTCCTTGGTTCACTTTTCTGTAAATCCATTTTCAGTATTAATGAAATGTGTTTGAAATGTTGAAGAAAGCTCAAGTGCCATCATTTATATCTGCTTATTATTTTTCTTAGTTTGATAATTTTGAATCTCAAAACCTGTTTTTAAGGAGTGTGCAAAAGTTTGCATATTTCCTTTCAAGCTTGATATTTTGCTAAGTTCTTGGTCTATCTTGGAATTCTTGGGCTATAGTGCTGATCATAGCATCCTGATATTGTGTTATCAAAGTCTGGTGAAGCTTATAACTTGGGGATAATCAAGTGTGGAGCACAAGAGTTGCATTAATCAAGGCTTTTCACTTTTCTGATTTTACTATTTTGCTTCTAACCTTGTTGAATCTTAGCAGGCTTTGTTGTGGAAGCTTGTACTTGTTCTTGCTAGTACATAAGCTCAAAATTCGTGGGTGTGGATGTACATCCATGAGGTACACACCCTTAATCTCAAAATCTGATAAAATATTGGATATTTGTGATATTTGAGTGTGACTTGTGTTCTTGTGAATTTTGTAGCTTAATCTTGCTTGAATCTGCTTATCTCATCTGTTATTGTGTTAATTTGGGCTTGGATGGTCTTAAAACTCACTTTTGATTTGGAAAATTTGATTTTGAAAAGTTAAAGGGGTGTTTGGGATTACCTGTTTGAAATCATAACTTGGTATTGAGTTGTTAGAAGTTTGTGTTTGTGCTTGTTATCTGATATATGCTTGGTTAAGAGTTATTTGCTGCAAGTTTTTGGGCTTAAACCTTGAAATCATACATTGTGCCCTAACTACTTGATTTTAACTGTTTTTGACCTAAGATTTTGGTATAATCTAGAGTTTATGCATGCTTAGGGTTAAAAGTGGTTTAAACAAAGTTATTATAACATGTTTGATAGATTTGGAGGTTTGAATTTGGCTTGTTGGTCAATTGCATCAGCAAAGTATAAAACTGCATGTTTTAGTGTTCATCAGTAACCTTCATCTGCTTGAATCTTGATTTAGGCTTTGAGCCATTGCATGAAAACTGTTTAGACTTGTTCATTTGAGTTTATAATAGCTTGTGTATGCTTTTGGTGCAATTTGGTTGGCTGAATATTGCTAAAACAGCTTATAAGTTCATAACTGCTTAAGTGTTCATGTCTGTGTCAGATCTGGTGATTGATTGAATTAACTGTACAAATTGGCTGTTGTTTGTTGTGATTTCTTTGTTGTGATTGACTCCTTATGATCCACTGATCATTTGGGTTCCTTTGTGAAACCTGAATCTTCAAAAAAGTCACTAAAGACAAAAAAGTCAACAAGTCAAGCAATGGAAAAAGTTTCCACTACTCAACACCCAAAACTAGCCCCTGCTAGTACAATTTCTCAGTTTGCTTATCAATAAGCCATTTTGGCTTATCTAGACCTGTAACAACTTATTTTTTGTGATAGATCTTCATTATTTGACCCATTTGATTGAACTGGAGCTTATTAGACTTTGACTTTGACTTTTTGCTAGAAAACCAACTTATTTGACTTTTTCATAAGTGCTTATTTGCTTTTTCCAACTTATTGAGTCAATTTATTTGAAAACTTTTTGTTGATTAAGCTTAGTTAAGTCATTTAAAAGCTTTTGCAATTTGAATCAGCTCTTGGGATAGCCTAGAACTAAAAAACGACTATTTTGTCGTTTTCTGTAGATTACTTTTTGCATTTTCAGGCTTATTCCTTTGGCTTATTTCAAATTTATTTTTACAGAAGTCTTATTTAGGTCAAAAGAAGCTTGTGTGTCTAATTTGAGCTTATGGCATTAGCTTATAGCTTAATGGGCCAAAAAGCCCATTAAGAATAAGTTGTTTGGTATAAGCTTGCTTATTTCATATTTTCAGCTTTTGGGCCTTTGGAAAAAGTTGTTCAGAATCAAATTCTGAGTCAAGTAGTGGTTTTTGGGCTTATTTGGGCCACTTTTCTTATTGGGCTCAATTTGGCCCATTAAGGTGACTGTTTTGGGTTTAGCCCATTTTCTAGGCCCATTAAGGGTATTTAGGTAATTTCAAATTCGTTTCTGTGTTATTTAGGTTAAAATTAGCTAGTTTGCAACTTTTTAGAATTTTTTTAGGATTTTTGGATTTTTATTAATATTTTAATATTATTTTATTATTAAAAATTAAAAGTCTGATTTCTAAGTTTTTATATTTTTCCTAGATTCTAGACACTTAATTAGGAATTTTACAACTTTCCAAATATTTTTAGGGTCTTTCAATTATTTTCTATAATTATTTTAAGTTTTTATTGCTTTTAATAGTTTTTAATTGTTTAAAAATAGTTTTTAGTGGTTTTAAAATTTTGAAAAATACTTTTTAGCTTAATTAGGTTATTTTAAAGGTTTACAAACTTTAAGATCTTGATTTGGACTTTTTATTAGTTAATTTTGATTTTTAGGGCTTTAATTAGCATTAAAAAATTAATAATTAATTAATTAAAAGGTTTTAGCAGGTTTGGATTTTTTGTAAACCCTTAGAATATTTTAGTGGATTTTTAGTGATTTTTAGGAATTTTTAGGATAAAATTTTAATTTTGGTGCTTTTTACAGTTTTACGTGTACGACATTTTTGTCTTAGTGTAATCCATCATCGTAACCGTCATTCTCTTCTTATCCCACTTCTATTTTCTCTCTCATAATCATATAATCACATAATTAATCATTTCATTACACACACCAAGACTCCTTGAGAACTATCCCCACTTTGGGTCATAACTTGTGATTTTCCTAAGTCACTTGCTAATACTTGCCCTAATTACCCTTTTTTCCTAAAGAGTGGTAAAAACTCAACCATCATTTTGGCGCCGCTGCCGGGGAGGCGTGTTGTGTTTTGATTTGGACATTGTTGTTTTTATATATAGCCATAATATCTATTGTATTAGTAGCACTCCACTAATACGTATTATCGGTTTTTCGTTTTTTTGTGTGAATACTATTACTATATTGTATACGTAGAACAATAAATACACAAGTACTCCAAAGGTGAGAAACCACAACCTTGACTTGGGAGGTCATTACCCAATCATTGTATTCGAATCTCAAACCAAAGAAAAAGGCAAAAATAGATAAATACTTTCGTGAAGCTCAATTTTGAAAAATACAAACTATAAGGTGGGTATAAGGCGGATATTAATAAATATATCCTAAGGAAAAAGGCTCTTAAGTGCTTCGCGCCGCCTCGTTTCCCCGCTTGCTTGTGAGTATTTGATTTTGAGAGCTAATCGAGGGTTTTGCCGCCCAAAGTATTATTAAGTATCATATATACTTTCTTGGTTTCATTTGATTAAACCCTCTTGAACGTTTTGGTGTTCCACCAATGTTCTAAAGTCATCGAAGGCGTTCACTTCACGTGATCGTTTTCATTCCTTGAGGCTTCTTTAATCAAGAGATTTGATTAAGGAGGAGATTTGTTGATTTTGGTCTACTTAATACAATCACAAAAATCCAAAAAAAGTAAAAACAATCAAAAACCACAAAAAAATTGAAAAAATACAAAACACCAAAAAGAATCTTCTTTGCTCATCCCCTCGTTGTACGTGACGTTTATGCAAACTCGCTCCAAAGCAAGACGTACACGTAAACATCGTCAAAAGGAAGGAAACCAAACATCTTCTAGTGAAGAATCTCCCATTGTTGAACCCATTGTAGAGAAGGAACCAACCATGGCGAATCATACTATGATGGAGTTACTTCAAGCACCTACCGAGGGTTATGGAGAGGCTATTGTGATTCTCGCTATCCTTGCGGAGAATTTTGAGGTGAAAACGGGTTTGTTGTCGATGATCCAAAACAACAAATTCCGTGGTGATGAGAAGGACAATCCACACAACCATATCCGCCAATTAAATCGTCTTACCGCCACTTGCAAGTTTAAGGACGTCTCTAATGACTCGAGTAAGATGATGCTTTTTCCGTATTCCTTAGCGGGGCCCGCTAAAATTTGGTTAGAGAAAGAGCCACCCAATTCTATATTGACGTGGAAGGATCTCGTGTCTAAGTTTGTGAACCAATTTTTTCCGCCCTCTAAGACTACGCATTTAAAAAACTAGATTTCAAAAATTTCACAAGAGTTTAATAAAAGTTTTTCAACGGCTTGGAATAGGTTTAAGGAAATGTTACATGAGTGTCCTCATCACGGTTTTTCCGATTTGCATCAAATTGACACGTTTTACAATGAACTTAATGATCATGAAAGGGATTTGTAGAAACTAGAAGGGGGGGTTGAATAGTTTCTCTTTGATTGGTTACCAAATTAAAATTGCTTTCAATTTGGTTTGTATCAAAACTATCTTTTACTTAAAGCTAAGTTGCATAATGATTAGGTTCAATTGAAATGCACTAGCAAGAATAATAAGCAAGTATAATGATAATGAAATAAGTAAAGAGCAAGGAAGGAGACAACCTAGTGGGAAGACACCAAGATTTATAGTGGTTCGACAACGAGGCTCTATCCTCGTTTCTACTCCACTCCTCGAGTACACCTACTCGAGATTTCCACTATATCCACAAGCTCCCTTCTCGGCGGAGAAAACCTTACATCGTTGCTTACATTATTTTCCGACACTAAGCTAAATGTCGAGACCTAATCTTTAGCTAGGACCAATCTACACGACGTTGCCTACTTCACCATTTTACGACACAAGGCTAGATGTCGAGTTCTAATCGAAAGCTAGAACCAATCTTCACGACTCTTCACTTTGAAGCTAAGTGAGAACTTCACACAACACAACTACTAATCACTTTAAAGTTTAGTGATAACTCACAAGACACAACCACATCACTTTATAGTTTAGTGAGAACTCCTAATCAAAACTATTACAACTCAACTAGACTTATCCAAGTACACAAATGTAGCTTGGATTTACACAACACAAATCCAAGCAAACACATATGCAATGGATGTACACAACAAATCCAAGTATTCACAAATAACTTGGATGAACACAACTAGTCCAAGTATTCATAAATACATTGGATTGACCTAAAACAAAAAGGTATCATGATGAATATGACTAGCTCATAAATTCATCTTTATCACTACACTAGTGAGTGAGTGATCTTCTCATTGGACATGGTAAAGGAGGGGATCAAGAGGATAATCATATGTAAACATCCTTAACAAATTAAGTGATCATTTACTAATGATTATGCTATAGAAAATAGAAAAAGGGTTGAGAAAAACGTCCAAGAGGCTTACTGAAAAATGAGATTTGACCCACTATTTAAAGGAGACAAAGTTACAACGGATCTATAACGGCTACTGTGCGCGGTACCTTATCTCACCCCGCGGTACCATATCGCTAAGGTACCGCGTAGGTACTTAAGGTACCGCCACTAGACTCCGCTCCGTTTTTTGTCTTTTAGTGGGGTGGGAATATCTGAGGTATTTGAACCCTTCAAAGGATATTCTAACAGCATTTGGAATATGCCATTTTCAAATTTTCATTTTCCATTTTAATAAAACATTTTCTAAAAAAGAAAGTTTATTAGAAAGTATTTTGTCTTATTAACAAAAGTGAGTTTTAAGGATAATCATTTTGATGATCACTAAGTATGATTAAGAAAGGTTAGTGATATGATTATTACCTTGATGATAGTGTTAGTTAAATAATTCATTTTGTGTTTCTACACTAAATGTGTTGTATGGTTTGTTGTGATCAAAACTAGGAAAGATTAGTTAACACTAATAATGTTTTTAGGCATTACTTGCATTAACAATCTCCCCCTTTTTGATTACGACAAACGATAAACTCATTTACGTAGAAACACAAACTATGGAATTATTAACTAGCTTATCACTATCATTTCTCCCCCTTTGTCGTAGCAAAAAGTTTAGCATAAGTCTTTGAAGTGCATCGAACTTTGCTAGTAGCTCCCCCTTGGTGGTTGCTCCCCCTTGCTTGGGGCACCAAGTTTGTGAGCTAAGGTGACATGCTACACAAAGGTTAGTAGAAAGGAAAGAAACACCAATGTATATATGATCACTACCTACTAAGTAACTTGAGAGGGAGAAAGAGAAGAAATCTCAAATTAGAAGCAAGTATTTTGCTAAGTATGTCCAAAGAGGTAACTGACAAAATCAAACTTCAATATAATGAAGATGATAAGCTTGTCAATGGGTTAAAGCTTTAGAATTGATGGAATCACCCATAAGCAATTGTAAAAATTTAACCTAGATCAACTCAAAAATAGAACTAATTAGATAACACACAAATAACACAAAGGTTACAAAAAAATACAACAAAGAAGATAGTCATACACATAGTATGAGTATCTAAAAGCAATAAATATGGAAAATAAACCACTAAGCATAAGCTAGTCTAATAGTGATATTTTCCAAGATTGCTAAAAATAAAATAAAACTAAAAAGACGACGATGCATCATTCGAAGTTTTGTCCACCGGAACGAAAACTTGAATAGGAGGTCGAGTGAGGAGGAACTCAAGAAAATTTAACTTCTCATACACATGAGCAAGTTCAATTTGTTGAAATCGGCAACAATCACACGAGGATCCATGATGCAACACAAAATCGTTTGATGGGGTTATGGCATCAAACTTAGGGTTTGGTGGTGGTGGGGTAAAGGGTTTGGGAGTGTTTTCACAATGCCTTGTGAGGTTTGGGAAGGTGGAAAGGTCATTGAGTTGGGGGGTATTGAAGGATTGTGGTGGTGGTGGAACATTTTCTTTTGCTCCGGTGATGGGGTTTATGGTATAAGTCTCATTCCAATACTTGATTGGAGAGAAGGTAGGGTTTTTGGGTGGTTTGGACGAAGATGGTTCATTCTTCTTAACCCAAACGGGTCGAACCGAGATTTTCGGTTTCTTTGAAAGCTTGGATGAGGAAGCTTTGGGTGAGTAGGGTTGTGACAAAGAAATTTCAAGGTTAGGAATGTAGGAGTTAGGCATTGTGAGAGTGTGAGAATGATATCTCAAGGTTATGTGAGAATGAATTCTCAAGGTTGGGAAGGTGTGAGAATGAAATCTCAAGGTTGGGGTATAAGTAAAATGTAATCAAGGTAAGAATTTGAATACAAAATGTGTAGTGTCAAGGAATGTTTAGTCAATTTGAGTAAACAAGGAATCTTGACTGGGAATAGGGTTTTATAAGTTTTGACCAAAAAATCGTCAAAAGCCACATTCTGGCCGCGGTACCTTATATGGGCCGGCGGTTCCATATCACTAAGGAACCGCGGGTCCTTAAGGAACCGCGTCCAGTGGACTTTAAACCATGTTTTTCCTGGGTTTTGGGAAAAACTAAGACTTTTTCAAAAAGTTGCAAATCTTGGAATTTTACCTCTATTAGAACCAAAATATGCTAGGGTTGCATAAAGCAACACATTCACAAAGAATGTCTTGACAAAGGATGACAAAATGATTTAGATATCATTTTGAACCAATTTTAGTCAAGTTTAGGGGTTGTGATAGATTTAGGTTCAATTTTAATCTCAAATTAAAGTTGATTAGTGTGAACAAAAGGATAGAATCACACAAAGCTAAATCCATAAGTCAACAACATGAAACATTCATTAGTGAAACAAGTACAAAGATAAATAAAACTAACTAATACATAGCTAGCTTATCATTAAATCTAGATAGGTGGTTTTCTTTGGCTTGTTGTTGAAAATCTTTATTAAAATAACTCCATCATTCATCTCCTAGGAGGAGGCATGGAGAACAAAGCAAGCAAGAAATCTTGAAAACCCCTATGTAGTCCATACATATCCATCCTTAGGTTTTGGATGAGGAAGTGGTTGTAGAGACAACATGGACATCTAGGACCATGAGTTTGTTGAAACCCAAAGTAAGGATCACCCAAGAGGAGGGAAAGAGGGACACCCAAAATTGGGATGTTTGAGTTGGGTGGAGGTGGAGGAGGCAAGTTCTCCAAGGGTGAAGTGGGTGAAAGTGGAGGCATGTTCCTCAAAGGGGAATTGGGTGAGTGTGGAGGAAAATTCTCCAAGGTTGGTGAAATTGGTGAGTTGTGAGGGGTAAATGGTGAAGTCACCAAAATGTCATCAAAGTCATTCCCAAAAGGAATGCTTTGGATTGGTAGAGGTTGTGTGGTCACTTCCAAGGGTGCACTTGGAGTGAAGGGTGAAGAGAGCTCATTCATTCTAGAATTGAATGAAGAGGAGGTAGAACCAATGGAGTGGTTAGTACCATGGGTGGAAGAAGTCTTGCATGGTGCAAGAGGTGGGGAAGGTGATGAAGAAATGAGGATAGGAACATTCTCATTCTTAGGTGTGAGGAAAGGTGAAGAGTTAGGCTTAGCTACCTTAACCCTTATTTTGAGTGTGTTTCTTGGGGTGGAGGTCTTGGAAGTGTTTGAGGTTTTGGTACACACCATGGTTGATTAGGGTGGTTTAAGGTTTAGGGAAGTATGTTTGATGTGTGAAGAACATGGCAAACAAGGTGGGTTTAAATGGTTGAGGGGATGATCCAAACCAGTAATGGGTTAAAGCCATTTTAGGTGAATAATGAATTTAGATACCCTAGTTTAGGAAATGTGCAGTTTATTACTGAAAATCATGCAAGGTTTACACAAAATTAAGAAAACAGTGTAAAGCAAAGATGCTGTCGTGCACAGTGGCCAGCGGTTCCTTATCTAGGACCGGCGGTACCTTATCGATAAGGAACCGTGAGTCGATATGGAACCGCGACCAGAAGGTTTTCAAAAATTTCCCATCCCAGTTTTTGATAAACCCAGATTTTTCCAAAAGGTTTCACAAGCCAAAGTTAACTACAGATCATAATCTAATAAGCTAACTATCAAAAGGCATGCACAATGCAATGTAAAACATAATCATGAAGGCATAATTAACATTAAGGATCAAATTAAATAATAATCCAAGCATAAGTTAATACATAACCAAATGAAGAGAAGAGAGTCATGAAAACATCCTAGATGAGTGTTGCAAGTCACTATGAGCATAACATCTAATTCCTTGATTCACTTCTGAGGCGTTCTCGAAGAAGATGATTGAGATAAAATTGATAGTCTGAATCAACTTCATGGGAGGACAAGATGGGGATTGAAGAGGACATGAAGTTAATGAAGTTTGAGGGAGGGTTACTAGAAGACTCTTCTTGAGAAGTATTTTCGACTTGACACGAGTTCACATTGATCTCGAGTGAAATGTTCCCTTGAATGGGAGACAAGACACGATCAACGGAGTGATAGGGTGAAGATAGAAGAGACGAAAAGTCAATAAGGACTCTTCTAAGAATACGAGAAAGAAGCATTCCATAGGGAAGACTTGACTTAGGCTCAAGAATAACAAACCTAATTCTTCTAGCTATGAAAAATGCGAGATTGTAAGGAGTTGTGGTGGCAACACAATACAACATGTGTGCAAGACAAGCGGGTACTAAATCCCGATTCCCATCAAGACACATTGCATTTTCCCTAATGATTTCAGCCCAAGGAGACATGAAATCATTAATATCACTAGATAGTAATTCCCAAGGAGAGAGAGTTCGAACAACTCCTTCAAATTTACCATGAATAGGATGCTCACGAGGTTTAGAAATGGTATGAATGATGTCCGAAGGAGTTGGAAGCACGGTCACATAATGAGCATCAATAGGGGCCGATTCTAAAGAGTCTAAACTCCAAGCATCGGTGAATCGACATTGACCATTAGATGGCACTCCAAGAATATCACCGAATTCTTCAAGAGTGTAAATAATGATTTTCCCCATAATGGAAAATCGTATAGACAAACCATTATTGATGCTTATCAATGTGAATGAGCTAAAGAACTCCATAAGAAACGAAGGAAATATTGGCTCATCAATATCAAGAAGACAATCAAACCCAATAGATTTAAACATGAAGCGAATAAACTCATTTGCGAAATTGGAACAAACAATGCGTCCTTCATGGAAACAACAATGTTCGAGAGACTTAGACGAGTTTTTGTGAGAGTGACTCAAAAGAGGGTGAGAGGGCATGTACGCTCGTGTTCGTTCGTGATCTTTTTGATATCTTGAAGACATGACAAGTACCTAAACACGAAAATATCTATCCAATCACTCATATGAAAAATTAAAATCAACAAACAAAGAATATGAGAATGTGTTATATCAATTTCTTGACAAACAAAAGATTGAATCCATATCATTCTCATGTTCACAATGTAGCTATTCCATTATTTACCAAGAACATATGAACTATGTTTGTAGAAACTAGAAGGGGGGGTTGAATAGTTTCTTAAAATTTACTTGTTAAAATATGGTTTCCAAAAATCCTTTTTCAAAAAACTTAGGCTTGAGGAAATATGTGAAATCTTCTTATGCACAAATATGAACAATGATAGTGTAGCTAAACTAATACTAACAAAAATATATCCACAAAGAATAAAGAATAATAGTGTAGCTAATCTAATATTAACACATGTATATGCAAAAAGTAATAAGGAATGTAAAGAGTTAAGGGTAAAGAAAGATGAAACCGAACACCAAGAATTTATAGTGGTTCGGCAACGAAGCTCACTCCTCGTTCCTACTCCACTCCTCGAGTACTCCTTACTCGAGAGTTCACTACACAACAAGCTCCTTATGGTGGAGAAAACCGTACACGTCGCTTAACCAATTTCCGACTCTAAGCTAAAAGTCGAGCCCTAATCGTAGCTAGGACCAATCTACACAACTATACTTAGTACATACACAACTTCCAAATAGACACAACTACTTGGATCTTCACAACTATGACACAACTACAAGTATATAAAAATTGATCTTCAATGGATCTTTGGTGGTGGACTCAACATTTAACTAGGATAGTGTTCTTCTCTTTTCACTTGGAGAGGAAGAGATGGAAGAACAAGATTCACTTCTTAAACAAGTAATAATCAAACAAATGATCAAAGATTTGAGTGATTAAAGAAGGGGTTTGAATCTGGAAATGAATGTGCAAAAGAGGTGAGGTGAAAAGCTGAGAATGGCCAACTATTTAAAGGACAAAGGAGCCAACGGCTAGTTCTGCCCGTGGTACCTTATCACAGCCCGCGGTACCTTATCGATAAGGTACCGCCTAGGCGCTAAGGTACCGCCGGACTAGACTCCGCTCCTTTTTGTCCTTTAGTGGTGGAGGTCTTATCTGGGTATAAAAATATCCTGAAAGGATATTCTTAACAGAATAAGAATATGCCATTTTCAAATTTCAAATAATTAATTTAATAAAACATTTTCTTAAAAATAAAGTTTAATAAAAACTTGTCACATTTAATAGAAAGTGAGTTTTAAGAAAAGATTAAATCACTTGATCACTTGATTAAGGTTAGTACTTGTTTATCCATACCTTAAGTGAAAATGGGTAAAATGAAAAATACTTGAACTCAAGAATTCGTTTTTCGTTGTTTTCGTAAATGCTTGTTTTTACATATTGTCGTAATCAAAACTAAGCGAGACCGAAAAATGCAAGTAACGTTTTTAGTCATTATTGCATTAACAAACTCCCCCTTTTTGATTCCGACAATACATAAACTCAATCACACAAAAAAACAAGATTTTCGAAGACGAGTTTATTCATTTCTCCCCCTTTGTCGAAGCAAAAAGGTTGCGTAAGCCGGTGTTGAAGAAACGGACTTTGCAAAGACTCCCCCTTGGTGCTTACTCCCCCTAGCTTGGGGCACCGGGGAATCGAGATATGATGACAAGCTACATAGAAGGGTTAGTTGAACAAAAGAAACAACCAACAATATATAGCAATATGTCACAAAAAAATTAAAATTAAAAGAGAAGAAAACACAATGACAAAGATCCAAGATAGGTTACTAAAGAAACATCATACAAGGAAGTATGAAAAAAAAAGGAAACAAGCCAAAAGCATAAATCTAATCCTAGTTATTCTAGAATTCTAAGATTTGCTTGAATTTGGTGTCTTGAGGATAAGCAACCAATGCTTATATGAAAGACAAGGTAATAGCGGAGGGTGGTGGTGGTGGCTTGTTGGAGATCTCATAATCAAAATGAAGAGGAGGCTTGATTAAGAGACTCTTAATGTAGCTCAACTCCTCATAGATGTGTGCCATAGCAAGATGTTGATATTGACAATAATGACAATATGTTCCATGATGCATGACATTATCATGAGAAGGAGGAAGAACACTAAAGGGTGGTGGTGGAAGGAAGGAAGTTCCACAATCAACATTCTTGGTAGGGGAAATGTGATTAAGAGTGTTCTTGGGTGGGTTTGGATTGAAAGCAATTGGATAAAATGGAGGAGATTCAAGGCTTTCATTTGGAGAAAAAGACATTTTGGATGTGAAGAATGCAAAATGCTTATGGTTTAAATAGGGAAGGCTTAGGGTATTTTTGGGGTGGTCAAAGGGTTTGAAACAAAGATTCTCAAAAAGGTGGGAGCAAATCTGGAGTTTCAGACAAAAACCCGAAAAGGAAGGCCACTGTAGGCGGTTCCTTATCTATGGTGGCGGTACCTTATCAATAAGGTACCGCCGCTCACTTATGGAACCGCCTGCAGAAGCAGGGTTTGGTGTTTGGAGAAAGATTTTTCAGCAAATCTTATTTTTCTAGTCTAACTTATCATAGGGATGTGCTTAAAAGCTAAGATAGACAAGAGAAGTATATGCAAACTTAGCAAATAAAGATTTGACTAAAATAAAAAAATAAAATCAATGTAGGAGGTGTGTAAGACAAGACCTTATGACATAATGATCCTCCATGATTCAATCTTGTTCTTGCTATGTTTGAGAGAATCATACATATGAATTATGTAAGCTTTATATTAATAGCGAGAATCTATGAAAAATCGTTTTTAGATTGAATTAACAATGTTAAACGAGTTTCTCAACCGTTTTCGAAAGAGACTTTGAGAGTTTTGAAAAGAAGATGAGAAGATTTTTCAAAAGAATCTTAAAAGACTCAAGGACTCAAGGTGGTAGGAGAAAACACACAAGAAGAAAAGAATTTAAGGAAGATGTTCCATTAATCCTAGACCTAGACGCAAGTAATAAAAAGGTTCCCTCTTAAGTGGCTTAGTGAAGATATCGGCTAAGTTGTCCTCGGAGGGCACCTTTTCGATAGTAATGTTCCCATTTTGAACATTATCTCTAAGGAAATGGTGTCTAATTTCTATGTGTTTGGTTCGCGAATGTTGCACGGGATTCTTGCTTAGGTCTATAGCGCCTTTATTATCGCACATGATGGGAACATCATCAAGAGAAATCCCGTAATAAACAAGCGCTTGCTTCATCCATAGAGCTTGTTGGCATGCTTTACCGGCACTCACATACTCGGGTTCCGTGGTGGATATCGCAAGAGCGGTTTGTTTCTTGGAGAACCAAGAAGTTAAACAACAAACCATGAAGGTACAAACTCCACTAGTGCTTTTCTGGTCCACATAGTCTCCCGCATGATCCGAGTCCGCGTAGACAATGGTTTCTACGTTGGTCCCTTTAGGATACCATAATCCTAAATGTATAGTGCCTTTAATGTATCGGAAGATACGCTTAACCGCTTCAAGGTGAGAGGTTTTGGGAGCCTCTTGGAAGCGAGCACAAAGGCAAACACTAAACATGATATCCGGTCGACTTGCCGTTAGGTACAACAAACTACCAATCATACCTCTATATTTGGTGTTGTCTACCGACTCACAATCATCATCTACGGTGAGTTTAGTATCCGAGGCCATAGGGGTCTTCATTGGTCTAGATTCTTCTAATCCAAATTTCTTTAGCATTTCTTTAGCGTACTTAGATTGACTAAAGAAAATACCATCGTCCATTTGTTTAATTTGGAGTCCTAAAAAGAAGTTATGTTCTCCCATCATACTCATTTCAAACTCATCATGCATGATTTTGGCAAAGTCATCACACAGTTCTTGACAAGTTGAGCCAAATATAATGTCATCAACATATATTTGTACGATTATGAGGTGAGGACCTTTCTTCTTTGTAAATAGTGTATTGTCTACCATACCCATGGTATACTCATGTTTAACAAGAAACGCTTTAAGTCTATCATACCAAGCTTTGGGTGCTTGTTTGAGTCCATAAAGTGCTTTCTTAAGCTTGTAAACATGGTCCGGTTTCTCAAAATCAATGAAGCCGGGAGGTTGAGCCACATATACCTCCTCATTGATCAAACCATTAAGAAATGCACTCTTTACATCCATTTGTTGAAGCTTAATATCTAAGGCACAAGCGTAGGCTAAAAGGATTCTAATTGATTCTAATCTAGCTACCGGTGCATATGTCTCGTCATAATCAATCCCTTCTTGTTGATTATAGCCTTGACCGACAAGTCTAGCCTTGTTACGAGACACAACACCATTCTAATCTAGCTTATTCCTAAATACCCATTTGGTTCCTATAATGGTAGAACTTCTAGGTGGAGGAACAAGTTCCCAAACATCATAGGCAACGAATTGATTCAATTCTTCTTGCATCGCAATGACCCAACTCTCATCCGTCAAGGCTTCTTTAACATTCTTAGGTTCAATCAAGGAGACAAAACAAAAGAAGTTGCTTTGGTTTTGGACTTGAGATCTTAGGGTCCTTTGATTTAAGTCACCAATGACATTATTGAGAGTATGATCCCTAGACTCCTTAATGTTTACTTCCTTTTCAACACTAAGGTCTTCAACTCCTATTTTTCTAACCTCTTTGGCTTAACTACTTCTAATTCATCCAAGTCATCATCAACCAATGGTGGTGTCTTGGGTGAAGGAGGGGTTTCATCAAAGGTTACGTTGAGTGATTCTTCAATAACCCCTGAGGTTCTATTTAGGACTATGTAGGCCTTACTAGTTTGGGAATAACCTAAAAGGATACCTTCGTAAGACTTTGGGTCAAACTTGGTAAGGTAGTCTTTGGTGTTGAGGATAAAGCACTTGCTTCCAAACACCCTAAAGTATTCTAATGAGGGTTTCTTACCTTTAAGAATCTCATAGGGGGTCTTTCCTAGGAAAGGTCGAATAAGAATTCGGTTGAGAATATAAGTCGATGTATCTACGGCATTGCACCAAAACTTTTGAGGCAACGATTGCTCGTTTAACATCGTCCTACTCATCTCTTGGAGAGTCCTATTCTTCCTTTCAACTACCCCATTTGATTGTGGAGTGAGAGGAGCCGAGAAGTTATGGGTAATACCATGAGCTTCACAAAAGGCACCAAATTGCACTTCATTATCAAATTCCCTACCATGATCCGTCCTAATAGAAACAATTGAACATCCTAGTTGATTTTGAATTCTCCGACTAAAGATTTCGAAGTGATCGAAAGCTTCATTCTTAGATGCCAAAAATCTAGTCCAAGTGAATCTAGAATAGTCGTCAACTATAACTAGGGTATAAAGGTTACTTCCATAACTCCGTATGGCGGAAGGTCCAAAGAGATCCATATGTAGGAGCTCTAAGCACCGAGAGGTCGAAACCAAATTCTTGGCTTTGTGACTTGAGTGAACTTGCTTTCCAACTTTGCAAGCATCACAAAAGTGACTATCAAACTTAATCTTGGGGAGGTGTCTTACCAACTCCTTAGAGACTAAAGATTGAATTAAACGCATATTAGCGTGACCTAATCTCCTATGCCAAAGAGTAGAATTATCATCTATAGTCGCAAGACATATGTTGTCTTTTGACTTCTTATTAACCTTCATGACATAAAGCCCATGCTTTCTAACACCTTTTCCAATGACTTTTCCATCTTTTACGATTTCACTGTCATGTTCCGAAAAGATGACCTTACACTTATTATCACAAATTTGACCTATACTTAAAAGGTTAAAACCTAAGTTATCTACGTGCTCAACATTTTCAATGGTCATGGAGTCAAGAGAAACCGCACCTTTGCCAATGATATTACCACGTAGACTACTAGCGAATGTGACGTTACCTCCATCATATGCTTTGTAATGCGAGAACAAACTTCGATTACCCGTCATGTGTTTAGAACATCCACTATCCTTAATCCACTCATGGGGCTCCAAATCAATTCCTAAGCATATCTAGGTAACAATACACAAGATCAAACATTTGGTCCCCAATATCTCATGGGTCCAAAATTTTTAGTTCCAAACATCCCTTGCATTTGGTTGGGATGAATGAATGAGGTGGGGATTCCCCATGGAGAACAAAATGGAGGAGGGTAGTAATTTATGTAACCATTTTGTTGTTTGTTACTTCTCTTAGGTGTGTTTGATCTAGGTTTAGCGTTATTATTATTCTTTCTAGGTGTTGGAGTTTTACTTTTAGTTCGTGAGTTGTTTTGATTATCTCTTGTAGGCGTTGTCGTTCTACTTCTAGGCTTAGACTCATTCCGTACTCTAGGTGGAGTAGAAGATAGTCTAGATAAACTTCTATTTCCCATGAGAGGTTTACTTAACGGCTTATAGAACTTACTAATAGCATTGTCGTCAAGTATGGGTAATTGAACCTTATTAACAGTAAGATGCTTTGGTTTTTCATTTAACTTAGATTTTTCAGAAAGTTCAGAGTTTTCACAAAAAATCAACTTCTGGCCGCGGTACCTTATCTATGGCCACGGTTCCATAGTGATAAGGAACTGTGCCATACAATGTGGAACCGCGTCCAGAAGGTGTTTTCTGTGAAAACCTGACTTGTTTTGGTTCACTAGTTGAGGCTTCATTTGAGTTAAAACCTAGACCAAGTTTTTCCTTAGAATGAACTTGTTTGTTTAACATATCATCAAGAGCACTAGTACCTTTCATGAACTTTTCCAATTTAATGGAGGTGCTCTTGAGATCATCATTCTCTAATCTAAGTTTCTCACAACTTAAGCAACCTAAATCAACCTCTTTGTTTTTCTCAAGTTTAGCCAATTTCTCCATAAGTTCATTGATCTCATTTTCAAGCTTAGTTTTGGTTGATTTTAAGGTTTTATTCTTTTCTATGAATTTAAGACTAAGTTTGTGTAAGCTATCATATTTGCCTTCAAATTCAATATCATCTAAATTGGAACTATTATTGCTATAATATTCGGTTTCGGAATGTACCTCTTTAGAAGTGTGAGCCATAAGACATTTCTCCTCTTTGGGGTTGTCATCATCATCTTCACCGCTATCGCTCCAAGCGCCACTAACGAATGCCGTGTGGTTCTTATCACGAGCGGGCTTTGGACAATCACCAATGAAGTGATTTGGATCACCACATCTAAAGCAACTCCTATCACCTTTTTCGTTCTTGACAAACCGATTCTTTGACAATGGTTTCTTGTCATAGTTTGGTTGCCTAACGTGTTGACCTCGTCATCACTTTCCGAGGAACTATCATGGTCACTTTGTGCCTTCTTGGCTTTAAGTGCAAGAGATTTCCTTTCACTCTTGGTTTTTACTAATTCCGAGTCCTTCAAAATTATCATCTCATGAACCTTCAAGTTTCCTATGAGTTCATCGAGTGATAAAGTTGAGAGATCTTTCGACTCTTCAATAGCCGTGACTCTTGCTCTCGACTTTGGATGTAAGGCCCTTAGAAACTTCCTAACATTGTTCTTGCTAGAAAAACCTTCATCAAGTGCTTTTAGACTAGTAATAATGGTGTTAAACCTATCAAATGCACTATCAATAGTTTCATCTTCTAAGATGACAAATTGTTCATATTGTTGGACAAGAAGATCGATTTTACTTTCTTTGACTTGGCTATTACCTTGGTGGGTTACTAAAAGAGTGTTCCAAATATCTTTAGCGGTTTCACACATAAAAATTCTTTCATACTCTTTCTTAGGCAAAGCATTATAAATCACCATTTTAGCCTCATTATTTTTTGAAAGTTTCTTTTTAATATCATCATTAGCTTTGTCAAAAGTGACTAATTCTTTTGTTTTAGAAACTTCATTAAATTGAAAGGGTAAAAAATCACCATTGGTAATAACATGCCAAAGATCTAAATCTTTTGATTTCACATAAGTTTCAAATCTATTTTTCCAATAAATAAAACTATCGATTTCAAAAAGTGGTGGTCTTTGCATAGATTGCCCTTCTAGGTACTTGTTGGAATCCATAGATCGATTCAAGTTTTAAAATACAATATACTTTAAAAATTCTTGAGCAACCCGCTCTGATACCAATTGTAGAAACTAGAAGGGGGGTTGAATAGTTTCTTAAAATTTACTTGTTAAAATATGGTTTCCAAAAATCCTTTTTCAAAAAACTTAGGCTTGAGGAAATATGTGAAATCTTCTTATGCACAAATATGAACAATGATAGTGTAGCTAAACTAATACTAACAAAAATATATCCACAAAGAATAAAGAATAATAGTGTAGCTAATCTAATATTAACACATGTATATGCAAAAAGTAATAAGGAATGTAAAGAGTTAAGGGTAAAGAAAGATCAAACCGAACACCAAGGATTTATAGTGGTTCGGCAACGAAGCTCACTCCTCGTTCCTACTCCACTCCTCGAGTACTCCTTACTCGAGAGTTCACTACACAACAAGCTCCTTATGGTGGAGAAAACCGTACACGTCGCTTAACCAATTTCTGACTCTAAGCTAAAAGTCGAGCCCTAATCGTAGCTAGGACCAATCTACACAACTATACTTAGTACATACACAACTTCCAAATAGACACAACTACTTGGATCTTCACAACTACAAGTATATAAAAATTGATCTTCAATGGATCTTTGGTGGTGGACTCAACACTTCACTAGGATAGTGTTCTTCTCTTTGCACTTGGAGAGGAAGAGATGGAAGAACAAGATTCACTTCTTAAACAAGTAATAATCAAACAAATGATCAAAGATTTGAGTGATTAAAGAAGGGGTTTGAATCTGGAAATGAATGTGCAAAAGAGGTGAGGTGAAAAGCTGAGAATGGCCAACTATTTAAAGGACAAAGGAGCCAACGGCTAGTTCTGCCCGCGATACCTTATCACAGCCCGCGGTACCTTATCGATAAGGTACCGCCTCGATAAGGTACCGCCTAGGCGCTAAGGTACCGCCGGACTAGACTCCGCTCCTTTTTGTCCTTTAGTGGTGGAGGTCTTATATGGGTATAAAAATATCCTGAAAGGATATTCTTAACAGAATAAGAATATGCCATTTTCAAATTTCAAATAATTAATTTAATAAAACATTTTCTTAAAAATAAAGTTTAATAAAAACTTGTCACATTTAATAAAAAGTGAGTTTTAAGAAAAGATTAAATCACTTGATCACTTGATTAAGGTTAGTACTTGTTTATCCATACCTTAAGTGAAAATGGGTAAAATGAAAAATACTTGAACTCAAGAATTCGTTTTTCGTTGTTTTCGTAAATGCTTGTTTTTACATATTGTCGTAATCAAAACTAAGCGAGACCGAAAAATACAAGTAACGTTTTTAGTCATTATTGCATTAACAATGTTGGATCAACAATGAACTTAGAACATTGGTTTTTCAAAACAAGGTTTTTAGGTAAGCATTAACAATGTCATTACCTACTTGTTCATGGGTTCATCTCAAATCCATCATTCAACCAAAATCATTTAGACTAAATTCGGATTTGTTCTACAAGTGGGTTTTAGTGAAATCTTAATGAATATCAACCTAAGGAATCATAGTAAGATTACCATGTCAACCCACATTCCTATTAAGGTTTTAATTCAATTTCAATTTTAAAAATCCCCAATTATGAAAGGATGAACCCTAGAACAAAATAGATGAAATTGAAAGAAAATACTTACAATTAATTGATGTTAGATGAAGGATGAGTGAAACCCACAACTTGGAATCAATTAATTTGAGTGATTGAAGTTTTTGGAAGCTTCAACAATGGTGGAAAAGGTAAAACCCGTCGGCTGTGTGTTTTTGGGAGAGAGAGAGTTTGGTTTGAAAAAGAATAAAAAAAACACAAACTGGCGCTCTGACAAAAGTTACTGCCCGCGGTACCTTATCGATAAGGAACCGCGGGTTTGAGCCGCGGAGATAAGGAACCGCCTGCAGAGGCAGGTTTCTATCTCTGAAAAACGTCAAATTTTGAAAATCCAGTTTTTCTAAAATACTTAAAATTAAATCATGAGCCTTTTAGAATATCATTGGATCATCATAACACTAAGCAATATGCCTTAACGAAGGATTACGAGTTAAATCAAGATCGAAAAGAACCGAAACGGACAAACGACTACTCGTAGCAAAACGACTAAGTGGAGAGAAATCAAGGGAAGTGAATCAAGACTAGGATCAATCCTCAAGGGATTAATGACAATCTTCAAATAGTGGTAACGAGGAGCTTGTGTCATATATAGTGGTTTAAGACGTGCCTTTCCGGCGAAACGTTAAACGGCTTTGGTAATGAATAAGCACAAAGCAATTATTCAAGTATAGACTAAGATCACTTTCAATAATAGTCTTAGTCTAAACAAAAATATGAGCAAGGTATTAATTTACTTTCTCTCCCACAAAGGGCCTACTAACCGTATGGGTGCAAACCATAGAAATCATGCTTGATACTTTAAGCTTCTACTAACTCACTCTACATCACCATAGTGAGTCAAGTATCCAAGAAATGAAGGTTTGAGAGGATAAAGGAAAAGAAGCACAAACCACAAATAAATGTCAAGGCAAGGATGCCGAGAACAAGCACATAGTCAAGTGATGATCAAAAGAATGATCAAAGGGCGTGTGAGAGAACGAAAGCGTACCTTGGCCACAAAGAGCAATCCATGAAGGAATAAGTGCTATGCCCAATCAATAACTATGATCAGTAATAAGTCTTCAAGGACTAGTATCATTCCCAATCATCTTGGTATCATCATTCAAAGATGTTAAAGATCAATGAAGATGATTCTTCTACAAGTGCAAGTAACTCAATCCACAACCAATTAAGTGATTGATCTTCATTAGTACCTACACAAAGCAAGATGCAAACTAGTAGATACATTTCAAGAGTATATCTAAAATGCATAAAGGCTACTAATCTTAAGTTGGATGCAATATTATCAATTAAAAGACCAATTTTTCAAAGAAAACATAGTTTTGACCAAAGAGAAACTTTAGTACAACTAGACCTTCTAATTTGAGGAGACAATGGATCGATCCAAGTTTTAAAGTACAATATACTTCAAAGATCTTGAGTGACCATCGCTCTGATACCAATTGTAGAAACTAGAAGGAGGGGTTGAATAGTTTCTCTTCGATTGGTGACCAAATTAAAATTGCTTTCAATTTGGTTTGTATCAAAACTATCTTTTACTTAAAGCTAAGTTGCATAATGATTAGGTTCAATTGAAATGCACTAGCAAGAATAATAAGCAAGTATAATGATAATGAAATAAGTAAAGAGCAAGGAAGGAGACAACCTAGTGGGAAGACACCAAGATTTATAGTGGTTCGACAACGAGGCTCTATCCTCGTTTCTACTCCACTCCTCGAGTACACCTACTCGAGATTTCCACTATATCCACAAGCTCCCTTCTCGGCGGAGAAAACCTTACATCGTTGCTTACATTATTTTCCGACACTAAGCTAAATGTCGAGACCTAATCTTTAGCTAGGACCAATCTACACGACGTTGCCTACTTCACCATTTTACGACACAAGGCTAGATGTCGAGTTCTAATCGAAAGCTAGAACCAATCTTCACGACTCTTCACTTTGAAGCTAAGTGAGAACTTCACACAACACAACTACTAATCACTTTAAAGTTTAGTGAGAACTCACAAGACACAACCACATCACTTTATAGTTTAGTGAGAACTCCTAATCAAATCTATTACAACTCAACTAGACTTATCCAAGTACACACATGTAGCTTGGATTTACACAACACAAATCCAAGCAAACACATATGCAATGGATGTACACAACAAATCCAAGTATTCACAAATAACTTGGATGAACACAACTAGTCCAAGTATTCATAAATACATTGGATTGACCTAAAACAAAAAGGTATCATGATGAATATGACTAGCTCATAAATTCATCTTTATCACTACACTAGTGAGTGAGTGATCTTCTCATTGGACATGGTAAAAGAGGGGATCAAGAGGATAATCATATGTAAACATCCTTAACAAATTAAGTGATCATTTACTAATGATTATGCTATAGAAAATAGAAAAAGGGCTGAGAAAAACGTCCAAGAGGCTTACTGGAAAATGAGATTTGACCCACTATTTAAAGGAGACAAAGTTACAACAGATCTATAACGGATACTGTGCGCGGTACCTTATCTCACCCCGCGGTACCATATCGCTAAGGTACCGGCGTAGGTACTTAAGGTACCGCCACTAGACTCCGCTCTGTTTTTTGTCTTTTAGTGGGGTGGGAATATCTGAGGTATTTGAACCCTTCAAAGGATATTCTAACAGCATTTGGAATATGCCATTTTAAAATTTTCATTTTCCATTTTAATAAAACATTTTCTAAAAAAGAAAGTTTATTAAAAAGTCTTTTGTCTTATTAACAAAAGTGAGTTTTAAGGATAATCATTTTGATGATCACTAAGTATGATTAAGAAAGGTTAGTGATATGATTATTACCTTGATGATAGTGTTAGTTAAATAATTCATTTTGTGTTTCTACACTAACTGTGTTGTATGGTTTGTTGTGATCAAAACTAAGAAAGATTAGTTAACACTAATAATGTTTTTAGGCATTGCTTGCATTAACAGGATTATTTAAATGCCGTCGCGGGTGGTAATTTTTTGTGTAAAACGGTTGAGGAAGCTTTGGTGATAATTGAGAATAGATCTAAGGTGTATAGTCCTCGTAGCACCTCTAGTGTTCGTAAGGCTTTGTCTTCGGCTTCACCTTCTTTGTCTACTACCATCGATGCTTGCCAAATTGAGGCGAACTTGGAAAACAAAATCTTTGATAAACTTAAAGGTCTTTTGATTGAGTTCAAGGTTGGAGAACCAAGTGCTCCCGCTACGGCTAAAGCGCTTGAGGTTTCATGCATGTATTGTGGTGGAGGTCATGATTTCTCCGAGTGCATTACCAACGGTGGTAACACTTCGAGTGCCTACGCAGCCACGAGAACTTAAAACCAAAACGGTCAAGTTACCCGCTCTAATCAATTGACTCCACCGGGTTTTGGTTCAAATCAAAATGCTAACAACAACTATCGCAACAATCAAGTTGGTTTCAAAAACAATTACAACAAGGGAAACTATGGTAATCAAGGGGCTAATAATCAAGTTTCAAACAAAAATCAAAATGATTTTCAAAACAACAAAAGTTTGCAAACTTTGAAAGATCTTCCAAATGAATTTGTTGAATACGCTAATGGAAACGATGCTAGGTTTGACAACATTCAAAGAGAAATCATTAGCCTAAGATCCGAGTTTAAGAACGACTTGAAGAAAGAGTTGAAAAATGAGTTAGCCAATGAGCTTAAAATCCATACAAACAAAATGGAAGGAAATGTAACAAGGTTACAACAAAACCAACAAAAAATGGAACAAGGGCAACATGAAATTAAGCAAGAGATGATAAAAGCCAAGAAGAGGCAATCAATGTTTGAAGATAAAATTTCATCTATGTTTGAGGCAATTATGTGTAAATCGTCTTCGAGTAGTCTTCCTAGCAACACCGTATCAAACCCTAAGGGTGAGATGAAAGTGATTACCACACGTAGTGGTAAGACACTTAAGGAACCGACTCCTCAACCAATTGCTCCTACGGAGGAAGCAATTGAGGAAGAACCCGAGGTGGTGGTCCAAAAGGATCATGTTCCAATCCCACGAAGTACCGCTCATGCCACACCTACGGTTGACCCATTACCAACCTTGGAACCCGAGATTACAAAGGCTATGCCTATGCCTCAACCCACACCACCATTTCCCTATCCATCGAGACTTAGAAAGGAGAAACGTCAAGAGCGTGACAATTATCAATTTGAGCTTTTTATGAAAATGTTTCGTGATTTGCACTTTAATGTGAGTTTCGTCGATGCTTTGGTCATGATGCCTCGATTTGCCGCTAACTTTAAGAGTATGTTGAACAACAAGGATAAATTGCACCAATTGTCTAGTTGTTCATCGGTTTATCTTAATCGCATACCTCAAAAAGTCGGTGATCCCGGTAAATTCTTGATCCCTTGTGCAATCCAAGATATGGAAGAATGATTTGCCTTGGCCGATCTTGGTGCTAGCATTAACTTGATGCCACTTGCAATCTTCAAGTCGCTCAATCTTCCTAATCTTACTCCTTCACTAATGTCTATCGAGTTGGCCGACCATTCCACGATTCCCGCATGTGGATTGGTAGAAGACGTTTTTGTGAAAGTGGGAAAGTTCTATTATCTGGTAGACTTTATCGTTGTCGATATTCCCACGGATCCTCAAGTTCCTCTCATTTTAGGTCGTTCGTTTTTAGATACGTCTATGCCTTTGATCGATGTTCATGCTAGAAAGATCACCTTACGTTTCAACGACGAGGAACTTGTTATAAACGCAACTCAAAACTCTCAAATTTCTCATGTTTATTCCGTTACAGCCATAAACCTCGTTGATATGATTGACGTGGTTTGCGAGGAATTTTCACAAGAAGTTCTAGGTTTTGGTGATGATGAAAATAGTGGCAATCCCACTATGTTAGATCCCATCCTTGATAACTCAACACCAACCTTCACTCCATTTGAAGGTGGTGGTTTTACGTTGGAAGAATTTGATGTTCCACGTACTTGTAACGAAGACCTCAACAACGATGAGGACTTCTCGATTATCAAGGATTTTCTTAAAGATTTCCCATTTCCTCCACCCAAGGAGGTTATGAGTATCGAGCCCAAATCTTTAATTGAGGAACCACCTATCCTCGAGATGAAAGATTTACCTCCTCATCTCGAATATGTCTATTTGGAGGAGGGCGACAAGTTGCCGGTTATTATTGCGAAGGAACTTTCGGATGATGAAAGACCGCACTTGTCGATGTTCTAAAGGATCACAAAGGGGCAATTGCGTGGAAGTTATCCGACATTAAGAGGATCGATCCCAAATTTTGTACCCATAAAATCTTAATGGAGGAAGATTACAAGCCCGCAATCTAATGTCAAAGGAGGGTGAACCCCAAAATTCACGACGTCATCAAAAAGGAAGTCCTTAAAATCCTTGACGCGGGAATGATTTACCTTATTTCCGATAGCCCTTGGGTGAGTCATATTCATTGTGTCTTTAAGAAGGGAGGAATGACCGTTGTGCCAAACGATGCCAACGAGTTAATTCCCACTAGACTCGTGACCGGATGGAGAGTGTGCATTGACTATCGTAAGTTGAATGAAGCTACTCGTAAAGACCATTTTCCCTCGCCCTTCATGGACCAAATGTTGGAGCGACATACGGGAAACGATTTCTATTGCTCTTTAGATGGTTTTTCCGGTTACTTCCAAATCCCCATCGATCCTCGTGATCAAGAAAAAACAACGTTTACGTGTCCATATGGAATGTTTGCCTATTGTAGAATGCCATTCGGACTTTGCAATGCATCGGGAACCTTTCAAGGGTGCATGATGGCTATTTTTCATGATATGATCGAGAAGACGATGGAAGTCTTCATGGATGACTTTTTCGTGTTTGGTAATTCGTTCACTTCGTGTTTGTTGAATCTTGAGAGAATGTTGAAACGTTGTAAGGAAACCAACCTTGTGCTCAATTGGGAAAAATGTCATTTTATGGTTAAAAGTGGAATCGTCTTAGGGCACAAGGTCTCGAAAGCGGGGATTGAGGTAGATCAATCTAAAGTAGACGTCATCGCCAAATTACCTCATCCCAAAACCGTTAAGGGAGTTAGGAGTTTCCTAGGCCACGCGGGCTTTTATCGTCGATTCATCAAGGATTTTTCAAAGATCTCTCGACCTATTACACATCTCCTTGAAAAAGAGGCACGTTTTGTCTTTGACGAAGATTGTGTACGAGCCTTTGAAACCCTTAAGAGGAAACTTACCGAAGCTCCCATTCTTGTTGCTCCCAATTGGAACCTCCCCTTTGAGCTCATGTGTGATGCTAGTGACTACGCTATTGGGGAAACGTCATGAAAAGCACTTCTTTCCTATTCACTATGCTAGCAAGACGATGACCGAAGCTCAAGTTAAATACACTAAAACGGAGAAGGAGTTCCTTGCCGTGGTGTATGCATTTGAGAAATTTCGACCTTATCTCGTCTTGACGAAATGCATAGTGTATACAAATCATTCGGCTATCAAGTATCTTATGGCTAAACAAGATGCTAAGCCAAGATTACTTCGTTGGATTCTCCTCCTTCAAGAATTTGATCACAAAATTGTTGACAAAAAAGGAGCCGAGAATCTAGCGGCCGATCATCTTTTTCGTTTGGAAGATCCTCACCAAAGTGTTTACGAGCCCAAGGAAATCACCAAAACATTTCTGCTCGAGACACTTGGTGTAGTGAATTCTAAGCTTTATTCTTCCACCCTATGGTTTGCGGACATCGCAAATTACCATGCGGGCAACTTCATCATCAAGGGTATGACGACTCAAAAAAACGAAAATTCTTTCGTGACATCAAGTTCTACTTTTGGAGCGACCCTTACTTGTTTCGAACTTGTGCGGATAAAATCATCCGACGTTGTGTATTTGGCACCGAAGCTTCTAATATCCTTAGAGCTTGTCATGAGGGACCCACGGGTGGTCACCATGGTGCTAATCTCACGGCTAAGAAGGTGTTTGATGTCGGCTTCTTTTGGCCTACTATTTACCGAGATGCACAAGATCTTGTGAAATCATGTGATTCATGCCAACGACAAGGAAAAGCCTCACAAAAAGATGAAATGCCACAAAATATCATACAAGTGTGTGAGATCTTTGACGTTTGGGGTATAGACTTTATGAGGCCGTTCCCATCATCTCGTGGTAATAAGTAATCCTTGTCGCGGTTGACTACCTATCTAAGTGGGTGGAAGCTAAGGCTTTGCCCACCAATGATGCTCGTGTGGTAGTCAAGTTTTTGAAAAGCTTGTTTTCTCGGTTTGGAACCCCTCGTGCGATCATAAGCGATCGTGGAACCCATTTTTGAAACGACCAATTCGAAAGGGTCCTAAGGAAATATGGGGTTACACATCGGCTTTCTACAGCTTATCACCCACAAACAAGTGGGCAAGACGAGGTTTCAAACCGAGCGTTGAAGAGGATCTTGGAGAGATCCGTTGGGGAAAACCGACAATCTTGGTCGGATAAGTTGGACGATGCTTTATGGGCCTTTAGGACCGCTCATAAGACGCCCATTGGGTGCACTCCCTATAAGCTTGTGTATGGGAAGAATTTTCACTTGCCAATTGAATTGGAACACAAGGCTTAATGGCCCTAAAGCATTGTAATGATGACATGGAGACCGCGGGAAAACACCGGAAAATGCAATTAAATTAATTGGATGAATTAAGGGATATCGCTTATGAAAATTCATTGATTTATAAAGAAAAGACTAAAAAGTTGCATGATTCTAAAATTTAAAACCGGGGTTTTAACATTGGGGATCAAGTTTTGCTTTTTAATTCTAGTTTGAAAATCTTTTCCGGTAAGTTGAAATCCCGTTGGTCTGGTCCATTCACCGTGACTCAAGTTTTTCCTTATGGGACCATCGAGCTAGCTCAAAATGATGGGCCCAGTTTCAAGGTGAATGGACATAGGTTGAAGCACTACTTTGGCGGGGAAGTTCCATCCTTGAACTACCTCGACCAAATCACCTTCCCCAATGATAATTAGTATTGAGGGGATCGAGTCGAGCTCATGACTCGGTAATAAAAAACGAGGTGCCTCGTGGGGGAATCCCATGCTTATCCTATGTACATATTATCGCTTTCTAATGTAGTAACGTGTGGGGATTTGTGCCCTTCCAACCTTAGTTCCATGGTTGTTTGTGAATTGTGAATTTTAGATGATCATGATCTTCACGATTGGAGCCTCTCGTGTTCGTTTTATGGGAGCACTCGATCGTTTGCTTTGAAGACTTTCTCAATATCCATGATATATCCTTTGATGTTCTAACCTTAGGTTTTTAGCACACTTCATAAACGGATTTAAATTTAACGGTTACACACTTTCCATGCTAGATTAGGCATTCGACTACGTCTCTAGTATGAGGGTGTTTTCACCCCTAGACTCGAAACATTGAGGACAATGTTTAACTTTAGTATGGGGGTGAATAGATACTTGCCTTGCCAAACCTTCACGCTTTCCAAAGTTTATCTTTTTGTTTATCGTTTTGTTGCAAAATAAGGCTAAAAATGGCCAAATTTTAAAATTTTCCTCATAAGTGTTTAAGACACGAATGTAGGTTTTCCGATGGCGAGAATAAGAGTAATTTTTGACTCGACCGTGCGTGTTGAGCACTTAGCTTTGATTCCTTAACTTCACATTAGGCTAAGTCTCTTAAATGAGGACGAGAAATGATAGGGTTAATTATAAGTTACTATGCTAAACGTAGAGTACTCGTATTCTTTCAAAAACTCATGTGTTCTCGTTGTTTGCTTATTCTCCCTTCGCTTGTAAATATTTTTTGCTTAATAAATATTGACTTAGCGGTTTAGTCTTGATTGTTGGGTTTCTAGTCTTTTCTAGTAGCTTCCGTGTAATTAAACTGGGAAGACATTAAGGTATCGCCAGCGTCACGGTTTTGAAGTATTGGCACCCGAATAATCAAAAGCTTCACCCAATAATAAGATTTCAAGTGCTCACCTAAATCAAGCAAACAATTTGAAGCCCCACAAGGCCAAAAAATCTATGCAAAATTGAAAGTAAATCAAGCCTTAATCTTTGAAGCTTTAAAGATCCAAAATTCGCCTTAGCGTGAGGATATACGTCTTTGGCTAATAAAACCATCGATGAGGTGGATAATAAAAGGCAAGGCAAGACCGAAGTCATAATAAAAGCTTCATGGCGAAGTTGAATAAAAGATGGAGGTAAACCAAAGATAATAAGGCCCTTCCGTTAGGGGGCGTATAAAAGTCTTGGTAATAAGTCTCATGTTCAAAAACGTTATAAAACCGTGTTTATCGATCCTTCTTGTTGACTTAGTTTTTTGACATCGTTGTCTATTAGGAGGGGTTATTGATTTGATGGTCTTCGTTACACCGTTAGGACTCTATTTTTAGACCGAAATCTCTATTATCGCATAAGTCAAACAATGTATCCTCGTGAAACATTCAAGACAAAATAAAATATAAGAGATACAACTTAGGAAATTGGGAGGGTAAGTACGTGATTAGGGCATATGAGTAGTGTTAGCATTACTAACTTATAATGACAATGATCTCGTTGCACGCTTGGCATGGAATTGGGGTGAAAATCGAGGACGATGAAATTATTTCTAACGAAGCATTCACGTGTTCTTATTCTATGAACCTAAACGTCCCATTTTGAGATGAAAATCATACATTATGTCTAAAACGCAAGTAGTAGAAGTAATAGTAGTAGTATAGCTAGTTTATCGTTCAATAAAGTGAATAAAAATGAATTTTGGAGGTGCTACGATACTTTATTCTAGCATTGCGTGAGGGCACGGCAATGGTTTAGTATGGGGGAGTGATGAGGCTGCTTTTATATATAGTCTCATCGTCCAAAACGGGCTTAAAATGCATTAAATATCATCAAAATACCCATATATATGCTTGTGTTTTTTGTTTGTGTATTTTAGGTACGGATATTGAGAAAATGACAAAAGATCACAAGAATCATGCAAAAAAGAACACGGGAAACGAAGCCGCACAATGAACCAAGCCCTAATGAAGAATTTCCCAAGAAAACCCTTGAAGATTTGAAGAATTATGAAGAAGGGTCCTCCAATATGGAAGAAGGGCCCTTCACTTTGAAGAATTGGCAATTTTAGTCCCTCAACAAAACTAAAATGTCAATGTTATCCTCCTCAAAGTCAAACATACCAAGAAGGACTCCAAGATACAAGAATTACAAATTTGGTCCTTTGAAAATATCAAAATTACCAAAAGGACCCTTGACTTTGAAGACTTGGCAAAAATGATCCCTCATCAAACATGATTTGGCGATTTAAGTCCTCCAAAATGCCAATCATACAAGTTTAGACCATAATCCTTAAAGAAAATACCAAATCAGTCCTTCAAGAATCACAAAATGGCAAGACATACCCCTGAAAATACTTTGGAAAAGTATTTGGGGCAAAAGTATGAAAAATAAAACTTCATTTAAAAAGGAATCCGGATTTGTGTGTATTATTTAGAAAGTGAAAGGGAAATAAAAGATGAGGGGTTAAATGTGGGAGACAAGAAAGTTACCTAGACCAGTAGTGGGGTGACACGTGCCCCACTACCACTTTCCTCCAATCAGATTGCACCATTCCTCCATGTCACACTCCACTCACCGTTTGTTATTAACTAACTTTTCAAAAAGTTAATTAATATTATAACTGGCGCTAAACACCTCTTAAACCCACAACAAAGATCAAAACCTGTGTTCATCAGCCAAGAACACAAATTGGGAGTTTTTGATTAAGTAACAATTAAGCCACAAAACCTTCCAGATTAGTGATTAAACTTGTCCTAATCACATCCCAACCTTAACATTGGCCACCTCAACAACCCACATGCTACATGGGACCTCCCCTGCTACACCTTTGAGCAAGAAGACAAGAAGAGGACAGTCATCCAACAGCTCACAATCCAGTTTACATCCTAAGCTTATTTTTCACCCTTTGATCAAGTTTTCACATTTCCAACTCATGCTACAAGCCAAATTCAGTCACATGATCTTCAAAGATTCCAAAACTCTCAAGGGCATTTCAGGGATTCTATAACATTAGGGTTACGTTTTTTTCAGCTTTCCTAGATAACTTGTAGCCTATATAAAGGCCTTAGTTCATTACATTTTAGCTTGCTCTTGAATTTTCCTTGGTTCACTTTTCTGTAAATCCATTTTCAGTATTAATGAAATGTGTTTGAAATGTTGAAGAAAGCTCAAGTGCCATCATTTATATCTGCTTATTATTGTTCTTAGTTTGATAATTATGAATCTCAAAAATTGTTTTTAAGGAGTGTGCAAAAGTTTGCATATTTCCTTTCAAGCTTGATATTTTGCTAAGTTCTTGGTCTATCTTGGAATTCTTGGGCTATAGGGCTGATCATAGCATCATGATATTGTGTTATCAAGGTGTGGTGAAGCTTATAACTTGGGGATAATCAAGTGTGGAGGACAAGAGTTGCATTAATCAAGGCTTTTCACTTTTTTGATTTTACTATTTTGCTTCTAACCTTGTTGAATCTTAGCAGGCTTTGTTGTGGAAGCTTGTACTTGTTCTTGCTAGTACATAAGCTCAAAATTCGTGGGTGTGGATGTACATCCATGAGGTACACACCTTTAATCTCAAAATCTGATAAAATATTGGATATTTGTGATATTTGAGTGTGACTTGTGTTCTTGTGAATTTTGTAGCTTAATCTTGCTTGAATCTGCTTATCTCATTTGTTATTGTGTTAATTTGGGCTTGGGTGGTCTTAAAATTCACTTTTGATTTGGAAAATTTGATTTTGAAAAGTTAAAGGGGTGTTTGGGATTACCTGTTTGAAATCATAACTTGGTATTGAGTTGTTAGAAGTTTGTGTTTGTGCTTGTTATCTTATATATGCTTGGTTGAGAGTTATTTGTTGCAAGTTTTTGGGCTTAAACATTGAAATCATACATTGTGCTATAACTACTTGATTTTAACTGTTTTTTACCTAAGATTTTGGTATAATCTAGAGTTTATGCATGCTTAGGGTTAAAAGTGGTTTAAACAAAGTTATTATAACCTGTTTGATAGATTTGGAGGTTTGAATTTGGCTTGTTGGTCAATTGCATCAGCAAAGTATAAAACTGCATGTTTTAGTGTTCATCAGTAACCTTCATCTGCTTGAATCTTGATTTAGGCTTTGAGCCATTGCATGAAAACTATTTAGACTTGTTCATTTGAGTTTATAATAGCTTCTGTATGCTTTTGGTGCAATTTGGTTGGCTGAATTCTGCTAAAACAGCTTATAAGTTCATAACTGCTTAAGTGTTCATGTCTGTGTCAGATCTGGTGATTGATTGAATTAACTGTACAAATTGGCTGTTGTTTGTTGTGATTTCTTTGTTGTGATTGACTCCTTATGATCCACTGATCATTTGGGTGCCTTTGTGGAACCTGAATCTCCAAAAAAGTCACTAAAGACAAAAAAGTCAACAAGTCAAGCAGTGGAAAAAGTTTCCACTGCTCAACACCCAAAACTAGCCCCTGCTAGTACAATTTTTCAGTTTGCTTATCAATAAGCCATTTTGGCTTATCTAGACCTGCAACAACTTATTTTTTGTGATAGATCTTCATTATTTGACCCATTTGATTGAACTGGAGCTTATTAGACTTTGACTTTTTGCTAGAAAATCAACTTATTTGACTTTTTCATAAGTGCTTATTTGCTTTTTCCAGCTTATTGAGTCAACTTATTTGAAAACTTTTTGTTGATTAAGCTTAGTTAAGTCATTTAAAAGCTTTTGCAATTTGAATCAGCTCTTGGGATTGCCTAGAACTCAAAAACGACTATTTTGTCGTTTTCTATAGATTGCTTTTTGCATTTTCAGGCTTATTCCTTTGGCTTATTTCAAAATTTTTTTTACAGAAGTCTTATTTAGGTCAAAAGAAGCTTGTGTGTCTAATTTGAGCTTATGGCATTAGCTTATAGCTTAATGGGCCAAAAAGCCCATTAAGAATAAGTTGTTTGGTATAAGCTTGCTTATTTCACATTTTCAGCTTTTGGGCCTTTGGAAAAAGTTGTTCAGAATCAAATTTTGAGTCAAGTAGTGGTTTTTGGGCTTATTTGGGCCACTTTTTCTTATTGGGCTCAATTTGGCCCATTAAGGTGACTGTTTTGGGTTTAGCCCATTTACTAGGCCCATTAAGGGTATTTAGGTAATTTCAACTTCATTTCTGTGTTATTTAGGTTAAAAATAGCTAGTTTGCAACTTTTTAAAATTTTTTTAGGATTTTTGGATTTTTATTAATATTTTAATATTATTTTATTATTAAAAATTAAAAGTCAGATTTTCTAAGTTTTTATATTTTTCCTAGATTCTAGACACTTAATTAGGAATTTTACAACTTTCCAAATATTTTTAGGGTCTTTCAGTTATTTTCTAGAATTATTTTAAGTTTTTATAGCTTTTAATAGTTTTAAATTGTTTAAAAATAGTTTTTAGTGGTTTTAAAATTTTGAAAAATACTTTTTAGCTTAATTAGGTTATTTTAAAGGTTTACAAACTATAAGATCATGATTTGGACTTTTTATTAGTTAATTTTGATTTTTAGGGCTTTAATTAGCATTAAATAATTAATAACTACTTAATTAAAAGGTTTTAGCAGGTTTGGATTTTATGTAAACCCTTAGAATATTTTAGTGTATTTTTAGTGATTTTTAGGAATTTTTAGGATAAAATTTTAATTTTGGTGCTTTACGGTTTTACGTGTACGACATTTTTGTCTTAGTGTAATCCGTCATCGTAACCGTCATTCTCTTCTTATCCCACTTCTATTTTCTCTCTCATTATCATATAATCACATAATTAATCATTTCATTACACACACACCAAGCCTCCTTGAGAACGATCCCCACTTTGGGTCATAACTTGTGATTTTCCTAAGTCACTTGCTAATATTTGCCCTAGTTACCCTTTTTTCCTAAAGAGTGGTAAAAACTCAACCATCATAACGCACCATAGAGAGTGTTCGAAGGGAATATAATACCTCAAAGGTATTTATGATTGTTTGTAAGGCATGTAAGTTTTCCGAAAATTTCCTGAGATTTAGTAGGTTTGTCTATTACTGTGAGGTAGAACCATAAATAGAGCAAGTAGGAGAAGTGAGAGGAGTTGTAGTTAGTGCCTTTCCAAGGAAATTGTTGATGGAATGATTTTAAGAGCAAGAGTTGTTAGAAATTGCAACAGATGCAAGGTAAAATTTGAGTTGCTTAGTAGTAGATTGGCTGTGAAAAGCGGTTGAGTGGTCTGATAAGAGGAAGTATTGGTCTTTTAGAATACGTGTAGATTTTCGCGAGTAGAACGAGGTAGAAATTTATTCGTATTGCTTCTAAGAGAGGGTGCAAGGAGGACGTAGTTGAAACTGCTAAGGATGTTGTATGAACGCTTTGGGTTTACGGTTATGATTTTGGCTTCGCCGAGGCGCTAGCAGATTTCATGGAGTCAATGAACCGGGGGTGCATGACAATATATAAACGAGTTGTCATCGGGAGCATCGACGACATCTTGATCTACTCAAATTTAAGAAGGAGAGTGAGGCGAATTATGAGTTGGTTTTGGAGTTGTTAGGAAAGGGAAATATACGTGAGATTTTCAAGTGTGAGTTTTAGGATTAAGTTGGCCAGGACGAGTAGTCAGAGATGATGGCATATCGTGGAACCAGCAAGGGGCAAAGTGAAGAAGGGTGAGGAAGCGTTTTGGAGGCTGAAGAGGTGGATTGGATAATGAGCAGATCTTGGAATTATCGGAAGGACTGGATGAATTCGCGAAGCATGACGATACGTGGAGCAAGGATTTGGATCTATACGAGAACGACAAAGAAAGGCTGTTGTTTATACGTTGTGGGAACTAAAGATTTGGAAGAACTAGATAGACTTAGTTAGTGGAGCTGGATTGTTATATCTGCCTAGAATGCTAGAGGCATTTGGGGTACGAGACGTAGAGAATGATCTATACAGATCATGAACGTCTCCAACACATATTTAATCATCTTGATTGAACATTTGGAAAAGGGGATGGGTGGAGTTAAGTGATGAAAGAAAATTGCAAGGCCAAGTACCATCTGGGAAAGGCAAGCATGGTTGATGAGACATAGAATAAGAAGAATGGAGTGAAGCTGAGACGAACTTGAACTATATGGATGACGTATTAGGGTGGTTTGGATGAAGGATGTAGGTTGCACGAGTTGAGTTGTCTAAAGCAGAGAACACGTCAACATGTATGTTGCGTGGCTTGGACAATCATATGGAGAAAAGGGACGTAGACTATACTTCCTACATAGATAGTTGTAGCTTAGAAAGGGCGATGTAAGGACGAAGTTGGTGAAAGGGATACATAATGGGGTGGAGGAATAAGTACGACGAGAGTTGGGTGATAGTCGATAGACTGACTAATTCATCTCATATTTCAAGAGGAATGAGAAGTCACGTAGTTGAGAAGTTGGAAGGATTGCGTACGGATGTGATGGAATAGAGGGTTTTACGTAAACGTTGGCCTAATATGTATGGAATGCCTTATGAAGGATTATGGAAAGGGAAGAAACGATGGGAAGCAAGCGTAGTATACCGTTGATAGACTAATGTTTGGTATGAGCATACTATAGGGGTAATTGAGAAAGACGCCTAGAGCATTGGCGTGAGATTTGGAGATAATTGGAGAACACATTATATTAGGAAGAATTCTCCTACAAAGAGAGAGTCACCGGTGAGAGGGGCATATTCCCCATTGATGAGGATGTAAGGAATAAAGGAGGAAACACCTAAATTATAGGCTTAAGACGGGATATAAGATGGTATGGAAATTAAGATTGTGGAGAGACAATCGAAAAGTAGTATGGAGGAAGAATGATTCGAGGGAGCAAGAGGTTGTGAAGATAGTGGGGTGATATTGAAGAGAAACCGTTAGAGCAAGAGGTTAGTAGTCACGAACAATGGAACGTCCACCTAGAGAAAAGGTGTAACACATGTTAGTATGAAGGATGGTTAGTTACTTGGTGCCGAGCATGGGAAAGCAAGGATGAGGTGGTGGTTATGACATGTTTCTTGTGAATATTATGGGAAGCTTTTGGTTATGCAATCCTGCATATACCATTGGATGTGTTTAAGGTTGGGAGAACTTCTGAATGATGGAAAATCCATAGAGGATAGAAGCCTTTAGGTATGGTGATAGGAATTTGTAGTAGAAACTGCTGGAGTTAATTCATAGGAGATGAGGTGGATCACCGTTACAGTGGGATGAAGTTAGAAGCGGCCAACGTATTGGATCGGAGTTGGATCGGAAAACTGTGGAGGTGGTGGCAGTGACTAAGTAGAGGTTGAAAATAGCAAAGAACCGACAAGAGAGCTATGCGGACAAGAGGCGTAAGCCGTTGAGATTTGAGATAAAGTTATGCTAAAGGTTTCACCATGGAAAGGGGTGATGCGGTTTGGAAAGAAAAGGGAAGTTAGCACTTAGATTTGTGGGTCCATTGGAAATCCCTAAAAGGATTGGGCTAGTGGCGTATAGGTTGAGATTACCGAAGGAATTGAGTAGTGTGCATGACGTATTTCATGTATCAAACTTGAGGAAATGCTTAGCAAGAACTGACTTGCAAGTACCGTCAGATGATATTAGTATGGATACGAGTCTTCGTTTTATCAAAGAGCCGATAGAGATTTTGGGTCGTGAAGCTAGGACGTTGGATAAAAAGGGTAATATACCGTAGTTATGGGTAGATGGAATTTGGAACGTGGACTAGATTTCACGTGGGAACGGGAAGGATTTATGAGGAGCAAGTATCCTCAGCTAATTGATAATGACGATCCTAAGGAGTAAATCTCGGGACGAGATTTCTATTAGGAGGGAGTGATGTGAAAACCGTGGTTTTGAGGTTCGTCACTTGGTCTTATTTTAAGGTTAATTTATGTGTGACTATGTGATTTGCATGTTTACATGTTATTTTGCGTTAACGAGGTTGGTGTGGATATCGTTTATGGGTATAAAGTACTCATAAGTAAATCGAGGAACGGTTATTTCATGTTCATGAGCTCACAAATTAGTGACTATGAAATGAAATGGTGTTATTTTGGTGTTTTACGTATACGTATAAGTATTATAGTAAATCGTATTTTTGTTTACGATTTGGGGTTTAGCATTTAGAGGTCTCGGGTAAGGTGTTTAGTCATGTGAGTATTTTTCGGGATGGTTTTAAGTCATTTAAGACTTAGTTATAAATTTTATTTCAAAATTTAAGTTTTTTTTAAAACTGTATATTTTACGGGTTTTTTCGGTATACGCGTAAAATTGACTAGTTTTACGGTTTTAAGGTTTCGGAGGCTTTGGGAGCTGAAATAAATTAAGGTAAATTAAGGTATTATTAATAACATAATAATAAGTAATAAAAAGAAAAAAAAAGAAAAAAATATATGTTAAAGTCGGTTTAGGCCGATTAAAAAGAAAGAAAATGGAAAAAAAGGAAAAAAGGGAACCGAGATTTTGTAATGGGCCAAGGACTTGTTAGGAAATTATATAAAGACTTTTTATTAACTAAAAAGACATCGTAATCCCCTGGAGATCAAGCTTAAGTCGAAATCAATGAAGTCTATTTGGGGTTCTTCGTTAATTTTTCTTCTTTCAAAAATTCTAAGGTAAAATCTTCAATACACTTTTTAATTAAATTGTTTTTAATTCTCTTACAATCAATACATGATGGATCTAGGGTTAAGTTAATTATGAATTCTGTATTATAATGGTATAAACATGATTATATTAATTAGAGATAATAATTATACATGGTGATGGTAATTAATTAAGCTAATTGTGTTAAATTCGTATTTAAAAACTGGGCAAAATTTTATGTCACTTGTTTTGATCATATCTAGAGTTCAACAAACCCTTATTTTGAGATCCAAGCATCTATGAATAGGTATTTGAAGTAGCTTTCAAATGCAAGAAACGAGAACTAAATTGGAGGTCGGGAGGTGGGTCAAATACAGGTTAAACAGTCGGAGGTTAAAACAGTTTTAAAATCAGTCGGGTTTAATTTAATGTTTTAAAGTGATTGGGATACTCAGGAGTACACTTGAGCCCTCTAATGAGTATGGTAGTTGGTTTATATATTAAATAAGAGACCTGAAGGGTGGCTAAGCAAATGGGTTAGGTTAAGACCCCCTAATCATAACAAACTTTTTGTATGCTCAAAATCGGTAATATGCGGATAGGCAGAAGTGTATATATATATATATCGGGGCCTTAACAGTAGCTTTAAGGTTGGGGAAAAAGGGAGGAGTTAGCTGACATATGTAAGGGAATAGGATTTCCTTTACAGAGCTCATGGGTATGGTTAGGTGGGCGTGTGGCTTATAGTTTGGAGACCTAAAAACCGGGATTGTTTTGGGTAAAATGTTAACGAGACGGGTTATGAAGTAAACTAAGTTAAGGGCTTTATAGAGGGGTGTAATGAGATGCTTAGAGCATATAAATGAGGTATATATATGGGAGAAGGTTAGATGTCCATCATGGATTGATGAGCCATCTTAGTATTTGGTTTATGTTTTGATTGTGTGCTTTTGTTTGTTAGCTTTTTGCTAGTGCGCGGATTTTTGGAGAAGCTCAATCAGGTGAGTTTCATAGTCCCATATCTTTTAATGATTTTCACTTCCAGATGGGATGGAAGAGACACTGTATGGTTTTGTAACTAATGCTATGAATGTTTTTATGGTTTGTTATGGACTTGTGTGTGCACTTATGTGATTAACTGCTATGTGATTCTTGATTGTGTTTATGATTTGGATCGGGGGATACGTACCGTCTCAGTTATTGTGGTTTGACTTGGTACCAAGGGGATATTGACAAGGAGGGGCCTTGGCGAGGTACATAGATGTGTGAGCATCTATGGGACCAATGGATAATGACAAGGCGGGGCCTTGGGATTGGTACTTAGGTGTATGGGCGCCTATGGTACCATGGTGTTTGGTAAGGCTGGGAGCCTTGGATTTGGTTTGGAATGATTGATCTTGAATGTTAGTTGTTAATGCATACTTGTAGCACATTGTCCATATGTTTAGTGGTTTATGGTTGTTCACAGCTTATTATAATCTATTTTCGGTTGGAGTCTAAACCTATGACTCTCACCAACATTATGTTGACGTGTTTTAGTGTCTCTTTCAGGTGATAAAGTGGTTAAGCGTGAGAACATATGTGGCTAGGATTGGAGTCGCATAGGAATGCATTTAGAAGGAGATCCCCGTTCCTTCTTAGTTTATTTTTCTGTTTGTTTTAATAAGTGATACTATGAACCTATATGTTGATTTGTTTGTGTTATTTGTTTGTCTTGTGTAAGAGGTAGGACTGTTACCTACTTACCTAGACTCCTGCATTGATGAGATATTGTCATGACATTTGTGTCACCTTTTATGGCATTTCTAATTCATATAGTTCTCTCTATGGACACGCTATTGTTGTGATGATATCCATGTGTCGCGTCCCATATTCCGCCATGGTGGGGTGTGAGACTTAGTCCGACTATTATACCCCATATACTGATATTTAATCATTACTACACTAAATGGTAGTCTTGAGTTACTTCCGGACCAAAACCTGAAAGCCTTACGTTAATTTTTTGACTTTTTACGCGATTTCCGAACTAACCTTCATTTCTAAAAGTTTATAAATATGGAAAGTAACTCTAAAACTTATGTAATACACATAATATATACTTAATACATACATACAACATACGATACGCACATGAAACCTTATAAAAACGATATCTGAACTTTCTCGCAGTACATTACTAAACTCATTTCATTTCGTTTCGTTTCCAACTTGTACCATGATTTACACATCATGTAAATCATTTCATTCTTCCTTATTCCCAAAATCACTCATAAAAACATATAAAATATATTGTGCACATAACCTAACACATAATTAGCGGTTAACGGGTGACAACTGACTCGCCAAAACCCGAGTTGTCACAATTAAGCTATTCATATGAAACAAGTAAAGACCAAGTATATTGGTATGTAGGCTTGGAATAAATTAAAACTTACACACACATTTACAAATACGTATACGAATCAACCGGAAGATGGACATGGATTTGATTCCCGCAACGCCAATGTATCATCTTTTTTAAACACCCATATTTCTCTATTCATACCAAAAGTTAAGACATGAAGATCTAATATGGTTTTTTAGAGGCTCACGTGCACACAACCATAAAGAAGTAATAAAAAAAAGTAAGAAATTATCATGAATTTCATTCGATCATAGATAATCACCTGTTAATTTAACCGGACATACGAAAAGAAGAACAAATCAAAGATAAAATCACACAATAAGACATACTGAATGATATTTTTTTAACATACATACTGAATGATATAAATACCAAATCTTTATCTTTATTAATGTTAGTGTTACCATTGTGTTTTTAGGGGTTTAAGAACCCTAAATACGACTTCTAAAAGTTGCATCAAAGTCTCTAGTGAACTTTACACTAACTATAAAACATAGGGATTTTAAGTTGCGACGGCGTTTGCTTGTCGAATCTTCTTAGGGTTTCGCAACCGTCATAACACATACACGTAACAAATTCTTTAGACGGCGTCATGGAGGGGTTCAGACGACGTCACTTGCAAGTCTAGACGGCGTCTATAAGCACTCCTCTTTGCAGGTCTTAAAAGATGTTGAGAAATTCGTACTGTCCCACCTTTTTTCAAACTTCATCCAAATGATTAAAAATGCTTCAAAAGCACTTCCAAATCATCTCCAAATGCTCCAACTTTCAAATTGTAATAATAAAAAAAATAAAAAATTAAAGCACGTTTAGGCAAAAATGAGAGTTAAATGAACACGAAAATACGTATAAAATGACACATCTTCAACTAGTTGTTTGGTTTTTTTATTCAACCCCCGGTCCACGATCTAGTTAGTGTTGTATTTGTTCCTAAGCTCTTTGTAATCTAGCTGCTCGTTTCCTTTTTTGAATAATTTATAATTTATTCGCCATAAAAAATAACAAAAAAAAACAAAACTTAATAACAAGTCAAGAAACAATTCTTTAGATTGTTTTCTATGTTTATAGTAGATCGGTCCTCTTAGAGTGGGGGGACTGTGAGCTGGTGGGAGGGCTGGTAGTCCTTTGGAGCTAGACCCTCTCTAGCGCACCACTCCCGGTCTCGCGCCATCCGGCCTCGCGCCAACGCCTTTAGCCAGCACCAACCGTCCCAAAATTATTATTATTTTTCATTTCAAAATAGCCGTTGGGGGGGGTATTAAAAAAAATCAAAATTTTGAAAATATAGCCGTTAGGGGGCTGTTTAAAAAGAATTTTTTTTTTTGAAAAACTAGCCATTGGAGCTAGCCGTTTGGATTTTTTTTATAAATATTTTCAAAAAACACACCCAAATCACTATATATTATACCTCTTTTCACCCAATTTTTTACAATGTAATCTTATACTTTTCTCTCTAAAAAATGGATCCCAGTTGGACTAACTACATGCTTAACGATCCCTCCAACCAATTCCAAAACTACAATCTCGGTTCATCTTCGAATCCGGGTGCTTCTTCTCAACCACAATTCAACTGTTCCCCATTTTATCCACCACACAAAATGAATCTTTCATGAAATACCAACAAGATAAATGGGCGAAATTTCAACAATTTCAACAATCGCAAATGGGTTCACAACCACAACCACAACCTACACCACAATCCGACCAACAATCCCATCACCTAATCGACGAAGATTAAGAACAAGTCCTGACACCAATGTGAAAGAAAGTTCGTCGGAATACTACTAGTAAGAAGACTAGTAAGGCTAAGGCTAAAGAGGTGGTTTACGTGGCGGACGGCGAAGAAGAAGACGATGGTTCGGGTCGGCATTTGTGGACCGATGATAAGGAGTTGCTTTTGCCCAAATGTTACATAGAAATTTCCGAGGATCCAAATGTTGGTGTGAGTAAAACAAAGGATACTTTTTGGTACCGGGTAGAAAAGGTATACAATTCGGTGGTGAAATCAAAAAAATTCCTGAAACGCACCAAGAACATGTTAATGGGAAAATCGACCCCGTTGAATGGTGGTATCAAGAAGTTTAATAGTCTTTATGACGAGATGCAAATGATGAGTGGGGAGAATGATGAGGGCTTTATGGAACGGGTTGACATAGCGTATAAACGGATGACGGGGGTGGGGGTGGTAATTTTTAAGCACAAGTCGTCTTGTAATTTTTTGAAGGACAAGCATAAGTGGAGGAACCCCGATTCGACTCAAGAAAGGCGACAACGTCTCCGTGTTACCGAAGAAGGCCCCGAGTTCTTCGGTCCCAACTCCGTCTCGAGGCCACCCGGGGCGTGTCGTGTTGTTAAAAGTCAATGATCCACCAACTCATCGGCTAGTTCCGGTTCAAACCCGGAAGCTTATCAACAAATGATGAAAGAACAATACGAGATTGAGAGACAAGCCAAGTTGGAAATCATGGAGCGTGAGTCAAGCACAAAGATCAACTATTTCAACACGCATAAGGTGGCCCAAGAATTCGCAGTTCTTTAAATTGGCACAAGCAAGATGAGTACCTCGGACCGGGCAATCATCGATAGTAAAAAAGATGCGATTAGCGCATCGTATGCCCCGCACGAGAACTAGTTTATTTAGTTCTGTTATGTATTTTTTTTAATTTAATTTTCCGTAGTATTTTTTTTATTGTAATGTTTTTTTATTAATGAAGTTTTTATTTAAGTTATTTTGTGTTTTGAATATATATATATATATATATATATATATATATATATATATATATATACTAGCGTCGTAACCCGCCCAATGGGCGGGGTCGCTTTTGTTTCTTGTTTCAGAGGGTTTTTGTTGTGCGTTTTTAGTTTCTTGAATTTATAATTTAACCTTTACTATATTTTAGTTATAGTTTACACTTAAGTAACGTTTATTTGTCGTCCACGGGCGAGATTGTTTTTTTTCTTAATATAAACGAACCATTAACGAAAAACCCGTGAACCAGTGACTCGAGCGGGTTGACCCAATGATCGATCTCGTTATGCAGTGACATGATCGGGTTAACGGGCGGGGTCGCTTTTGTTTCTTGTTTCAGAGGGTTTTTGTTGTGCGTTTTTAGTTTCTTGAATTTATAATTTAACCTTTACTATATTTTAATTATAGTTTACACTTAAGTAACGTTTATTTGTCGTCCACGGGCGGGATTGTTTTTTTTCTTAATATAAACGAACCATTAACGATAAACCCGTGAACCAGTGACTCGAGCGGGTTGACCCAATGATCGATCTCGTTATGCAGTGACATGATCGGGTTTACCCGGTGGTGAAACTATAACTTGATATATTGCTATAATATGATTCTTAAATTTATATTAAAAATATATATTTTAAAAGATTTAAAATTTAATCCGAATTTAAAAAAAAATTATTTCGAAAATTAATAAAAAAATTCCATGTCTAAACCTTAGAAACACGCATTAACGAAAACAAAAACCTTTACACTCGGATAAACCTTAAAAAGAATACCAAATTTCACAAAAATAGTGTTATGTTATTTTCCTATAGTAGAATGACGCAAGTTTAATAGTAGCAATTGTTTAAATATATTTTTATCTGACGCAAGTTTTTGTGTTTAATTTTTATTATTCCTTGACAATTTTTACATGTATAAACCTTTACACTCGGATAATTATTGAGCTGCGAAAATTAATCCGAAAATTAGAAAATAAAAAAGTTTGAAACTTAAAAAGAAAACTAATAAAAATATTTCGAGAACTAAAACAAAAAATAAAAGGGTTGTTTAGTTGTGAAAAATTTTTCATTATTTTCTGCTTCTAAATTTCTATAGAAGGAAATAGTTCTTTTTTTTAAAGTAAAGTTGAAAATAGTGAACGACTGTTTAGATTGTAATTTTGAATTTCTAAAAAAAATGAACAATGTTTAGACGAAATCATTTTCAATCGTTTTTTTTTCATGATCAATTTTTTCACGTTTTTGCTTGTTTTTTATATTTTCATTTGTTTTTCACGTTTTCGTAAGTTCCTTTACGTTTCATCAGCTTTTTATGTTTTTATTAGTTTTTTTATGTTTTCATCAGTATTATTACGTTTTCGCCCGATTTATTTGGGTTTCATCAAGTTTTAACGTTTTCACCCGATTTTGTACGTTTTCGTTCGATTTTTAGGGATTTGTTGGAGTTTTTACGTTTTCGTCAGCGTTTTTACGTTTACCCCAGCATTTTAATGTTTTCATCAGTAATTTTACGTCATCGTAAGTAATTTTACATTTTCGTCAGTATTTTTATGTTTCCTCGGTATTTATACATTTTCGAAAAAAATTTTACGTTTTTGTTCAAATTTTATCATTTTCGTAGTATATTTTTGTCTTTATTTTTACGATTTCCTCCGTTTTTTACGTTTTCCTCCGTTTTTTTTTTACGTTTTCGTAAGCGTTTTTACGTTTTGCTCTGTTTTTTTGCACATTTCGGATGAAAACGTAAAAATTCTGGCGAAAATTTAAATTACAAATGAAAACGTAAAATTATAGACGAAAACGTAAAAATATTGATGAAAAACGTAAAAACGTTGATGAAAACGTAAAAAATTAGACTAAAACGTAAAAAACCTGATGACAACATAAAAAATCAGACAAAACGTAAAAAAACCTGACTTAAACATAAAAAAGCTGAAGAAAACGTGAAAAATCAGGCAAAAACGTAAAAAAAATCGGACAATAACGTAAAAATTCAGACAAAAACGTAAAAATACTAACGAAAACGTAAAAATACTGACGATAACGTAAAATTACTGATAAAAACGTAAAAATGCTGACGAAAACGCGCAAAATCGAAGCAAAAAACTAAAAATATTGACGAAAACGTAAATGTACTAACGAAAACGTAAACATATTGATGAAAACGTAAACAACATATATGAAATTGACAAAAAAATAAAAAAAATGGCGAACACATGAAAGATGAAGAAGCGTAAAGAAAACTAACAAAAACATGATAAACTTTCGAAACGTAAAAAATTTGAATAAAACGATAAAAATGTGACGAAAACTTAAAATAGTGTTAGAAATAGATATGTGAACATGTTTTATTTTTATTTGAGAAAAGAAATAGAAAGGGTAATATGGTGTATTCTAGTTTCTATTTAAAATTAGAATATGAAAATTTCATGGTTTTTGGAAAATATTAAAAAAATAGAAATAAACATGTATTTAATCTGAAATTTAGAAAATAAAAAAATTTGAAACTTAAAAAAAACTGATAAAAATATTTCGAAAATTAAAAACAAAAAAATAAAGGTATTCAATTTTAGTGAGTTTAAGTATATGGGTTAATAACATTTAAACAAAAACCTTACTATAGAAAGTTGGTAAGTTTGATTACCCCTAAACGAAAGGTCTCATGTTCAATTCTTGCAAATGGCATTTTTTATAAAGAATACGAAAATAATCAAAAACTGCGTTCCCAAAACGCAATTTTCAAAATAGCGTTTAGAAAACGCATTTTTCAAAACTGCGTTTCGAAAACGCAGGTTTCAAAACTGCGTTGTTTCGGAAACGCAATTTCCAAAACAACGTTTCCAAAACGCAGTTTCAGAAAAGTGCGATTTCAAATCACAAAAAACGTGGAAAATGGAGATTTTCTAGGAATTTCTCAAATCCTATTGGTTTAAAGATATGACTGGGATATGACTGGATTAAAAAGTGTGGTTTCAAATCATAATTATACCTATATATAATATAAAGATATATATATATATATATATATATATATATATATATATATATATATATATATATATATATATATATATATATATATATATATATATATATATATACACTAGTGGCAAACCCGTTCGATGGACGGGTATGACGTATGGTTATCGTTTAACTTTTTTATATTTTGTAAATATTTGTTTGTGAATACCTTTTAAGAAAACTTAACTAAAGTTATATCAGTTTGTTTAAAAATTTAGTATCGATTGCACCTTATAAAGTTTCAAATGTATAATCATTTTCATTTTATTGTTTAAAAATAATATAAATTGGATATTGTCCACAAAGATGTAGGGTTTAGCATTGTTTTAAAGCCGATTCGAACCTATATACTTTTGATGAACTAAAAATAATATAAATTGGATATTGTCCACAAAGATGTAGGGTTTAGCATTGTTTTAAAGCCGATTCGAACCTATATACTTCTGACGAAAACGTAAATTTTATGACGAAAACCTAAATTTACTGGCGAAAACGTAAATTTTTTGACGAAAACGTAAATTTACAGACGAAAACGTAAATTTACAGACGAAAACGTAAATTTTCTGACGAAAACGTAAATTTTCTGACGAAAACCTAAATTTATTGGCGAAAACGTAAATTTTCTGACGAAAACGTAAATTTTCTGACAAAAACGTAAAATTACTGACGAAAACGTAAAATTACTGACGAAAACGTAAATTTTCTGACAAAAACGTAAATTTACCGACGAAAACGTAAATTTACAGACGAAAACGTAAATTTACAGACGAAAACGTAAATTTACTGGCGAAAACGTAAATTTACTGGCGAAAACGTAAATTTCTGACGAAAACGTAAATTTTCTGACAAAAACGTAAAATTACTGACGAAAACGTAAAATTACTGACGAAAACGTAAATTTTCTGACGAAAATGTAAATTTCTGACGAAAACGTAAATTTACAGACGAAAACGTAAATTTACTGACGAAAACGTAAATTTACAGACGAAATCATAAATTTACAGACGAAAACGTAAATTTACTGACGAAAACGTAAATTTTCTGACGAAAACGTTAAAATATAGATGAACGGTGAATACTGAATAGAGTAACGTGTTATTGAAATGAGTTAAATAAAACAATGGTTGGTATGAGGTGAAAATTTAGAAAAGGGTAAAATGGAGTTTTCTAATTTTCTATATAAATTTAGAAAATGAAAATTTTGTAATTTTTGAAAAATATTGAAAAATGATGTTGCTAAACAGGTTTTCTATTTTTCACTTTCCAAATGAAAATTTTTCTAGAAAAGTAGAAAAATTTTCCACAATTAAACACACCCTAAGCTTTTGGTTAAATTAAATCTGGAATAAATCCGGTCGACTCAAACAGTAAAATGTTGAAATTTGTGTGATGATTAGACTCCACACTTGAAAGTTTTAAATATAAATAATATGTGGGGGCTACATGTTTTAACGTCGCTTTATCATAACGATCACATTTTGAGTGTGATGATGGACGTATACACCACCGTTTGCTATGGTATATACTATATACATATTCTTGTTACCAATTAAGGTTGACAGAGTTGGTTAAGACACTAGACTCCTTAACTAAAAGTTTTAGGTTCAAACTTTTGAAATGGAAAAAATCTTATTTGGGAGGGATACTACCCATCGAGGTACCGAGCAAACTCCCGCGGGAGATTAGTCCACTCGTCTTAAAGACGATGAAAACTCCTCGTTGTAGACTAAAAAAATATACATATTCTTGCGAGTGTAACAAGCGATTTCATCCTAACTTTTTGTACAACAGCTAGTTTTTATTACGACTCTTTCATCATTTATTTCGATAAATACTTACTTTTATCATACAAATAACCATACAATTCAAACTTTTATCAGTTTCATACATGTTTATAACATTCAATGAAAATGAATGACGAAAGAAATGACTGGATTAAGGAGAATGTTTTTAACCACCTTCTTCAGATAATTCGAGTTCATCACAACCCGTTACACTGTTCTCTGCTAATTCTAGTTCTTCAGAACTATCCAATATTCTTGCCAACAACAAAAGAATAATAGAAACTGGGAGACACATATATCTATAACATTTATAGATAAAGAGAGACGGTGTATTTTTAATTTTGTAGAATAATAAAGTCAAAATTCTCTCAAGTTGAAGGTAACTTATTTAATAATGTTAGTCAATCAAAATTTAAATAAATGTATAAAACTTTTTTTTTAGTAAAATGCACGAGGCTTATATATATTTATTTTTATCTATACTTCTATACTCTTATATAAAGCATTTGGGATCTTCTTAAAATAGCAAGGCTGAAAATTCAGATTTTTTACCTACTAAATAAAGCAAGTTGTTAGATATTTTCATCAACATTATATATTATAACATTTTCTAACAACCTTTTGTAACAAACTTTTATAACAACTTTTTGTAACAACATTTTTTTCTTTTAAATTGAAAAATCTTTTTATTTATTTATTATTTTTATAATCTAATTTCACTATATTTTTTATAATTATGTGTTTTTTTAATTCGATATTTATTTTGATATATTTTTATTAACTTTTAATCTTTTTCAATTTTATTGGGTTTTTTAATTCGATTTTTTAGAACTTTACAATGAGTAAGAGACTAATATTTGTTAGTCTCAAAATTCGTTATTAGGTACTCGCCGCTGCATTGCGCGAGTACCGTTCTAGTTATGATTAAAGAACTTAACTTACCAATTTAGCTTCAACTTAAGATGATTTTTTTATGTTAGTTACATGGTAAAATGTGATATTACGAACTGATACCTTTTTATAAGCTCAATGCACATAGTGCTTTAAGATATATGTATGATTCATATAAGAACCGGCTTATTTTTAAGGCTACATGTAACGGTGTCAAGGTCGCGATCTTAATACGTCAACTTTCTTTTTCCTGCGATATATTGCGACTTATTTGTTTTAAAAAAGTGACTTAGTGCGACATAATTCAATTTTTAATATAAATATTTTTTTCAAATAATATTTTAAAAAAAAATAAAAAATATTATAATAACATTTATACTTAAATATCGTTAAAGAAATAATTTAAAAAAAAATTTAATTAGAAGTAAAGAGGGCAAAATGCATTAGTTAAAACTAACTCTAAAAATTATCAAATTGATATATATTGTGATGAATTAAACAAAACTCAATATATTAAAATTTGAATTCTTTTTATAAAGTTTATATAATTAAAACATTATTAAAACAAGTTAAATTTAATTTTTTTTTTATAATTTTCTAACAGCCACAAAATCCAACTAACTCGTCCCTAAGATCATTTTGGTTCGACCGAATGTCAGCGACTGAATCACAGCAACGGCGCGACTCAGTCGCGACCTACGGCCAATCGAGTAAAAAAGTGCGTACCTACGGCCAATCGAGTAAAAAAGTGCGTTGCGGGTAGCCTAACAATAGATGTCAAACCAAAATAGAAAAAGTGATTCCTACAAATTTGTATTTTTATAAAAGATGTAACACAAATCTTGGGTCACGGAAAAGAAAAGCCCGTTGCACAATTTGTAATGTAATGAGATCCCTCACATATCATTATTTATCAAAGATCTCATGGACTAATCCAAGCCACTCATCTTACATGATCCAAGGGTTATAATTAAACCAATCACTTACAATAAACCACCCTTATTTCTCTCTCTCTCTCTCACACACACACACACAAGTATAGATCAGGATAACCAATCTCTCACCGACGACCACCACAAAAATCTCATCTCCAACCTTTTCCGGCGACCACCACAACAACCCCACCTTCTCCCCGCGACCACCACAACAAACCCACCATTTTCCGGCGAGTTCTACAACAAACCCGGTTCTCCGACGACTTTCACAACAAATTCACCATTTTTCGACAAGATCCACAAGAATCCACCTATTTTCGGCGAGTTCCATAGCAAACCCACTTATCCATGGACTTCTACAACAAATCCATCATTTTCCGGCGACTTTCACAACAAACCCGTTTTTCCGGCGACCTCGTCACTGACTCATATATGAGTCACCGTGACTCATCTATGAGTCACCGTGACTCATGTATGAGTCACCGTGACTCATGTATGAGTCACAGATAACTCATGTATGAGTCACACATGAGTCACGGTGACTCATGCATGAGTCACGGTGACTCATGCATGAGTCACGCTGACTCATACATGAGTCACGCTGACTCATACATGAGTCACGCTGACTCATGTATGAGTCATGCTGACTCATACATGAGTCACGGTGACTCATACATGAGTTACTAGTGTCAAGACAATCCAAGTTTTATAAAATTCTTCATCTTGAACCCTCTGTATATCTGTCCTAAATGAATCAGTAGACCAAACATAACAGAATCACAAATCCAATCTCTATAATAAATGCATGATACAATTTCATTTTTCAACTCAGGACAACCGGATTTATGATTTTATCACCTGCTAGAAATGGAACGTGGTATTCCTGCATCTTCCTCACATTCCTTCACCACATTCTCTACACATGACATCTCATGTGGCTGTATTTTTAAAAAGCAAGGCTTATAAACACAATCCGATAAGAAGCAAAATGCAATCAAATTATTGATTTCAAGAACCATAGTTCAATAACATAGCAAGTAATTTAAGGACAAATTAAAAATAAATGGCATTAATCTAGTATATGACTGCAAACTGAAGACCCTTTAATAGGTCTCTGAGAGTAAATTAGCAAAATAAGTTAATCGCACCAGTCCTCCGGCCACAAGATGGTCAAGCATTCCCGGATAGGTGGGTTTCGTTTCACTTCGCTTTGCAATCCATAGATACTTTTCACCGTCTCTTTCAACATACCCACTCATGTGAATTCCATAAGCCTATAATAATTAAGATATCAGAGGAGCGTGCATAGGTGGTCATAGGGTGCAGCAGAAAGAAGCGAGATGTATCATATATCAAAATACCAAAAGCATAGACTCTGGTCACAGACATGATGGACTGTTACTGTAAAAAAATGGTGGTGACTGGTGGTGGTTGGTGTGTGAGATATGTGGCGGGTGGATGAGAAAGAAAAAGAACCGTTGTAGGATATAAGGAGAGTGGGGTTTGTTTAATTTATCATGTTTTAATCTGGCCCTTGGATGTAAATGTGTTGGATGGTGTAGATTAGTCCATCAAGACTTTGCAAAAAGATGGGACTTCATTGAACTTTTGACTATATTATATAATGTAATACCAGCAGGGTATCCGTGCGATGCGGTTGTGGTTGCGGGTACCTGTAACATAATTTTGGTGAACAATAATTTAACTTTACGTTTTTAACAATAACATTTCAAAAAGCGAATATTTAAGGTTTATGTAATTTTATCTAATTGTATAACCGAATCGATGGTGGCTCTGATTCTCGGTTGCAGCAGTTAATCCGTTTGATATTGAAAATTGTATATATATATATATGTGTTTTAAATTGTTTTGTAAGGTGAATATAAAATTCTATATTTTAGTAATGGGGTGTATTAATTATATGTTTGTTGTTATTAATTGATTTTGAAAAAAATAAGATGTAGTGATATTTGTTGTTTGGCTTTGTACAATATGTTATTTTATTGGTAAATTGTGGTAATGAAGTGTTTTAATTATAATATTAATTATTTTTTAATGATAGTTTTAAATGTAATGTATTATAAAAGTTCTTATTCTTGTTGTGGTTGTACATATGTATTAATAGGTTAGATTACTCAAATCTTAGTTTGTTATTTGCATTAATAAGTTGTATATTATGCTTTATTTGTTGTACTACTTAAATTTATTTTATTTACTGAAGAGAGAGATACCAATTTGCTTTATAAGGAGTATAGATGAGGGTAATTAGAGCATGTTATTTCAATTTAACGTAAGGCTATGCTAGCTTTCATTTAATAAAGTCGACCGGCCATGCGAGTTAACAAGGAAACCACAATCGTGAGTTCAGTCCTAACAAACTAAATACGGGATAAATGCTTGAGATAGAATTTTGGAGGTAGATTGAATCATCAAACTTTTGACCTTTAAGAGACAAGTAATAACCAACTTATCCAACTTTGTTATTTATATCTATCTATCTTCTATACTATCAATAAAGGAAAAACCACCTAATCTTAAAAGTGAAGAAGTGAAGTGTTGAAAATGTATTTGAAGAAGTTTTGAAATGAAAAACCAATACAAGGCTTAAAAATTGTTGAAAATCTATTTTAAGAAGTTTAAACTGATTATGGAAGTTTGAAATTCCTAGAATGTTGAAACTACCAATGATATAAAAAAGGAATGTTCATGGTAGCAATGTAATGGTTCCCTTAAATAAAAGAAGATTCGATATCAAGTTGTAATTATCACACGTATTCCATTCAGGAAAAAATTATTGCACGTATTCCTTTCAAAAACAAATACGCAAGCACCATTATACAAAAAAACACACGCTATTCCCTTAAAACTTAGGCGGGAAATGCATCAAATTAAGATTCGAACAATCCCAAACCTATAGCCTATATAAAGAACCTTATTATGGTTTATCTTATCATCATTTATTGCACACACATGCAATACGAGGAAATGGCAATGTCCAACGAACGGAATGTTGACGACCATGTTGAGGTTTGCTTCATTTAAGTTTGATTTATCTGCATTGCACTTACATATTCTGTGCGAAATATTCATATATTGTATTTATTTTTAGGTTCATCTCCCCTGCTTGATAAACCTTGCTCCACATCCAAGCATGTTTACCATAAAAATAACGATGTTTCATGTAGAACCATTTATCCTGCTAACCATGAATAACGATGTGTCATCCGAACCATTTATCCTTGTGAAACAACTTATTCATTTAGGCACTATCAAGGGCGTGCAAAAGGTATTGAATCCAAATTTACTCCCTTTATCACCACCAAAGTTAGTAGTTGATTTTGATGGTACTTAATCCGGCCATGATGGTGCTTGGTCATCTGCCATAATAAAATTTATATTAAGATTTCTTCATCTTTTTTCTTAATTTGTAATTATCTTACTGAGGATGTTATAATCCTAATGCGTTGATTATGGTCATTAGGAACGAGTCAAATGGGTCGAAAGTCTAAAAAAGAGTATATCTGTTGCATTAACCTCTTACAACAGACTACAAAGTTATGGTTCCAGTTGATTTTTTTAGAAACATACGTAGTAATATATTTGCTTGCTCATATAACTTCATGTATGTGTTGTTGATGCTAACATTGATGAGGGCAGCGGGAAGACATCAGAGATTATAATAAAATTATTTGAAATCGAGGAAAAAAAGTTCACTCATGAGAGAGCGCATGCCATTCAATAATGATCCTTAAGTTTTTTTTACATGTATCGAATTCAGCCGTATGACTAATCTATGTTCTTTTGCATGAAGCTGCTATATTAGAAAGAACTTTAAGGTTGAAGATTACCAAAGCATGAGAGAAGGTTTAACACAAGAGAACAAATCACTAGAATATTTGAAAAATCTTACATCATAATATGTCCAACCACCCACCTTCACAACACTTTTGAAGACAATAAAATTCAAAACATAAGCAAAAATTGTCGTTACAGTTTCTGTTCTAGCTTAATCAAGCATGTATGAATTGTAGGTTACTTGGATAGCTCTTAGTGATGAAACGTGACCTAGGTTATTAATTAATAACTCATATAGTGATATGTATACTTTGACTATATAACATTGTAATTTTTTATTAATACTATTCGTTGCATAACGTGATTGGGTGGACTTGTCACTCAAAGTATATTTTTGGGCTAATGACATCAATACTTGCCATTTTATGTTTTTATGGGTCTCGAACTTTTTTTTCTTTTCTTATATCTTAAACTCTATTTTTTGTGTTTTTCTAGGATTTTATGACATTTTTACTCTTCAACTTTTTCTCTTTTGATAGGTAAAAGGTAATTTTTTTGTCAAAAGGCCCTAGAAAAGCACGAAAAAGAGAGTTTAAGGTACACAAAGTGAAGGAATATGTACACGTAAATAATATATGTCCGGAAGTCGTCCCGAGCCTAAGGAGACGCACGCGTTAATACGTAAAACAATTATACGTTAATATATTATCTTAATACATTAATTAGTGATAAGCTATTACGAACGTTAATTAATTAGTTAGTTAGCGGGATTTTACAAACGATAGTTAAACGTTAACTATAATAATTAATATAATATAACAATAAAAAGAAGGTAACTTAATACCCTTTTGTTTAGCTACGTATTGTATCCTTATTTGGATTGCCCACCGTCATTGCATATATAATGAGATTGTCTCATTATAATGAGATACAATAGATCCTATAACAAAAGCGACTACTTCTTCTCCGATTGTTTTGTTTTCTTTATTGTGATCCATACTTGGTTTTAATACTAAGTGTTGTGTTTATTTGTTTAAAGAAAACAAATATTAATTAGGGTTATCACTATTGGTACTAGCATACTTAATTGTTTGCTATAACGTATTGTGTGCGTATTCTTAGAGAGATCATTGTTTGATCTTTGGGTCTTCGTTTATATTGGTGGTTCGATAAAGGTGATTAATCCATCGCTAAAAGGTACGCAATTCTTTATCGTTCATGTTAATTACTTGTCTATACGTGATCCTTTATTCCGTTGCGTACTCGTGATTATTAATGTGTTAATATGGTAAACGGTTTTTATAAATTCTAACAGTGGTATCAGAGCCGTTCGTATAGCTTTTAATTACATTAAAAATAACGAAAGAGATAAAATTGTGTAAACTTACTATGATGGCGTTTGAATTATTTTATTTGATGATTAGTTTTTCAAAAACCCTAATTAGGGTTAATAAAATTAATTAGACAAACCCTAAGTTGTATGCAATTTTTGTTGATAAATATATTGTTAATCGTTAAATAGTTGTTATTTATCACGTTGTCAATTGTTAAAATTATGGTTTGATCCATGGGAATCATGCAAGTTTACTATGGATCATGTGTTCTTAATTAATTGATTTAATTGAAGTCATGATAGGTGTGGTATGCATGAAGTATGCGATTAATTGTTAATTGGGTATATGTTTTAGGTTAATGTTTATTTGTTTTGCTTTTGATTATAATTGTTATATATCATGATTCAAGAAAAGGGTTTTTCGAAAAACAAAAATAAACCGGACTAAAACTATATGAAATTTGATTTATTATAATCTTGTTCTTGCACAATCATATGTGGCAACAAATGAGTCGCCCTTACATGGTTTTAAATCTAACTCACGCCGTGATTAGCAAGAATCAAGTTTATAATTTGTTTTCTATTTTAAAGTTGTAAAATTTTATTAATGACGTAATTTGCAAAAGTACTATCTAGTTGCAAGGCTAAGGTTCAGGAAGACTCATCAAGACTTCGGTCTTGTAGATACCATTGCCCTATAATACCTGACTACTTGTAGTCTCCTTATCTTGCATACTATTTAGGAAGCCGTGAATGGTCTAGGGTTTGAATGATTTTAATCATTCTTTAATCCTTTCCCGTGATAAAATTAAACTTCTTTAAATAGAATACATGTTGAATCGTCAATTTTTATGATATCACTATTTATACAATTGAATTGTGAGTTAAACAAGTGATGTATATAATTAATGAATTGAGTAAATTTGTTAAATGATCATGGTACAAAGATGTTGCATGCTTCTTTGTACATGTTTTTGAAATTGTCAAAATTTATACCCTTTGAAATAAGTTTATTTGCCATCCAACGTGTAAAAGCACTTGCACTTGCTCTTTCACCATACGTGAGACTGTGGTGATTTTGTAACCCAAGGTGATATAATACACTCGATTGTGAGACGTCGGTGCTATATAATCACGGTTTTTGGTTGGACAACTTAAGCAAGTTAAGATAGGTGAGACCTTAACTCGTGGCAATAGATGGGATAAACATGCTCGCTTTTTCACTTTTGAGTTGTCACAAGTGATATATATAAAGTTGAGTCCCATAATTCTAGAAGTTGTATTGGATGCAATTATTGAACGTCAATTACCCCTTGAATATCATCATCACTAGCAGATCAACTAATGTGGTGGCGGTATGTCTTGGTGGATTCTAGCTTTTAGAAAATTAATTGTTTATTTATAAACATGGGTATTTAATTTTCTATAAAGATCATATTATCGAAAATAATAAAATTGAATTTTGTGATTCTTTTAAACGTATTATTGCAACAAAGTTCCATAAACTAATGCTTGTTTGACAAACAAATTCTCGTTTTCTTCTAAGAAACAAAAGAGACATATACCTATCCTTTTTCGGTGCAAGGAAAAGCTATTAATAGGTGCGACTGGATTATTGTAATTGTCAATCTTTAAGTGAACTTATATGGTTAAGTAGATTTGCACAACTTATTGTTTCAGGTAGATCTCATTAATCTTTTTGAGTTTTTGAGCATCTTTCAAACTAATAAGTCTCTTAGCAATCTCTAGGCAAGCAATACTTATTTTGTTCTTTACATGTCGATCCCCTTAAGGCTATAATCGATAGAACAAAACAAGTGTTTTGTTTGTTTATTGTGATTATAATAACTAGCTTTATTTATCCTAGTTATTATGTTTTAACCCAACGTAGGCACTAAATACCCTTATTGAATGGTAGGCCTAATATGGAGGAAATTGCATGCCAGTTTTCAAGTTAATGAAAGCATGATAGATAGTCTCTCATTTACATGGTAGAAATTCATACACTCTCTATAATACATAAGTAACCGTTACTTATGGGCATTTAAAGCGAGTAGGGAAGTAAATAAATCGCTATCTGCTATTTACTGGTGAAGTAACATTTGTAATGTTGTCAAATCCAGTGGGAGCGTTGCGAAATACATTAATGTAATGTTGTATAATTCAGTGGGAGCTACAAGCTTGTTTACCTTCGTAGTAATCCATATTATTTCTAGTATGACTTGAAATAATAACTTACTTTCAGAATATGAAGAACCGTAGTTTTAAGGATAAATGCATCCTATTTTATATGATTATCACTCTTGAAGTATTTTTCATATAATAATTATGCAGAATTTCTTATAAAACTATATGGTTAACATTCTACTAGTTATTCAAATATACATGACATCATCATATTGTGCTAAACTATTGTGTTTCGTGTTTGTTTATATTCGTACGTGATGTTGTGCCGTGCACAAGTGGGAGAAATCTTTATTGTGTGCAAGGTACAACACATAAGAATATGACAAATGGTTTCTTGACAGCGAGATAAGAATCTAATATTCTATTAAGGCTTATACATTTAATTGTCAATGTATGTTGTCTTATTTAGAAAATGTCAAGATACAACACATAACAATATGACAAATGGTTTCTTGACCGCGAGATAAGAATCTAACATTCTATTAAGGCTTATACATTTAATTGTCAATGTATGTTGTCTTGTTTAGAATATGTCAAGATATGAATAACAAGCTACTTCAACTAATTTGTTTATATTTATTGGAATATTTCTTGGAATGCACAATAATATAAATGAAGTAAGCAATTAACTTGAAATAACTATTAAAGTTGTTCATAATTACTTTATGAATGTTTATGTCTCTTGTAAAGAATAAGCATATAGTCTTTAATTGTTAAAAGACTTATAACATAAAGTAAATAGTTTACTTGTTATGTCTTCTTGTTAATGAACATGAAGTCTTTGAATTATTCAAAGGATAAACAATGTATATATAGTTATTGAACTATTTAAAGATGTATACATTAGAGCATGCATTAGGTTTTTTAAAGGCAATATATTTTCAATCTTGTGTTGACACAATTGATAAGTATTTAACCTAAAGAGAATTAAGTTATTTAGGGATTGTCATATAGTATTACAATCTCAAATACTCATAGAATGTCTTGAGTGATAAATCAAATTCTTTAGAATTATTTGATGTTGATAACTTGAAATACTTTACCTCCAAAAGTTGTCAAAGTTTGGAAATTGAGTATACAAAGTATATACTTAAATATTACTCCAACCTAGAAGGAAACTAAGACATCATCAAGCTATGGAATGTGATGAATCACATTGAGTCTTTTAAATTGAAGTTCTGGATTTGTCAAGAATTATCAAGGTATTTTGTGACGTGTTCCAAAAGATAACAATTTGTTATTGCCCTACATGCTAAGTATTTGAAGAATAGTCTATGATTACTAAAAGCAAGTGAGAGGACTCGTAGATCTTTAAGAGATAAATAACAAAATTTGCAACCTTCTAAATATACTAGCGAATGTCATAATGATGGTGAACATTAAGTGTTGAACATCGTGATGATAGAACTCACATTCATAGATCCGCAAGGATATCTTTAGTACTTGAATGATATATTGATATGTCAATACTAAGTAATGTATGTTAGAGGATCATGGTGACCCTACTAATCATATAGATGTATTATTGAATCTTGAATGTCATTATTGAATAAAACTATGAATGAGTAGATGCAAGTCCATAGAAGATAATCAGTTTTTTGAAACTTGATTAATCTTTAACCAATCGGTTAGACCGTGAGGTGAATATTAATAACTAGATTTTACTCATTGAAAGGTTCGTTTTCTCGGTATCTCCTCGAATTGATTTCCGGTTAATTGTGTGAGATTAGTTGTTCTTGGTGAAAATAATATTTTTGGTTTTGGAAAAATAAATGTGCAAGACTTAAAAATAAATAACGAGTAACTAAAATTAACACTAGTTGAAACGTAAACGGTGCATATTTAAAACTTTAAATATAAATGACGCGAAATTAAATAACGTAAAATCAAAGGCTTCACGAAAAGTAAGTTGACAATAAAATAAAAATGCGGAACGAAATTAAAATAGACTTCAAATAAAACGAGAAAAATTGACATTTAAACTAAGTAAAAATATTAAAACAAACCAAGACCCCCCAATCGAAATACACCCAACGATGTGCCCCAATCGGAATGTTATTCCGATCGTATGATCGGAATGTGGACAAAAGATGATCAATCGGAATGCATGAAAACGAGAACCAATCGGAATAATAAGAAAATGACCAATCGGAATATACGAACACATACCAATCGGAATATAATAAAATGCTGCTGATCGGAATGCGAAAATAAAAGCAATCGGAATAAGCAAAACCCTTTTCCGATTGGGTGATCGGAAAAAGGGTAATGCCGGTCGGAATGATACGATCGGAAAGGGGTTTACCACCCTTTCCGATTTGGTTCTTGATCCGAAATATAAGCAAAAGGGAATAAGCTATGGTGATAAGCTAAAACTCAAAATAGAACGAATCAAAACTGAAGCGGAATCAATAAGCACAAATAACAACTTAACAAAACTTAAAATCAACAAACTTTTAGAATCAAAATATAAAAAGATGAACTTTAAAGATCAAAACTTTAAATAAGAACTTGATGAAGAAGATGAAAGAAAACAAGATGAAGATTAACAAGAAAGATTAATAACGTGAAGATTAAGACAAGATTAAGCTTAAAAAGTAAAAGTTTTATTCAAAACAAGAAAGATAAAAGATGAAAGATTGAAATTCTAGAGAGAGAAACTGTCACTTTCTCTCTCTAAACTAAATTACTCCTACTCCTAACTAAAACTAAAAAAATGACTAACTCCTTTCATGTGGTGACATGAAGGGTATTTATAGGAAAGGAGGGGGTGCTTGTGTTGCATCTTTTCTTTCTTTCTTTCTTCACGTCTTTTCGTCTTTTAAGTTCTTCGACTCTTTCGACTTTGTCTAGGGATTAAATAAAACTCGTCTTATAATTTGTTTATTTATTAGACTCGAGTTCTTCGGCTTTACGTAAACTTCCATCTTTAGACTTGTTCTTCGATAAATCTTCAGAATAGGCTTTAGACTTCCGTTCTTTTGGCACTCTTGATCTCTTGACTTCGTCTTTTGTCGTTTTCTTCGATAAAAGCCCGTGAAATCCCGTGTTTTCTCCACTTTTCACCTTTTCGTCCTAAATCACAACAAGAACACAAACCACGCATAATTCCGACATAAATGGCATAAAATATACGTTTTGGCCCGGTTATTATTGTAATTAAGTGGTAAAAGGGATGGATGTTTTCACACCTATCAAATCCCCTACACTTAACCATTGCAATGTCCTCATGCAATGCATTAGTTACAAAGCACGTTTACACTTTTCATCATAATCAATCCGTCTTGGCCTTTATTAAACAACTAGGAAAATTTAAAAGATAGGAAATAACAAAATGAAACAAGGAAGAAACTTGTAAAGAAATCTAAGACTTACATTAGGGCTTTGGTGTCGTGAATGTTTATCACCCTCAAGTTTCACGTTCCCCATGCCAAGCTTAAAAACAAGATCATTGTTAGTACAAGTTAGCATAACAAACATTTACTCATGTGGTTCAATTAATCACTTAAACTCCCTTATTCCTACGTGTATCTCTTATATTTTATTTTTGTCTTAGAATGATCATGAAGATGCATTTTTGGACTTATTTCGATAGTTTATTTAGGCTGAAAGCAAAGTAGGACGATTTGATCAATAGTTAGCTAAAGGACAAAATCTCTTAAAACTGCTTCTCGGGATATCAAAAAGTTCATATCTTGGCATAACTTGGTTCGCGATTTGAGACCTTTCTCGGGCCGATATTTGGCATGTACTTCATACTTCATATCTTGAGAGACGTTCTTGAGATAATGGTCTTCTCATCGTAATAGAGTTTCTTCACTTGGAGACTTTTGAGGGGTACTCCAACTTTGTTGACCACGACTTCATGATTATTCTTCAATCTCTAATTGGGATTTTGAGATACAACGATCCGCCTCCTTTTCGGACTTGGATCTATTTATCCTCATACCTTGTTAGGGTCTTTTCGTGTTTAATAACTAGATTTTACTCATTGAAAGGTTCGTTTTCTCGGTATCTCCTCGAATTGATTTCCGGTTAATTGTGTGAGATTAGTTGTTCTTGGTGAAAATAATATTTTTGGTTTTGGAAAAATAAATGTGCAAGACTTAAAAATAAATAACGAGTAACTAAAATTAACACTAGTTGAAACGTAAACGGTGCATATTTAAAACTTTAAATATAAATGACGCGAAATTAAATAACGTAAAATCAAAGGCTTCACGAAAAGTAAGTTGACAATAAAATAAAAATGCGGAACGAAATTAAAATAGACTTCAAATAAAACGAGAAAAATTGACATTTAAACTAAGTAAAAATATTAAAACAAACCAAGACCCCCCAATCGGAATACACCCAACGATGTGCCCCAATCGGAATGTTATTCCGATCGTATGATCGGAATGTGGACAAAAGATGATCAATCGGAATGCATGAAAACGAGAACCAATCGGAATAATAAGAAAATGACCAATCGGAATATACGAACACATACCAATCGGAATATAATAAAATGCTGCTGATCGGAATGCGAAAATAAAAGCAATCGGAATAAGCAAAACCCTTTTCCGATTGGGCGATCGGAAAAAGGGTAATGCCGGTCGGAATGATACGATCGGAAAGGGGTTTACCACCCTTTCCGATTTGGTTCTTGATCCGAAATATAAGCAAAAGGGAATAAGCTATGGTGATAAGCTAAAACTCAAAATAGAACGAATCAAAACTGAAGCGGAATCAATAAGCACAAATAACAACTTAACAAAACTTAAAATCAACAAACTTTTAGAATCAAAATATAAAAAGATGAACTTTAAAGATCAAAACTTTAAATAAGAACTTGATGAAAAAGATGAAAGAAAACAAGATGAAGATTAACAAGAAAGATTAATAACATGAAGATTAAGACAAGATTAAGCTTAAAAAGTAAAAGTTTTATTCAAAACAAGAAAGATAAAAGATGAAAGATTGAAATTCTAGAGAGAGAAACTGTCACTTTCTCTCTCTAAACTAAACTACTCCTACTCCTAACTAAAACTAAAAAAATGACTAACTCCTTTCATGTGGTGACATGAAGGGTATTTATAGGAAAGGAGGGGGTGCTTGTGTTGCATCTTTTCTTTCTTTCTTTCTTCACGTCTTTTCGTCTTTTAAGTTCTTCGACTCTTTCGACTTTGTCTAGGGATTAAATAAAACTCGTCTTATAATTTGTTTATTTATTAGACTCGAGTTCTTCGGCTTTACCTAAACTTCCATCTTTAGACTTGTTCTTCGATAAATCTTCAGAATAGGCTTTAGACTTCCGTTCTTTTTGCACTCTTGATCTCTTGACTTCGTCTTTTGTCGTTTTCTTCGATAAAAGCCCGTGAAATCCCGTGTTTTCTCCACTTTTCACCTTTTCGTCCTAAATCACAACAAGAACACAAACCACGCATAATTCCGACATAAATGACATAAAATATACGTTTTGGCCCGGTTATTATTGTAATTAAGTGGTAAAAGGGATGGGTGTTTTCACACCTATCAAATATAAGTTTCTTTAGTGAAAGAATCATATGGACAATATTGTACACATGATTAATGCATAATATATGATAGAAAAGTTCTACATGTATTAATAAAGATGATTTGTTGTCATGATAGTTTTATAATGATAAATATGACAATGTGATATTTAAACACTTTTATATGATTACATTAACGAAGACGGTTGTGATCAAAGTGTTTATAAATTACAATAATCTTTATGTAGTGTACATAATGTAAGTATCCATGTATGGATTAATGTATGCATCTAAGAAATATATATCAAGTCTAATTATTAAATCCATGTTTTGATTTTTAATTAGATTTAAGATAACTTGTGAGTACATCTAAAAGCTAGTGGGAGTATTATGTTTATTTCTTAAATCACATATGATGTATAACATATGGAAAGCAATATTCCATGTAAGATAGATGTTAAACCTTAGCTTGGAATAAGTTTTCATATGAAAGGGTTTAGAAATTAAACGTATGACCTTGATATCTATGTTTATTGTAATAAACATTTGTGGTTAATGAAATCCAACACAACATGAAATATCATTCAGAAAGTCTCAATGAATATATCTCATTTGATGAGAGTTGACATAATATGAAAACTTAAGGGGTTCATCATGTAAATCATATTGTGTATATGGATAGTTGTAAAATTGTATAAGTACAAGAAGATTTGACAACAACGATTGCTGAAAGAGAAAATCATTTAGATGATTAGTACAAATGTTATGATAAGATTTATTTGGGATAGAATGATTATTACTAACTTGAATTGTTCCAAGTAATGAATAATCTATATGATAATAAAATGTAATTATCATTGTCAACAAACTTAGAGTTTAGAAAGACACCAAATATTATCATAGTATTAATTTATAGTTTATGGATTATAATATATCATAGTAATGTTTCTAGACATGGATGATATATTGATTGAGATAACACTCAATACTAATCATGGTACGATTTCATCTTTGATGATGACCATGTGGATTAGTTATGTTCAATTGAGCGTAATGTTGCAATACATATTAAAAGAATAAAGAATACTTTATAGTTTAAGAAGCTACTAAAGAAGATTGTTTTCAATAAGGTGTTTTGTTGGACTCACACACCTTATAGGATGTACAACAACGATACTCCCATTTTGTTGTGTTCATATGTAGAAATGTACATAATAACAATCATTATATATGTTCAGAGATTTTCACAATTGTGAATTTGAAATAAGTATTCTCAAAATTCCAAAGATCAAACCTAGTAGAGTTTTATGAAATATATGCCTTGACAATAAGTATGATCGTCATATCTTGAGGCATGATTTTTCAACTAAGGTTATCATGCATTGATCTTTTAGCATTTGGATAAAGGACATTGTTAAACAATATTTATTTTATGAATTGAAGTATTGGATATATTCGTTTTCTTTAATATTATTGGTCCTATTTTTGCATGTTTAAATCCTTGAATAATACGTTATTCTAAATTGTCTATGTTGACTTATTATATGGGAATATAATTGAATTAAGACATATATGAGAGATGGTAATATTCGTAGAATATGTAAGAACGGTTCACCAACTCATATGATATCCAAAAGTTGTATATCGGACATCTCCTACTAACAAGTCAATCACTTTATGGATCAGCGTCTTTAAGTGAAACTTGTAAATGATTTACATTACTAAATCCTTTGACTTGAGATGCAAGCAGGTCTTATATATGTGGATGATACTTTTTGCTATAGTTCTAACGCTATCCTGAATAAGGTAGTAATAAAGGCTATAATCATTTGTATCTTGAAGCATATAAGAGGCACGTGTAGTCAAGATAGAATTTGTTCATTCAATTAGGATTGAAGAATAATGCTACTAGGCCCCTCGTTAATTAATTAGATGTTTGTATGGCCATACCCAATGGTAATCTAGATTTGTCTCGATTAGATTGGTAATCTATATTAATTATGTAATGCGAGAAACAGAATAGTTAAAATGGAAGGACTTTGATTCATATCCATTATTAACATAACATTTGAGAAACAAAGGGATTGTAAATGTTTAAGTCATTTAAATATATTTTATGGAAAACTACACTCGAGAACTTCCGGGAGCATTGGCGTGTTGCTAGACGCTAACCAATGTTATTATATTATATTATTGTACATGTCCAAGTGGGAGCTGAAGGAATACGTACACGTAAATAATATATGTCCGGAAGTCGTCCCGAGCCTAAGGAGACGCACGCGTTAATACGTAAAACAATTATACGTTAATATATTATCGTAATATATTAATTAGTGATAAGCTATTACGAACGTTAATTAATTAGTTAGTTAGCGGGATTTTACAAACGATAGTTAAACGTTAACTATAATAATTAATATAATATAAAACAATAAAAAGAAGGTAACTTAATACCCTTTTGTTTAGCTACGTATTGTATCCTTATTTGGATTGCCCACCGTCATTGCATATATAATGAGACTGTCTCATTATAATGAGATACAATAGATCCTATAACAAAAGCGACTACTTCTTCTTCGATTGTTTTATTTTCTTTATTGTGATCCATACTTGGTTTTAATACTAAGTGTTGTGTTTATTTGTTTAAAGAAAACAAATATTAATTAGGGTTATCACTATTGGTACTAGCATACTTAATTGTTTGCTATAACGTATTGTGTGCGTACTCTTAGAGAGATCATTGTTTGATCTTTGGGTCTTCGTTTATATTGGTGGTTCGATAAAGGTGATTAATCCATCGCTAAAAGGTACGCAATTCTTTATCGTTCATGTTAATTACTTGTCTATACATGATCCTTTATTCCGTTGCGTACTCGTGATTATTAATGTGTTAATATGGTAAAAGGTTTTTATAAATTCTAACACAAAGTTTGAGACCCATAAAAGCATAAAGTAGAGATGAGCACGGTACCGAATATTTCCTGAGCATAAATCATTGGTACCGGTACCGTATCGAACAGGATTCAGGTATCGGTACCGGGAAATCGGGTTTTTCTCGTTATTTTTCGGGAATTTTCCGATTTGGTACCGGTCCCGTCCCGAATTAGTGGTGCCGAATTTTTTTTCACCTTATTTTGTAATCCCGGTACCGCCCCAAACGAGATTCGGATACCAGGAATCGATACGATTCCGGTTTGATTTCGGGATTCGAATCAAATTGCTCATCCCTAGCATAAAGTGAAAACTATGATACTTTTTTTTATGTCATTAGCCCTATATTTTTTAAGCCATATGAGCTTTCTTTGTAAGTGTGTGTATATTTTTACTAATTCTAAGCCAATGCATGTTATAAACATCTCCTTTTCATGTATTCATATACTTCACTTATGCGGAATGGTGAATTACATGTCAAAAAATGCCTTTTTCATGTATTCATACTTTAAGTCACCATATGTTTAGTTTTTTGGATTACAATTACACATATCACTATATGAGAATAAAATTAGTAACATATACAATTTAATCTTACTACCATATATAGCATTGTTAATTTTTTTCCGTTAGATAATTTCGCCGTTATGCACGGGTAATCGTCTAATAGTAATATATATAGAAAAGAATTTAAGAACTAATAAGATTGAAGAAGTCAATTCACTCAAATAATTTATTTTAGTAAAATAAAGCCGTTTATCACACTTGCGGTCTTGTCTACTACTTACTTTTGGCGGACTACCATATTACTGGGGCCCATTGTAAACTTGTGTTGTGTCCGGCTTAGCCTATTTAGCTAATTAGTAGTTAGCTTGCATTTTGATTGAAGTCATTAGTGGAAGTTAAGCAGTTTAGCACTAATCGGTAACCACACAATTCGATAGAAAGTTATTTTGATATAAAAAAACAGAAATGATAACGGATCATAAGCAATTTTTCATATCATTTTGATATGAAAAATGATATCAGTAACCACACAATTCGATAGATTTATGTTTCGAATTAAGGTAAAAAAAATCGTCCGAAAGAACAGTGATGATTGCATTAATCAAGAAAAATAGTTTTAGAATAGAATATTTTGCTAACATGAACGAGATTAGTCCAAACAGTTTATAAAAATATCTCTCTATCTATATCTATATAAACTAATAAAACAAAATAATTTACAAGCCCTTTAAGCATGTAAAAATTTAAAACATGCCTTAAATAATCTAAATGTACAACGATTTTATGCATAAGCATTAAAATCACCATAAAAACATTACCTTATTTAGCTTGATTTTATGCATAAACAAACCGGATTTTAAAACTTAATTCAATATTGGAAAGATATCAATTATTAACAAAAGTATTGGTAAAACGAACTTTAATTTTAGAAAGTCATCAAGTATGAAGAAAACTTTTTAAACAAATTCCATAAATAAAGAAAATTTACAACTTATTTAAGCAATAATATTAAAAACTAAATTAATAATTACCTTACATAATAAACTGGTTTTAAATAACGCGTATATCATTTAAGCAATAACGCGTATATCATTTAAGATATACGCTCCTCTCCTAAAATAGCTCATAAATCTGTTTCCTATATAAACCCCCCACTGCAAATGTGTTTTATTCACGCATCCATCAAAAACTCTCTCTTAATCTCCATTCATTGTTGTGCTGCCATAGAATGGAATAGATTGATGTCCATTCCTGCAACAGTACATGATGTAAGTGCTTTCTATTTATTATCGATACCAAATGCATACTAAAATCTCAGGTAATTTATTATACCTCATATTTATCTCATATAAAAAACACTCACTAAAATTATTTTGTCGCAGCAATGAAGATTATTACAAGATCAATTTAATTGATTTTAAATCATACCTCGCAAACATGGTCAGTATTAACTATTATCATTTTAATATATTTTATTTGATGTTAATACTGACCATGTTTGCGAGGTATGATTTAAAAAATTGGTAATTACCAATGTTTTCCATGTTCGTTGCAAAACCCGAAAAAGTATTTGGGGAAAACTGATTTTATAAATTGATTTGTAGCAATTGGTGTATGAGTGTGTTGTATCAAACTGAAATTTTCACTTTCTTTTTTATTAAAGTTTTAATTAAAAAAGTGATAATTGTATTTCTTGATTGTGCAGGTTAAACGCAATTGAGCATCTAAACATGGCCATGTGGTCAGATAATTTTTTTTATTGTTTGATATTTCCTGAGTTGTGATTTGGATATAGGTTCATCTAATTTTATTTATACTTTTTGCTTTTGCAGGATCCACTTCAGTCTACAACTATTCGGCCAGATAATCTAGGTAAGTTTCAATTGTATTGAAATACTTTTTGGCAGTAATTTTTTTTTAGAGTCAATTATAGGTTTTTTTTTATCAAAATGTTTATTTTTTGAGTACCAACTGTTTGATGAAGTGTCTCAGTTAAAAGATACATTGAAATTAGAAGGATACTAAAACTTATGATTTCTTAGAAGCATACTTTGGATTATGATGATAACTATTTTTTGATCGATGATTATATGATGGCACAGGAGTACCACACTTAAAAGAATAAAAACAAAATATTTATTCAGCTTAATAGTATTAGCTAATGTAGGGTGCAATTACACGTAAATTATCTGTATATATACGTCATGTCACTACGAACATGCATTATAAACCTTGATTGTAGATGTACATCGATTCAGAAACTAGGAAGTTTTATGTTTATGGAATGTAAAACTATTTTAAGTAGTAAAAGTTTTAAATCTCCTACATAATACAAAATGTGTATGTTTGTTTTGGAGTGTCCTTGGTTTGTTTCGATCCCGAAGTTTACGGGAAAAGTTGATTTTTAGGTTTCAAAACAGTACCCAAAATACAATTATATTTTGATTCAAAATCATGCCTATTGAATAAAAAGGTGGCTGTTACAAAACTTCTAAGTTCTATCTCTAACTATAGGATTGTGTTCTTTCAAATGTGGTGGTAAAGAAGAGATATGATATTCTGGAATCTGTAAGTGTGCCAATATCATCCTCGCTTTGGACACTTACTTACAAGTCAAAACGGTATTAAAGGAAGAATCAATAGTTGTAGGTCCTAAAACATAGAATGATTATTAAAGGAAGAATCAAATCAGCTTTGGTGAAATGAGTGAGGTTCGGGAGATGAAGAACAAAAAATTAAATGGTATTCATATACTTGCTTTTAAATAATAAATCAAGTTTTTTTTTCGATTCACTTTCAATATTAAAGTTGTGCTTTACATGTTTAAGTGGGTCAATATCACTACAAGTCAAAACGGATCGGTTCATGGTGGGGTTAACCGTAAACTATAATTTGTGCATCTTATTCTTTAAGCTGATTTGTTAATTATAATTAGAGAACTACATTGAATCAATATTTACATATTTATTTGCACAAAATGTTCTAGGACCAGCTGATGTGGATGTGATATGGATGATGAGTGACGGGTGGATGAAAGCTTTTGAAGTCACACAACCGATTCAATGGTTCATAAAGGTTGCTCCAGTCCCCTTGCACGTATTTTCAGTATCCCATCCTGCTACCTCTATATTTTAGTAACTAAAAGTCACTTTATTTCATTTTTTTATATGTTTTTCATATTCTTTTCTATGTCCATGAGCTTGAAGCGATCCATTGCAGATGCGCAATAGTTGGAGCTCCCCAGGTGTGTTGAAGCGATCCATTATAGATGCGCAATACTTGGAGCACACATACTAAGTGAAGGTGCGCAATACATAGAAACCTACTTGACATATGAATTTGCCATAAACATGTGTGTGACCATGAACTAGAATGAAAACTAACCTGCTTCAGAACCTACGGAACATATATATTGTAAAATTTGTTGGTTTGTAAAGAGTAGTGATCCTTACGTTATGCTCACATTGCAAACCAAGTAAGCCTAAATACATTAACAAAGATTGTCTTTTGATGAATTAAAAGATAATGTTATTAGTTCCTTAGAATATTCCACCTTTGAGAGTAATACGTCAATATGTAGATTTTGTATTATGAAAAGATTATATTCCATGTGTCTCAGTATATGTCAACGTTTTTTGAAATTGCCATGATTTTGTCATTTACGTTACACATTAATTTCACCTCTGCATAGACAATCATGTTAAGTTCATTGTTTAAATAAAAATCACAAGGAATTAGACACAGTTAGTTACATATGAGACAAGTTAGTTACATACTACTTAATTATTTATTTAGTATTTGTTATTCTTGCCATGCTATTTGTTGGCACTCTAATGTTTGTCACTCTACGTTACACGTCTGCGTCTAATACTGTATTAACTAGGTATATATATTTAAAATAAGAAAAATCCACATTGTTGGCTATTTGTTAATAGCTTCTGCAAATTAAAAGCTGTGATTGTGAAGTTCTTTTATTCATAAACCTTTAAAACATTCGTGTCAAATAAAAATATGAGGTCAACTTAGGTGCCGAATGATCAATTTAAAACATTCGTGTTTATTAGAAAAATGGTCAATTTGCTAAATATGTTGAAAAACCCAGCCTGCCCCACTTTGACCCAGACCCAAGCGACTTTTTACGATTGCCCAGCCTGTCTATAATGCCACCTTCAACTGATGCCAAATCAAGGTCTAAGCACAATCTTTCTTTTTTTACTAATGCATTTGTATGACTTGGTTTAGAAGTTGTAGCATTTCTCATTTTTAAATATGCGTACTTTATAATGATTTTATAATTATCAAGATTGGTTGGCTTGAATTAGATGGTAACTTAATACTAAATAGTTTTACAGTAGAGTTGATTTGAACTATTATACATAGTAATCATTTTAATTTATATTTGACACCCATTTAAGCAAGATTTGAATTCCTTTGTCATATGAATGTTCACAGATGTGCGAAGAAGTTGTACTGGACACTGCTTTGGATGGATATGCGAAAGGGGTATATATCAAGATTGGGCTTCCATACGCCCAACACTATAGGGAGAACAAAAATAGCACCAAGTGAGCTTCCACATTGTCTTCTTTTCATATAGGTTTGTTTCTGCAAGTCTCATATTAGTACATTAAATGTTATTGGCAATTGGCAGGCATAAGATTTTCTTATATTTTTTAGCTATAAGGTCAGTGATGGAGGTTCTTTGCAAGTTTGTATTTTTTTAGTTAGTCAATTTGAGTACAATTCAAAACCGATCGCGAAAAGGGTGGGGTTTGAAACTTAATTCTTAAATAGCTGATATGATAATTATGATGTGCTAACTTATTGAAAATAAACACATTTAACATGTAAGGATGTGCCAACGTATGGATGAAACTGATGTCAGTGTTTTACAAACAAAATTATCTTGATAATCTATGCAACTTTTTGGTGAACAATTGCCAGTAAGATGGAGCGAATGAGGCTGTTTTGCAATACAATTCTTAAGATAAATTCACGGGTAAGTATCTCGGACGCTTCTAAATGTAGCGTTATTTGATTTTAACCTTTGATGTTTGTGTGTTGCCGTATCTAGAGTCACGATCTTGCGATCATCTCGATCTGATCACACTATCTATCTCTTAGCAGGTACTTTTTAATGTTAATTTGTAGAGCTTTATTCCATTCCTCATATGATGCATGATTGAGTTTTATTGCATGTTAATTTGTCACATTAATGGTCTAATTGATGTCACGTGTTTGGGTTATAAATATCAAAACTTGTGACAAATAACCTACTGTGGTCATGAGTTACCTAAATCTATAGATGATTAGCACACAAAAGATGAAAGTAGAACCCACAATCTCAACTGACACACACATTTAAACGATTTGGGAGATCAGTTGTAGTTAATCATAAATTATACTTTCGCTATGTTTGGTAAGAGCTTTTTTAAAGCTTTTTTTAGAGGAAGATGCAAGCAGTATAAAGAAAATGTACATTTTGGATAATTTTGTGAATTTTATAATTTTGAAGGATATTGAAGTAGTTATGAGATTTATAATGATATTGCTGTAATTATGCGGGCTGTTTGGGATTGCATATACAATAGTTAGGGTTTGTGTAAAGGAAGATGCAAGTAGTTACCCACGTATCTATATACCCTCAACATATATTGCGTCTTTTTTATTATAATAGTCGATATTTGCTTTATGTCTAAAGACAACATATTGGCCTCTCCAAACAAGATGATTAAAGTCCCTTTGACTGCAAGTCTGCAACACGAGATTAATATTATACTTCTTTCATTACAATAGTGATAAGCTGTTATCATTAGTACAATACTACTATATTGAGTTTTTAGTAAATCTAACTTTTTTAGGAACACGGATTAAAAAGTCCCCAAGCCTCCAGAATTGTATTTTTCATATATGATCGAGGTATAGCTTTATAAACCATGCCTAAAACATTAACCATACCCACAGATATAATTTACTACATCATACATATGCCGACTTATAAAAAACAAAGTCATGAAATTTTGCTTCGTGTTGCTTGAACCATCACTTGAAACAAAAAATAGCTCATGTATACTGTTCATTTTGGTCATGCAAAAGAATGATTCCATAACTTAATAATTTAACTCTCTTGATGCATGTAGTGGGACCCCATAGTTGGCGTTAGAGAAAGCTTCGAAGTCCTTAATTCATTTCGTGGAGTCTTCATTCTTGTTGCAGTTTTGATGATACTATATGTTCCTTTATTGGTTCTCTCAACCGCACAAGTTCAGTGGTCATAAATTTGGGGATATTGTTGAAAACTACTCATTCTTGGAGAACAAGTTTTTTAATTTCATTCACGAGTGTAGTTTTTTGTTATGTATATAATCTCATACACAACATAAGCTTGATACTACCATTAGTGTAACCTTCAAGTTTGTGGTACTTAGTTATAATATCAATTTTAGTACTTCTTGCATATGTTCTCATTATTTTTATTAGCCAAACATACATTCATATAAAAATACTTCATTACACTATTCTCGACGTTAGACGGGTCCTTAAGCTAGTTTATATAATAAAACAAAAGATTTTACAAGTCTTTAAAGCATAAAAATTAAATGCAAGAATTAATAACATTACTTAAATTACCTCTATTATGCAAGTCATCTAAGCTAAATCAATTAAAAATATTACTATATATACTTCCCTAAAAAACCGTTAAAAGTTGTATTACTTTCGTGTGATGGTTATCACAAATTTTTTTATAACAAATAGATAAAAGTTGTAAAAATCCATTTGCTTAATTTGATATCACAAAAAATTGTAATTTTTGAAAGTATTAATTAATTTTTACGACTTATTTACAATATTAAGCTGTAATGGTGTACAACTTTAATGTATTTGGATTTATTTAAACTAAAAAAATAACATTTATAAATGTATTTTAAATTTAAATTGTATTTTAAATTTAAATTTTATGTATATCAGAAAATAAATATATAATTTTGTGTATATAAAAAAATGAATGAAAAGGAAATAGTTAGTTTTTATGTATTGAAACTTTTTTTTTGTATTTTTGATGTAACTTTTTAGAAATCATTTAGTGAGAACGTTTATACAAATTTTAAACTCATTTAAAAGTTTTTATTTTTACAAGTGTTTATTTTTTTACAAGTTTTTTAGCTGTTTCAACTTTTTTTTTAAAGATTTTTACTATCATTTAATGAGAAGCGTTTTTTAATGTGTTTAAAGCAAATGTTTTAAACCAAAGTTATAAATAATAATTTGGTACATTTTTATAAATAAATATTTATTTTAAACGTGTATAAATTTAAAGCGTTTAGACAAACCTGTTTTTAATCTGTTGAATATTTCCTGTATATTAATCATTAAATAAAATAAAAAAGGTTAATTTAATTTTGCTAAAAAAATAAATTATTTAAATATTTATTATATAAAAGATGAAGCATAATCATTTAGATAAACTAAGTAAATACAATAGTTTTAACAAAGTGAAAATAATATTTAATAATTTTTTAAATAAAATAGAAATAAAAATTGTTAAATTATAGAAAGCCATAAAATGAAGAAAGACGCGTTATACAAATTGTTATTTTTGTAAAGGTCATAAGCAAGTTTGAAATCATCATTAAATAATTATAATCAATTCTTCCTTTATGTGATTTTCTTTTCAAACCCATCAAGCATATTCAATCAAATTAAATGTCCTTAAACCTTCCAAAATCATTGAATACATATAAAACCAATAAGCATTTGTAAACTCTTTTTTATTTGGTTATTGGTTACTTTTATTTTGTTGAAAACCTTAGAATAAATACTTAGGGAAAATGCTTTCATGAATTGATAGATAATCCCTTTTATGAAATTACTACTGTTATTTCTACATATATTCATTTTTTAGGCTTTCATTTTATATCAGTAGTATTATTATTTTGATGTTTTTTAATAATAAACTTAATTTTGTGTCAATTCTATTGATTGCAGATAAATAAGCTGAGATTAGGTTTGGTGATGGGAACTTACTTGGAGATTGATGTTAAACTACAAGACATGGAGGAAGTATGTCATTAATATGATTTGTATATCAAACTCTCTCATATTTATTATTAATGATTTTATTATAATTTGGCTCGTGAGATTGCAAGTTTGTCTCAGTTCTTTTGTATTTGTATAGTATTTTGTTGTAAAACCTCTTATTTTACCTTATTAACTTTGTCTACTGTTGTACTCTTTATTTTTAGAATCTATATAATTCCACTTTTATATGACTTATTATTAATCATATACCTTTTGTCATACTACCTTTCATATTTATTTCTATATTTATATGGATCTTTAGTCATTGTTGACTACTCTGGCAACTGACTGGCCACCTGAATGAACAGGGACTCATCACCTCAGTACATATTTTGAGATAAACTGTAACTTTACTTAATTAAATTATTAAGTACTTGTACTTATTTATATGTACATATTTACATATATTTCATAATAGGAATAAACACCTAACACCTTAAAACAATGTACATTATTTTACATTGACATTTATTTACATTATTTAAGTAAAATAATTATAATGATGTATTCATTATATACTTTCACTAAATTACCTAAAGGTTTAACTAAAATACCTATAACTTAACAAAATGCATACAATATCATACAAGGACCATTATTCTCATTAACACTTGATAAAAATAGTCAAAACCTTCCCACCATGCATGTTAATGCCGTGTATGGGCATGCATACACCAAAAACCAATAAGTTACTTAACTTGTAACTAGGAACTAATCATTAGGACTTTAAAAGTCAAACCCCCCATGCATCCCATACACTAGTCACTATTGACGTCATAACTTGTCCCCCTTTGCTTACTTACACACGGCAACAAAGGAAGAAAGAAGGAGCACATGTGTTTTTGCTATTTGAGGATATAAACCATGCATATCTTACAATATCCAAAGGAGATACTCCATAAATCCCCTAGTACTACAATTGGATACTCCATATCTTACCTTTTCATGTTATAACCGAATCCCTCAACACTTGCAACATAAACTATCTCCAAGTCTTCTACTCTCTCTCTAAACTCACGGTTTACTTCCATCTTCAACAAGATCCATCAAGCTTCCATTGGTACTATTTCTTACTACCTTAAAACATGTCTTATACTACATAATAGCAAATCAACACTCCTTGCTACTCCTACTTACACTACACGGTAATAAAAGGAGCCCTAGCTACCATATTGAAGGCCACATCCACATTTTTGGTCACAAGGATCACCATTGTTGAAACCAAGATCTCATCCCTACTCATTCTCTTGTCCATTCCTTGATCCATCTAAACAAGTAAGTAAAACTTAGAACCTATCTTTCAATATGTTTACTTTCATTCACATAAACATACACATGGTTATTACTAGTAAAACTTGATGTTGAAACAAAAATATAAAACCCTAAACCTAATATAGGTCACGGCTTAAAATGTTTCATGAACTCAAATGATGTAAAATCTTTATAACCATGATGAACATATCACTATGAACTAGTTAAACTAGAAAAACTATGTAAAACATAAACATGCATATGTTGTACGTGGGGTTTACACCCTATGGTTCAATATTGGTTAATCTTGTAATGTATAAACATGCCTAGAAACATTAAATCTATATTATTAGTTGTTTTAAAATGTTAAGCTCACTATTTTTTGCCTTATAGGATTTAGTTTTAAGTCCACTATAATAAGCTTGCCTAAATAAACTTCATTATTACTAAATAATGTGTTTATAAAACTTTTAGTGTCAAAATCATAACTTTATAAAGTTTCGGGTTAAAAACATAGATCTATAAATATTTTGGACTAAAATGATAGATCTATGAAGTTTTGGGGTTAAAAATGGTAAATCCATAATGTTTCGGATTAAAATGATAAAAATAATACTTTCGGGTTAAATTTGTAACTTTATTAAGTTAGGGGATCTAAATGAACAAGTATAGAAACTCATTTTCCAAAAAGATAAACATAAGGGTTGATTTTGTAATTAGCCGAGAGTTGAGGGTAGTGATTTAACACTATGCGAAACTTAATATTTAACACAAGGACTTAAATGAGATTACTATAATGTTAGGGTAAATTGTGGAACTTAGTAAGGACCTAGGGACCTGATGTGATCGTGATAGTATAGTGATAATTAGATACGTTATAGGTTAAATTAGAAAATTACCTTTAGGAAAAAGTAATAAACTAAAATTACCAAAGACGAATTCAATTAAACACGTGATGAACCAAGTTCGTAGTACACGAAGATCTTATGAATTTGAGACGTTTTCGTTTTGAAATGGACAATCGATTTGAATTGATTTTCGGTTTTTAAAACTAAGAATAAATTCTACAAATTTTAAATCCTAATTTAATCCTAAAGTGCATGAATCGTAAACCCCAAATTATTAAATCTTAACACAAAATCTTAAAAACTATTTAAAAATCTACAAAAATTAATCTATTTAATTTTAAATAACTTTTACACTATTTTTAAATCTTTTGAAAACTATTTAACTTCTACAAATTTATTAAATCTAATATATTAAAATAAACAAATTAAATTTCTATAATTAATAAAAACATTTTTTTTAAAAATTTAATTTTTTTTATTATATTTATTAACCTACTTATACTAATTATTTTTAAATTAAATAATAAAACTTTTATTTATTTAAAGACAATAATTTTTATATTTAAATTAAAAAAATAAAAACGTGTAACTAAGCTGAAAAGTCAAAGCTGCAGAGTGTACATTAATTATATAAAGCAAACTTAAACTAAAATGAGCATTTGGCTCAGTTAGTTATCACGTTGGTAGTGCAAACGAGAGGTCTCGAGGTCGAGACCCAGTTGGGACATATTTTTGGTTAATTAATCTTTTTTTTGACAGATTTAAAGAGAATCAAGTCACAAGAGTGACTAGAATGGCAATTATATTGACTGATAAAATCAGTATAAACCTAGCAGATCAATATAATCTGCTAGTCTTAGAAACACAGAGAATAAAAAATTAAATCAATAACACAAATATCAGCAGATTCAGACTCCAATATCAAATAAAGTGCAGGCACAAATGTGTATAAACAAACACATATCTAAGCCAATTCTCAGTTATGCAGTTAAGACTCAAACGCCAAATAAAGCCTAATTCAGATTACAAGAAAAACTTTACTACAGATCTTACACAAGCTAACTATAGCAGTCCATAATGGTCAAACAGATCCAATTCTCACAGCTAATAATCAGACTATTTTAGTGAGCAGACTTAACAAAATACACAGATAACCCAAGTCAATTCAGCAGCTTAAACAAACGCGACTGGCAGATTCACAATTCCACATATCAATTAAGCTTTAACAAATGGAAATAAGAGCAGTTTATAACACAAATAGCATAACAGCAACGGTTAAATCAGCAGACCTCCAAGAACAATAAGCTAACTACACAGATCTAAACCACTATATGGTAGCAACTTTAAACACGAAGCCAACAAGAACAACAAACGCAGCGACAATACATTACTCACAAATTCGTCAAACAGTTAAGCAGCTAAAAACTAACGTAATACAGAAAAAAATTCACAATCAAATTATCTAAATAACGAACTTAGATCGAAACATTAAGCAGATCTATATTCTAATATCAGTAAGCTCAAGCTCGAACCAAACTTATCAGATTTTCAGCATGAAAGTCAACTCAGTAAGCTCTTATCCAAAATAAAAGTAAACAGTCCTAATTAATAACATCTTTAAACATTTAAATCAAATCACGTAAACAAATACCAGAACATTAATCTAATTAACGTGTAGAATAAAAGGGGGATACACCTTTTGGAGTAACCGTTGTGCAGAAGGTTAGCGCTGTGCTACCTTGTGAACCCGATTCAACACCACCATCCTTCGAACCACCATCATTACCATCAATCGGAATCTCGAACAATATTTTAAAACTAAACAGTTGGTTTAGTTTTGTATCCCAATTTCACTTTTATATTATTCAATACAAGCTATAATTTCAGCTTTATCAAATAACTATGAATATAATATTAAAATAGACAGTAAATTAATGTATAAAAATTTAACAGTAAAACTTGAAATTAAAAGAAGATGCACGAATAAACTTTTATTAATTCAGTAAAATGTTACAAAACTATATAATTGAAAATACAATCAATCCTACCTCTATTTTAACATTATAACAGTAAAGTAAATTTGGAATGATGAATACAATGAAAAGATGGGTATTTATAGCTAAACCAGGGGGTTTGGTTGTTGAGGAAGAACGATCCTGAGCCCTTCGATCTTCTTTATCTTTTTCTCTCTCTTGTTTGTTTTGATCGTAGGGCTGATATTCACACACTAGCACACGGATTGCCAACGTGGCATCCGTTTGTGCTAGTTGTGTTAGTTTGATGCTGATTTGGCTCCCAATGATTAGCTGATTGAGAATAATGTGTTGTCACATCCAGTAATCAGATGCCACGTATCATGCTCCTTCCATCTCTTTCTTCCGAAAACATGGGGGATTTAATTCCCCCATGTGTGAATCACTCGTGTGCCAAAAGGCCTAATTTATTTTAGTGATTTATTGAATTAGGTTTTGGATGAACAGTGGCTAGGGTAAAATAAATTACTGGTTATTTTTGGGGTGAAGAAGAAAGAAGGTGAGTTGCATAGGTTGTATCGAGGGGTTTTTTATTGAGTATGTGAAAACGTGTGAATTTAAGTGGGGTGTGTGGGTTAATAAGAGATGGGAGATACATAGTTAATATCGACAGATATTTAATGAGTGTGTGATAGTGTGAGAAAGTGGGGAATAAGTGGGTGGGATAACGTTTTTTTGTGTGTGGTGAATGTAACGTGTATTGAGTTTGTGAGTGGACAAAAAATGAGTGAATTGTTTAATAGAGTTTCTGAGATTAAACCCTAATGGGTTTTGAGGCCCAAAATGACTCGTTTACTTGTTAATTATCCCATGATATGGGCCTATCATTCCAATCCGTCCCATAAACTTTATTCTTGGGCTTCATTTGGGTTTTATGAACAATAACAATAATCTCTTGAATTTCAAATGGGCTTTTGAGCCCATTTCCCCAAATGTGAGCGCCACTTGTCGTCAAACTTGATAGATCCGTGAATAATACGACTTGTTATTGGCTTTGTCGATCTTTTCCTTCATACTCGTGCCGATTTCGCCGGTTTTCGTGAACTTGGTACCTACACACATCAAACACCAAAACAAACATATACAAAGCATTTTTGATACATTTATTGCATTAATACATTATTTTAGGCTACAATTGATATGAGTAAAATCACTCATATCAAACTCCCCCTTGCTAAGCAATTTCCGTGTCCTCACGCAATGATAGAATAAAGCACTAACTACACCATTATTCAACTTTTTAAACTTTATTTTGCAAAGACATAACGTATTGCTTTCATTATTCGAAAAATAACTTTTAGGATCACAAAACTCAAATAGATTCATCGTCCCCGACTTTTCACTTTTCCATGCAACGTGCAAAAACAAGATCATTGTCAATCATAAGCCCCAAAATTAAACCAACTCATACAAGTAATTTGTGTTAAACTCAATCTCCTATTATTCCTAATTGTATCTCTAGATTTTATTAGTCATTCACCCAAAGGCTCATTTGACTTTATTTTGATATTTATTAGTCCAAAAATGAAGGCAAGAACGGTGTAAACTCAACACTCAAAACCTAACCTCGACTTCAAAAACCGTTGTCACTAAAGAAAGCTCACATCAAGGATAACTTAACACGATTTGAGGGATAAATCCCGGACCCGAAATTTAGCTAATAGGACTACTTAAAAGAAAAAATAAAAACCTCCAAAGTCAATAATGACCTTATTAATGGAGTTAGCAACAACTACATCATAACACCTTGTGGCTCTTTAAGATGCAATTGTGCTCCTTATTTAAAATCCACACCCGAAGGCTCCTTGGACAAAAATAAGGGAATTGACATCACCATCCCACCTTATGGCTCATGATAATGAAGCAATTTTTATTCAACACGTCCCCTCGTCATACACCCTAAGGCTCTAATGACAAGGTTAGTGCTACATGACTCCCACCCGAAGGCTCCTAGAGAACATTGAAAGTCCCTAATCGATGCAAGAAACCCTAATCTTAACTTAATCAACACAAGGTATTACTTTTCAAACGTAATCTTATTATTGTATAATAAAGAATTACAAGTGTTATGGATAACACCGTTTGATGACAATGTGTTGTGCACACTTTGAACAACAATAAACCTTAACTTATGAATACAGTCGTAGCTGTTTGATTCACTAAGTTATACGCACTAATGTTCTTAATATCTCAAAGTGTTAAACATTAATGCATGGATACACATCCTATTTATAGTGTTACGAGTTTGACTTAAACAGTGCTTGATGTTGACTACACAAGCTTTTACAAGTTCCCACATCAGTCACATGATGTCCTTCTATTCTTGGTAGTCTTCCATTATGCTTTAAGGAACAGTTGTCAAAAACAGTTTCCTTATTCTTCATATTCTCGAACACACAAATGGCATGTCCAAAGTATGCTGAGAGTTATCAGGGTATTGCCACCCCTGTTAACTCTCAACCCCTCAGAGTCCCTAATACATCTTGGCTGTTATCCATCACAGCCAAGGAGTATGTCTTCAGGTAATCTTCGACTTCCCTGACAATGTCTCTGACATGGACTCCTCTGAGGTTGCTCACAGAGACTTGGATCTCTGTGAGTCTTGCGAAACTTGCCTGCCTCCTAGGCACAGGCAAGGGACTATCTATCAGCCTAATTATGTTTAAATCAATGAACAGGGAATCTAACAAGTTTAGATTCCCAACAATCTCCCCCTATTTAAACATGAATAATGCTAGATCTAACTAAGTTAAGGTAAGTGAGTTTAACAGCTTCTTCTTACACATAACAGATCTAAACAAACATACCTCATGATTTTATTAAGACTTAAAGAAAAATTACAAGTTCATTACATAAGTTAAATAAAAGATGAAGGTAAAAGGGCTGACACTATCTTCAATAGTCATCATTTTTGATTCTTTCTTCAGCTTCGGCCACATCTAATCTGTTATCAATCTCATCCTGCAAAGTCTTTGCAAACTTCTTGGAATACTCTGAGTTGATCTTGAGACACTTCTTGTGACAGAGTAGCTGAATAGTTGAAGCCAGGCGCAGCTCATCTTCCCTCTGAAAAGCATACTGGCAGGCCTTGTTCATAAAAGCCATTCCTCTTTCAGGCACTGAGTATGTCTGACCATCAACAGGGCCAACGATACCATTTGGAAGGATCAGATCCCTGTGCATGCCATCCACACGAACATCTTCAGTAACAAAAGTTTCATCAATAATTTGAGAAATTCTTCTTCTTTTGTTGCCTGTCTTTGGGGGTCCTTGTTCGAAAAGCTGTGGTGGGGGATCAATCTTGAGTTTGGTAGCGGTTTCCTTGATCCAGTTAAACTTAGCCTTAAGAGTTTTAAGCAGAAGGAAATTTGCCTGTCCAGACTTTTTGGCGGCTAAGGCTTCGAGTTCAAACCATTCTGATAACCCAAGTGTTTTTAACCTGAAGTTGTCAAACACATCCATATTCCTCTGTTGATTTTCCCTCCATAAGATCATCTGTGGGGTGTTTGTGGATTTGTGAATGGTGTATCTAAACTTGGTTATCTTGCCAGCAGCATACCTGTTGTTCACGCAGGCATCATAGTCAGCTTTGACTTTCTTTAAGGCCTCAGCGCGTTTAAGTTCCATTTCCCTCAACCTTTGTTTTTGTTTTTCCCTTTCAGGTGGTGTCATCTTCCTCAGAGTAGCTTCATTTAATTCTTTGGCTGCCTTGAGCTCATTTACTCTTTTGAATTCTTCAGCCTGTTGCTCTATTTCTTCAGGCGTTAAAGGACTCTCATCGGAAGGTGTAAAGGTTGAAAAGTGGGAAAGGTCTGTTGTGGATCCTCCTGTCTATAGCATCGCAGCTATCTTCTTAAGTTTGGTGTCAGTATCAACCAAAACTATCTCTTTACCTTTCTTTGAGACAGAGGACTCCACACTTATGTTTTTCAAATCATCAGCTCTTTTGAGAAATGCTGTTTGAGCCTGATTTTGAATAGATTTTGGGAGAGAGCTCACAGTGAATTTAAGTTTCTTGGCCGCTGGTTCATCATCATCCTCAGGCTTGCTTATGTTAACTAAGATCATGGATTTAGATGAGTCAGCTCCATCTTGTGTTTGTTGCTCCCCCTGAGTATTATCCTCATCATCAGGTACTATAACTGGTGTGATGACTTGAAGAGGAACAGGTGTTGTTGAGGGATTGGCTGAAGATGAGCCTTGTTCAGCAGATGCAAGGCTGAGTATATTAGTCTTCTCCCCCTCACGTTCATCCTTACTTCCCTGATGCTTGGATGAACGTGCCTGAAATCTTCTTGCAATCTGCTCCACAGAGGCAGCCATGACACGTTGTCTCTTCCTCGAAGCCCTGGCAATCTTCAGCAAGAGGTTGGCATTGGCATTGGTATTAGCTTGAACACGCCTGACAATAAAGCCAGCATGGTTGTATTGCCTGTTGCGAACTGCATTGAAGTGCCTGTTCATGTTGTTCTCTTGTTCATGGAACATGGCAGGGACAACTGAGTCAATTGCATCCTTGATTCGTGTCGAGAGATGACTTAGTCCTTGGGCCACACCTTTTCTTGCACCCTCCTGAATAGGCTCAGTGACAGCCTCAGTCACAGCCTTCTTTATAATGCCTGGAAAAGTGACAGTAAAATTGTGCATCTCTGACTTGATCACGTCCAACTTCCTTGATAAGCGCTCAATATCAGACTGATGATGTACGGGCTGAAGATTCTTGATATTGAGGCTTTGCTGAGCAAAATCATCCCCCCTTGGAATCAAATCGAAGTTGGTCTGGGTAGGATGATCAAACAAGAGGAATTCAGCTGTTGGATCATATGTTGGTCTTTGGAAGACTGTTGTTGTTGATGTAGCAGAGTTTGGAGTGTCAACAGCTTCCTTAAGAGGAGAAGTCTTGTCATCTTCTTTAGGAGGAGAGGCTGACAGCTGGTCATCCTCATCTTCTTCCTCCTCTTCATCAAACATTCCCTCAGGGAATTCATCCTCAGGCATGGGTTCAAACTCAGAGACATAATCTTCTACTGAGAGCATTTCTTCATCAGCATTGAGCACAAGTTCTTCTTCATTTGGAATGTCCTGAGTTATTGTTTCAGCCTCCTTTTCATGTACCTGAGGTTCTTTGACTGGCTGTACAATTTCAGCCTGCACGTTTGTTATAATTAGTAACAGGGAAAAATATAAGGTGAATGGTCGCCATTTCGCTGTCCCAGAGAGGCTGAGGGTGATTACTCAGCCACTCCAAAGGATAAATCCTTGGGATTCTTTTAAGTGTGAATGAAGTGAGGTTAATGGTCGCCATTCGCTGCCCCTAGGAAAGCTGAGTGTGATTATTCAGCCCCCCCAAAAGGTAAAAACCTTTGGGACTCTTTTGATTGTGAAACATATGTTGTTTAATGATCGCCATTCGCTGCCCCTAGGAAAGCTGAGTGTGATTATTCAGCCCCCCCAAAAGGTAAAACCTTTGGGACTCTTTTAAGAGTGAAACATATGTTGGTGTAGGTCGCTTGTTACGCTGCCCCTAGGAAAGCTGAGGGTGATGATTCAGCTCCCCCTGAAAGGATAAATCCTTTGGGACTCTTTTAAGGAGGGAACCAAGAGGCTGTGTGAAGTACAACCATCATGGTTGAGACATTTAATGTATTTAGGTTGTTGTTAGCCTGAATACTGTCTAGAGGGTTCAGGGTCATCGGGGTACTTTATAAACACAAATGAATCACTCCCTGGTGCAAAGACAGAGTGTACAGAAGTCTTAAAGTATGCTAAGTGTAATGACAGACTTCTATGGGTCGAGGATTACCCTAACTTCACCACTCTCTCCTACAGACAAATGAGAGTGGTTGATTGTGAACCTCTAAAAATGTACACTGATTACCTGTGGGATATCAGCTTGGTTTGGCTGGTTTCCTGTAGTCTCTGCTGACCTAGAGACACTAGACGCCTGTTGTTTGTCAGCCAAAGATTCTGTATCCACAAGAGTATCTGGACCAGAGGCGGTGTCAATCTTCTTTTCCTTGGCCTTACTAACAGCTTTGGGTTGGGAAGAAGAGGGGATTTTCTTCTTCTTTGGCTGTTGGCCAGATGAAGCCTTGGACTTGGTAGTGTGCTGCCCAGAGGTCAAAGACGTAGACTTGCCAGCGACACTAGAAGTATTCACCTTCTCAGAGGAAGGGAGCAAGGGCTTCTCAGCATTGGGTACCTGGTTGGCAACGTTCAGCATGTGTGCAGTAACAGGGATATCCTTAGTTCCTATCTCCTTGTAGATGGCACCGGTGATGCGATAGGGCTTCAGAGCTGTCAAGGCCTTGTTATGGTAATTCTCTCCCAGCAAACTCTCAAAGATCAGGGACAGGTAGCGCACATAACAGATGTTCTTTTCTCGGACCTGATTCCGTCCCTTCAGTTGTTCTACCAGGTTTGAGAAAAGGATGCTTCCAAAGTCGACATCAGCTCCCCAGATAAGTCCATACGCAATAGCCTGATGATTGGACGACATCTGATCCTGTGATCCCTGCATTCCTCCCAGGGACTTCACAATGTGGGTGAAGAGGACACGCCACATAGGAGTAAAATACTTAATCTTCAGAGGGGCTTTGGCAAGGACCTCAGCTGGTGTAAGGGCAGGGTTAACATCATGACAGGGGTTTAGTGTGGCTAAGGCTTCCTTGACAGCCTTTTTGTCAACAGTCTTCAAGCAATCATCTCCATGTTTGAGTCCGGCCACACTAGAAAAATCATTGAGGGAAAAGGCAAAAGGATGTTCATTGCATGAAAGGCTAAATGTAATGGTGTCTTCAACTACTTCAGCAAAATACCAGAATTCCCTAAGGTATTCTTGGTAAAAGGTGGATGGAGATTTGGTGAAGGCTTCATTTAGGTCACAATTCTGCATGAAATTTACCAGATCTGAGTAGGTGCTGTTTGGTGCCTTGATCCATCCAATGGCGTTGTTTGAGGCGATAATGCTCTCGTTGATCTCGAAGTTCACATTGGAGGCTTTTGGTACGGGAAACGCCATTGTTTTAAGGTTAAAGGAGAATGAAAATGGCGGATGGTTGAGAGATAAGAGTTTAGAGAGAGAAGTTGATTTTAGAATGGTGGTGGGTGAGAAGAGAAAGAAGACAATATATATATTCAAACTTGAGTGAACAGTTATTCAACCGTATTAAATGCAAGGGCGAAAATGACTGCTCAAGTGGGTCCCCTTGACCTTTCAAAAAGTTTGTCTCCTCGTTATCCGAAAAATAAATGATTAAAAAATGTGAGAATGTTTTTTGCATTTACTTGGAAAGTAACTACCTAGTTTCATGTGAAAAACATTTAATAAAACATTTAATACAGAATCAATCATTTAATGAACACATTTAATATCAAGCCACAGGCTTTGAGATATTGAGCATCCCTAGCTCAGCAACTAGCCTGTTGAACGTAGGTTCAGCCAAAGGCTTTGTAAAGATATCAGCTAGTTGCAGCTCTGTGGGAACAAAATGCAGCTCAATATCTCCCTTCATAATATGATCCCTGATAAAATGATACCTGATATCAATGTGTTTGGTACGAGAGTGAAGAACAGGGTTGTTGGATATGGCAATGGCGCTGGTGTTGTCACAAAAGATTGGTACTTTGTCATACAAGATTTCATAGTCAGCCAATTGACTTTTCATCCAGAGCACCTGAGCACAACAGCTGGCTGCAGCGACATATTCTGCTTCAGCTGAAGACATAGCCACAAAGTTTTGCTTCTTAGCACTCCATCTAACCAATTTTCCTCCTAGGATTTGACAGCTGCCTGAAGTACTTTTCCTGTCAATACAGCATCCAACATAATCTGAATCTGAATAGGCCTTGAGATCAAAGCCTGATTCCTTTGGATACCATAGTCCTAGGGATGGTGTTCCTTTGAGATACCTGAAAATTCTCTTAACAGCCACTAGATGGGATTCTTTTGGGTTAGCTTGGTACCTTGCACAGAGACATGTGGAGAATTGGATATCTGGACGACTGGCTGTTAGATACATCAGTGACCCAATCATGCCCCTATATAAAGTCTCATTGACAGAGACCCCTGACACATCAGGGCCCAAGTCATTGGGTGGAAGCATGGGGCATTTCACTGATGCACAATCAGCTAAGTCATATTTTTTAAGTAAATCCTTAACATACTTTTCTTGACAAATAGAAATTCCCTTAGGACATTGTTTAATTTGAAAACCCAAAAAGTAAGTTAATTCACCCATCATACTCATCTCATATTTCTTGGTCATTAATTTAGCAAAACGTTTACTAAGATTGACATTTGTTGATCCAAAGATGATATCATCCACATAAATCTGCACAATGATGAAATCACTCTTGTCCTTGAAGGTGAAGAGTGTTTTATCAATAGAACCCCTGATAAATTTATTTTCAGACAAGAAATTTGAAAGAGTTTCATACCATGCTCTTGGAGCTTGTTTCAGACCATACATTGCCTTGTGAAGTCTGTACACATGGTTGGGAAACTCGCTGTTCTCAAATCCTTCAGGTTGTGCAACATAGACTTCCTCAGCTAAATCACCATTGAGAAAGGCACTCTTTACATCCATCTGATACACAGTGATGTTCATATAGGCAGCATAAGCAAGAAAGATTCTGATGGCCTCAAGTCGAGCAACAGGTGCAAAAGTTTCATCATAATCAATTCCTTCAGTCTAAGAGAACCCCTGTGCTACCAGTCTTGCCTTGTTCCTGATGATGTTCCCAATTTCATCCATCTTATTTCTATAGATCCATCTAGTGCCTGTGATATTCTTTCCAGGTGGAGCTGGCACTAGTGTCCATACTTTGTTCCTTTTGAACTGATTGATTTCTTCTTGCATAGCAGCTACCCATCCATCTTCTACCAGAGCCTCAGCAACTCTTTTAGGTTCAATTTGAGAAATAAATTCAGCAAATAGACATTCATTGGCTGAGGCTGACTCTGAGTCTTGGATTCGCTGTCTGGTTGTGACCCCTGCATTTGGTTCCCCAATAATGTTGACAAGAAGAATGTGTTGATCTCTTGACCACTTATTTTGAGGAGCTGGAGTTTCAAGAACAGGGGTACTTGAGGGCACAGCTGGTACAATTTGAGTCTCATCCTGCTGACTAGGAGGGCTTTCTTCAAAGACTACTTCAGTGTCTGAGTCTTCTTCAGCCACATCAAGGGTAGCTATTTCATTATCAGTAGGAGAAACTTCAGAGGTTTGAAGAATTAGTGAGTCATCAATATCATGAGAAGGACCATCAGAGATTTGAGGTTCTTCTTCATCAAGTTCCTGAGAGGTAGGAACTTCTATGTTGTGAGTAGACAGAGGGTCAAAAGCAGGAACATAAGGAGTGAGAGTGTTGGAGTGGTGATGACTGGTAGGTCTGGGTTCTGTGAACTCATCACTTGGGAAAGAAATATTTTCATTAAAATCTACTTCATCACCCTCTGTTCCTGTCCTCTGTATGACTTCATCATCTTCATTAAATCTGACATGGAAAGTTTCTTCTACTTCTTGTCTTCTGATGTTGAATACTCTGAAGGCTTTGGCTGTTGGAGAGTATCCCAAAAAGAATCCATCATCAGCCTTTTCATCAAACTTTCCAAGTTTATCCCTGTAGTTATAAATAAACACAGGGCATCCAAACACATGAAAATAGCTGACGTCTGGAGATCTTTTTCTGAAAACTTCATAGGAGGTTTTGCCATGTCTTTTGACAATGATTGATCTGTTTTGAGTATAGCAGGCAGTGTGTACAGCTTCTCCCCAAAATTGCTTTGGTAAGGCTGCACCATTTAACATAGTTCTTGCTGCTTCAATCAGAGTCCTGTTTCTTCTCTCAGCCACACCATTTTGTTCAGGAGTGCCAGCTGAAGAGAAGTTCTGTGAAATCCCTTTTTCATCACAAAATGATTCAAGTTGATGATTCTTGAATTCTGTACCATTATCACTTCTTAGAGCTTTGACTCTAACATCATTCATATTTTCAACCTGTCTGATGAAGGACATGATGGTATCAGCTGCATCACTTTTCCTTCTGAGGAAGAACACCCATGTATATCTTGAAAATTCATCAACTATGACCAAGGTGTATTTGTTGTGATTAATGGTTTGAGGTTTGACAGGCCCAAACAAGTCCATGTGAAGGAGATGTAAGCACTTGTCAATAGAGAATGATTGCCTAGTCTTGAATGAAGACCTGTGATGTTTTCCTTTGACACAGGCAGAGCAAGTTTTGTCTTTGGAAAACATTACTGAAGGTAGACCAGCAACCAAGTTTTGAGTGGCTATCTTATTGATGTTCTTGAAGTTGAGATGAGACAGTCTTTTGTGCCACAGCCAGTTGACACTTTCAGAGGCTTTGGCAAGAAAACAATTTGAACTGTCTTCTGAGCACACAGCCATGTTGATGACATAAACATCTCTCATTCTAGGTGCAACCAGCACAACATCATTATTTTTGTTGAATATGGTTCCCTGAGTCTTAGTAAACAAAACCTTATAGTCAGCATCACATAATTGGCTGATGCTAATAAGATTATGTTTAAGACCATTCACATATGCAACCCTGGTAAATGTGATCCCATTGCAATTCACTGAGCCATATCCTTCTGTGTCACCTGAAGAGTTATCTCCAAACACCACTTTGGGACCTGGCTCATTTGAGTATCTGTGCAGGTATTGTTGAATCCCTGTCATGTGTCTAGAACAGCCACTATCTAGATACCATACCGATTCCTTGAGATATTTCTACACAGATACATAGAAACAGATTAGTTCCTATGGTGAACCCACTTTCCAGTGGGTTCCCTGAATTGCTTGTTAGCAACTCTCGTGTTCCTGAAAAACTTTTTGCGTTGGGATGGACAGTTCATAGTTTCATGGTTATAACTCCCACAGATATCACACCCAGGGAAGTCACCACACTCGTCTGAGTGATGGTCTGTGAACCCACAGAATTTACAGGGAGGATAAGATTTGTAATTTCCCTGTTGTCTTTTTGAACTATGTGGTCTGTCCCTAGAGGGTGTCTGAGCTCTTTTAGCTGCCATGTGTCTGTCATGATCTAAGGTCGAGTGATGAGAATTTTTACAAACATTGCAATAAGGTTTGATTAACCTTTCCCCTTTGGGTTCACCTAGGACTGACTTAGGTTCATGAGAAGTAGAGCATTCAGCGGAAGGCTTAATGTGTTGTTTCAAGAGTTCTACTTCTTTCATAAGAGACAACAGGCGATCTTCAGTGGTGGGGTCAACCTTATTCACAGCCTTAGTAGAAACAGGCTTAAAAGCTACTTGTTTACCAGTTGGTTTAGCAGGCACACGAAAAACTTTGGCTGGAGGATTCTCAATATCTGTCTTAAGCTCATCCTTAGCAGATCTAGAAGAACTGCTAGGTTCAACTCCAGAGAGTTTGGGCAAAGGTGGTAGCTCAGCCACATCTTCAGAGACAGGGTCATTAGTCAAAGAGGTATCTGACATATGAATAGTCTCTGTAGATTTAAATACAATGTCTTTGGGTTTGGTGAGAATCCTCAGCTTCTTATTCTTAGCAGTTATATCCCTGTTTAAGTCAGCAGACACTTCATCCCTAAGCAATTCATCAATAGTAAACCTAGCACACAGCCATTTTTCAATAATCTTGTTCAATTCAGTGACTTGATCATTTAAAGCTATGTTTTTCAAGGTTAATCTAGCTACTTCATTTTGCAGGGATATTTTCTCTAAGTTAACCCGCCTGAGAGTTTCACATTCAGCCTTAGTATTTATCATTTCAGTTTTAACAGAGTGAAACTTATCAAGTAGGTTCTTCCTTTGTTCCTCAACAAAGTGCAAATCAACAATGGTGTAATCAAGGACATGCTTACGTTCATCACTATCAGACATAGATAGAAGCCTGTGTACCTTTTTCATTGTGATGTCAACCCATTGTCCTGATCTTGCATCACCTTTTCCAACAGCTGGTTCATCCTCAGCTATCGCCATAAAAGCCCTGACTCTTGTGGTGTCTTCTTCATCTGAAGTCAATGGTTCATCATTCCAATCATAAGTTTCAGCAACCAACCCTTTTTCAGCCTTTTTCTCACCACCTTTCTTTTTGGACATAGCTTCAATCTTCAAGTTCATCTGTTCTAACTCAGCTTTAAGTGCCTTGTACTTATTTTTGTAATCTTTCTTCTCAGTGTCTGAAGAATTGGATTGAGATGAGTTGTTATGTTGTTTGAACTTGTAGGATTTGGATGAAGACGATGGATAAGAGGGTGAGGATGTTTTGGTGGAAGGACACTCTTTTTGAAAATGTCCAAGCTTTCCACAGGCAAAACATGTTTCTTTTGACCTGTCAGTTGGTTTGCTAGCTGATCCTACTCTTCCAGATCTTTTGTAGTATCTTCTTTGGTTGGCTAGCAGTGCTCTTTCATGAAATTCTGCATTGAGGTCTGATAAGAACTCTTGGCTTCTACGGGTATCTTCTTCAATGTCAGAATCGCTGTCAAGAGGATGTGTTGCAGATATCAAAGCTTTGGAAGATGCTCCTTGGACTACAAATCTTTCAATCTCTGATTTGTAGATAGTATCGATCAGCCCTTCTTCATAATTGTACTTACCATAGAGCTGAGCAAGAGTATCATTTTTGATTGAGTTGTTAGCTCTCTGAGTCTGATTCATGCTCAGCCACTTCCTTGGAAGGTTGTTGACAAAAGTAGCATTGATCTCAGCTTGACCAATAGTGACATCATTCATAGCGAGGTCATTAAGAAGAATCTTCAGCCTAGTATAGGTTTGCTGAACTTTTTCACCTTCAAGTGACTTAAAGGCATTAAACTGAAGTCTGAGTGCCTGAATCTTTGTCTCTCTTGTTTCAGAGGGTCCTTCATGGCCGAGAATGAGGTCTGTCCAAATTTGTTTAGCTGTGGGACACTGAATGACAGACTTCATGATATGCTTGGGAAGACAGGAAATTATGATGCTTTTGAGACGTTTATCTTGGTTTGCTAATTTCCTATCAGCTGCGGTCCATTGTTTGACAGGCTTGGGAAGAGGGTTTTCTTCAGTAGAAGTAAGTGCCATGGGAATATATGGACCATTTTCTAAAATTTCTAAGAGAAAAGGTTCAAGTCCATCAAGGTATACAAGAAATTGACTCTTCCAACTGGCAAAGTCTTCTTCATCAAAGACTGGTACACTGGTTACATGTGATCCACCTCTTGAGTCAAGAAGTTGGGGTAGATCATCGTCATTTGCTGGGGGGTTAAGTCTTGGTGAAGATGGGTTTGTGGAAGGTGAGTGTGGGCTAGAGGTTTCCGGCATGGTGGATCTTGATTATAAAACTGAGAACGATGTTTCTTGAAGGTTTTAATATCAAACACCGCTCTGATACCAATTGAAAGTCCCTAATCGATGCAAGAAACCCTAATCTTAACTTAATCAACACAAGGTATTACTTTTCAAACGTAATCTTATTATTGTATAATAAAGAATTACAAGTGTTATGGATAACACCGTTTGATGACAATGTGTTGTGCACACTTTGAACAACAATAAACCTTAACTTATGAATACAGTCGTAGCTGTTTGATTCACTAAGTTATACGCACTAATGTTCTTAATATCTCAAAGTGTTAAACATTAATGCATGGATACACATCCTATTTATAGTGTTACGAGTTTGACTTAAACAGTGCTTGATGTTGACTACACAAGCTTTTACAAGTTCCCACATCAGTCACATGATGTCCTTCTATTCTTGGTAGTCTTCCATTATGCTTTAAGGAACAGTTGTCAAAAACAGTTTCCTTATTCTTCATATTCTCGAACACACAAATGGCATGTCCAAAGTGTGCTGAGAGTTATCAGGGTATTGCCACCCCTGTTAACTCTCAACCCCTCAGAGTCCCTAATACATCTTGGCTGTTATCCATCACAGCCAAGGAGTATGTCTTCAGGTAATCTTCGACTTCCCTGACAATGTCTCTGACATGGACTCCTCTGAGGTTGCTCACAGAGACTTGGATCTCTGTGAGTCTTGCGAAACTTGCCTGCCTCCTAGGCACAGGCAAGGGACTATCTATCAGCCTAATTATGTTTAAATCAATGAACAGGGAATCTAACAAGTTTAGATTCCCAACAAACATGTTTTTATTTATTCTTCTTATTAATATGATATTTATAGTAAGCCAAATTTCCGCAATCCCATGATCAAAAGTCCATGACGCTGGCACCCTTAATGTGTTCTCACTTTAATTACAAGGGAAGAAAAAGAAGGAGTTACGAGTTAAGATATCAAGCCTAAACCGCTAAAAACTTCATTTATTAAGCAATGATTATTCAAGTGTGGAAAATAAATACGAGGAGATTAAATCAAACACAAAAATACTTGCACAAAGAAGAGTTAATTTTAGAAACTTATGATTGAACTCTATCATCTCTTGTTCTCCATATTGTAAAATTTTCAAAAATGTGAAATCAATGGATACTTAGCCTATTAAATCAAAGTTTTGGGTTTTCAAGTCATCTATAGGATCTTGCATCTTCTTATACTCTTTTAAGTTTTAGAATTTGCGTTTTAAAGTTCCCTTGATAAACGACTTTCTAGGATCAATTATAGGAACTTGCGAAAAGTTCTTGTTCTTAACTCGTATGAATTAAGACTTTCGCGTTTTAAAGCTCCCTATAGAAAAGCCTAGCAAAATTTAATTCAAATAAGTTAAGGAAAAGCTAAGGTAAAAACCGAGTCGAGTCAAAAACTATTTTTATTTTCACCAACGGAAAGCCTACATTCGTGTCAAAAGCCCTTATTTTATTTATTAAAACTTAAAATTAACACGAAAAATTTAAAATTTTTATTGAAAAATGAGAAAAACAATTACGTTTGGACCCGACAAAAGCAATATCAAGCGATAATATCGATTGACTCCCCGATGCTAAAACCAAACATTATCCTCAATGTTTCTTAGCTCAAGAGCAACACCCCCTTGCTAAGACACGAAGAGTCTAATGCAAAATCCTAACATGGAAAGAGCACGCAAATCTATAAGCCGTTTATTAATTATGCCTCAAGATAAAACATTAGTCGATAAAAATCAAGGGGTAAAGAGTGTGCCCCTTTTTGGCATACAAAGAATGGAAGATCAAGTGGACCGGCAAAAACCGAACACGAGAGTCTTCAAATATAAGGGTCAAACCTAAGATTCACAACACAACAAAACACGAGCACGAGCTTGAAAGATCAAGCCTTATTAGTGTTAGAAAATAGAAAGAAGATAGAATGTATGGGACTCCCCCACAAGGCACCTCGTTTTTGTTCACCGAGTCATGAGCTCGACTCGATCCCTTCATTCATTGGTCCTTACGGAAAATGGTAAAAACCGGCATATTGGAATAAAATCCATGATAAAGCACGATGCCGGGGTCAAAGATCTCATCCTTGTTGTCGGATGACAAACGAAAGGATAAAACTCCAACATAAATCTCCAAAACGAGATGGTCGTCACAAATAATGGTATGGATGTAGCATGCTCCCCGAGATAAACTCACACCACGGATAGAAAAGTCTTTCAATTATTACATCGGTGAAAGGCCGAGATTTCTCTAAATCAACGATTCCGGGGTCGAATACCTCGTCCTCGGTGGAGAAAGGAATAGACAACACGGTGTCGTCCCCCCATGCTAATCCAAAATCATATAAAGCACATGGTAATGGTGGAATAAAAGTGTCATTACTAGTGGTATCAATTTGCATGACTTTGTTGACCTTATCACTCTTATGAATGTGAACAAAGGGGTCATGGTACTCAAAATGAGTCGCATGAAAAACCCGCACATTAAGATCAAAGCGAGTGGGAAGGATAATTGGAGCAAAAGAAATTTCTCCCTCCGGGTCAACATTATCATCATCATAAATCGAGTGGTCAAGCTAAGAATATTCATCACCGTCATTAGACTCTTCCTCAAATTCCGAAGGAATGCCTATATAAAGTAACTCATCAACCTCCTTTAAGAGAAGATCATCATCACAAAGGTTGTGAGATGTAGGAGGTGTGATGCTCTCAAAATCCTCTTGAAACAATGGATTATTGTTCATTGAAGCTTCAAAGAGAGGATTTGAGTAAGTCACAAAAATGTCATCAATCTTGTTATCACAAGAAATTTCCGACAAAGTATCAAGTGTGTCACACTCGGATACAAGATCATCATTCTCATTAGAAGGAAATTCATCAGAGAATTCCCCGAGAATGGTAGGTAAAACACGAGAATCACGCTCGATCTCGAGGTCGGAAACGTCTTCACTTCCCCGTGGAAGTGGATCAATGATAGCAAAAAGTTCATCGATGAACTTATCACATGAATAGTCACTAACCTCACTCGGTGTGAAGTTAGGAATCAAAGGCTCTTCAATTGAAGATTGTGCCTTAGGAACATGAATTTGATCCTTAGAAGAGAGTGAAAATGAGTCCATTTTTAAAGATTGTTCAATTAAAGCAATATCACTCTCGGGATCAAAATTCTCACTATTAAACTCACTAGCATCAAATGGTGCACTTAGGTATTCATCAATTTGTTTTTCAATTTTAGAACTATCATCCTCGTGTAGAGTGAGTGGAGAAGAGGAAAGATTACAACATGATTCAACAAAGCAAGCTTCTTCATTTGAATTTAACTTTTCACTTTCACAAAATGAGGTTTCCAAAATTGGAAAAACACCTTTATCAAAAAGAGCTTTCTTATTACTTTCAATTGTCTCAACAAGTTTTACACTTTCAACTTTCTTAGAAACGAATCTTGGAATCTTTTCTGGTTTGAAAACAATACTTTTATCTCCATAAAACAATTTAATTTCCTCTTTCCTCATATCAACTTGAACTTGAGCCGTGCACAAAAATGGTCGTCCTAAAATAATAGGCACACGAGGATTGGTCTCATAATCAACTATAGCAAAATCAGCTAAGTACAAAAACTTTCCTACTTTAACAATGACATTTTCCACTATACCAACCGGTCGAGTGATGGTTCCATTAGCAAGCTCAATGATCATTCGAGTGGTACTAAGTGGTGCATAGTCAATAGTTTTCCAAAGGGCTAGGGGCATTAAGTTAATGCTAGCTCCTAAGATCGGCTAGGCCTTTGCACACCTCAAGCTCATTGAAAACACAAGGTATCAAGAATTGACCCGGATCTTTATACTTCTCGAGAAAGAAATCAAAGAAAACCGAGGTACTAATCACATTCAAAGTAGCCTTGGTGACATCTAGAAAAGTTTCCTTAGGTGGAGGATTAAACTCAATCACTTCAACTTCGTCTAAATTATCACAATCATCATAAACGGTTATGGCCTTAAGCTCTCCCTTCGGGTTTGGAATGGTATTACTAGGTAAGCAACCCGAAGAGGATGATGGTTTAGACATAAATCCCTCAAACATCGAAAGCAATTTATTTTGACCTTGTTCCAAACTTTGTTGCATACGATTGTGACTTTGCTATAATCTTTGCTCAAAACGGTTTTGGGTTTGTTCAAGTCTTTGTTGATTAAGCTCAATCTTGTTATTTTTCCCTTTAATCGTATTTTGAAACTCATTTTTCAAAGTTGCCATTTGTCCTTGAATGTTATTTTGAAAAGCTTTCAAATTTGCCTCATTCGTTTTAATGTAGCTTGACAAATCATTTTGATTATTGCTTTGAAAACCTTGATTGTTTTGATTAGCATTAAACCCATTTCCTTGATTATAATTCCCTTGGTTACCATGGTTAAATTTATTCCCATTATTCCCATTGTTGTACCTATTTTGAACCGGTGGAAAACCCGGTGGAGCAACATGATTTTGACGAGGAACTTGACTGTTGGAGCCATAAGTTCCCGTCGCGGCAAAAGCACTAGCTTGATCAAACCCCGTGGTTAAACAAGCATAATTAGGATGTGCTCCACCACATGATACACAAAAATTCTCAACCATATTAATCGATCCATGAGGATTCTTCCTAAGCTCATTCAAAAGCGTGTCAATCTTAGAGTCCAATCTAGCAATCTCGGTATTAGACGAATTCACATTTGAAACACTCGATGTGTTTCGTGAATATTGCACTCTAGATTTATTCTCAATTATACCCCACGCGTCTCTCGGAGTTTTTCTTAAAAGATTACCACCCGCGGCGGCATTTAACGAATCTTGTTCAATCATATTAAGCCCATTATAAAAAGTATTGATTTGGTGCAATTCCAAGAAACCGTGGTGTGGACATTGTCTTAACATATCTTTAAACCTTTCCCAAGCAACCCCAAACGATTCATGCACTTTTTGTTCAAATCTAGTGATCTCGTTCTTAAAGTGTGTTGTCTTAGATGGTGGAAAGAAATAATTCATGAACTTAGATACTAAATCATCCCATGTCAAAATTGAACCCGGTGGTTCTTTCTCATACCAAATCTTAGCATTACCCTCGAGAGAGTATGGAAAAAGCATGAGCTTAATCACGTCATTCGGCACATCTCTAAACTTGAGAGTCGAGGTAATTCGAAGAAAATTCCGAATGTGAGAGTGCGGGTTATCGGTCTCATTGCCACGAAATTGGTCGGCTCGAATGAGCGATAAAAGACCCGTCTTAATCTCATAATGATCCGCCAAAATAGCCGGCACAACGATTGCTTCCCCATACCCTTCGGTGGGTGCACGGAGCAATTCCTCCATTGTTCGGTTATCGGCCATCTCTACAACAATAGGTGGAAGCTCGGGTTCCACTATTTGTTGTTGACGATTTCTATTTCTACGAGGAATATTTTCAAGCCTATTAAAATCAATCACAAGTCGAGAAGAATGTAATTGCATACACTACAAAGACGAGAATTTAGAGGATTGAATAAAAGAAATTAGACAAGAAGAAGATTATTTTTGGTATTTTTATTTGGTATTGCTCAATCAAAAATGATCGATAAAAACAAAGAATAAGGATAACTACTATGGAAGTAAATTACCCTCGGTCGACTTTGAAACGATAGGTGAAAACCTAAACGTCTCGAGGTTCAATAAGTAAACTAAAAAAATAAAATTTATTACTACTTGAGTCAGCAAACCAATAATAGGTCGTCCCTCTCAATATACGCACAAGCAAGCGGGGAAACGAGGTGGCACAAAGCACTTAAAAACCTTTTTCCTTAGACGGCCTTTTATAGCACGTCGTCTTATACCCACCTTATAGTTTGTATAAATCGAGTTCAAACTTCTTATTAGTATTTATCTATTTTGCCTTTTATTTTTGTTTTGGATTCGACTACAATAGCTAGGTGATGAAATCCCAACTAAGGTCTTATTTGAAAAGTATGTAAATTTATTGTTCTACGTAATACAATATATTAATCACAAAAAACGAGAAAAACGATACATACTATATAATAGAAAAATAACAAAACTTTCCGAGGACGGAAAGGGTCTTCAAATCAACGATCAAAAAATCTCAACGAGAACGAATCCTACACAAGATCCCCGACAGCGGCGCCAAATTTTTTGATGTGATCGTGATAGTATAGTGATAATTAGATACGTTATAGGGTAAATTAGAAAATTACCTTTAGGAAAAAGTAATAAACTAAAATTACCAAAGACGAATTCAATTAAACACGTGATGAACCAAGTTCGTTGTACACGAAGATCTTATGAATTTGAGACGTTTTCGTTTTGAAATGGACAATCGATTTGAATTGATTTTCGGTTTTTAAAACTAAGAATAAATTTTACAAATTTTAAATCCTAATTTAATCCTAAAGTGCATGAATCGTAAACCCCAAATTATTAAATCTTAACAAAAAATCTTAAAAACTATTTAAAAATCTATAAAAATTAATCTATTTAATCTTAAATAACTTTTACACTATTTTTAAATCTTTTGAAAACTATTTAACTTCTACAAATTTATTAAATCTAATTTATTAAAATAAACTAATTAAATTTCTAAAATTAATAAAAACATTTTTATTTTATTTTATTTTTTTTAAAAATTTAATTTTTTTATTATATTTATTAACCTACTTATACTAATTATTTTTAAACTAAATAATAAAACTTTATTTATTTAAAGAAAATAATATTTATATTTAAATTAAAAAAATAAAAACGTGTAACTAAGCTGAAAAGTCAAAGCTGCAGAGTGTACATTAATTATATAAAGCCAACTTAAACTAAAATGAGCCTTTTGCTCAGTTAGTTATCACGTTGGTAGTGCAAACGAGAGGTCTTGAGGTCGAGACCCACTTGGGACATATTTTTGGTTAATTAATCTTTTTTTTGACAGATTTAAAGAGAATCAAGTCACAAGAGTGACTAGAATGGCAATTATATTGACTGATAAAATCAGTATAAACCTAGCAGATCAATATAATCTGCTAGTCTTAGAAACACAGAGATTAAACAATTAAATCAATAACACAAATATCAACAGATTCAGACTCCAATATCAAATAAAGTGCAGGCACAAATGTGTATAAACAAACACATATCTAAGCCAATTCTCAGTTATGCAGTTAAGACTCAAACGCCAAATAAAGCCTAATTCAGATTACAAGAAAAACTTTACTACAGATATTACACAAGCTAACTATAGCAGTCCATAACGGTCAAACAGATCCAATTCTCACAGCTAATAATCAGACTATTTTAGTGAGCAGACTTAACAAAATACACAGATAACCCAAGTCAATTCAGCAGCTTAAACAAACGCGACTGGCAGATTCACAATTCCACATATCAATTAAGCTTTAACAAATGGAAATAAGATCAGTTTATAACACAAATAGCATAACAGCAATGGTTAAATCAGCAGACCTCCAAGAACAATAAGCTAACTACACAGATCTAAACCACTATATGGTAGCAACTTTAAACATGAAGCCAACAAGAACAACAAATGCAACGACAATACATTACTCACAAATTCGTCAAACAGTTAAGCAGCTAAAAACTAACGTAATACGGAAACAAATTCACAATAAAATTATCTAAATAACGAACTTAGATCGAAACATTAAGCAGATCTATATTCTAATATCAGTAAGCTCAAACTCGAACCAAACTTATCAGATTTTCAGCATGAAAGTCAACTCAGTAAGCTCTTATCCAAAATAAAAGTAAACAGTCCTAATTAATAACATCTTTAAACATTTAAATCAAATCACGTAAACAAATACCAGAACATTAATCTAATTAACGTGTAGAATAAAAGGGGGATACACCTTTTGGAGTAACCGTTGTGCAGAAGGTTAGCGCTGTGCTACCTTGTGAACCCGATTCAACACCACCATCCTTCGAACCACCATCATTACCATCAATCGGAATCTCGAACAATATTTTAAAACTAAACAGTGGGTTTAGTTTTGTATCCCAATTTCACTTTTATATTATTCAATACAAGCTATAATTTCAGCTTTATCAAATAACTATGAATATAATATTAAAATAGACAGTAAATTAATGTATAAAAATTTAACAGTAAAACTTGAAATTAAAAGAAGATGCACGAATAAACTTTTATTAATTCAATAAAATGTTACAAAACTATAAAATTGAAAATACAATTAATCCTACCTCTATTTTAACATTATAACAGTAAAGTAAATTTGGAATGATGAATACAATGAAAAGATGGGTATTTATAGCTAAACCAGGGGGTTTGGTTGTTGAGGAAGAACGATCCTGAGCCCTTCGATCTTCTTTATCTTTTTCTCTCTCTTGTTTGTTTTGATCGTAGGGCTGATATTCACACACTAGCACGCGGATTGCCAACGTGGCATCCGTTTGTGCTAGTTGTGTTAGTTTGATGCTGATTTGGCTTCCAATGATTGGCTGATTGAGAATAATGTGTTGTCACATCCAGTAATCAGATGCCACGTACCATGCTCCTTCCATCTCTTTCTTCCGAAAACATGGGGGATTTAATTCCCCCATGTGTGAATCACTCGTGTGCCAAAAAGGCCTAATTTATTTTAGTGATTTATTGAATTAGGTTTTGGATGAACAGTGGCTAGGGTAAAATAAATTACTGGTTATTTTTGGGGTGAAGAAGAAAGAAGGTGAGTTGCATAGGTTGTATCGAGGGGTTTTTTATTGAGTATGTGAAAACGTGTGAATTTAAGTGGGGTGTGTGGGTTAATAAGAGATGGGAGATACATAGTTAATATCGACAGATATTTAATGAGTGTGTGACAGTGTGAGAAAGTGGGGAATAAGTGGGTGGGATAACGTTTTTTTTTGTGTGGTGAATGTAACGTGTATTGAGTTTGTGAGTGGACAAAAAATGAGTGAATTGTTTAATAGAGTTTCTGAGATTAAACCCTAATGGGTTTTGAGGCCCAAAATGACACATTTACTTGTTAATTATCCCATGATATGGGCCTATCATTCCAATCCGTCCCATAAACTTTATTCTTGGGCTTCATTTGGGTTTTATGAACAATAACAATAATCTCTTGAATTTCAAATGGGCTTTTGAGCCCATTTCCCCAAATGTGCGCCCCACTTGTCGTCAAACTTGATAGATCCGTGAATAATACGACTTGTTATTGGCTTTGTCGATCTTTTCCTTCATACTCGTGCCGATTTCGCCGGTTTTCGTGAACTTGGTACCTACACACATCAAACACCAAAACAAACATATACAAAGCATTTTTGATACATTTATTGCATTAATACATTGTTTTAGGCTACAATTGATATGAGTAAAATCACTCATATCAGGACCCCTTTTGCCTTACCGAAACCTAATAGAAGCCATAGGGACCTATTTTGCCAATATAGTAAAAATTAATAAGCCCTAGATAAACCCTAGGGGTTGTTTTGGCATAAGACGAAACCTAGATGGAGCCCTAGGGGGCATTTGTGTAACTTGGTTCTAAACCTAATATGGGCCGTATATAGAGGGACCAAAATTGACACTTTATGAAACTTTTACAAACCCTAGTTACACGTGTAACTAGGGAGGGACCAATGTTGTAATTACTAGAAACATTTAGAAAACCCTAGGGGTATAAAAGTAATTAAACCGCGGGTAATTATACAAGTAGAGGGACTAAAATGTAATTTATACAAAGTATAACAAACCTTAAAATTTCTATATATTTATACCCGATATTTAAGACGTAAAACTTAAATAAACATAACATTCGTTATTTTTCCAAACTTATAATTTAAGAATTATATACACTACGAAAACGTAGAATTTAATTAAAATGTTATACGTTTTATAAACCTTATTTATATATAAAATATAAATTAAAAATGATTAATTTATAAAAATAAATATATTAATTATATTTATTTTCTATTACTATATATATATATATATATAAAACTTCCTTTTATACATATGTAAATTGTTTTATAAACAATATAAGTAAAGGAATATTAATTAAACAGATTAATTAATTTAACATCATTATTTATTTTATACTTAAAATAAATACTACTATAACTTGTACAACGATGAACTAAAATACAAATATCGTAATAAAATGCTTAAAACCAGTATAAGCATGCACAGATTTGTTCTGAAATTTTTATGCATTATGTTATGCATTTACTAAGACCTTATAATTATTTAGGTCGTTGACTGTATCGTGAGCATCATATCAGATTTACTTGTCAGTATTTGCCGTACTATTGAGGTGAGTTCATGGCCCCACTTTATATATTGACAAACTTTTAAACCTTTTAACGGGGAAGAAAACATGCAACATATTTTATTTGATGGACATGAATTAAACTGTGAAACCTTTGATTACATTGCCTATTGTAGATGAACCCGCATCACCCGTGCATATGAAACTGTTAGAATTATTGAATTACCTGAATGTTATAATAGATCTATTTGGGATTTACCATCCCCATCTAGGTGAGTCATGCTTACTGTGCCTAGGCCAGGACAACAGATGTTTCACATGTCAACACTTATTATTTTTGGGTGCCTTTTTATAAGGCGAAGGGTCCTTATTTGTTAAGGACTTAACTGTCAAGTCTCAGTTTCAGGCAATATGGGAATATAATTACTTTTAAGTATTGGTGCTTTGTGCATTACTACTTCAGTGAATATTTATTGTCCAAACTTATTTTATTAAACCTGTGAATTCACCAACTTTATGTTGACTCTCTAAGCATGTTTTCTCAGGAAACTGAAGCAAGTATTGGTGTGCATGGAGTCAAGCATCATGATAGGCTGCATTTATAGAGCTCATCTAGGGTTTTATAAACTGGGGAATAATTCAAACTGTTGAATAATGTTTAAGACAATTTTAATACTATTTTCACTTTCATCCATGTAATAAATGTAATGATAATCTTTTATCTACTGCTCTGTACGCTATCTGCTGTTGATCCACCTACGTGACACCCAAATATTATTTCCGCTGTATTTGACTCAATTTAGGGGTGCACAAAATGGTATCAGGGCGATAGTTTTAGTGAACCAGAACAAAATTTAAATAAATATAAAAATAAATTTTTTATATAAACTGGACTATAACTGCTTTAAAAATCTTTTGGGATTTTCGGGACTAGAATAGTTAAGCATATAGAGTGTAGAGCATACATTCTTACGTGGCTACCTGTGCATTGATTATTAACATCCGGTTAATTAATCTCATAAGTATTAACGTAACATTTAACATGACGAGTGTTAAATGGCACTAATATATATTTTAATCATTATTTCCCAAAAATTTTTAATTTGAGTAAGTTTATACTTATGTCAATTAAAACGATATTATTTTCAGATTATTATGGCATCACCTACTGATACTCCTGCTGACGTATCACCGACGTCCATCTTGTGTGGATGGATATCTGCTAGTGACGCATACGACAGTCACACATCTGGTGACACCGCTCTCGTTGCTGCCGTCATTAATACTCACCTGTTTCACCTATTTCCCCCGCTGGGGAAGAGGTTCAGCCGACTGCTGCCATACCACCCATACCACGTGTTTCTTCACTACGGGACTACGCACCCGAGTCTTTGTCGCCTCGTAAGAGGAGGTATGAGGCACCTGTCGACTCTACTTTTGAGGTCGGCGAGGGTTCGGGTATGAGGCACGTGGATCCTGTCCAGGCCCAGATCACTACACTGGCTGCACGCCAGGCACAGGATGTTGTAGAGATTCATGCTTTGCTGGACGATGGACAGCTTGGACGCACTGCTCTACAGTCGCGTCAGGACCTTCTGTGCTGGACTGTTAGTGTTGAGGCACATGCTGCTCGTGGAGCATGGTCCACGACTTACCATTCTCTCCAGTGGTTGCTGGAGGAGAATGAGTTTCTTCGTGAGCAGATCTACCTACGGCAGAGTCAGCAGACTGAGACTCACACCGCTCTCATGACCATGGAGCAGACGCTTGCCATCTTCTTCGATCTCCAGGACGTTCGTCACCAGGGATTGACATCAGAGACCGCTCATATTCAGGGAGTTCAGCAGACCCTCAGAGACCAGTTCTTGGAGGCACTTCGACTCCTTAAGGAGACCCGGCAGGCCATGACTGCGATGCAGGATGCCATGCAGGCACCAACCGTCTCATCACCACCAGTGGCACCAGCCATATCTGAGGAGTCCGTCAGGCATGAGTAGACTAGGTGTACTAGATCTTTTGTACATTCTGATAAGCTATTAGGGTTGCATCCGGGCTATCATGATATAGGACCTCATGTATTTGTACTTTCCTTTATCAGTTGTATCTTTGTACTGTACTATTTAGATAAGGGATTCATAGATGATGTACTTTATATATTATGTGTACCACCATCCCAGACAGGCGGTATGTGCTCTGTCTTGGATTGGTTGTGCAATTTGTACTATATTCCTATTCTAGACATATGGCATGTACTCATTAGCTTTTATTATATCCTGTACTGTATTATATTATGAACTTTTAAACAGGTTATCCAATTTGTTGCAAAGTCCATACATGAATTTCTTTTTGTGTATTTATATAAAACTGCGCTAACACCTTAAACTAATGATTTCATTTTTGTGTATAATTATAGAAAAATGGTAATCACTAGAACGAACCAAACAATGCCGACACTACCCAAAATATCACTGCTGCCCAACTAAGGGAAATGATTGATCAAGGCATCGCAACTGCGATGGCTGCCAGCAGGAACATAGACGATAGTCAAAACTCCAACAACCTCCGGAATAATCAGACCACCATGGGTTGCTCTTACCCCGACTTCTTGAAATGTAAGCCTTCCTACTTCAAGGGCAAGGAAGGAGTGGTGGAACTGATGCAGTGGTTTGAAAGGTTGGAAACTGTGTTCCGCATCAGCGACTGTGCAGAAGAGAACAAAGTAAAGTTTTCCACCTGCACCCTACTTGAGAGTGCTCTTACTTGGTGGAACTCTGTAGTTGCTACTCTTGGACACGACGCTGCCTATGCTCTCAACTGTACTGAACTGAAGGAGAGAATGACAGAGAAATACTGTCCGAGGGGTGAAATGAAGAAGCTTGAAATCGAATTGTGGGATCTCAGATGCAGGAACAATGACATCACTACATACAACCAAAGGTTCCAAGAGTTGACTCTAATGTGTACCAGAATGTTTGTGGAGGAGGAAGATAAGATTGAGAAGTATGTGGGTGGACTCCTAGACGCCATTCACGACAGTGTGCTCGCATCTCGACCTACTACCGTCGAGAATGCCATCGAGTTCGCTACTGAATTGATCAACAAAAGAGTATGTACCATATCCGAGAGGCAAACTGACAACAAGTGAAAGGCAGATGAGTATTTCCGTAGTCAACACCAGCAGCGTCCTAAAAAGCAAAATGCTGGGCAAGTTTATAGTGCTACCTCTGCAGGGACTAAGTCGTACGTGGGCGCAAAACCTTTGTGCCCCAACTGCAACTATCATCATACTGTTGATAGCCCATGCCAGACCTGCTACAGATGTGGACAAGTGGGTCATTTTGCTAAAACCTGTCGAGTTAATGCTGTCACTCAGGCCCGACCCAATCAAAACGGTGGGAACTACAACAACAGGGGCGGATACAATGCCCATGGGAACGGGGAATGGACAGCAGGGGAACCACAATGCTGTTGGAGGAAACAACAATGGACCCAAAAAGGGAGTTGTGTGCCATGAGTGTGGAGCACCAGGACACGTGAGACCAGGTTTCCCTAAGCGGGCCATCCAGAACAAGAACAGTGGAGGAGCTTCGTCGAGAGTGTACGTGGTCGGCAATGCAAAAGCCAACCCCGATTCAAATGTCGTTACTGGTACGTTCCTACTAAACAATCGTTATGCATCTGTTTTGTTTGATACTGGAGCAGACCGAAGTTTTATATCCACTGAATTTAGCCAAGTACTAGAAGTTGTTCCTACAACTTTAGATCACGACTACTCCATAGAATTACCTGACGGTAAAACTGTAGATGCTGACACTATCATTAGAGGTTGTACCTTAAATCTTTCCAAACATCCGTTCAACATTGACCTTATCCCCGTAAACCTTGGGAGATTTGATGTTATTATTGGTATGGACTGGTTAGCGAGATACCGCACAGTCATTATTTGTGACAAAAAACTAGTCCGTATCCCATGGGGAAACGAAACTTTAATCATTCGAGGAGACGGTAATACCGACCTCACTGACACTAGACTTAGTGTTATCTCTTGTACTAAAGCTTAGAAATATTTGTTGAGAGGATTTCCTATCTTCTTGGCCCATATTTCTCAAACAGATGAAGAGGACAAGCCCGAGAAGAAACAAATCAAGGACGTACCCATCATCCGGGATTTTCCAAAAGTCTTTCCTGATGAGTTGCCAGGCTTACCATCGACCCGACAAGTGGAATTTCAAATCGACTTGATTCCTGGAGCTGCACCTGTAGCCAAAGCTCCATACCGGTTGGCACCATCAGAAATGAAAGAACTAGCTGAACAAATCCAGGAACTATCTGACAAAGGATTTATTCGACCCAGTTCCTCACCATGGGGAGCTCCTGTGTTATTTGTCAAAAAGAAAGACGGTTCTTTTCGAATGTGCATCGATTACAGAGAACTGAATAAGCTAACTGTGAAGAATCGTTATCCGCTTCCTCGCATTGACGACCTATTTGACCAACTACAAGGGTCAAGTGTGTATTACAAGATTGACTTGAGATCTAGATACCATCAACTATGGGTCATGGAGGAAGATATTCCAAAAAAAGCTTTTAGAACCCGTTACGGTCATTACGAATTCCAGGTTATGCCATTTGGGTTGACCAATGCACCAGCTATTTTCATGGACCTTATGAACCGTGTGTGCAGACCCTACCTGGATAAATTCGTGATAGTCTTCATTGACGATATACTCATTTATTCCAAGAACGAACAAGAACACGGGGAACATCTTGCACAAGTACTAAAGGTACTCAAGGAGGAGCAACTCTATGCTAAATTCTCCAAATGTGAATTCTGGATTCCTAGAGTGCAATTCCTCGGCCATGTCATCGATTGTGACGTTATTCACGTAGATCCAGCAAAGGTCGAATCTGTCAAGGATTGGGTATCTCCTAAATCACCGACAGAGATCCGCCAATTTCTAGGCCTTGTCGGGTACAACCGCAGATTCGTTGAAGATTTTTCCAAAATAGCCAAGCCAATGACCAAACTCACGCAGAAAGGAATAAAGTTCGATTGGGGAGAGAAAGAAGAATCAACTTTTCAGTTGATCAAGCAGAAGTTGTGCAGTGCACCTATATTAGTCTTGCCTGAAGGCAACAATGATTTCGTTGTATACTGTGATGCTTCACATAAAGGTCTAGGAGCAGTATTGATGCAGAGGATGAAAGTGATTACCTACGTTTCAAGACAACTAAAGAAGCATGAGAAGAATTACACCACTCACAATCTAGAACTTGGATCCGTAGTTTTTGCTCTCAAAATCTGGAGACATTACCTATACGGAACAAAGTGCACAGTGCATACTGACCATAAAAGTTTGCAACACGTATTGGATCAGAAGGAGCTGAACATGAGACAACACCGTTGGATTGAGTTGTTGAGTGACTACAACTGCGAGATCAAATACCACCCCGGTAAAGCAAATGTGGTTGCTGATGCTTTAAGTTGTAAGGAAACAGACCCTCCTATGAGAGTTCGGGCATTAGTTATGACAATCAGTTTGGATCTACCCAAACAGATTTTGGAAGCTCAGACTCAAGCTCAATTACCTGAAAACCTCGTGAAGGAAGATGTCGGGGGAATGCTCAGAACCGACCTTAGTAAGGAGAAGCTAGAACCTAGAGCAGATGGAACCCTATGCCTTCACGGACGAAGTTGGTTACCTTGCTATGGAGATTTGAGGAACGTGATCATGCACGAATCTCATAAGTCTAAATATTCTATACATCCCAGATCTGAAAAGATGTAACAGGATATGAAGAAATTATACTGGTGGCCGAATATGAAAGCCGACATCGCCACCTACGTGCAGAAGTGTTTGACATGTTCACGTGTCAAGACTGAACACCAGAGACCATCGGGTTTACTTGTACAACCCGAGATACCGAAATGGAAGTGGGACAAAATCACCATGGACTTTGTCACCAAACTCCCAAAGTCATCTCACGGTTACGATACTATCTGGGTAATCCTCGACCGACTCACCAAGTCCGCTCATTTCTTGCCAATTAGGGAGAACTATTCCCTTGCAAGACTAGCAAAAACGTACCTGAAGGAGATTGTGACCAAACATGGAATACCAGTGTCGATAATTTGTGATCAAGACGGTAGGTTCACATCAAACTTTTGGAAGGCTTTCCAACGAGCCTTAGGTACCAATTTGGACATGAGCACTGCTTATCATCCGCAGACTGACGGTCAAAGTGAACGAACCATCCAGACTCTAGAGGACATGCTACGGGCATGTGTGATTGATTTTAGAAATGGATGGGTTGACCACATTCCTTTAGTGGAATTCTCCTACAACAACAGTTATCACGCCAATATTAAGGCTGCCCCTTTTGAAGCACTGTACGGTCGTAAATGCCGTTCACTTGTGTGCTGGGCAGAAGTAGGTGAATTTCAGCTCACTGGACCAAAAATAATCCAGGAGACTACAGACAAGATCGTCCTCATTAAGCAAAGAATTCAAGCTGCTCGCGACCGACAAAAGAGCTACGCGGACCTAAAACGCAAACCTATGCAATTTGAAGTAGGTGACCGTGTTATGCTCAAGGTATCACCTTGGAAGGGTGTTGTACGCTTTAGAAAACGTGGAAAACTGAATCCACATTATGTTGGCCCTTTCAAAGTAATAGCCAGGATCAGGGAAGTAGCTTATCGTTTAGAGTTGCCCCAGCAACTGAGTCGGGTACACTCTACCTTTCATGTGTCTAACCTGAAGAAGTGCTATGCTGAAGAACCATTGGCTATGCCATTGGAGGGAGTTCAGTTTTTCGACAAACTCCAGTTCATAGAAGAACCAGTAGAAATCATGGAGAGGACAGTTAAGAAATTGAAACGCAGTCGCATCCCGTTGGTCAAAATACGTTGGAACTCTAGGAGAGGCCCTGAGTTCACTTGGGAACGAGAAGACTCGTTCAAAACCAAGTACCCACACTTGTTCACCTGACCAATGACTTCATCCTAATATTTGAGGACAAAGCTAAAATAACGGGATGGTGCTGTAAAACCTCTGATTTTACCTTATTGACTTTGTCAACTATTGTACTCTTTTTTTTTGGAATCTATATAATTCCACTTTTATATGACTTATTATTAATCATATACCTTTTGTCATACTACCTTTCATATTTATTTCTATATTTATATGGACCTTTAGTCATTGTTGACTACTCTGGCAACTGACTGGCCACCTGAATGAACAGGGACTCATCACCTCAGTACATATTTTGAGATAAATTGTAACTTTACTTAATTAAATTATTAAGTACTTGGACTTATTTATATGTACATATTTACATATATTTCATAATAGGAATAAACACCTAACACCTTAAAACAATGTACATTATTTTACATTGACATTTATTTACTTTATTTAAGTAAAATAATTATAATGATGTATTCATTATATACTTTCACTAAATTACCTAAAGGTTTAACTAAAATGCCTATAACTTAACAAAATGCATACAATATCATACAAGGACCATTATTCTCATTCAACACTTGATAAAAATTGTCAAAACCTTCCCATCATGCATGTTAATGCCGTGTATGGGCATGCATACACCAAAAACCAATAAGTTACTTAACTTGTAACTAGGAACTAATCATTAGGACTTTAAAAGTAAAACCCCCCATGCATCCCATACACCAATCACTATTGAGGTCATAACTTGTACCCCTTTGCTTACTTACACACGGCAACAAAGGAAGAAAGAAGGAGCACATGTGTTTTTGCTATTTGAGGATACAAACCATGCATATCTTACAATATCCAAAGGAGATACTCCATAGATCCCCTAATACCACAATTGGATACTCCATATCTTACCTTTTCATGTTATAACCGAATCCCTCAACACTTGCAACATAAACTATCTCTAAGTCTTCTACTCTCTCTCTAAACTCACGGTTTACTTCCATCTTCACCAAGATCCATCAAGCTTCCATTGGTACTATTTCTTACTACCTTAAAACATGTCTTATACTACATAATAGCAAATCAACACTCCTTGCTACTCATACTTACACTACACGGCAAGAAAAGGAGCCCTAGCTACCCTATTGAAGGCCACAGCTACATTTTTGGTTACAAGGATCACCATTGTTGAAACCAAGCTCTCATCCCTACCCATTCTCTTGTCCATTCCTTGATCCATCTAAACAAGTAAGTAAAACTTAAAACCTATCTTTCAATATGTTTACTTTCATTCACATAAACATACACATGGTTATTACTAGTAAAACTTGATGTTGAATCAAAAACATAAAACCCTAAACCTAATATAGGTCACGGCTTAAAATGTTCCATGAACTCAAATGATGTAAAATCTTTATAACCATGATGAACATATCACTATGAACTAGTTAAACTAGAAAAACTATGTAAAACATAAACATGCATATGTTGGACGTAGGGTTTACACCCTATGGTTCAATATTGATTAATCTTGTAATGTATAAACATGCCTAGAAACATTAGATCTATAGTATTAGTTGCCTTAAAATATTAAGCTCACTATTTTTGCCTTATAGGATTTAGTTTTAAGTCCACTATAATAAGCTTGCCTAAATAAACTTCATTATTACTAAATAATGTGTTTATAAAACTTTTACTGTCAAAATCATAACTTTATAAAGTTTCAGGTTAAAAACATAGAACTATAAATATTTTGGACTAAAATGATAGATCTATGAAGTTTTGGGTTAAAAATGGTAAATACATAATGTTTCGGATTAAAATGATAAAAATAATACTTTCGGGTTAAATTTGTAACTTTATTAAGTTTGGGGATCTAAATGAACAAGTATAGAAACTCATTTTCCGAAAAGATAAACACAAGGGTTGATTTGGTAATTAGCCGAGAGTTGAGGGTAGTGATTTAACGCTATCCAAAACTTAATATTTAACACAAGGACTTAAATGAGATTACTATAATGTTAGGGTAAATTGTGGAACTTAGTAAGGACCTAGGGACCCCTTTTGCCTTTTACCGAAACCTAATAGAAGCCCTAGGGACCTATTTTGCCAATATAGTAAACATTAATAAGCCCAAGATAAACCCTAGGGGTTGTTTTGGCATAAGCCGAAACCTAGATGGAGCCCTAGGGTGCATTTGTGTAACTTGGTTCTAAACCTAAAATGGGCCATATATAGAGGGACCAAAATTGACACTTTATGAAACTTTTACAAACCCTTGTTACACGTGTAACTAGGGAGGGACCAATGTTGTAATTACTAGAAACATTTAGAAATCCTAGGGGTATAAAAATAATTAAACCGCGGGTAATTATACAAGTAGAGGGACTAAAATGTAATTTATACAAAGTATAACAAACCCTAAAATTTCTATTTATTTATACCCGATATTTAAGACGTAAAACTTAAATAAACATAACATTCGTTATTTTTCTAAAATTATAATTTAATAATTATATACACTATGAAAACGTGGAATTTAATTAAAATGTTATACGTTTTATAAACCTTATTTATATATAAAATATAAATTAAAAATGATTAATTTATAAAAATAAATATATTAATTATATTTATTTTCTATTACTTTATATATATATAAAACTTCCTTTTATAAATATTTAAATTGTTTTATGAACAATATAAGTACAAGAATATTAATTAAACAGATTAATTAATTTAACATTATTATTTATTTTATACTTAAAATAAATACTACTATAACTTGTACAACGATGAACTAAATACAAATATCGTAATAAAATGCTTAAAACCAGTATAAGCATGCACAAATTTGTTCTGAAACTTTTATGCATTATGTTATGCATTTACTGAGACCTTATAATTATTTAGGTCGTTGATTGTATCGTGAGCATCATATCAGATTTACTTGTGACTATTTGCTTTACTATTGAGGTGAGTTCATGGCCCCACTTTATATATTGACAAACTTTTAAACCTTTTAACGGGGAAGAAAACATGCAACATATTTTTTTTTTATGGACATGAATTGAATTGTGAAACCTTTGATTACATTGTCTATTGTAGATGAACCTGCATGACACGTGCATCTGAAACTGTTAGAATTATTGAATTCCCTGAATGTTATAAATAGATCTATTTGGGATTGACCATCCCCATCTGGGTGAGTCATGCTCACTATGCCTAGGCCAGGACAACAGATGTTTCACATGTCAGCACTTATTATTTTGGGTGCCTTTTTATAAGGCGAAGGGTCCTTATTTGTTAAGGACTTAACTGTCAAGTCTCAGTTTCAGGCAATATGGGAATGTAATTACTTTTAAGTATTGGTGTTTTGTGAATTACTACTTCAGTGAATATTTATTGTCCAAACTTATTTTATTAAACCTGTGAATTCACCAACTTTATGTTGACTCTCTAAGCACGTTTTCTCAGGAAACTGAAGCAGGTATTGGTGTGCATGGAGTCAAGCATCATGATAGGCTGCATTTATAGAGCTCATCTGGTGTTTTATAAACTGGGGAATAATTCAAACTGTAGAACAATGTTTAAGACAATTTTAATACTATTTGCACTTTTATCCATGCAATAAATGTAATGATAATCTTTTATGTGCTGCTCTGTACGCTATCTGCTGTTGATCCACCTACGTGACACCCAAATATTATTTCCGCTGCATTTGACTCTGTAACACCCCATTTTGATAATGGAATGTCACGCGTAATTATAGCGTGTCATCAAAGCATACAAGGAAAAATGTCTAAACATTACATGACCATAGAAGGAAAATACCAGAATCAAACATCGGTAGTCCAAAGTAAAGCTCATCATACACAAACATAAGTACTGTAAAGGAAAGGACTAAACAATGTCCATAGCAAGAGTATCAATGTAAAGATAATGCATAACGTAAAGAAAGGCTAGAAAGCTTCCAGTCCATATGCACGTACGCTTAGAGTCTACGAGCGTCCCTGAGTACCTGCCGTTTTGGGAACATAGAAAAGGAAAACGACTGAGCAATATGCTCAGTGCACGGATGTACAATAAAGCATGAATAGGATAAGCATATAACATATAACAGCAGAAGAAACTAAGTCCCCAATAACCTGGTTAAGTCTTGGTAAAACTGGTTTTATAGTTTGAAAAGCCATATGTTTATCTTATAAAAACTGTTTAACATGTTCTACCATTAGCCAATATAGGTCATGAAAATCCAACGCGCATGAATACGTGGAGGGGTGACCTCATCATGCAAATTAGAGGGGCTGTCTCTAATTTAATATACTGGTTTTGGGTAGGAGGGATCAGCTCCTTGTGAAGGATGCAAGGCACACGCCACATTCACACTGAGTAATCTGCTGAAAAACATGTAACTAAGATGCACCTATACGCCCCACATGATAAATATAATAATATGGCCAAAAGCTGAAGGGACGCCACGAGCAATCACTCCGCCGTGGTGAAGTCATAACATCAGTGCCTCTAATGTTATGGTTATGGTACCTCCATAACTAGGTGAAACTAGTCATGCATGTATATGGCTATAGGTATTCTAAATTAAACATAAGCAAATCAAACATATAGACTTATATTACGGGAAAACATTTGGCTGCATACAGGGAATCCTAATAAGGAAAGAATGTCCATACTGAAAGGACGGGAATCCGTACCTTATGTCCAGTGAACGAAGAAGATGAACTGAGGAGAATCCTACTTCGGTATCACTAATGCTACATAAATACATACATGAATAAGTATCTGCTTATTAAATACGTAACTGTTTTATGTCATGTCTTAGCTTATTTTATATGTTCATATCATGTTTCACTGTTAAAAGCCTTAAACTGTGTTTATCTTATATTCTGTCTATTCTGATTAAGTATTTCTGGTATTTCATGTATTATTATATTTACTATGTAATAATAAGTAACTTTCCAAAAATAGCAGGTTTCCTAAAATAGAAAGTTTCCAAAAATAGAAAGTTTCCAAAAATAGAAAGTTTCCAAAAAAAGAAAGTTACCAAAAATAGAAAGTTCCCAAAAATAGAAAGTTTCCAAAAATAGAAAGTTTCCAAAAATAGAATTACTGTTTAAAATAGATAAGTTACTAAAAATTGAAAGTTTCCATAAATAGATTAGTTTCTAAAAATAGAAAGTTTCCATAAATAGATTAGCTGCCTGAATTAAATAAGTTTCTAAAAATAGAAAGTTTCCATAAATAGATTAGCTGCCTGAAATAAATAAGTTTCTAAAAATAGAAAGTTTTTATAATTAGATATAAGCTGGTTAAATAAGCTAATTATATAAGCCTAAGTGTTTTTCTGATTATTTTCTAAGTCATAATAATATAATGTGTAGTTTATTAATTATTACATGTAATTTAAATAAACTATAGGTTAAGAGTATTTAATTAAATATATCATGTTTTTAATTAAATAAAGTTAAATACTTAGGTTAAAACATGTATTATTATTTCTTAGTAATATAACCTAAGTCATGTTAATTAATTAATTATAACTATGGTTTTTAATAATTAATTAATGTTGATCCCAAACTTAGATCGATTTAGCTTTATGTATACGAGATTAGATCAAGTTATACACTTAGAGAAACCTTTTTATATGTATATAATAATCTAAGTGTTATGCGGAATTAACACTTAAACAAGAACACACAAGATGTAAACAAACTTTCACTTGATTAATGATAACAAACTTGCTTACAATGAAAGTGTTTAATGTATGAAAACTTATATTGAACAATAACCTAAAGGTCTTCTTTTATAGACATAAGAAGCCTTGTACAAGAGTCTACGTATCAACAATTCTAGGTAAAGATAATTATAGAAAATACAATGTTGAACTTATCCTTACTAGAAACAAACTACAAACAATATACGCATAGACTAAATCTTTCCATCAGTGCTTGTCTTCAATGTATCAACGCTTGACTTCTTCTTGTCAACGCTTGATCTGTCAGCGTTTGTTTTCTTCCCATCAACGCTTGTTTTACTCTTGTCAGCGCTCAAGTAGACTGGCTATATTTTATTCCCAACAATCCTCCCCTAAACTTGATATCTACTCTAATGATCAAGTTTCTGAATAAACATTAAGAACTAGGAGGAATCTTACAACACTTATCATATTGGTAATAAATATGTCTGATCAAATCTTTGGCCACATCACTTGAATAATCAATTTCCAGCTGTGTATTCTTCATCTTCTCCAAGACTTCCTTGGACATGGAATACTGACCATCTACAAGTAGATACTCAGCAAACTTTGTAGAACTCAAATAATAAACACCAGCAGCTGAATACAAACGCCATTTAAGACCACTGAGGTCATCTTCAAGATCCTTCTAAATAGCAGGATCTTCATCTCTTGGTCCACACATTCTTTGGAATGTTGACCACAGTTTTATTGCATTGACTGAAGTGGGAGCTTCAGTCTCATACCTGGCCTCTAACAACCTCCATAGGTCTACCAAGTCTTCTCTATCAAAACTTGCAAACAAAGATATAAGAGTGGTAAAAGTGTGAACCTCTTTTCCATACCTTCCAATCTTCCAAAACCCACATTCATCTTCTTCATAGCTTATAATAGGGTTTCTGGAATCTAGTGGTAAAACTTGTACCATATTTGAAGCTTCCAATGGTGAGAGCTTGAGGCTCCTTCTTATAACAGCTTCACTTGGATTCAACCTATCCATATCTTTGGGAAACTCAAGAGGGACTCCCTTCTTCACAGGTCTGGGAACAATCATTGCCTTCTTAAGCTCCATTTCTTCTGCAAGTTCTTCTTTTCTTTCATCAGAAAGAAGTCTTAGAGTGTTTTCTTCCTGCACTCTTACCCAAATGGGATAAGCTTTGAACTCCAACTCTTCAAATGTCAATCCAATCAATTTCTTATAAGTCCATCCTGTTCCATGACATCTGAGTAGCATGTAGTACAACTCCTTTCTATCCCTTCTCAACAATGAGAGAATATTGCTAGCTCTGTGTCTCAGAATTACCTTGCAATCCTTTTGGTACATCTGAACAACTTCTGGCATATCAAAATCAACTTGCAATTTCAACTCATTCAACTTCTCTTTTGCCAACTCATCACCATACTCAAGTCTTTCTGGTTGTTCCATAATCATTACACTTGAGTCTGAACTGGCTTCATCACTTCCTTCTTGCTCTTCTGAAGTGACAACAAAAGGTGATTCACCCACCTTCTTTCTTTCTTGTTCCACAATTTGTGCAGCCAACCTTCTATTAAACTCAATATGTGCTGCATTCCTTGGAACATCTACTTCTACCATAATACCCTTACCCTTATCTAATGGATCCAAGGTGGGTAAGGAAGATGGTAATACCTGTGAAGAAACGTCTTTGATGATGGATGATGACTGTAATACATCAACCTCATCTGCAGGTCTGTCAACGCTCAATTTTGCTTTGTTAGCGCCCAAGATACTCATGTCAGCGTTCAAATCTTGCTTGTCAACGCCCAAATTTCCTGTCTCAGCGCCTCTTGTAATTTCCTCCAACATAGCTGTAAAAGACACATTTAAGTTTGTAGGAGTGACTAGAGACGTATCAAAACCTGGTTGTTTCTTCAAACTAGTTAGGGCCTCAGCAACACCCAAAGATTCACCATCATGTGAGCCCATATCACTCACATTTATCTGTTCATCCTCCCCTTTGTAAGATTCCTCCATACCTCTCCTTGTGCTAGCATTTTCCAAAATAACAATCCTCTCCCTCAATTTCTTGAGTTCAAGGCCTTGTGTACTGACAATATGTACGAAGTCTGCATTTTGCTTTTGCAAGCTTATGCAGACAGCCGTCAATTCCATTAATGTCATTGGTTCCAATCTGCCCTCCTCCAAAATGGGTATTTGACCTTCCAAGTTAGATTCATTGGGCATGGATGAGGTCTTAATAATGGTAGGACTGTCTTGGCCAGCTTCTAAGCCAGAACCAATAGTCCCAGCCTCATCCATAGCACCAACCACACTTGTGGTGGTGGTTCTCTCTGCTACATGGCTAGGACCACTAGAGGAGAACACTCCAGTAGTCCTTTGGCGTTTTTGTAACCTATATTGTGTTGGGGGAGAAGATGATGTAGATTGGGTGGATGTGGGTTGGTTAAGGGGTGTTTGGGTCTGTGAAGGATTGGTGTCAATGTTTGGAATAGGCATGTCAACGCCAACATTTAATGTGTCAGCGTCGATGGGTTCTTGGTCAATTTGCATGTGTTGTGGTGAAGGTAAAGGTTCAGGTATTGGGTCAAGTTAGGGTTGTGGGTCTGGTTGGGGTTGTGTTGCTTCAATGACAGCAATCATAGCTGGGGTAAGGGGTAAGTCACGATGTGGGGGTGAGTTCATCTTTGTAAAAATTGCTTTCTTTTGCACAGGGATCTCATAAAAATCATCATGATCCCTTGTGTAGTAACTTTGGACATCAAAAACCATTTGTAAAAATCTGGGATAAGCTAAAGTCATTTTATTCCCTTTATTTTTACACATGCCCTCAAAAATCATTTTTGAATAATTAAACTTTTGCCCAGTAGCAATGCACACAATAGCACTAGCAATAGATCTATTGATCTCATTATGTGCAGTACACTTGGGACTCAAACATTGTAAGAGGACATATTTAGGTACATCCAGGCTGGGGGAAACTCCTGTTTATGATATTTGTTTAAAGTTCCCTCATCAGGGAAATGATAACCCAAAGCCCTTAGTCCTTGTTCTATTTCATTAATGGGGAGGGTGGTTATACCATCTGCATCATCAAGATGCAAAGCTTAGCGAACCAAAGCTTCAGTAACCACCCATGTGCGCCCATGAACAATAGATGATAATGTAGTCACTCTATTAACTGTTGAGGAACTAACATTGTTCCAAAACTGTTTAATATGTGTGACAGGAATGAGTGGAGCATGAGAAAGAGCATACCTAATTGGGGATGCATTCAAATACGCCACCATTTGGGTATATTGGGGAAACAGAGTGTCATCAGCGTCCAAATATGCTACCATGTTGTGTTGACTCCTGAATCCCAATTCCAAATCACTTGGTTTAAATTTTGGTGCCATTGTTGAAAGCTGTTTGAATGATTGATAAAGATGAAGTATAGGAGAAAATATTGTTAGACAAGAATGATAGGTACCCTGTTTAAAATAGGAGCCAAATATATAGGAGAGAAATATGCATGTGATTGGTCAAAAATTAGGCAACTATTTTCAAAAATACAATCATGAAAATATTGAAAAGAAATAAGTTTATCTCATGCATTAATTGAAAGTTATCTAGTCCCAAAATTACGGCCCAAAAATTTGTCAAAAAGTAACAACTGGGTAGGTCCCATTGAGTGTCAACGGTCAAAAATAACCCAGCAACGCCCAACGGCTATATTCTTGTCAGCGTTTGCCAAAGCCATGTCAGCGTCTAAATTGGTCACAACAACGCTTGGAAAAATACTTGTCAGCGTCCAAAAATAAAAATTTATAAAAATGAAAAATGACCTTAACAAAGTAATTTATCCTAGAGAAGATAACCTATAGGTTGATAATTATTATAGGGCGACAAGCACTGTCCAGTTATCCACACTTGCTTATGCAAGATAGACATAACAGTCCTCTAGTGTCCTTTGCTAAGCAAAACTCTTAACAACTAAGTTACCTTATAAAATTCCTTGTTACTCCCAGGTAAAACCCATCATAAAATCATTCCCAAGTCTCCCAACAGACCACAACCAATTCTAGGCCAAAAATGTCTTGGCAGCATGCATAGTATATCAACTTTTCATGCTACAGTGCCTCATGATTTAGTAAAACTAACTCATACTCACATGTGGACACAATCTTGAATTGTGATAAGAGTATCATAAGGATACCCAAAAGTCCTAAAGGTTCCTAAAACCTCCCCTTAAACTGTGATACAAATGTTGCCAAAAATATGCATGAACATAAAAAATTTATGTCAAGATAGGAATAGGAAATTCCAACCATCATCCATAAATAAAAAACATGCTCAAATGATTCTCCAATGATTCATAAGCAACTCTGTATCCAATGGTATAATGCTAACACCACCTGCACATTTAGATTGAAAACCACAAAACTAACATTGTTGCTGACAACGCCCCAATAACACTTGTCAGCATTAAGGAAAGCTTTGTCAACGTTAGACAAATATATTGCTGACAACGTCACAATAACCCTTTGCACTAAATTTACCTAAGGCATCACTAGTATCAAGAACAACTACATGACAGCCAAAAGGTTTAAGAGAACCAATATTAGGTTTCCTTCCCCAAAGTAATTCATAAGGTGTTTTGTTCTGTATCTTGTTGACCAATGCTCTATTTTGAACATAGCATGTTGTATTCACAGCCTCAGCCCAAAAAGCTATGGGAAAGTGAGCATCAGCCAACATAGTTCTGGCTGCTTCAATTAGGGTTCTATTCTTTCTCTCAGCAACCCTATTTTGCTGTGGGGTTCTGGCAATACTAAACTGCCTAGTAATCCCTTTCTTGGCACAAAAATCATCTAAAAGTTTATTCCTAAACTCACCACCATTGTCACTTCTAAGTATTTTAACTTCATTACCAGTTTTCTTCTCAATCTGAGTAATAAAATCAATTAAAGTGTCAGCAGTATCACTCTTCATAGCTAGAAAGAAAGTCCATGTAAACCTAGAAAAGTCATATGTGATGACAAAGCAGTATGATTTACCATTCAAACTCTCTATATTAGTTGGACCAAAAAGGTCCATATGCAGCAAGTGAAGTGGTCTAGTACTAGAGTGCACCTGTTTAGATTTGAATGCGACCTTGTGCTGCTTGCCTTTAAGACATGCAACACAAGAGTGGTCATTGTGGAAAGCCTTTTCAGGCAAACCATCAACCAAGCCAAGTCTCACAAGCCTGTTTATATTCTTAAAGTTTATGTGCCCTAGTCTCTTGTGCCATAGATTACTCTTATCTACTGAAGCTTTAGCATAAAAACATGACATATTGTTATTCATCCTAATCCCATTCAGATTCACATTATATATGTCTTTATGTCTAGGTGTTATATAGTCAATATATTTCTCATCTGGGATCTTATAATCCTTGCTTAACACCAAGCATTCAGTATCAGTAAACAGAACTTTATTTTTGTTATCACAAACTTGTGATACACTAAAAAGATTGTAATCAAGTTCCTTTACCAGAAATACGTTCTCAAAACGTAAATTCTTGGTGAGAAGTGTTCCTTTGCCTGTGATAGTTCCATATCTGCCTCCAAAGTAAACCTTATCACCATACTTAATGGGAGTGAAGTTAGTTAAATAATCTTCCTTCCCTGTCATGTGCCTTGAGCATCCACTGTCCCAATATCCATAATCATTGACCTGTTTTTGAATGCCCTGCACATAAAGAAAACAAGTTAGTTTTCTTTGGGAACCCAAGCCTTAGCAGACTTGGATTCATCTGGTTGTTCAACAAGAACAGACTTAGTTCTCATAACAACCCCTTGTTCATCCCTCTTTGGATGAAATACCCAGTTAACCCCAATAGGTTTTGTAATGACCTTTAAAATGTAATTAAATCTGTTGTAGGTCATAGAAATCCCATTATCATTAGGGTTTTGATATTTCTTAGGTCTCCATGTCAAGCTTGAAGAAGCTTTAGACCCCTTACCCTGTGGTTGCAAATAATTAGGTCTGGTCACGTTTCTGTCAGCGTTGGATTTGGTCTTGTCAACGCTGAAATTACCCTTGTCAGCGTTGAACCTAGGGTTTGCTACAGAAACCCATTGCCTATTAGACCAAGTATTGGTCTTTTGAAATGGTCTTTGTCCATGAGTGTTAGACCCTCTAGTGAAGAAAGGGACTGGTCTAATAACTTGTGGACTTTGCTGCACACAAGGTTTGGGTCTGACAACGTTTGACTTTTTAACAGCGTTGACCTTGGAAGCGTTGACACACTTATATGCTAAATGTGAAAAGCTACCACAAGTGTAACAGGCTTTTCTAGACACAACCCTAGGTCTAGAATAAAAGAAGCCTGTTCCATCATTACTAACTTGGCTCTTAGGTGACTTAGTATTCCTATACATTTCTGCATACTTGATGCTAGGTTTTCTAACAGTGTTTGAGCCAAGGTCAACAACCTTACCAGTGATTAGGTTTGTTACCTTAATAGGGGTTGACTCATTTGAACTTTCACATAACAAGCCACCCTTAACAAATAAGGTAGAGTTGGCTTTCTTCCATTCATTCAAGTCAGTCAACTTCTGTTGATACTCTTCAACTGGGTAATGAATCTTGGTGGAGGAATAAATTCCTCCTCTTGGAGTTCTGGTAGACCAGTCTAAGATAGGTCCTTTCTTTGGACACCATAGAAGTCCCCAGCTGGTGGTGGAACCACAATATAGTCTTTCATCCCAATCCCAGTCATGTCCTTAGGATCCCTTTGTTTATTAACACATTCTCCTAGGGTTTGTGTGGCCTTATCAAATCTCTGAATTTTAAGGCCAACATTGTCCTTATTCTTAATGGCCTCATCTAACTTAGCCTATAACTCACCATTAACCCTTTCCATGATGTTCCTAACATCATTACTAGCATTTAACTCATGTTTTAAGATATTTATTTTATCTTTTAAGTCAAATTCTATTTTCTTGTACTCAGAAACTGTCTTCTCAGTTTGAGTGAGAGCAAGTTGATAATTAGACAGTTTGCATCTTTCAGTACTCACATCATCTAATAATCTTAACACCTCTTTGTTAAGTTTCTCAGTATTTAACCTACAACCCTTACTACAGAAAGCATCATCGTATACCTCATTATCGGATGAAGAGGAGGAGTGTGCCATGAGAGCATATTGAACATGCTCTTCTTCTTCTATCTCAGCAACCAAAGCTTTATCCTCTTCCCCATCCTTAGCCAAATAGCTCCAATCCCATCCCATACCATCAATTTCTTGCACTGCAACCATGGCCTTAGGATCCTGAGCCTTAACAATCTGGCTTGAGGGTTTGCCAGCATCAGATCTTCTTGGAGATCTGCATTCCCTCATGAAGTACCCCATACAATGACAATTGTAGCACTCAACCTTGGATTTATCAAATCCAGCAGTGTCCTTTGCATGGAAGGTCATCTTCTTCTTAAACCTTCTATTCCACCTGTTTGCTCTTATACTAGCAAGAGCCATGTTCCACTTAATATCCATCTCTTCCAAGTGCTCATCACTTATTTGCTCAAGGTCCTCATATGTAATCACTGAACCATTGGGCAAAGAATCAATATAAGCACATACAGTATCCAGATCCAAACCAGCAGGTTTAACTCTTGGTGAGTCACTTTTGTATGTGTCAGCGTCTGAATATGAGGCGTTGACAGGACATGTTCCAGCGTTGACACACGTTGATCCAGTAAATGGATGCATGTTAGACTCCTTTTGATTAAATTGACCTTCACTATGTGAGAAGAAGGCCATGTTACTGTTGGTAGACTTACTTCCATGCTCCAAAAGAGTTTCATTCTCCAACAACCTTAGTTTGTTGTAGATATCATCAAAAGTAGAACTTTTGTGAGTGTTATTGGCAAGTATAGATCTTGCCTCAATCTTCCATGCTTCACCAAGGCTTTTAAGAAAAGTGGCAATAGTGTAAACATCACCAACTTGTGTCCCCATGAAGGACAGCTTACTAGTAATGTCAAACAGTCTGCTTCTAACACTGCTAAGCTTCTCATTAGGTTGAGCCTTGAAAACAGCATACTCATGCATGAGTTGCTTCTTCTTCTCTTCCTTAGTATCATCATTTCCACCATATGCAACTTCAAGAGCTGCCCAAAGGTCCTTTGCAGATTCATAACCTCTGTATTTATGCTGGTTCTCTTGTCCCAAAGAGAGTTTCAGAATGTTTAGGGTTTTCATATCAACCCTTTTCTTTGCTATGTCTTTAGCAGACACAGCTCTACCATCATCAGGTTTTTCTTTCTTATCTTCTTCTGAACATCCAGCAACAGATGCTCTTGCAGCAATGACATCAGCAATCTTTTGAGCTTTATTGAATGTGTTTCCATATTCAAGAATCTCCAAGAGAGTGTAGTCATAGATCCCTAGATATTTCTCAAAGTTGAATTTCCACAACTCAAAGTTGGTTGCATCAAGCATGGGAATCTTGATGTTTGGTAAAGGTAGGGAGGAGGAGGTAACTTCTGGATTTGACATGATGTTTTTAGGGTTTTGTGAATATTAGGGTTTTGGTGATTTTAGGGTTCTTGTGTTCTTTAAGATCAAAAGTTCCTCAACAAGCTCTGATACCACTTGTTGATCCCAAACTTAGATCGATTTAGCTTTATGTATACGAGATTAGATCAAGTTATACACTTAGAGAAACCTTTGTATATGTATATAATAATCTAAGTGTTATGCGGAACAAGAACACACAAGATGTAAACAAACTTTCACTTGATTAATGATAACAAACTTGCTTACAATGAAAGTGTTTAATGTATGAAAACTTATATTGAACAATAACCTAAAGGTCTTCTTTTATAGACATAAGAAGCCTTGTACAAGAGTCTACGTATCAACTATTCTAGGTAAAGATAATTATAGAAAATACAATGTTGAACTTATCCTTACTAGAAACAAACTAGAAACAATATACGCGTAGACTAAATCTTGCCATCAGTGCTTGTCTTCAATGTATCAACGCTTGACTTCTTCTTGTCAACGCTTGATCTGTCAGCGTTTGTTTTCTTCCCATCAACGCTTGTTTTACTCTTGTCAGCGCTCAAGTAGACTGGCTAAATTTTATTCCCAACAATTAATTATAAAGTCTAGAAAATATAAAATACTTAGGTTAATAATTCCATGATTCTAATAATTAAATTATAACCTAAGTCATGTTATTAAATTAATCATGTCATATTTATTAATTTAATTTTAACATATGATTATAAAAAAAAATCTTAACATAAACCATGAACCGGATCTTGACTAGAAACCATGAACCGGACATGAAATCGACACCACACCCCGAACCACTTCGGGGTTCCCTTTGGTTTGCTGCTGCCGTGGGACCCACACCACCAAACCGGGACCATATGGTCTCGGTGATGGTCTATTAGCCAAACCGAGACCCCCTTGGGGTTCGGTTTAGGCGTCGGCCAACCTAACACCCCTAAAAACATCCGTTTTGATTTACCCGCTAACCAATTACATGTTTGATTTATGTTTTTAATTAGGTTTTTTTTTAAAAGATCATGTTCTTATTAATTTATTAGATCAAAACAAAAGAAAAGGATTAAAAATAAGTATACCGAATGCTGGATCTAATGAGGATGAACACACACGAACACACGTACAAGATTCAAGATCAAAATCAACTAATCACCCCCCTTTTGGTGTTTATGTGCGGCGGCCACAAGAGAGGAAGAAGGAGAAGGAGAAAAATCTTTTAGGTTTTTGTTTAAGTTTACTGTAATGTGAAAATGACTAGCAAAATTTACCTTAACCCCTTCTTAGTAAATTTGAGATGGGCTTGGCCCATCTCCTTAATGTTGTCGTGGGTAGGGGGCCCCACATGGGGTACCCGTACCGTTTTCCGTGTCTCGTTGTTTAATTGTTCGTTCGTGTTTATTTGTGTTCGCGTTTTATGTGTTCTCGTTAAATATTTACCGTGACCTAATATACTTATTCACGCTCGTAATAAATATATATACGTAATTAATATTAGTTCGTGATTTAATTACGTTCATGATTTCATGATCGCATGTTCGTGATTAATTATTGTTAAATAATTATTGCGTGTTCGTGCGTAATAAATAGTTATCGTGTTCTAACACGTACGTAATATGTAAAATCCTAACACATAAACGTAATTATACTATAAAAGGCAAGTTTAAATCTCGTACGTACGATCTCAAGGGTACTATTCATGGTAAAATCATGCGGGTTTTACAAGTCGTCCCCCCTAAAAAGAATAATTCGTCCCTGAATTATAGATAAAGTAAACTGAAAAAGAACAACATACCCGAATTCAAAATATGAAATGAGGGTAAGAAGCCCGGATAGACTCCTCGGTTTCCCAAGTGGCTTCCCGCTCGGTATGATCCCTCCAAAGGATTTTGACGAATGGAATCGTCTTCCTTCTCATGACTCGTTCTTGTCTGTCAAGAGCTCGTTCGGGTTCTTCTATAAAAGTGAGATCTTCACATATCTGTTCCAGTGGATACTGAACCATGTGAAGGGGATGATACTGGTACCCTCTGAGTAAGGACACATGAAACACATTGTGTACATGCGAAAGTTGCGGAGGTAACGCTAACCGGTAAGATACTTCACCGACTCGTTCAATGATATCAAACGGTCCGATGAAACGAGGACTGAGCTTCCCTTTAATCCCGAAGCGTCTAACACCACGTGTCGGCGAAACCTTAAGGACGACGTGATCTCCTACATTAAAATGTATGTCCCTACGATGCTTATCGGCGTAACTCTTCTGACGTGACCGTGCTTCTTGAAGTTTCTGCTTAGCTACTGCGATCCTTTCATTGGTCATCTCTATGATTTCTGGTCCTTCAAGTGTTCGCTCGCCAACCTGATCCCAGCAGATTGGGGCGCGACACTTCCTGCCATACAACATCTCGAAAGGAGCACACTTGATACTTGCGTGCCAACTGTTGTTGTATGCAAACTCCACCAAACAGATGTAATCGTCCCAATCACACGTCCATTCCAACGCACATGACCTCAACATGTCTTCCAATGTCTGAATAGTTCGCTCCGACTGTCCGTCCGTTTGAGGATGAAAAGTCGTGCTAAGCTTAAGTTGTGTACCCCAAGCTTTCTGCAGACTCTTCCAAAATCGCGAAGTGAAACGAGGATCTCTGTCTGAGACGATGCTGGATGGTGCACCGTGGAGTCTCATGATCTCTCTTCTATATGTATCGGCGAGTTTACTTACCGGATCTTCCTTGCGGATCGGTAAGAAATGAGCTGATTTGGTAAGTCGATCAACGATAACCCAAATTGCATCGTGCTTCCTCTTGGTAGGCGGAAGACTCGTAACAAAATCCATGGTGATTTTATCCTACTTCCACTCTGGAATATCTAACGGTTGAAGGAGACCGCCAGATCGCTGATACTCGATCTTAACCTACTGGCAGGTAAGACATTTGGAGACGTAAGTGGCCACATCCTGTTTCATACCACTCCACCAATAGTATTGCTTGATGTCATGGTACATCTTAGTCGAACTATGATGTATAGAGAATGGGGAGCTATGCGCTTCAGCTAACAAGGCTTCCCGGAGTTCTTGGTTATCAGGAACACAAAGTCTCGTGCCCTGCCATACAATACCATCTGCATCTACTCTGAATTCCGTCTGTTTCTCCAAATTATGTACTATCGCCCAGATTTCTCCGTCGTCCTTCTGAGCCTCCTTGATCTTAGAGAGTAACTCGGGTTCTACTCTAAGATTAGCCCAATAACCGTGCTGTCCACGTACCATGATCTCGATGTCTAGTCGCTCCAAGTCTCTTATGATTTCCTCCTTAATTTTAATGCCGTTGATCATTCCAGACTTCCTGCTAAGAGCATCTGCTACTACATTTGTCTTTCCAGGATGATACTGTAGATTAATGTCATAATCCTTCAACAGCTCTAACCATCTCCTCTACCTCATGTTCAGTTCACGTTGAGTGAAGATATACTTCAAGCTCTTGTGGTCCGTGAAAATGTCACATGATTCTCCATATAAGTAGTGCCTCCATATCTTCAATGCAAACACGACTGCAGCAAGTTCCAAGTCATGCGTGGGGTAATTTTCTTCATAAGGCTTAAGCTGTCGTGAAGCGTACGCGATCACTTTCCCATGTTGCATGAGAACACAGCCAAGTCCCTTCCCCGATGCATCATTGTAGATTTGAAATCCACCCGTACCAGATGGGAGAGTAAGAATAGGTGCAGATACTAGCTTCTACTTCAGGTCTTCAAAGCTCTTCTCTCGTTCTTCAGTCCAGACGAATTTCTCCCCTTTCCGCATTAGTTTGGTCAATGGTAGTGCTAAGCGGGAAAAGTTCTCCACGAACCTACGGTATAGCCAGCTAAGCCTAAGAAACTGCGGACTTCCGTCGCTGATGTCGGCCTCGACCACTTAGTAATGGCCTCAATCTTCGCTGGATCCATAGTGATTCCTTCTGCTGATACAGTGTGACCTAAGAATGCCACCTTGTCTAACCAGAACTCACACTTGGAGAATTTAGCATACAGCTGCTTCTGGCAAAGAATCTGTAGTACTGTACGAAGATGGTCTTCGTGTTCTTCCTTGGACTTTGAGAAAATCAGGATGTCATCGATGAAGACAATGACGAACTTGTCCAAAAATTCATGAAAGATTCGGTTCATCAAATCCATGAACACTGCTGGAGCATTTGTCAGGCCAAATGGCATAACTACAAACTCGTAGTGGCCATAGCGGGTATGAAAAGCAGTCTTGGCGATGTCCTGCTCCTTAACCCGTAGTTGATGGTAGCCTGACCTAAGATCAATCTTGGAGAAGTGTTTGGCCCCTTGGAGTTGGTCAAACAGATCGTCTATACGCGGCAGTGGATACCTATTCCGGATAGTAATCTTGTTGAGCTCGTGATAGTCTATGCAAAGACGCATACTGCCGTCCTTCTTCTTAACAAATAAGACCGGTGAGCCCCATGGAGATGCGCTCGGTCGAATGAAACCTTGTTCTAGAAGTTCTTGCAGTTGATCCTTCAGCTCCTTCAGCTCTATGGGAGCCATGCGATAAGGAGCCTTGGAGATTGGTTCAGCTCCTGGAATAAGCTCGATACTGAATTCCACTTCTCGTGCAGGTGGTATGCCCGAAAGTTCTTCTGGGAATACATCTTGGAATTCCGACACTATTGGTTGATCCTGAATTGATGGAGATTCAACATCCATGTCGTGAACTGTAGCTAGATAACCCTCGCAGCCATGTGACAGTAGTGCACGCGCTTGCAGGGTGGATATGATTTGTACAGACCGTCCGGGTACAAACCCGTTATGAATGTACTCTGGTGCATTTACATCACCGAGTATAACTCGACATGAATGGCAATCTATGGTAGCATGATGCTTGGATAGCCAATCCATGCCCAAAATCATGTCGAAGTCATTCATGTCCAGCGGAAGTGCGTCAACAGGTTGAACCTTATCGTCAAATTCTAGGGGAAGACTCTTGTATACATGGGTGATTAATACAGAGTCCCTCAAGGGCGTGGAAATAGTAAGCCTATTCTCTAGTGGCGTGGGGAGCATCCTAATGTTCTTAGCATAAGCAGTAGAAATAACCGAGTGAGTAGCACCCATATCGAAAAGAACACACGCAGCTTGACCATACATATACAAGATTCCAGTGATGGTACATGTAGACTTGTTGGCCTGGTGTCGAGATGTCGTGTAGACACGCCCGGTGGTAGGAGGCGGCTTGGAATCAGCATGTCCCGATGTGCCCTCCATCTTGCCCTTACGACAATCCTTCATGATATGGTCAGGAAGACCACACTTGTAGCATGCGTCCGTGTTACGACGACATAGCCCTGGGTGCCTACGGTGGCAAGTAGAGCAAAGAGGATGAGTATATCCTCTAGCAGGTGCTTTGGCTGGCTGGGAACCTGATAAAACATTTTACATAAGACATGATAATAGGGTACAAAGGACAATGCGGATAATCGTAAGATTGAATACCAGTGATAGCTGGACGGCTAGGCTGTGAACCTCTCTGGTTCTGGTCCCTACCGTTTCCATGGTTCCTGGTAGAAGTTTTGCTAAAGTGTCAGAATACGAGTTATAACATGAAATCATAAGAAAATGCGTAAGTATTAGGACCTGCTGCCATTGGAGTGTCCAGCATTGTGACGGTAATTATCATTACCACTACGCCTATCCGTAGCAGAACGGTCGTTAGTCTGACCGTTTCCCTTGGGCTGATGAGGCTGCTGCTGAGTAGCCGGCTGAGACCGGTCCCCAGTTTTCTGCCTGGAAGATATAGTTTTAAAGAGATGAATAATTGACATATATGGAAAGAATACGGATTAATCACCGCTTGAATACGAATGTTTACCTATTGTCGGGTCTCTCAGCTTCCCTGAACTCATCTCTCTCCTATAGCATCTCCAGCTTACGTGCTGCATCGGCCACTTGTGCTACAGTGTTGACCGTAGCACACACCAGATTGTTTGCGACCGATGTGCGAAGAGCCCACCTAAAGTGGTGGGCCTGCTCTTCAGGAGTACCTGCTGCCGCACCAAGGAAACCATCTAAGCGAAGAAAGCGTTGCCTAAACTCGTTGCTATTCTCCCCAGCTCTCTGTCGGATCCCATGGTACTCCCTCTTGAGCTTGTCTTGCTCAACCTTGGGAAAGAACTGCTCCATCACCCTGTCCTTGAATTGAGCCCAAGTCAAACCAGCAACCCACTCGTCACCTCCCTCAGACTGCATCAACGCTAACCACCAATTTAGCACATCACCTTCGAACCGATAGCATGCCAACCTCGCCTTGTATGCGGGGTCACAACCCATAGCATTGAAAATCTTATCGATGTTAGCCAACCAACTTTCAGCATCACTGGGGCTATCTGTCTTCTAAAAAGCTCGAGGACGGAGCTTGTTGAATCTCTCCAGCCATACTGCCAATGTCACTGGAGGAGGAGGAGGAGGTGCCTGATTATGCTGTTGATTGTTGGCAGCTTGAACCTCAGCCCTGATGTCGTTCCTCAGTTGAGGAAGCAAAGCTTGCATTGCAGCATTGAGTTGTTCCTGTTCGCGTGTGAGAACCAACTGACAGTATAACATAAAACATATGATTAAACAGATCAAAACATAAAATATATATACATGAAAAAAATTTATACCAAAATTTTAAGAGAAAAATTTGATGCAAGAAAATTTTGTGTATGAATGCATGATGCAGTTTTATGAAAACTTTTGTATGCTCGAGAGTGAACGCCTATGGTCAGTTCACCCAAAATAAAAGACATGGCGAGGGGACGCCTATGGGTCGGTCCCAAATTTAAAAGTTTCGATAAAACACATGCGACTAAATAGGGCCAGTCCTGTACCAACCATTACGTAGTCATAAACCTGCGACAATGACATATATATGTATGCATAAAAATGATGAATGCATGAAAACGACTGTCAGTTCTAGGAAGACCATAGTGACTACCCACTAATCACAGGTCATATTTTGAGAGCCTACAGGTCGAAGCCTTGGCTCTGATACCATAATTCTAACACCCCATTTTGATAATGGAATGTCACGCGTAATTATGGCGTGTCATCAAAGCATACAAGGAAAAATGTCTAAACATTACATGACCATAAAAGGAAAATACCGGAATCAAACATCGGTAGTCCAAAGTAAAGCTCATCACACACAAACATAAGTAATATAAAGGAAAGGACTAAACAATATCCATAGCAATAGTATCAATGTAAAGATAATGCATAACGTAAAGAAAGGCTAGAACGCTTAAAGTCTACGAGCGTCCCTGAGTACCTGCCGTTTTGGGAACATAGAAAAGGAAAACGGCTGAGCAATACGCTCAGTGCACGGATGTACAATAAAGCATGAATAGGATAAGCATATAACATATAACAGCGGAAGAAACTAAGTCCCCAATAACCTGGTTAAGTCTTGGTAAAACTGGTTTTATAGTTTGAAAAGCCTTATGTTTATCTTATAAAAATTGTTTAATATGTTCTACCATTAGCCAATATAGGTCATGAAAATCCACCGCGCATGAATACTTGGAGGGGTGACCTTATCATGTAAATTAGAGGGGCTGCCTCTAATTTAATATACTGGTTTTAGGTAGGAGGGATCAGCTCCTTGTGAAGGATGCAAGGCACACACCACATTCACACTGAGTAATCTGCTGAAAAACATGTAACTAAACTGCACCCATACGCCCCACATGATAAATATAATAATATGGCTAAAAGCTGAAGGGACGCCACGAGCAATCACTCCGCCGTGGTGAAGTCATAACATCAGTGCCTCTAATGTTATGGTTATGGTACCTCCATAACTAGGTGAAATTGGCCATGCATGTATATGGCTATAGGTATTCTAAATTAAACATAAGCAAATCAAACATATAAACTTATACTACGGGAAAACATTGGCTGCATACGGGGAATCCTAATAAGGAAAGAATGTCCATACTGAAAGGACGGGAATCCGTACCTTATGTCTAGTGAACGAAGAAGATGAACTGAGGAGAATCCTACTTCGGTATCACTAATGCTACATAAATACATACATGAATAAGTATCTGCTTATTAAATACGTAACTGGTTTTATGTCATGTCTTAGCTTATTTTATATGTTCATATCATGGTTCATTGTTAAAAGCCTTAAACTGTGTTTATCTTATATTCTGTCTATTCTGATTAAGTATTTCTGGTATTTCATGTATTATTATACTTACTGTGTAATAATAAGTAACTTTCCAAAAATAGCAGGTTTCCTAAAATAGAAAGTTTCCAAAAATAGAAATTTCCAAAAATAGAAAGTTACCAAAAATAGAAAGTTCCCAAAAATAGAAAGTTTCCAAAAATAGAAAGTTTCCAAAAATAGAATTACTGCTTAAAATAGATAAGTTTCTAAAAATAGAAAGTTTCCTTAAATAGATCAGTTTCTAAAAATAGAAAGTTTCCATAAATAGATTAGCTGCTTGAATTAAATAAGTTTCTAAAAATAGAAAGTTTCCATAAATATATTAGCTGCCTGAATTAAATAAGTTTCTAAAAATAGAAAGTTTCCATAATTAGATATAAGCTGGTTAAATAAGCTAAGTATATAAGCCTAAGTATTTTTCTGATTATTTTCTAAGTCATAATAATATAATGTATAGTTTATTAATTATTAAATGTAATTTAAATAAACTATAGGTTAAGAGAATTTAATTAAATATATCATGTTTTTAATTAAATAAAGTTAAATACTTAGGTTAAAACATGTATTATTATTTCTTAATAATATAACCTAAGTCATGTTAATTAATTAATTATAACTATGGTTTTTAATAATTAATTAATTATAAAGTCTAGAAAATATAAAATACTTAGGTTAATAATTCCATGATTCTAATAATTAAATTATAACCTAAGTCATGTTATTAAATTAATCATGTCATATTTATTAATTTAATTTTAACATATGATTATAATTTTTTTTTTAACATAAACCGTGAACCGGATCTTGACTAGAAACCATGAACTGGACACACTTCGGGGTTCCCTTTGGTTTGCTGCTGCCGTGGGACCCACACCACCAAACCGGGACCATATGGTCTCGGTGGTGGTCTATTAGCCAAACCGAGACCCCCTTGGGGTTCGGTTTAGGCGTCGGCCAACCAAACACCCCTAAAAACATCCGTTTTGATTTACCCGCTAACCAATTACATGTTTGATTTATGTTTTTAATTAGGTTTTTTTTTAAAAGATCATGTTCTTATTAATTTATTAGATCAAAACAAAAGAAAAGGATTAAAAATAAGTATACCGAATGCGTGGATCTAATGAGGATGAACACACACGAACACACGTACAAGATTCAATATCAAAATCAACTAATCACCCCCCTTTTGGTGTTTATGTGCGGCGGCCACAAGAGAGGAAGAAGGAGAAGGAGAAAAATCTTTTAGGTTTTTGTTTAAGTTTACTGTAATGTGAAAATGACTAGCAAAATTTACCTTAACCCCTTCTTAGTAAATTTGAGATGGGCTTGGCCCATCTCCTTAATGTTGCCGCGGGTAGGGGGGCCCACATGGGGTACTCGTACCGTTTTCCGTGTCTCGTTGTTTAATTGTTCGTTCGTGTTTATTTGTGTTCGCGTTTTATGTGTTCCCGTTAAATATTTACCGTGACCTAATATATTTATTCACGCTCGTAATAAATATATATACGTAATTAATATTAGTTCGTGATTTAATTACGTTCATGATTTCATGATCGCATGTTCGTGATTAATTATTGTTAAATAATTATTGCGTGTTCGTGCGTAATAAATAATTATCGTGTTCTAACACGTACGTAATACGTAAAATCCTAACACATAAACGTAATCATACTATAAAAGGCAAGTTTAAATCTCGTACGTACGATCTTAAGGGTACTATTTATGGTAAAAGCATGCGGGTTTTACAGACTCAATTTGGGGTGTCACATTTGTGATGCAGAGGTCTAAAAGATATATCAGGAAGAACATGTATAGCACACATTATTGCCGATGAAGGTAAATCTCTTACAATTCGGATAGATATTGGTTGTTTTGTTTATGATGTTTGATGAACAAAGTCTATGTGTTAATTTTGTGTTTTATCCCCGTGTAGATCTTATGCTGGAGAACCATACAATAGCTGAAGTCGAGTTTCCCTAAATACTTCCTCCCCAAATTACTAACCCTAAGTAATTTTTTGAATTTTTTTCTTATTCTTTGTATTTCAATTGCTCACTAATCCTAAATACTCTTCCTTTTATATTTCCCGGTAGGTTTGCTGGAACGATTATGATGTTTTAAATGAAAAACCTACATGAGCAATTATAGTGACTTTTGGTTATATGTCAACATTCAAATATCCCTGGGTATGTTATTTTTAATGCAATCTAGTCTTTTCTGAAGATTGTTGATAGCTAAAGAATGAACCAATATGTAAGACTGACATATGTTTAGTATTATATGAATGTAATTTGATTTTTGTAATTTGTTTATTAAGAATTATAGTTGATAATCTTAACACTATTATTCTCCCTATGGTTCTCTTTACATGTGTGACGAGCAAATTAAGGATCAAGCGATGATCTTTCTATCTGATGTGCTATTAAGCTATTTACACTAGAAAATGTTGCATTTTATGTCTAAAGTACCATTTTGTCTTCAGATTGTATACTTTTTAGTTCATATATTTTGTTCATCATTTACTGATCTAAAGGTTGGTTTCGTATACTATAGTTTATGATATATTTTGTTCTATGATTAATTCCTACATCATTACTCATTTATTCATATGGCTATTTTCAAGACAACCCATATGTTAAGATTATTACTATGTTTGTAGCAGACCTTGATAGATGGGTACAGATTACGAATCTTACATAACTGAAATATGATAATGTAGCTGTTGAATAATGTACTATGAGTATGTCCACTTTTATATCAGCTTTGAGATATTCGTTACAAATGCAAGTTATTTTGTTTTGATCTTTCTATGTGCGGATTACGTTTTTTACTGTTTGATTCCCTAAATAAAATGTATATATATATATTATATTTTACTTCATGTTCAAGAAATTAAGTAGTTACTTTCTTTGTTGCGAATCGATACTATATATTAAGCGACATTCCATGTATTTTCCATCCAAAGATGTATATTGTTTTTAGAAATTCATATTAATTTGGCGTGTGTAATATTTTTTAAGGGTGCTAAAAAGGGTGGTTAATGCGGGTTGCATAATTGGTCAAAAACCCGTGATTTATTCATATACACACGTCAAAAGTAATTAGAAGCATAGTTTATCTTTATTCATACACTCTTACGGGTTTTTTTTTTGCAATTTCTTACTAAAAAAACTTATAAAGGTACCATATTCGGACAACTTATTAAAATTGGTGCTTATATGTGTTGTTAGGGTGTGCTTAATAAAACCCTGCATAGTAGAACACATCAAGATACTTCCACTTAATAAGTGTTCATTTAATAGCTGCTCGAGAAAGCGGAAGTGCAAGCAAGGTTAACGACGTTGGGGCTTGGATTTAACTATTGTTCTTTATTTAACCCAAGATACAATTTGTAATTTCAAAGCATATGGCGTTACAACTGTTGGGAGGTGTTTGTCAATAATCATGTACATACTATATATTATATTGTGCTATTATTGCTCGCAAAAATTTGATAGTCACGTGATCTGAACTTTTCAAGATTACTACTGATAGTGTGCACTTTGGTAATTCAAGTTGAGATTATTACTTAGTATTTCTCTATTCAATTGTACATAGGAAATGTGGAAGTGTTTTTGGTTAGTATTAAAAGAGTGCTCATCAGTCTAATAACAAACAATGTTTCAGTTCTCAAGTGAATGATCAAATATGCATCATGGTCTCAGCAAGGTTGTGATGAGTTTCTTTCACGATCAATTATTTTTTTTATATATTTTCTTACTTAAAAAAAACTCTTTAAAATACACCTGACGGGTCTTTAAGCTATTTTATATAATACAACAAAGTTTTTTAACCTTCTAAAACACAAAAATTAAATCTATCGTAAAAACATTTCCATAAACAACCCTAAATTACAATACATTAAAGCTACAAACAAATAAATTCATTATAAAAATTAACTCAATTAAGAAAATATATACTCGACGTCTGATGATGTTATGGTTTTCATACATGTATTTTTCAAACATTTTTTATTCCTTTAAATATATTTTTGTATAATGTAAAGTTTTATTCATAAAAACTTTTTTATTCGTTGTTTTATGTAAATTTATTGTGTATATATAAAAATAATTGTATGCGTATTTTATGTGAATTTATTTTCTGTATATAAAAAAACGTTTTTGTAGGTTTGTTTTTTTATGTAAATTTATTTTGTGTATATCACAAAAAATAAATAAAGTGAAAAAATCATGATAAACTCATTATTTTTTGTTTTCACTGTTTTATGTAAATTTATTGCGTATATAAAAAAATTATATGGGTATTTTATGTAAATTTATTTTCTGAATATAAAAGAAGTATTTGTAGCTTTGTTTTTTATGTAAATTTATTTTGTGTATATAAATTTTTTTTATGTAAATATATTTTGTGATATATAAACTTTTAATAACAAACCTTTTAATTTGTACTTTTGTATTTTTAGATAAACGCATATAGAATTTTTTAGGCTGTTACAGTTTCTTTTGTGTATCTTTGTAGAGGTTTTTAATACAATCTAATAACATGCGTTTTTTAGGAAGATTTTAAAAACAAAACGCGTCTTCTATTTCATTGGTGCTTATCTTTGACAAACTTAAAAAAAAGCATATATGGTGAGTTATTTTTGTAAACTCAATCAAATTTGAATGTATACAATTCTGAAAAAAATGACTCGAATCAAGCATATCAACTTATGGATACAACTTTTTCCTTAAATAAACCAATAAGATTAGGCTATATAATCCCCATCCGCTTTGTGTTTATTTTCATATCAAAAGAAACGAATACAACAAGTTTTTTAATCATACCCATGACTAACTTTGTTGCAGGTTTTCTTAATGATTTTCTCCAAGACAATGTTATTTTACGTATCAGAATCATGGATGCAAAAACTTATGGCAAAGAACATATTCAGAACTTGAAATCATCATTATGGATGAGAATGTTAGTGAAAGATTTAATTTTATATCATTGATATAAGATGTTGTATGTTGTTATTGTTAATCTATATTGTTAATAATCGTTTATCTTTTTGCAGAACACAAAAATGCAAGCTACTATGCGAATGACATTGGTGAATCAATTTGAAGATAAGCTTGTGTAAGGAGTTGTTGTACGTTTAGAACGTTATAGCTTGGGTGAAATTCAACCAAAGTATCCCATGGTTAATAAAGCCCTGCATATCAGTTTTTTGTCCAACATCATTGTGACACCATTAACTGATTATACTGGATCAGTATATGGCTTTGATTTTAGAGCTTATACTTCCATTATTGGATTGAAACAAGAAGAAGATGGCCAATTTGGTATGTTCTTTTACTAAATACTTTTACATCTTTTACTTCAAATCGTCTAATGTTATTCGTTTTTAAAGAAATTCATAATAGTTCGATTACAAGTCTTTACTTCTAATCGTCTGATGTCTGATGTTACAAATAACTTCTTATGTTAAATCTTTCACTAACGTATGATGTTATTCATTTTGATGTTAAATCTTTCACTACCGTCTGATGTCCGATGTTAGCCATAACGTTTGATGTTTTAAGAATTTTTGTATAAAGTGGTCCGATGTCTGATGTTACAAATAACGTCTGATGTTTTAAATAATTTTTGTATAAAGTTTTTTTGTATTCTTTAAATAACGTTTAATGTTATTTTTTTATTATGTTTTGTATGCATACTTACAAGAAAAGGCTATCCTTGCTACAACAAATTGAAGTTGTAGACAATATTAACGAGAAATTGTTGGAGAAATTCCCCGGAGAAGAAATGGTTTACTTAAGTTGTGATGGCATAGATAAAACCGAACGTGGCGCTGCTATAGATCAGTCCGTTTTCTCTACAAAATTTATTAATTGGTTGAAAGTCTCAGGTGTTCCAAACCATAGAATCGCTTTATAAATTGGAGTTTCGGTTATGTTGTTGCAAAATATAGATCAAGGAAATGGTTTGTGTAATGGTACAAGACTCCAAGTTCTACATTTAACAAGAACTTCGATTAGTGCACAAATCATTAACGGGACAAACTTTGGAAAAAAAGTTATCATACCGAGTTTGAGAATAACTCCGACTGATAAACGTTTTCCGGTAAAGATTGTAATAAAGTAGCTTCCTTTGTCACTTTCCTTCACAATGACGATTAACAAAAGTCAAGGCCAATCACTTTCCAAAGTTGGTTTATATCTTCCACGTCCTGATTTAACCCATGGATAACTTTACTTTGTTGTTTCATGAGTACAAAGCAAAAAGGGGCTGAAAGTTGTCGTTTCTGATGAGGATGGTAATATTTCTAGGACTACTACAAAAGTGGTGTATAAAAAAGTTCTTCATGATCTATGAGCAATGTTCAACAGGTATGTTGTTTTTATATTCGAACATTTTATTATATGTTTTGTCAATGATTCATTTTTCAACACAACATGTTGAACTAAAGTCTAATTGCATTTTATGTCAACAGATAGGTGTTCACGTAATAGAATTTGGCAACCAACTACACGACTATGGAAAACATCATCTCATACTCAAGATCATCAACTTTTGAATTGAAAAACTCATGGAACTCTTTTTTTTAATTTTTGCAAAATCATAACATTACCGTGTAATGATAAATGTTTACTTTCGATTTTTCTTTATTTCATATATTAGTGCTTCATGCTTACATTATCCACTGTATATTTCTCTTAATTTACTTTCTCATAACACCTTTTACAATCAATTTTTCTAAGATATCCCGTGATTCCACGGGTCTTTAAGCTGGTTTTATATAATAAAACAATGTTTTTTACAAGAACTTTAAAACACAAGCATTAAAAATCTCATAAAAACATTTCTATAATTTATCTTCATGTACAAGTTATTAAAGCAAATAAAATTAAAAATCTCTTAAAATGAATATCTTAAATAACTTTCATTATTTTCTAACAACCGTAGTGCAATTTAAAAACCCAAAAGCGTTTCGTGATTCTATTTTTATAATTAATCTAAGAATTTTTCAACTCTTTTTAATTTCTATTTTTCGTTTCTCAAATTGACTCGAAATAAAATCCAATTTTATCGTAGAGCTTAATTGTTTTTGGTAAATAGTACTTATTTGGTTATCTATTTCTAATTAAACTTAAAAACATAGGAATATACTTTTAGGCTAAAGAATATGTAAATATAAAAGCGTAAATAATTTCACATAAAATTAAACTAAAATGCAAAATAAAATTATACTACAATTTAAAATCTAGATTAAACTAATTAAATCTAAGATGCAACAAAATTAAACTAAAAATAAAAATTAATTATTCTAAATACGAAATTAAACTAAATGCAAGCACGTAATAACAAGTAAAAGTGACAAAAATTAAATCACAAAGATAAACTTAAGATTAAAACATAAAGCTATAACCTTTTTAGCTTATTAATCTTTTTATATGATAAAGCTTGAAGCTTTATATACTAATAAACTTAATAATTACAAAAAAGTGTAAAACTTTATACTAATAATAAGCTTATCTAAATGAAAACTAATTTTTAAACTTTTAAATCTATATTTCAAAACAATAATAATATCTAAAACTAATTAAACAAACTATTATGAAAAATATATTTTATGAAAACAATTTAAACTAAATAAACTAATTATTTAAACTAAATCGATAAAGCTAGCAAAATAAAAAGGAGTGAACTTTAGTACCCGTGATACGTAGATAACGCTCTAAAACAACATCAACCTAATCAACAAAACATGGCCCGTAAAGTACACGACCTACCAAAAGCAACAAAATGCGGCCCGTAAAATACACGGCCAACCAAATCAATACTAAAACTAAGCGTATCCCAGCCCGTAAAGTACACAGTCAACCAAATCAAACTCGGACCAAATTAATCAACCATAAGCTCGTTACCAAACTTAATAAATCGATTCGCCAAGATCACAACAACACAAAAGGTTAGAATAATAAGTAACTATTAATATTATATGAAGAGATTCGAATAAAACTAATAGATCTAGAATATTTTTATATTTTATAACAATTATATATTTTTGAACTAAAAATTAATAGATCTACACTATTCTATAAATAAATCTAATAGATCTAAACTAATTTTTTTGATTTTATAAGAATACTTTAATTTTTAAACTAAAAACTTATAGATCTAAACTAATTAGTACAAAAACTAATAGATCTAACTATTTTTTTGGTTTTATGAAAGTATTTTTAATTTTAAAACTTAAATCTAATAGATTTAAAGAAAACTAAAAGATATAAACTAAAAGTAATTAAATAAAAAGCTAGCTTATAAATAATTTGTAAGTCTAAGCTTAGAACTTACAAGATTAAAAAAGCTAAAAAACTAATTAAATAAATCCTCCAACAATAAGCTAGATCTAGGAATATAAGGCAACAATAAGCTTGATAAACTTCTATATAAATCTAACTATTTTGGAAAAAGTTATAAAAACTAATCCCAAATAATAAGATAGATTATAAAGAAAATAAAAAGAAAGGAAGAATGAGAATAAGCTAAAACTTGAATTTTATTAATTATGAAAAAGCTTAATGAATAAGCTAAGTACAAGACTTGAATTTTTTTTTTGGTTTCTCTATTTTCAAGATCTGGTACTTTATAGATCTGGGATTTTCGAGATCTGATATTCAAGATCCGAGTTTCTTTGTTTTTTTTAAGAAGATGACGTTTTGTACTAAAAAAAACATAGATCCAGAAATCCGGAAAAGTACCATGTTTGGATAAGATTTTGACATTGAGAAAATATGCTTTTGCACATTGCAACATGTTTTTTTTTTGAAAACATTGCGAAATGTTTGACATAAAAACATTGCTAAAAGTTTGACATAAAAACATTGCGAAGTGTTTGACATAAAAACATTGCGAAATGTTTGACTTAAAAACATTGCGAAATGTTTTTTTTTAAAAAACATTGCGAGACTATGTTTAAACATACCCAGATCTTGACAAAGTAAAACTTTCCGAGACCTAAACCATACAACACCCTTATCCCTCCACTATCAAATCCACAATCAATCTAACCTAATCCCTTCGTCACCTATCCCATCTACAAATCAACCAAGACTCGAAACATATATGTTAGCCTCAAATTATTGAGTCAACAAGAATGTTCGATCATAGGTTTATATTGTAACATTTATTAGAACGTTGTAATAGTTAGTTAAAATAGTCGTGACATTACGGGCTTGATGGCTAGCTTAAAAGGCCTTTTTTAAGGTACTAAGCATTTTATTCAAGCCCTGCCCAATCAAACATATAGCCCATTAAGCCACATGTAGGCTAGGCTATAAATACCCTTCCTAGCATGTTAGGAAGGGTGTTGATTGTTATTATTTCTAAATCTAATCTTCCAAAAGTTTCACACACTTCTCTCTACTTTCTCTCACTACTTTCTCTCTCTCGAATTCATCTACTTCATCTATTTTCTTTCTTTCTTCCTTGCTTAATCATCACAAATATGGGACAACAATTGGTATCAATCGCCATAGGGTAGTTTTGTGATTGATTGTTGTGTTTTTGTGTGATTCATATCATTTCATCTCCTAAACATCTCTCGAATTCAAATCTTTTTGTGTTTTTCGTGCTCTAAATCTTGGTATTCATCTCCTACATAGTTGTGATAGGGATTTGGTTGCTTTCGGTTGGTTAAAATCGCGGATTTCTTGTAAAAAATCTCATTTTTTACCTAAAGTTTTGGAACTGCACAGTTATTCCACTACTACAAAAAATCCCTTAGAGACTGGTCAAAAAATCCCTTAGTGACTGGTTTTGCAAAAGGTCTCCAAAGGGGGATGTCTCTTTAGCAAATCCTAAAAAGACTGGTTTTAAAACCAGTCTCTATAATATGTGTAGACACTTGTTTTAAAAACAAAAACAAGTCTCTTTAGAGATTGGTGTCCATAGTATTCCTCCAGAAACTAGTCTTTTTAGCAACATCTAACCAGTCTTTTTATAGAGTAAAAAGACGTGTATTTTCTAAAAAACAAGTCTCTTTGGAAATCGGTATTTTTTTAAAAAAATTGGAATTTTTAGTAAATTCCAAATTTTACAATTTTAACCCACCAAAATGAAGAAATACAAATACAATGAATATATATAAACTAATTTAGAAGGACCAAAAATGTAAAAATGATTGTGGTAAAATACGACCTTTTAGGAAAAAGGCGTAAAAGCGGTAAATATTAAGTGATGATTTAGGAAAATCAAACACTAATGACCCAATGAAGTTCGTTTCCCAAGGAGGTATATGTGTGTGTGACTAAAATGTAGCAAGATTTGAGATTAATATTGGATAGAAGGGGATGAGAAAAGAGGATGACGAAGACGTGAAATTAATTACTACTACGACTAAACGTAAAACCGTAAAACCGTAAAATGAGCAAAAATAAAAATTAATTCTAAAAATTACCAAAAATTCACCAAAAATCAAAATAAATAAACTAAGAGTTTACCAATGATCAAAACTTTTTCAAACCTTTTAATTAATTAAATAGTAATTTTTAAATGCTAATTAAAGCCCTAAAAATCAAATTAATTACCAAAAAGCCCAAATAAAGATTTTTCAATTGGTAAACCTTTAAAATGACCTAAAAAGATTAAAAACTATTTTTATAAAATTTTAAACTAAGAAAAACTATTTAAAATGATTTAAAAACTATTAAAACTTAAAATAGTTATAAAAATTAATCTAAAGATGATAAAATTAATCTAAGAGTTTCAAAAATCCTATTTTAATGTATTTAAGCTAAGAAAAATATAAAAAGTGCAAAAATGTGAAATTTGAAAAATAATAATAAAATAATATTAAAATAATATTAAAAATCCAAAAATTATAAAAAATTCTAAAAACTTTAAAACTAGTTTATTTTAACCTAAATAAACAGAAAATGAAAGTGAAATTACCAGATTATCCCTAATGGGCCCCCAAATGGGTCAAAAGCAAAATCAGTCAACCTTAATGGGCTTTTTAGCACAAAAAGTCAAAACAAGCCCAAATAACTTGGAAAAGCCCTATCTGACTCAAAATTCAATTCTAAACACAAAACTCTGAAGGCCCAAAAGCTGAAAGTGAGCTTATCACAGCTTAATGATCAAACAACTTATCCTTATTGGGCCAATAAGCCCATTAAGCAATAAGCCAATGCCATAACCTCTAATTTGACACACAACCTTCTTTTGGGATACTAAAGAGATTTATAAAAAGAAATTTTGAAAAAGCACACTCAATAAGCCAGAAATAAGCCAAAAACAATTCCACAAAACGACAAAATAGTCAGGATAGAGTTCTAGGCTGTTTCAAAAGCTCTAGTTTGTTGCAAAAGCTCACAAATAGCTTAACTAAGAATAATCAATCAAGAAAATCACAAAAATCCAAGTAGAATAAGCTATAAGAACCAATAAGCTGGCTGAAAAAGCCAAATAAGCTAGTTTTCTAGCAAAAGCTTAACCAAAAGACTTGTAACCTTCCAGACTTGTTATTAAGCTGAGAAAAATGAGTTCTATTACAAAAAACAAGTTGTTACATGTACCAATAAGCATAACAGATTCAATAAGCTATAAGACCAAGTTTGACCAAAAGTCAAACGCTGACAAGAGAAAATCAAACACTGACAAGCACAACTTTGGACGTTGACAGACTTAATGAAGTGTTAAAACTTTGTTTTCACCCTGCTGGTCAAGGCTTGAGTACAAACCTTGTGAATCAAGGTCTACCAGTTGGGCAGACTTGATGAGTTTTGGCACAAATAAGCCAATAAGCCAGTAAGCTTATAAGCTATCAACAAAGCAATCCAAGTAGCCAAATATCCTCACAAGCAGCACATAAACAGGATCCAAGCAACAAAACAACAATCCTTACACTAGAAGTACAAATGCAAACACCAAATGAGGTGGTCACTTTGTGATGCAAATGACCACTTCAACCAACTTTGATAAGCTATAGCACACTCAATAAGCTACCAAATTCAACAACCAGATAACCAATAGATAGCTTATCACCCAAACTATTCCCAAACCTGATTTCAGCCCTTAGATCCAACAATCAAAGAAGATATTGGATCTGATGTGTTTGACCAATTCTAAAACACTTTTATCAGAGTTTTGCAAAACTTCAAATCATTTTCCCAAAATTTCAGAAACTTAACCAATGACTAAAACTTGTATATTAAGACTTGTTTAGACTTCCCAAACCCTAAGAACCAAGGGCACAAGGCCACAAGGCCTTATGAACCAGTAATCCCAAACAATCCTTTATTAAGCACTTTTCAAACAAAATTCTTAATCCTTCAAACAACCTACTGATTTTATAGATCAAATAGCTACACTAGGTGACAACTAACAGATTGCAACCATAAAACACAAAGTACAAACACAAAATCACCAAATCACATACCAAATCATAAAACAGACAAGTTCATATGATTTTTAGAGGAAACTTAAACAAGACCTTATACCTGTCCTCCACAACATCCTAGGAGGACCAGCAATGTTCCTTGGACCTTGTTCAACAACTAGAACAAGACCAAGGTACTTCAACAAGAAAGATGGATGACTGCCTTGGTTGATGTTTCAAAGCAGAAACTCAAGGGCTTGATTTCTTCAACACAATGAACAAACAGCCCAACCAAAGGCCCTAATCCCTTCACAAGCTTGGTGTTAACAAGCTTGTAAGAGCTTATAGCTTTTGTTAAGGATTAGTACAAGTAAAATAGCAAAATCAGAAACCACTTTTCAAGCTTTTTTCAAACTTGAAAACCTTACCAAACATAAACGTCCTTGAACCAAATGATTCAAGCACACTTATAACATCAAATGGAACTCAGAATTACCCTTAAACAACACCAACTTTCAAAAACATAAAAAGGAATTATAATTTTCTCAAAATACCAACTTTTATAAATTTCAAAAAGAAATTACAATGTTTAAAAGGTAAAACTGGAACCAAGGGACTCTCACAAGTTAAGGTCTCCTTTTATAGGACTAACAGATGTTTCTAGAATGCTAAAAACCCTAGCTATGAATTCTCAAAATTTCCCTTGAGTGCTTGATGCCGTTTGATGTTAGTGAGCTGTCCAAATGCATTAGGGATGTTCATTTTAGCTTTGGAGTTAAGCTATGACTCTAAGCTGTTGATCTTGACATGTTAGATTACTTGGAGAGAAAGTTGCGTTTTCATTGGTAGATGAGGTTGAGTGTGGGGTCCATTGGGTAATGGGATTGAGGGTTTTGTGTGTGGGTTATGTTTCTGGGCGTGTGAATCAAGTGTGAGAATGGGTAATTGGGATTTACCCTTTAGTTTAAGTGGGATGGTAACTGATGGTAAAAGGTGAATAGTAACCTTTTTTATCCGTTTTTTGTGGAAAGGTAAGTTGTTTGGCGCATTTTCTCATTTGAATGTTTCAAATGCCCAACTTTAGTCCTTGTCTTTTGGGAAAAGATGCATAACATGTTTTTCAGCTCACATAAACACATTCCTTTGTATTTGAAGTTATGAAGTTCACACTTTTGCCCCAAAACTTTGGCAAAAGTGTTTCAAGGGTTGTTTTTGCCATTTTTTTCATAATTGAGGGACTGAATTTGGACTTTCTTGATCTTCAAAGGTCTTCAATGTATCTTTGTCTCCATGAAGGACCATAATTCACAAATTAGAATTGATGAGGGACTAATCTTGCCATTTCTTCAAAGTTGAAGGACCATTTTTGTAATTTTGACAAACTTAAGGGACCAAACTTGTATTTATGAATTCACAAGGGTTTTAAGTGTCATTTATTCATTCATTGAGGATCAATCTTTTATTTCTTCAAGTCTTCAAGGGTTAATCTTGGATAAATCATGAACTAGGGCCCAGTTCTTTATACGGCTTCGTTTCTCGTGTCCGTTTTTCCTTGTTTCTTGTGATCTTTTGTCTTTTACACGATATCCATACCTAAAACACACAAGTAAATAAACACAAGCATATATATGGTATTTTATGACATTTTAGTTCATTTAAAGCCCGAAAAGAACGATGAGATCATGTATAAATGCCATCTCATCACTCCCCCATACTAAGCCATTGTCGTGCCCTCACGCAATGCTAGAATAATGTATCTAAGCATCACCAAGATTCAGTTTTATTACCCTTTATCGAAAAGTAAAAGACTTGTAACAATACTACGAAGATGTGTAAAGACATGATATATGATTTCCATCACGAATGTGACTTTTAGGGTCAAAGAATAGAAACAAGTAAATGTCCCTTAGAGTAAATTTTGTCATCCTTGATTGTCATACATTCCATGCTAAGTGCAAAAACGAGATCATTGTTGGTACAAGTCACAATGCTAACACTACTCATACGTCCAAATTGTGTAATACTTTTTCTCCCCGCAATCCTAGTTATTATAAAAGGAAATGGGTTACTATCATTTTTTAACTATTTGTCATGGATCACAAGTGATTCATATTGACTTATTTGAGTATTTATTAGTCCGAAAGCAAAGTAGTACGATTTAATCGATAGTTAGCCGAAGGACAAAATCTTTTAAAACGGCTTCTCGTGTATCTCCTTAAGTTCATATCTTGGCATAACTCGTTTCACGATTTGAGACCTTTCTCGGACCGATATTTGGCATGTACTTCATACTTAAATTTTGGGAAGACGTTCTTGAAATTATGGTCTTCTCTTCATATATTTGGAATTTCTTCACTTGGCGTTTTTGAGAAATTCTTCATATTTGGACCACGACTTCATCATTTTTCTTCAATCTTTATTTTGGACTTTGATATACAACGATCCGCCTCCTTTTCAGAGTTGGATATATTCATCCTCATACCTTGTAAGGGTCTTTTTGGATAGACTTTCTCCATGATCTTTAGGGGAGTAATTGCTTTTCGTCGTGTGTCTCGATCCTTCATATTGATTTAGGAATAATGATACTTCACATCATCTTGGATCTTTAGCAACAAAATAGAGCTCCTCATGCCTTGTTAGGGCCTTTTTGGATTTTCACCAATCTTCGCGTCCCGCTTTAGTAAGTTATGCCTTGGCTATGAACTCTATTCAACCCCAAGCAACTTTTAAACGATCTTGGGCTAGAAGCTAAGTAACCTTTCAAATCGTACGACCTTACTTATTGCAATTATTTTTATTCCTAATGCATTGATCTTATGGGAAGAAAAAGCCACAATTAAAAACATATGAGTTTTTGAAAGAACATTTTCATGTTCTACGTTTAGCATGATCACTTGTCTAACTCTATCACTTCTCGTTCTTCACTATATAAAGACCTCTAATTAAAGAGACTCGTGAATACTTAGCCATGCAAGTCAAAATTAAGCCAAATTTTGATTAGCTTTCATTAAGACTATATCAAATCAAAGTTTTGGGTTTTCAAGCCACCTATAGGATCTTGCACTTTCTTAGACTTTTTCGAGTTTAGAGAATGCATTTTATAGTTCCCTTGATAAGTGACTTTCTAGGATCAATTATAGGAACTTGCGAAAAGTTCTTGTTCTTAACCCGAATGAGCTAAGACTTTCGCGTTTTAAAGTTCCCTATATAAAAGTCTAGCAAAACTTGAATTGAGCGGGTTAAGGAATGTAAATGGCTCCAAATGCCCATCAAGTCAAAAATTAGCTCTTATTCTAACCATCGGAAAATATACATTCGTGTCTTAAAAACACTTATGAAAACTAAGAAATTTTTTAAAATTTGGCCATTTTTAGCCTTATTAGCAACAAAACAAAACATTGAAAGTTGGAAAACGTGAGGGCGTAGCAAAGCAAGTACCTATTTACCCCCCATACTAAAAGTAAACATTGTCCTCAATGTTTCGAGTCTAAAGGTGGAGCACCCCCATACTAGAGACGAAGAATCGAATGCTTAGGATCTAGCATGGAAAGGGTGATCAACAATATATCTAAAGCCGTTTATTAAGTATGCTAAAAGATAATTGTTAGAACAATAAAGGATATGTCAATGGATTCGTGAAAAACTTCTTCAAGCAAACGATGGAGGCTCACGTAAACGAACACGAGAGTCTTCAATCGTAGATGATGATGATGATCTAGATAACGCAATCACAAACAACCACGAGACAACGAGTTGGAAGGGAACAAATCCCCTCTCATTAGTTATTAGAAAGCATAGAAGGATAAGCATGGGATCTCCCCCACGAGGCACCTCGTTTTTGATTACCATGTCATGAGCTCGACTCGATCCCCTCAATGCTAATTATCATTGGGGAAGGTGACTTGGTCAAGGTCAACCATTGAAGGAATTTCCCCACCAAAGTAGTGCTTAAGCCTATGTCCGTTCACCTTGAAGTTAGGACCATCATCTTGAGCTAGCTCGATGGTCCCATAAGGAAACACTTGTGTAACGGTGAAAGGACCCAACCAACGAGATTTCAATTTCCCGGAAAATATCTTAAGTCTAGAGTTAAAAAGTAACACTTGATCACCAACGTTAAAAACCCGGTTTTTAATCTTTGCATCATGAAACTTTTTAGTCTTTTCTTTAAAAATCAATGAATTTTCATAAGCATTAGCTCTTAGTTCATCCAATTCATTCAATTTTATTTTCCGGTGATCCCCCGCGGTCTTTAAGTCAAAGTTTGCATGCTTAAGGGCCCAATATGCCTTGTGCTCCAATTCAATGGGCAAATGACAATTATTCCCATAGACTAACTTATAAGGAGTACAACCGATAGGTGTCTTATAAGCGGTCCTAAAGGCCCATAAAGCGTCATCGAGTTTGTCGAACCATGAGGCACGGTTTTCTCCAATCGACCTCTCTAAAATACTCTTCAAAGCTCGGTTCGAAACCTCGACTTGCCCACTCGTTTGCGGGTGATAAGCCGTAGAAAGACGATGAGTAACTCCATATTTCTTTAAGACCTTTTCGAATTGGTCATTACAAAAATGGGTTCCACGATCACTTATAATAACACGAGGGGTTCCGAACCGAGAGAATAGTTGTTTCAAAAACTTCACTACCACACGAGCATCATTAGTAGGTAAAGGCTTAGCTTCCACCCACTTAGAAAGGTAGTCGACCGCGACGAGGATATACTTGTTACCATGAGACGATGGGAACGGCCCCATAAAGTCTATGCCCCAAATGTCAAAAATCTCACACACTTGAATTATGTTTTGCGGCATTTCATCACGTTGAGACGATTTTCCTTGACGTTGGCACGAATCACACGACTTCACAAGTGCGTGTGCATCACGATAGATAGAAGGCCAAAAGAAGCCGACATCGAACACTTTCTTAGCCGTGAGATTAGCACCATGGTGACCACCCGTGGGTCCCTCATGACAAGCTCTAAGGATATTAGAATCTTCGGCACCAAAAACACAACGTCGAACGAGTTGATCCGCACAAACCCGAAATAGATAAGGGTCGTCCCAAAAATAGAACTTGACGTCACGAAAGAATTTTCTCTTTTTTGTGTCGTCGTACCCTTGATTATGAAATTCCCCGCATGGTAATTTGCAATGTCGGCAAACCATGGGGTGGTGTCTTTAGAATTCACTACACCGAGAGTCTCGAGAGGAAATGTTTCGGTGATTTCCTTGTTCTCAAAAACATCTTTGTGAGGATCTTCTAGACGAGAGAGATGATCGGCCGCTAGATTCTCGGCTCCTTTTTTGTCAAGCACGATGACATCAAATTCTTGGAGGAGGAGCATCCAACGAAGCAATCTCGGCTTAGCATCTTGCTTAGCTAAGAGATACTTGATAGCCGAATGGTCGGTATACACGATGCTTTTAGTTAAGACGAGATAAGGTCGGAATTTCTCAAAAGCATAGACCACGGCAAGGAATTCCTTTTCCGTTGTGGTGTACTTTAATTGAGCCTCGGTCATCGTCTTACTAGCATAATGGATAGGACGTAAATGCTTTTCATAACGTTGCCCTAAGACGGCCTGATACAAGAGATTTTGTATGTAAAAATTTATCGTCACAGTCTCTTCGAATTGAAAACTTGATTAACTATGCGACTCAGTCGTTCTTTGGTGAAACAAATATTGTGTCGTTGTAGTATATTAAAAGTGCAAAACAATTAAAGTAAAATGACTTTCAAGTAAATCTAACTCTAATTTAAAGTAAAAGACAAGTATTTAAAAGCGAGACAAAAAATTAAAAGGCACTAAAAGTAAATAACGCAAACTTAAATCTATCTAAGGCAAACTTAAAACGCAACTAAAACTTAAAACTTAAACTAAGGCAAGGCTAAAATAAATCTAAGGGAAATAAACTTAAAGTGCAACTAAGTAAAAAGGCGGAAAAAGTAAAGCTTGAAAATTAAAAGCAGAAAATTAAAAACAGAAACTAGAAAGAACCTGAAAACAGCTCATCCGGAATAATCCTTCGTTCGGAATAATCACTCATCCGGAATGTCACCTTCGTTCGGAATGATTCTTCTTCACTCGGAATATTAGCCAAAACCCTGGATCCGGAATAAATCCTTTATCCGGAATATGTCACTTATCCGGAATAAAGTCTTGATTCGAAATGTTTGAGCTTGATCCGGAATAATGCCGATCCGGAATAATATTCCGAATAGAACTCCTTGATCCGGAATATGTCACTTATTCCGGATGGAAGCCCTTGATCCGGAATATGAGGTTGATCCGGAATATTCCCTTGATCCGGAATATTCTGTTGATCCAGAATGTTTGGTTGATCCGGAACTTTTGGTTGATCCGGAATAATTGATTATTCCGGATGAAGAACCTTAATACGGAATAATAACTATTCCGAATGAACTCAATTGATCCGGAATGTCCAATATTCCGGATGAACACCCTTTGAAATCCTTCACACGGAATGACTGGCTTGATCCTTCTTGGGAAAGATCAGTAATAGAAAATGCGAAGAACAAGGAAACACAGGTATACACGTATCTAACCAAAACTTAATCAAATCAAACAAAAGATCAAATCAAACTAAACACAAAACATCTAATAATGATAATCAAACAATCCAAAACAATCAAACTAACAAATATAACCAAAATAATCAAAACCCACTTAACTAAATCAAATAAAACTCAAGAACATGAACATAAACCATAAAGCATAAAGATTAAAGAAAGGTAGATAGGAGATCAAACAATAAAAATAAAGATTGACAAGAATTAAAAGGAAACTTACTTGAAATTAAATGTATTTAAGGTGCAAGACATGTATTTAAATTTGACAATAAAGTAAATGACATGAATTTAAATGTGCAAAAATTAAAGTGGAAGAGCATAGTTTGTCAAACTAGCCAACAAAACTAATGAAATGAAATCCTAATCTATATATAGGGGAGGATTAGGGAGTGCTTAGGAAGCTTCCTCCCCTCTTTCATTTTTCCTTAATTGCACACTTAAGTCCTTAAGCCTTTTAATCTTCTTAAATCTTGGACTTTAATGACTTTGTCTCGGGATTTCTTTGAAGTTGTCTTTTAATTCTTCAATAAATAAGACTTGAGTTCTTCGGCCTTTAATAAACTTCCGTCTTTTGACTTTTTCTTCGATAAATCTTCAAAATTGGTCTTGAACTTCCGTTCTTTTTGCACTCTTGACTTCTTGACTTCGTCTTTCGTCTTTTTCTTCGATAAAAGCCCGTAAATACCCGTGTTTTCTCCCCTTTTCACATTTTCGTCCTAAATCACAACAAAAACACAAACCACGCATAATTCCGACATAAATGACATAAAATACACGTTTTGGCTCGGTTATTATTGAAATTAAGTGGTAAAAAGGATGGGTGTTTACACACCTATCAAATCCCCTATACTTGACCATTGCAATGTCCTCATGCAATGCATTAGTTACAAAGCACGTTTACATTTCCCATCATAATCAATCCATATTGGCCTTTATTAAAGAGATAGAAAATTATAAACATTCAAAGTAAAGAAATCAAAATCATACCTTCGGGTTTTGGAAATGTCATGAATGATCATCATCCTCAAGTTTTCACTTTCTACAAACCAAGCTTAAAAACGAGATCATTGTTATTATAAGTTAGCAAACTAACACGAACTCATGTGGGCCAATTACTCACTTAGACTCCCTTATTCCTAGGTGTATCTCTTATATTTTATTGTGGTCTTGAATGATCACGAGGATGCATTTTTGACTTATTTCGATAGTTATTAAGTCTGAAAATAAAGTGGGACGATTTAATCAATAGTTAGCTAAAGGACAAAATCTTTTAAAACTGCTTCTCAGGACCTCAAAAAGTTCATATCTTGGCATAACTCGTTTCGCGATTTGAGACCTTTCTCGGACCGATATTTGGCAGCGACTTCATACTTCGAATCTTGAGAGACGTTCATGAAATAATGGTCTTCTCTTCATAATGGGAATTTCTTCACTTGAAGTTTTGAGAGATTCTTCATATTAGGACCACGACTTCTTCATTTTTCTCCAATCTTTATTTTGGACTTTGATATACAACGATCCGCCTCCTTTTTGGACTTGGATCTATTTATCCTCATACCTTGCTAGGGCTGAAATGTGTATAGTTGAAGTTCGTTTTTCTCAGTTCTTAACAAATTGAAAGTCCTAACAAGATCGAGTTTTTAATTGTTTTTGGTTGGTAAGGTATTTGGATATTCTATAGCTAATTCAAAAAAAGCCTTGCCAAAATAAAAAATACAGTCTACTTATACGTAAAACAAAGAAGTATTTATTCAATTAAATGCTCAAATGTAAATTCTACAAAATATAAGGTCTGAAAATGTAAATTCTATGAAAATATAAATGCCAAAAATACAAAGTCAAAAAGTCTAGGGACTATATATGCAAAATCACTAAACTAAATGGACTAAAAATGAAAATTTATCAAACAAAGTAACTAATTTTGAACTAACTTGAAAACTGAATAACCAATTCTAAACAAACTTGAAAATGCAAGGACTAAACTTTTGCAAACCCTAATTAGTGGAAAGATTAGCCTGATTTAGAAACTGCTTAAAACTAAAAGGACTATAAGGCAATTTTAACCAAAAACGGGTTAAGTGACAAAATAAGCTCGTTTGAGCTTGTTTCTTGACCAAATAAGCCCAAACCACTTTCAAAAGTCTTAAAATCAAAATTAAGCTAGACTTGTCAAAGGAATTAAGCTGAAACTATCTAGAAGTCTTATAAGAAAATTCAAATAAGCTCAAAATAAGCTAACTGATAAGCTACACATGCACAACTTGATTTTAATGAAGAAACTTATTAAACAGCTCACAAGAAGAATGGGAAATCTATTCTCAAAGAAAATGATCAAGTAATAAGCTCTAAAATTGAAAATAAGCTAAAATGAGCTTATGTTGACTTTCGTTGACCAGATTTTCAAAAAAGCTCAAATTCTCAAAACCTACTCATGAACACTTTCTAAATGGAAATATGAAAGAAAATCAGCAAGTTTCTGAAGTAGAAATGCCAATATGAGAAATCAGTCCATGTTTTTATAACAGGGAATTAAATATGCTCTAATGCTTATTAATTTGCTTATTTCTCACTCAAAACTAGATACTGTATAATTTCCTTCTATAAGCTAAAACTTCATATGTTGAGTGAAAGATGAGAACCGGTTTCAAAGAATTTCATCAAGAAACAAAGAATTGCCAAGCAATTGAAAATCACTACTTTCTGAAAATTTTCTTAACAAGAACTGACCCAAACCTTTTTGTGTACCAATTGCCTTTTTGACTAAAGCCTTGACTTGAAACTGACTGAAATCATTATGCTATGACTAGATGACTTGAAATGAACCAAAATTTGCCAAATACCAACACTTGAAAAACAACTATCAAGCTAATCCCAAACACTACTTATCTGAATTTTAACAAACTTTTATGAAGGAATTAAAGGCTGTTGGTTAAACTGAGTGAAAAGTAATATCAGAACAAGTTTTATAGCTAGAATGAAGTAACCACAAGCAAATAGTTTAAAAAGCTAGAACTCAATTTGACTAGTTAAGATAATATGACTGATTAATGCTGAAAACAGGACAAGTAAAAGACTAATAAGCAAGTTTTAAGCTACAATAAAGCTACTCAAACACTGAAATCAGATCAACTACTAGCTAAACACCTTTTATCATGCATTCAATCAAGGATTAACTAAGAATTGAACAGGCAAGCAACAATTGAGTGGAACAAAAACTCAGAACTTGAAACCTTCTAGCTTAGGCCTCCATTGGGGGGTAGATAAGCGCTGAGCTTTCTAGCTAGTGCTAACCACCACCTTAGCACTAGAAACAACCAAACATCTACAAATCAACAGCTACAATCACCATAATCTCCATTGTTGAACAGGAAAGCTTCAAAATCTACTCAATACTTGGACTGAAATGAACTGAACAGGATCAACAACTACAAGTCTTCTTCATCAACTAATCATGATCAAATGGTGATCATAACTAGCTAATAACAGCAACAGAGTAACAATATGCAGAGTATGAACAGTAGAATAGCAGTGAAGAATTTGGAGGGAAAATTGAAATTTTATTGATTATGGATGAAAAGTGGTTACAAGATTAGTTATAACTACCTAACAGACTCTCAAAAGGTTGTCAAGCTTTTGAGAGTTGTTAACTACAACTATGAACAGAATTGAGAGAGAGAGCTAAATTCTAGTGTGTGTGTTTTCACACTAGCTACACTACTGGAAATGAGAACTCCTATGCCTATTTATAGAATGGAAATGTGAAGTAGTTGGGGATTGTGACGTGTCAGAACCAATCAAATGCTTCCACGTGGACAATTCTGCTTGATTGAATTTTGCAGGTGAAGAACACTTTTGGGGATTTTTGATTGAGATGATTTCATGTTAATTGATTGTGTCCATTGTATTCCTCTCTAAAAAAACGATCACTTTCGATGTTTATATCATCTTCTGAAACGCATCCTAGCTCAATCCCATTCCTGGCAGATTTTGTTGAAGAAGATAACACGTGGCAGATTGTGATTAGCCTTCAATAGATTGTTATCCAGATTGGATAAAAGGATTATTGAGTGGCGTGTTCCTATTGGTGGAGAACTGGTGAGTGGAAGGACTGTTAGGATTTGGTTATTTATTGCTGGCGGCTGTTAGTGGCACTGATTTGGCAATCCTTGCCTCTTGTTTCCTTGCTCCCCATTGGTTGAAGGTGTTAGCCTCAAAATATTGAGCCAAACAAGAATTCTCGGTCATATGTTTATTATGTATCGTATTTTAGAACGTTGTAATAGGTAGTATATTAGTCGGGTTATTACGGGCTTAACTTTAAGCTAAGGTTCATTAATAAGTAACTAAAGCCCAAAAGGAAAGCCCGACCCATGATCATATAGCCCATTAAGCTACATGTAAGCAAAGGCTATATAAACCCTTCCTAGCATGTTTGGAAGGGTGTTGGTCATTTCATTTTCTCTCTAATCTAATATTCCACAAGTTTCACCAACCATTCTTTCTCTCACTACTTTCTCTCTCTAGAATTCTTCTCATATCTACCTTTCTTTCTTTAATTCGTGTGATTATAACAATCATATATTAGGGACAACAATTGGTATCAATCGCCATGGGGTAGTTTTGTGATTGGTTGTTGTGTTTTCATATGATTCGTGTGATTTAATCCATAAATCATCTCGAATTCGAATTTTTTTTGTGTTTTTCGTGTTCTATCTCTTGCTACAAATCTTCTATATACTTGTTGTAGAGATTTGGTTGTTTTGGTTTGGTTAAAAACACGATCTTGTTGCCTAAAAGTTGCTAAATTTGTTGCCTAAAAGTTGATAAATTTGTTGCCTAAAAGTTGCTAAATTTGTTGCCTAAAAGTTGATAAATTTGTTGCCTAAAAGTTGCTAAATTTGTTGCCTAAAAGTTGCTAAAATCGTTGCCTAAAAAGTTGGAAAAAAGGTCCCTTATTGCGACAGCTTAAATTTCGGAAAAGGTAAGTACGGTTTCGATCGCAATAACCCTAGGGTTTTACTTTGCGATCAGTTGCGATAGCCCCCTTATTCCGACGCTTATTGCGATCGTTATTACGATCTGGATTGCGACGGATTTAAGGCAAATCTTGAAACGTTACTCTGCCCACATTGCGACAGCCACATTCCGATCTGGGATTTCGATTGGTACACATTGCGATCTGAACATTCCGATCTGGGATTTCGATAGGTACACATTGCGATCTGAACATTCCGATCTGAAGGATTTCGACAAGTACACATTCCGATCTAAGTATTCCGACAGGTGCACATTGCGATCTAAAGGACATTCCGATCTAAGCAACATTCCGATGGGCATTCCGATGGCACATTCCGATGACATGTTTAGCTAAATTTTGTTTGAGTATTTTTTAGATTTAGCCACCATCTAGACTAGTTTCAGCACGTAGTTTACACGAAGATAAAAAAAAAAAAAAAAGAGTTAAAATTTTTAGGTCAAGTAAAAACAAATTTTTTCCATACTAGTTTAGGACATTTCTAGCTCAATTTCAAAATTTGGTGATTACAAATTGTTTAGGTCTACCGTTTTGTCGGACTGAGGAATTTATTGTCGGACTGTGAAAAAAAAAATCGCAATTTTCGGAATTTCAACAACCAAACAATCACAACACAACTACTTAAGATCCACATTCAATTCATCATTTCAGAGAATATTGAGATGGATTCTACTGCCGAATACCGTGTGACGAACAACAACATAATGGTGGCAGGTAACAAGGAAAGACCACCAATGCTTGTGTCGGGTCGATATGATCAATGGCAATCCCGTTTTATACGTTACCTTGACACAAAACCTAACGGTGATGCTTTAAGGCAATGTATTTTGGAAGGACCCTATAAACTCTCAAGGATTCAAGTTCCTGCAGTACCAGCCACAGACACAAGTGACGCATAACCCGCATATGAACATGATGAGAAGAGGACCGACCTCACCCCAGAGAACCGTGCGTGGTTTGATGCAGAGAATGAAGCAATCTACTTAATTCTCAGTGGCATTGGAAATGAGATTTACTCTACGGTTGACGCATGTCCTACTGCTCAAGAAATGTGGACGGCCATTGAAAGATTGCAACAAGGTGAATCACTTAACAAACAAGATGTGAAAACTAAGATGTTTTGGAACTTTGGCAAGTTTACATCAAAGGATGGGGAATCAATTGATTCTTATTACTCCTGATTCTACAAGATGATGAATGATATGACCCGAAACAACTTGCAAGTTTCCACCATGCAAGTCAATGTCCAATTTCTACAGCAACTTCAACCAGAGTGGACACGGTTTGTCACCTTGGTCAAACAACAACAAAAGTTAGACGAAGTTTCATATCACAAGCTCTTTGACATCTTGAAACAATTTCAAAATGAGGCAAATGAACTTCGAGCTGAACGAGTTGCAAAGATTTCCAATCCACTTGCTTTGGTGTCTACCACTCAACATTACCAAGAATATCACTCCCGTACTTCAAAGACCTACTCTACTCAGTCATCATCACCACGATCATCCATTGTCTCCAAGTCACATGTTCCAACACGATCCCGAGGCAAAGAAGTTGCAAGAGCACCATCACCCATACCTGAGCAATCATCCGAAGAAGACAGTGATGAAGAAGTAGCTCAAAGGGATAGGGAATTCAAGCAACAAATGGCTTTCGTTATGAAGCAATATAAGAAAATCTACAAACCCACCAACAACAATCTTCGAACATCTTCAAACTCGAGGAACACCCATGCACAGAGTCCTCCAAGGTATGACACACGAAGAAGTGTTGAGAGTCCTCCAAAGTATGATCGACAACCTAAGTATGATAATCAGAGGGTGGCTACTGTTGTTGGAAATAGGGAAACTGTTGGTACTCAAGTTGTGCAACAAAGTGGGATTCAGTGTTTTAACTGCAGAGGTTTTGGGCATTTGGCCAAGGAATGCAGGCAGCCAAAGAGGGTTAAAGATTATGGTTATCATAAGGAAAAGATGTTGTTGTGCAAGAAAATGGAAGCTGGAATCAAGTTATCAGCTGAGGAAGGAGAAATGCTTGACGACACAGATGATGAACTCTACGACCAAGAACTCGAGGCACATTATTCATACATGGCAAAGATTCATGAGGTCCTTAACGTCACTGAAGATGACAATGGTCCTATCTTTGATACCGAGCTAATTGATAAGGTACAAGATGATGCTGAATATAATGTGTTTGGTGATACACATGAGCATAGTGATCTACCAACAACAATTACTGACACGTGTATGATGGAAACGGTTGATAGCAATACCACACCCGATTCATCAGACATGTGCAATAATGCGTTTGAGGATGATCAACATGCAAATGAGTATGATGACGAGGAGCGTGTCGCGCTTGCTAATTTAATTGCTAGTTTACAAAAAGATGTCAATGAAAATAGAAAGAATCAAAAGCAATTAAAGAAGGCAAACGCAGCGCTCACTCAAAACTTTGAAGAATGCAAAGCCGCTCTTATAAAATCTAGTGAGACTATTGATAGTTATAGGGCTGAGCTTATTCAAAAGACCAACGAGCTTGAGGGGTACAAAAGTCGTGTCATCAACGTTAAAAAGGACGATTTTGAAAATAAATACAATGAAGCTCTTGCTTTGTTAACTAAAGAAAAACGTCAATTTAATGTTTTATTAAGTGATGAACGTCAAAAAACGTATCTTGCCACAACAAAAGTTAATGAACTTGAACAGAGGCTTTCTATGAACACCACCGATTCTGCTAAAATTCTTGACGAGAAGAAACAAGAGGTTGAAACATTAAAACAAGATTTCAAAAATAGACAAAGCAAAGATACTGAAAAAGTAAAGGATCTTGAAGAACAAGTCGATTTTTTGAAAAAGGTTGTTTATAATACACATGACTCTATTCAAACCGTAAGAATGATAGCACCTCGGTCGTTTTTCAAGGGTCAACCTAGCTTTGCCACCCCCAAGTACCTCGAACAAGCTCAAGCTGCAAACCCCCATTTATACCTTGACGAGTCCGAATGGACCAATCATGATTGCCCTATAGCTAACCTAGATAGTGAAGAGACGTCCCTTTGGGATGAGGAGAGTAGATCACCGGTCAATAAAGATTTTGTGAAACCATATAACTATGCTTATGAAAACATTCTTTATGGTCTTTTCACTCCACAAAAACAGAAGTCTCGTGAGGAAATATTTTTAGAAAGCAAACAAAAAAGAATTCAATGGAAAAAAGCTTTTGCCACTAAGAGGAAAACTAATGTTTTTAAATATATTAACTATTTGCCTCTAGATGCTTCTAAAAGCAAAAGTAGGAAAATACTTGGTTTTCTTAAACACCACGTTAATAATGTTCAATCAATTGTTGAAAGCGATTGGGAGAAACGTCAAAAGGATAAGTGGAAAACCGAGATTCCTCACGACATAACTGTGCTTGTGAAAGAACTTTTAATACCAACCACGAAGATAATAAAAGAACATGTTCTTAAGTTTGAAAATTTAATTCAGTCTGAAATGTTTGATGATTTGAAATATGTTGAGTCTCTTGAAAAAGAAATTGATGACCTTCAAAATGACAAATTAGAATTTTCAAACGAATATGATCTACTCTTAGAAGAATGTCTCTCCAAAGATATTTTGTGTGTTACTCTTCAATCATGTGCTGATATCGATGAATATTCTGATGTTGCATGCAAATATCTTGATAAAATCAAAGAGTGTGAGCGTCTTGAACTTGAGCTTTCGAAACATAAAGAAAATGTTGATAAAAAGGCTTTTGAGTTACTTCAACACAAAACTGATTTCCTTCAAAAACATTGTCATTCTCTTGAACTTGCTTTGCAAAAAGACGTTGGTAGTTTTCCACATGATAATAAATTGCAAGAAAAACTTTCCCAAACGTTTCGAGAAATGAACGAACAGAATTTGGAAATTAAAGGGTTGAAAGCTCAGTTACAAGACAGGGACAGAGCGATAGCAGAGTTGCAGAAACTCATTGCTAAGATGGGTGGGAAGATTGTGGAACCTAGTGTTAAGAAACCTGTTGTAAGACAACCCAATGCTCAAAAAGTGACTAGACCCTCTGTCTTGGGAAAACCATCTGTTTTCTCTAATTCTGTATTTGCAAAACCTGCGTTTGCCCCCAAGACGGATGGGAAGGATAGGTTACCACAAAACACTCTCAAAACAAATATTCGATCACAAAGCATTAAGAACACAAATGTGGTTAAACCAGGGATGTATAGATTGACCACTAAACCCACACAAAACAAAGAAAGTCAATCACCTCAGACTTCTAGAAACACTAATAGACGTGTGTCTTTTACTACAGGAGTAGTCCCCACTGCTAGTGTTAGCCGGCCCCAGCTTAAGAGCACTCGCATGAATGAAAAGGTCTGGCAAAACAAAAGTCAAGGGAAGATGAAGGAAGTAGAAGAACACCCTAGGATTTTCAATGTTTCTAAGAATAAAACGTCTGTAATCGCGTGTAATGACGATTTGAATGATTCGACTTTGAATGCTATGAAAGTTAAGTTTGTTTGTGTGAAATGTGGAAAGTGTGCTAATGCTAATCATGCTATGTGTGTTTCGAATAATGTCAAAGGCGTAGAAACTAGAACTAACAAGCAAACTGTGATGCCTATTAGTGCTAGAAAACCCAAACGCAAAGTAAACCATTCTGGTGCAACCCCCCCTAAGAAAAGTATTGCATCAGACTCCACCACTAAGAACCCTAGAAGCAGAATTAGGGAATTATATGAGTCTGCTAGCAAGCCTTGGAAATGGTGGTTTGCTAACCAATGTCCTCCAGGATATAAATGGATGCCTAAGGTTAGGACAGAAAATGTGACTACGAGCGTTAGTGTGCCTCTAAGTGATGAAACTAGGGAAACTAATGAATCGGAAATCACAACTAACATGGAATCCAATTTAGCAAATGCTCCATCGTGTTCTAATTCTTCTGCAGGTGATCGAAGTAATTCTCTTCATAATGGACTCCGGATGCACGAAGCACATGACGGGGAATCTCAAGCTTCTAATTAACTTCGTGGAGAAGTTCCTGGGTACGGTCTGATTCGGAAATGATCAATTTGCACCGATCCTAGGATATGGAGACTTGGTTCAGGGGAATATCACTATCAAAAGGGTTTACTACGTTGAAGGGCTCAATCATAATCTTTTCTCGGTTGGTCAATTCTGTGATGCGGATTTGGAGGTTGCTTTTAGAAAGAAGACATGTTTTGTTCGTGATTATGATGGGAATGACTTACTTACCGGAACACGGGGTACTGATCTCTACACTATTTCACTACAAGACTCCACATCTTCAACTCCAATCTGTTTCATGGCTAAAGCTTCAACGACTCAAGCTTGGTTATGGCATCAACGTTTATCTCATCTTAACTTCGATACCATCAACTTGCTTTCTAAGAAAGATATTGTGCGAGGCCTTCCTAACTTGAAATTCATCAAAGATCATCTTTGTTCTTCTTGTGAGCTTTGTAAAGCTAAACGGAGTAGTTTCAATACAAAGACTACACCAAGCTCTAAAGGACGGTTAGATCTTCTTCATATAGATTTGTGTGGTCCCATGCGTGTTCAAAGTATCAATGGGAAGAAATACGTTATGGTAATTGTCGATGACTACTCAAGGTACACATGGACTCACTTCTTGAGGTCCAAGGATGAAACACCCGATGTTCTCATCAGCTTCCTTAAAGTGATACAACGTGGTCTTCAAGCTCAAGTTAAAGTGGTTCGTACTGACAGAGGTACTGAGTTTTTGAATTCAAAACTGAGAAACTATTTTGAAGCTGAAGGAATTGAACATGAAACATCTATTGCTCGAACACCCGAACAAAACGGCGTTGTTGAAAGACGCAACCGTACTTTAGTTGAGGCTGCTCGAACATTGTTATCCGCTTCAAAACTTCCACTATACTTTTGGGCCGAAGCCGTGTCAACCGCATGCTACACACAAAACCGCTCCTTAGTTATCCCAAGACACGAAAAGACACCATATCACATAATTAATGATCGCAAACCTTCACTCAAACACCTTCACGTTTTTGGATGTACGTGTTACATTATTCGAGATGGTGAAAATCTGGACAAGATGAAAGAGAAAGGTGATGCATGCATTTTAGTGGGATATGCAACTCAGTATAAGGGATACAGAGTGTACAACAAGAGAACAAAATTGATAGTCGAGACTATTCATATCAGATTTGATGAATTGCAAGAAATGGCACTTGAACAAAACAGTTTAAGTCCCGATCCACAACGACAAACGACTTCCGTTCACAACCGCACGGAACTCGGAACTCAAGACCACAACAATGAACCGTCAAGTTCAAAGCTGGTTCCTGAACATGTTCCTAGAGCAGATATGACAGTGGACACGACACTTGAAGAGTTGGAAATGGTATATGGACCAGTGTATGATGAATATTTCACGGGGGAGAAACAAGTTGCATCGCAGTCTTCCGCTGTCACTCATGATAAGAATGATGATACCGTTCATCGTCAACAAAAGGATACAACTTCATCTACTTCAACACGGGTTGTTGCAGATTTACCTCCTCAGAATATCACATTAACAATCAATCCTACAACATCCACAACTACTGTCATTGCTCCAGAGAACACACATCAAGCAGACGATGCATTATCTGACGAAGACGAATTTATCAACCCATTCGGTACACCGGTACACGAAACTGGAGAGTCTTCTACTCGCCATGTTGATCCGTCAAATATGCATACGTTTTATCAACGACATCCTTCAACACATCATTGGACCCGAGATCATCCTTTGGTTCACGTAATTGGAAACCCTTTACAGCCTGTTCGCACAAGACGACAACTAGCAACCGATGGCGATGTTTGTATGTTCGCACTCGCCGTGAGTACAGCTGAACCGAAAAACATCAAAGAAGCCATGGCTGATCATGCTTGGATTGAATCGATGACGGATGATCTTCAACAATTGAAAGACTTAAAGACTGGGAACTTGTTGACAGACCATACGATGTGACTCCTTTAAATCTTCGTTGGATCTGGAAAAACAAGATGGATGAAGAAAACATGATCATCAAGAACAAAGCTAGGCTAGTGGCTAAGGGGTATGGCCAGAAAGAGGGAATTGATTTTGATGAATCATTTGCACCAGTTGCTCGGATGGAAGCAGTCAGGATTTTTCTTGCTTATGCTGCACATAAGGGATTCACTGTCTATCAAATGGACGTAAAGACGGCATTTCTTAACGGTCCTTTGAAGGAAGAAGTCTATGTCACGCAGCCGGAAGGATTCGTCGATCCTCATTCTCCTGACAAGGTGTATCGTCTCCACAAAGCACTTTACGGACTCAAGCAAGCTCCAAGGGCGTGGTACGACGAGCTCTCGAAATTTCTGGTCTCCAAAGGTTTCTCAAAAGGTTCCATTGATTTAACTTTGTTCACTTATAAATATGGGGATGACATTCTGCTTGTGCAAATTTATGTTGATGACATTATTTTCGGGTCTACAAACTCAAAACTTTCAAAATGGTTTGAAAAAGTAATGCACAACAGATTTGAAATGTCTATGATGGGCGAACTAAAATTCTTTCTAGGAATTCAAGTTCACCAATCCCCAAGTGGTATCTTCATAAACCAAGCTAAGTATTGTCAAGAGATAATCAAAAAGCATGGTATGACTTCATGTGACCCCGTTGGGACACCATTATCAACCACATCGCTAGATGCTGACTTGGAGGGATTACCCATAGATCAAATGAGATATCGTTCCATGATCGGGTCCCTCATGTATTTGACAGCAAGCAGACCTGATATTTCACATGCTACGTGTTATTGTGCACGTTATCAAGCACGACCCACTGAAAAGCACCTCAAGGAGGTTAAACGGATCTTTCGGTACCTCAAGAATACCATTCATTTGGGACTCTGGTATCCGAGGGAAACCGGTTTCTTTCTAACAGCCTATTCAGATTCTGATCATGCAGGGTGTCTTGATACACGAAAAAGTACTTCTGGTGGTGCACAATTTCTAGGTCAAGATAAGCTTGTGGGATGGTCTTCCAAGAAGCAGGATTGCACGTCACTTTCATCAGTCGAAGCGGAGTATGTGTCTCTATCTGCGTGTTGTGCTCAAGTTCTTTGGATGAGAACACAACTCACGGATTATGGCTTCCACTTTGATAAAGTACCTATGTACTGTGACTCAAAGTCGGCCATAGCCATCTCCTGCAACCCGGTACAGCATTCCCGCACGAAGCACATCGATGTCAGATACCACTTCATAAAGGAACAAGTTGAAAGAGGTATCGTTGAATTATACTTTGTTGGAACGGATTACCAATTAGCCGACTTGTTTACGAAAGCTCTGTCGAAAGATAGGTTTGAGTACCTCGTTAGGCAAATTGGTATGAGATGTTTGACTCCAGCAGACCTGGAGATTCTGGCAAAGGTGCCTGCTTGATTTATCTATCAAACATCAACTTGTAAATATCTTTGAAAAAGCAAAATACAAAAATATAAAACACATAAAAGCAAAACACAAAATTAAAAAATCTTTCAAAATCCAAAAATATTCTTCTCGACATGTCTTTCAGTATCGATAATATGGACGTGCCTAGAAATGTCGCTCAATAACGACACGGGTGTGTACATAAAGCTCGAATGAAAGTTGTAAATATTTTTCAAAACATGTCATTTCTTCTTTTAATAAAGGAAATTGTCTATTTTGGACAATATTTCCAAACAACGGGTAGAGCAATCTATCATGGGTTGAGCTTGTCACAAAACATTCAACGTTTTGAGCTCAACACAATGGCTTGTAATCAATTTCAGATTGCAACCCGGATCGATATTCACGGGGGAGTGTACGATTTAGTACCCTTACCCTCAGCAAAAGAAGAGAAATCTTCTTACACTTGAGTGGATTCGTCAAGACATTCAAAGTCTATGAACTCAAGTTTATGCTTAAGAAAAAACCTTTCGACAAAAAGAATTGATTTTTTAAAAAGCGTTGAACACAACTTTTTCAAGAATTTTTCAATGATATTCAAAATCTTTCAAAAATTGTGTGTTCAACAACTCCCATCCTCAAAAAGCGAAATGTGGATCATATCCTCACAATGACAATTCAATTGGATCAATTTTTGAGGGGGAGCATTTTAACTTCATGCAAAAGATTAACACATCTTTCTCCTGGAGATTTCAAGACTATTTTTTCAAAATATATTTTAATCAAATTTGGTATCTCTAATATCAAAAGATTTTATATATTAGAGATAGGGGGAGAAAATGTGATTAAAATGTGATCTAATATAAGACTCAAGCACTTTAACTCTTACCTACATGTGCGAAACACTTTCGATTATCGATGCACATGTGAAGGGGGAGCTTTTCTAAAACGACAAAACTAGCAAGGTGTTAAATATTTTTCAAACACTTTGTTAGAATTTAAAGTGGTTTTCATGGTTACGATCAAATACCCACAACATCTTTAATTCACGACGTTATTGGTGTCAAAAGGGTGGTTAGGTTTAAGTCCTATGATCCAACCAGAACCGGAGGGATCTTCCCAGGGACAATCCAATAGATTATTAGAAGTCCTTAGGAAAGATGGAGTAGAATGTGAACGTAGCTGAATGCCGACTAAGTACTGATGCTAGCACTGGAACAATCACAACAAGGTGCTAGTAATGATGTCTTGGTAAGCATTGAAGGGGTTGAAGAATGAAAAAGAAATGTAAGGATAAAGGGTCTAAAGAAAGAAGCCCTCCATACAACTTAGGCAGAAACCGGGTCAACTCATCATGAAGACAAACTCATCATGGACCCAGTGATGTGAAGCACAACCCTTTCCTAGCTACTCAGGCTTCTCTCAAAAGAAGTTTGTTTTATTGTCACGGAGATCAACACGATTTCTATCGACTTTCTCACTCCGAGATAGTTGATATTGAATAGGTGGCATCTGCTCCAGCCTCCGATCACTAAAAGTGCACAAATCGAGTCTAGAGCCAAGAGATCAATCAAATCTCGTTAGGACACACGGATGAAGATCAACAGAGTCTTACGCTATATCATTGAGATATTGCTAGAACACTCAGAGTGATACTACTTAGTATTCACAATGATGAGTGGAAATCCTTCCAGTGTTAACATCAAACAGCACTGCGGTAGGTCATATGCAAGATTCTTTATGAATTGAACATGTGCAAAACTGAAAAGCAACAGTGGTTTGACTCTGAATTGATTCAAACTCGTTTCAGGTTTCTACGCAATATCTTTATGGTCTTGCCAGAACATTCAGAGTGATATTCATTAGTATTCACAGTGACGAATGGAAATCCTTCTAGCGTCAACATCAAACAGCGCTACGGTAGGTGACTTGTGAGATTATTATGAATCAAACTTGTGTCAACTGGAAAGCAACAATGGTAAGATTCTTTAAGAATCAAACTTGTTCCAGGAATTTGAATTGACGACTTTAATCAAGCGGATGTTTATCCAATTGATTCACTCTTTATGTTCGCAGTCTTGCCTTGAGACGGTCGAGTAAAGAGAACGGCTAGTACAGCCGCGAAACCCTGTCAAGGAGATTCTTAATTGAATCTACCTGATCACAGGTACGATATTTAATATCGTATAATGGTCACCGACCGGAGGTAAAACGCTACCGATTTAGGACGAATGTCAAAGCCATTCAGTCCGTGTCTATGTTTTGTCTCGAGAAGGTGGCGTCACGGTGTACACGGCAAAGTCAAAGATTCAGAAACCACATACTCATGCCTAAAGACATATTCAACAATTAATAGTGTGAGCATGTGGATGAAGACACAAGATCGCAAGATGGCAAAGACAAGTCAAGGATGATTTGAAGATCTCAAGCTTAAAGACAAAGTCAAAAGACAACGACAAAGGCTCAAAGATCACAGCATGAAGGAACAAGACTACTATTACACGTTCAAGACTCCTTTATGGCGAGATTAGTAATCTCTACAAATTTCCTAAATGACCAAGGTTTATGACCTCTCATTGGGGGAGATTGTTAGCCTCAAAATATTGAGCCAAACAAGAATGCTCGGTCATATGTTTATTATGTATCGTATTTTAGAACGTTGTAATAGGTAGTATATTAGTCGTGTTATTACGGGCTTAACTTTAAGCTAAGGTTCATTAATAAGTAACCAAAGCCCAAAAGGAAAGCCCGGCCCATGATCATATAGCCCATTAAGCTACATGTAAGCAAAGGCTATATAAACCCTTCCTAGCATGTTTGGAAGGGTGTTGGTCATTTCATTTTCTCTCTAATCTAATATTCCACAAGTTTCACCAACCATTCTTTCTCTCACTACTTTCTCTCTCTAGAATTCTTCTCATATCTACCTTTCTTTCTTTAATTCGTGTGATTATAACAATCATATATTAGGGACAACAGAAGGCTTTAAACACGGATCAAGCACATATAACTTCCAACAAATGGCAGAATTAACCCCTCAACTTTGGCAGTTTGAACTTTTGAGCTATAATCTTTATTTCTTTGACAATTTCAGTCCTTCAACTTGCATTTTTAAACATTTAAGCCCTTTGACTTGATTGACTTGAGAGTTGACCAGATTTGACTTTGATCTTAACTTTGACAAATTTACACTTTTGGTCCTTCATCTTTGGCAGATTGTCAAGATAGGTCCTCTGTCTTCAAAGTCTTGTCACTCTTGATCCTTCTTTGTCTTTTTCATCCAATTAACTTGATTTTCTTCTTGTTTGCTTGAAAATGCATCCTTCTTACCTATTTGCACACAAACACAAAACATACCACATAATTCCGCTTTATAGCATAAAGTTTATGTATTTTTCTTGTGTTTTAGGGTGATTTGTTGATTAATTGATATGAGTTGTTGCTCATATCAAATCCCCTACACTTGAAAATTGTCATGTCCTCATGCAATGCTATATTTTAAAGCACAAGTTTACATTTTCCTTATAATTAATCCACCTTGGCCATTATGGAATGCATCTACACTACTCTACACTATATGATGCATGATTTTGATTTTTAACAATGCAATGAACAAAATACAATTCTATCTATATCTTTTTAGTTTTCCTTGAAATGGTTTAATGGAAATAACTCATAAAGAAATCAATGACTTGGATTAGGGCTTGGGTACCATGGACACTTATCACCCTCAAGTTTCACTATCCCTATACCAAGCTTAAAAATGGGATCATTGTATTCACAAGTAAAAAGTGCATCAACTTATTCATGACAATTAAATGTGGAATCGGTTATTATTTGAGCAAATTGCTTGAGAGAAAATTTGTCATTTATTTCAAGTGTGAAGTATAAAAAATGCAAAATCCAAAAATAAGGAAGCACGGTTTTAATCCTAATCCTCTCATCCATTACTTGAAAAACCGCTCACAACTAATATAAGTCCGTTTCAAGAGTAATAAGTCATTCGCCTTATGTGTAAAATCCTCATGTCATGCTTTCATAAGTAGCTACACACTCGCTAAGGAAAGAAAAATAAAACTCACGCAATAATTTACATCCGCCATCTTTTTGAGACTTTGGATCTTCAACCCCGCAACCCGTGAAGGTAATATTGGATTGGAGCAATCTATTGAATCCCCGCAACCTGTCAAGGTAATATTGGAACTCAATAGTCACTATAATTAACACCACACTGCCCCTCTTGGGAGTCTTGTATATATATATTTATATATATTTTTTCTTTTCTTCTTTTTTTTTTCTAGCCACTCATTTTTTTTTTCATAAGCCGCTCTTATTTTTCTTTATTCCTCACTAAGAAAGTTTAAAATAATAAAAGGAAAAACACCCGCTAAGTATTAAGCATGACATAAGTCTAGTACACATAAAACGTTCTAACTTAGAATCTTAAGACGTACTTATATCAACCATGAATGATTAGACAAAAATGCATAAGAGATTACAAACCAATTAAAACCGTTCTTGATTATTTATTAACATATATACATGCGAAGAAAATAGAGGTAAAGAAGAGAAGAGTTTAGCCACAAGTAATTATCATGAAGTTTATATAGCCCTTTTAAACTTGCTTCAACTCTATCATTTCCCATTCTCCACAAATTTAAAATCTCAAATAATGAGAATAGTGGATGCTTAGCCTAATAGACCAATGAAGGACTACATGGTTAAGGATACTAGCTAGAGAGTGCTAAGATAAGCAAACTCGAATTAAGTCAAAATATCCATGGCGGGCCTAATATGTCAAAGAAGTATAAATTTGTTAAACCATGTCCTTATTATATTTTTTCCTTTTTATATATTTTTGATGAAAGATAAAAGAAAAAGATATATACAATGCAAATGTGTTATGCAAAATGAAAAATGTTTAATGCAAAAATTATGAATGCATACTTTTGTTGGCCAAAGTAGATCAAAAATTTGAAAAATGTTTGAAAATTTAATTTTCCATGTTATCATGAAGATCAATGACAAGTTCTAGGTAAGGTCACTTCGATAGAAGACCCCCTTACACTTAAGCTAAACATTGTCCTCAATGTTTAAGAGCATGGAAGTATAAAAACTTCCCCTACACTTATGACAATGAATAGACTTTGCTTAACCCAAGTTAAGGAAAGGGCAACTATAGTTGAATTCATGTTTAAGTACAAGGTGTCAATGAAAGATCACAATAGTAACGAAGTGAACCGGATACAAGGGTCTCCTCCATAAGCTCCAAAGCATGAAATGAGTGAGCAACCCTACAAACATCATGAAGAGAAAAGAAGGTCTCCCCTACACTTATCTCCAATTCTATACCCTTATTGCTAACCTACAACACTCTAAACCTAGTTATACGATGCTTGAGTTAAGGAGTCTCTAGCTCGACTCGTCCCACACTTTAAAAGTGTCTAAAACCTATCATGGAGAAGAAAAATTTTGCCCTTTTTAAGAAAAATCTCCATGATGAGGTAAAACAAGTTTTCAATGATCAAAACTCCATAAATATCCCCCAGGATCAAATACATAATTACCATCCCACTTATAACACAAATCCACAACTAACTTCCCAAGCAATGGTGCAAAAGGTGAGGTGGTGTTCTCCATAATGGGTGCCCATATGGTATCCAAAAGGTAATAAGGTGATGCTCTCAAATCTTTAACAAGTTTTCCTTTTGTTGAATCAGGTGGATACTGAGATAGTTTAGCAAGCTCTATGCCAAGATCAAAAATCCGTTCCTTGATGGGAAAACAACAAGAGGTGATTGCCTTAGAAGACTCTCCCTTGTAGGTCACATGATGAGAGAAAAAGTGTGGAGGCATGGGTAACAACAAGCTCTTGGAAGGAACCATCATGACGTGTTTTCCTTTTTTACATGAAAGGGTTGAAGTGGACAAGGAAGTAGGTAAAGGATCTTCATGCAATATAGATTCTAGATATAGTATGTCCCCCTCCTCATCAAGATAACCAAGAGTGTACTCAAAAGATATATCTTCCGCTAAAAACTCATCACTCTCATCCATTATAGAATCCTCCTCATCACCATAAACATCATAGATTGGTCTAAAAAATTGGTGATTCCTCAAAACCCAAAGAAGTATGATCATCAACAAATGGAGAGTCACAAGTAGAAATCTCATCATCCCTAGAGTCATCATATGTTGGTGAATCACAAAGAAGAGATTTTGCATCACTAAAGTCCTCATGAATATCTTCATCAGTGTGGAAAAGTGGATTGTCATATGAGGTTTCAAAGAGAGGATTGGAATAGATCATAAAATCACCAAAATTAAGCTCTTGAGATTCATGAAAATCCAATGATGAAGTAATGGAAGCAATGGTCTCAACATGAGGTACATCATAATCTCCACTTGAGCAAGCTTCATAAAAATATTCATCACATACTTCATCAAGGATATCATCATGAGTTTCCTCCTCATTCACAACATCAATATGTTTTACCGCTTCGGGCTCATTAGACTTCTTAGACAACTTCCCCATGTTAAACACAACTCTCTCATCTCCTACCCGCATTGTAAGTTCACCTTCCGCCACATCTATTAGAGTTCGACCCGTTCTCAAAAATGGCCTACCAACAATCAAAGGTACTCTAGGATCCATATCATAATCAACCACCACAAAATCCGTGGGAAAAGTAAATCTATCAACACCAACAAAAACATCCTCCGCAATTCCCACCGGATAAGCTATAGTACGGTTGGCCAACTCAAGAGTCATCTTAGTAGGAGTGAGCTCGGGAAGTGAAAGTTTCTTCCAAACCGATAATGGCATAAGAATTATGCTTGCTCCTAAATCCGCTAAAGCCATACAATTTTCCACCCCCGGGAAATTGCAAGGAATCAAAAACCTCCCCGGATCTCCAAGCTTAGTAGGCAACTTCTTAAGCAAAACCGCGGAGCAATTTTTATTCAAGGAAGCATTAGGCAAATCCACCAATCTCTACTTGTTAGAAAGTAAGTCCTTAATCATCTTAGCAAACTTAGGCATATTGGCTAAAGCTTCCGCAAAGGAGATATTGATATTAAGTTGCTTGAACATCCTCAAAAATTTTGAAACTTGGATATCATCCTTGTTCTTAAGCTTTTCTTTTCTCAATCTTGATGGATAAGGAAGACTTGGTTTTGGTTGTGGTTGAGTGGTTGATGAAGGATTTTCCTTATTGAGTTCTTCATGAGTAGGTGTGGAAGTGGGAGAAATGGGAGAACTTGAGGATGGTGAACTAGATGTAGAAGGCTTGTCACATGTAGGAACAACAGTGGGTGTAACAATAGGAAGTTTAGGAGGTGAAGGATCCTTTGTTGTCTTTTCACTTCTTGTTGTAATAGCATTAACATTTGCCCTTGGATTTGTTTGTGTGTTAGAAGGTAAAGCCCCTTGTGGTCTTTGATTATAAAGCATCATAAACTTCTTATTTGATTCTTCATGCATTTCTCTCATTCTTTTCTCATTAGCTTCATGCATTTCTCTCATTCTTTTCTCATTAGCTTGGAACCTCCTTTCATTCTCTTGATTCATTTTGTGAAGAAGCTTAATTGTGTTATAATCTTGTGGCACATTTCCTTGAAAACCTTGGGGTTGGAAAGGTGGAGGTTGATTGTAAAACCCTTGATGGTTACCTTGAAAGTTATTTCCTTGATTGTAAAAGGTATTTGGTGGTCTAGAGTTATTCCCTTGGTAAGGTGGTCTTTGACCTTGATTCCTTTGTAACACTTGAGGAGGATTTTGTTGAAGTTGGGTGGGTGGTTGGGGTGGGAATCCCGGTGGAGTAAGGTAATTTTGGGACTTGTACGAAAGGTTATTAGGATTGATATTTAGCTTGAAGTGTTCAAGATGTTCCTCTTGGTAAGCATAACATTCCCTTTGATAGCCTTGCACCTTATCACATTGTTCATAGGAATGAGGACCTCCACAAGTCACACAAGAAAGAGTAATGTCATGCACATCATTTGAAGAATGATTGCCCATAGAAAGCTTCATAAAGTCATTCATCATTGTTTATTGCATCTTTTGAGTGTTTTGCATGAATGTTTGACTTTTCTTTTGAGCTTGAGTAAATGCTTGAATGCATGAAATGAGTTGAGTCTCCAATGGTTTAGAACTTCCTTCTTGAATGACATGGACTCTTTCATCAAATTGTGTGTTGGTTTGAACCATTGCTTTGGTCTTAATAATATCCCAAGCCTCTTGAATGGATTTAAGAAGAATATTCCCTCCCGCGGAAGCATTGAGTGAGTCTTGGTGATGAGGTTTAAGGCCATTGTAGAAAGTATTGATTTGGTGAACTTCATCCAATCCATGGTTAGGGCATCTCCTCAATAACTCTCTAAACTCCTCCCAAGCATCACTAAAGGTTTGACTAGGTTTTTGTTGAAAGCCTATAATTAAGTTCCTCAAAGCCGTGGTCTTAGATGGAGGAAAGAACTTGTTCAAGAACTTAGTAGTGAAACCATCCCATGTGGTGATACTATCGGGTGGTTGTGTGTCTAACCAATGCTTAGCGGGACCCTCTAGTGAAAATTGCACCAATATCAACTTAATGGCATCATGGGGAACTCCATTGTACTTAATGGTATTGCAAAGAGCAAGGAATCGCTTAAGGTGATCATGAGGATTATCATTCTTGTTTCCATAGAAAGGTGTGTCTGAAACCAAGTTAATCATAGCCGTTTTTAGCTCAAATGAATTTACGGGAATATCGGGAATCTTGATAGCATCGGCATATCCGTGAACATTGGATTGCAAACGTTCCATCAAAGAACGAGTATCATCTCTAGCCATGGCTTCTTGTTGTGGATGAATCAAAGCACGATTCTCGTGACCGGCTTGATGGACGGTGGTGTTCCTACTCTTTCTCTTTTTCTTCATTTTCGGAGGAAGGGGTTGTACACCAATCGGTATTTGTGCACGCCCGCGAGTGAGCATGAACTCAATACGAGGAATGAGAGAGAAGCTCTCGTGTGACTTTGAAGAGAAAAGGATTATCCCCTTCGAGTTTCAATATGAAATATCCACAAGAAAATAATAATATATGTATGTACTACTTGGGTGCAAGACCCCCAATGAAGCCTTCCTTCTTAGAATACTCACAAGTGAACGGGGGGTTAGGTGGCGCGAAGCACTTAAGTACCTATTGACCCTCAGATGGCATTTTATAGCACATCGCCTTTCTATTCACTTAATTGTTTGTATTCTTCGAATTTTTGCTTATTGGAAGTATTTATCTATTCTTGCTATATTTTGTTTGATTGATACACGTGTCAAGGACCGGAACGCCCCTCAACACGGTGTATTGCCTTGGCAATACTTTATGGAAAATATGTGAATTGATTGTTCTTATACGTATACGTATTTACTTATAATAATATATGGAAAATATTTTTGTATTTATGAGTTTTTAAGAGAAAATACTATATGTACATAAAAACCGAGAGAATCCAATAATTTATATTTTTGGGTGCAATCTCTTAGGAAAAAGATTGCTTTTTGGATTTTTTAATTTGTTTGGTCAATTCTTTAGGAAAAGAATTGTTTTGTTAATTTTTTAGTTTTTATATATTTTTATATTTTTGATTTTTGATTTGTTTTTGATTTATGATACGTAAAAATAATGTTCACTAGGTGAACGGATCCCAAAAGCCAATGAAAACCGTCAATCGATAGTCTCTCGTAAAGTCAAAGAACCGACAGTGGCGCCATTTGAAATGTGTATAGTTGAAGTTCATTTTTCTCAGTTCTTAACAAATTGAAAGTCCTAACAAGATCTAGTTTTTAATTGTTTTTGGTTGGTAAGGTATTTGGATATTCTATAGCTAATTCAAACAAAGCCTTGCCAAAATGAAAAATACAGTCTACTTATACGTAAAACAAAGTGCACAAACCAAGTATTTATTCAATTAAATGCTCAAATGTAAATTATACAAAATATAAGGTCTGAAAATGTAAATTCTATGAAAATATAAATGCCAAAAATACAAAGTCAAAAAGTCTAGGGACTATATATGCAAAATCAGTAAACTAAATGGACTAAAAATGAAAATTTATCAAACAAAGTAACTAATTTTGAACTAACTTGAAAACTGAATAACCAATTATAAACAAACTTGAAAATGCAAGGACTAAACTTTTGCAAACCCTAATTAGTGGAAAGATTAGCCTGATTTAGAAACTATTTAAAACTAAAAGGACTATAAGGCAATTTTTAAAACTTTTTAACCAAAAACGGGTTAAGTGACAAAATAAGCTCGTTTGAGCTCGTTTCTTGACCAAATAAGCTCAAACCACTTTCAAAAGTCTTAAATTCAAAATTAAGCTAGAACTGTCAAAGGATTTAAGCTGAAACTATCTACAACTCTTATAAGCAAATTCAAATAAGCTCAAAATAAGCTAACTGATAAGCTACACATGCACAACTTGATTTTAATGAAGAAACTTATTAAACACCTCAAAAGAAGAATGGGAAATCTATTCTCAAAGAAAATGATCAAGTAATAAGCTCTAAAATTGAAAATAAGCTAAAATGAGCTTATGTTGACTTTCGTTGACCAGATTTTCAAAAAAGCTCAAATTCTCAAAACCTACTCATGAACACTTTCTAAATGGAAATATGAAAGAAAATCAGCAAGTTTCTGAAGTAGAAATGCCAATATGAGAAATCAGTCCATGTTTTTATCACAGGGAATTGAAAATGCTTTAATGCTTATTAATTTGCTTATTTCTCACTCAAAACTAGATACTGTATAATTTCCTTCTATAAGCTAAAACTTCATATGTTGAGTGAAAGATGAGAACTGGTTTCAAAGAATTTCATCAAGAAACAAAGAATTTCCAAGCAATTGAAAATCACTACTTTATGAAAATTTTCTTAACAAGAACTGACCCAAACCTTTTTATGTACCAATTGCCTTTTTGACTAAAGCCTTGACTTGAAACTGACTGAAGTCATTACGCTATGACTAGATGACTTGAAATGAACCAAAATTTGCCAAATACTAACACTTGAAAAACGACTATCAAGCTAATCCCAAACACTACTTATCTGAATTTTAACAAACTTTTATGAAGGAATTAAAGGCAATTGGTTAAACTGAGTGAAAAGTAATATCAGAACAAGTTTTATAGCTAGAATGAAGTGCAAAGTAACCACAAGCAAACAGTTTAAAAGGCTAGAACTCAATTTGACTAGTTAAGCTAATATGACTGATTAATGCTGAAAACAAGACAAGTAAAAGACTAATAAGCAAGTTTTAAGCTACAATAAAGCTACTCAAACACTGAAATCAGGTCAAGTACTAGCTAAACACCTTTTATCATGCATTCAATCAAGGATTAACCAAGAATTGAACATGCAAGCAACAATTGAGTGGAACAAAAACTCAGAACTTAAAACCTTCTAGCTTAGGCCTCCATTGGGGAGTAGAGAAGCGCTGAGCTTTCTAGCTAGTGCTAACCACCACCTTAGCACTAGAAACAACCAAACATCTACAAATCAACAGCTACAATCACCATAATCTCCATTGTTGAACAGGAAAGCTTCAAAATCTACTCAATACTTGGACTGAAATGAACTGAACAGGATCAACAGCTACAAGTCTTCTTCATCAACTAATCATGATCAAATGGTGATCATAACTAGCTAATAACAGCAACAGAGTAACAATATGCAGAGTATGAACAATAGAATAGCAGTGAAGAATTTGGAGGGAAAATTGAAATTTTATTGATTATGGATGAAAAGTGGTTACAAGATTAGTTATAACTACATAACAGACTCTTAAAAGGTTGTCAAGCTTTTGAGAGTTGTTAACTACAACTATGAATAGAACGGAGAGAGAGAGAGAGCTAAATTCTAGTGTGTGTGTTTTCACACTAGCTACACTACTGGAAATGAGAACTCCTATGCCTATTTATAGAATGGAAATGTGAAGTAGTTGGGGATTGTGACGTGTCAGAACCAATCAAATGCTTCCACGTCGACAATTCTGCTTGATTGAATTTTGCAGGTGAAGAACACTTTTGGGGATTTTTGATTGAGATGATTTCATGTTAATTGATTGTGTCCATTGTATTCCTCTCTAAAAACGATCACTTTTGATGTTTATATCATCTTCTGAAACGCATCCTAGCTCAATCCCGTTCCTGGCAGATTTTGTTGAAGAAGATAACACGTGGCAGATTGTGATTAGTCTTCAATAGCTCACACGGATTGTTATCCAAATTGGATAAAAGGATTATTGAGTGGCGTGTTCCTATTGGTGGAGAACTGGTGAGTGGAAGGACTGTTAGGATTTGGTTATTTATTGCTGGCGGCTGTTAGTGGCCAGGTGTCACTGATTTGGCAATCCTTGCCTCTTGTTTCCTGGCTCCCCATTGGTTGAAGGCTTTAAACACGGATCAAGCACATATAACTTCCAACAAATGGCAGAATTAACCCCTCAACTTTGGCAGTTTGAACTTTTGAGCTATAATCTTTATTTCTTTGAAAATTTCAGTCCTTCAACATGCATTTTTAAACATTTAAGCCCTTTGACTTGATTGACTTGAGAGTTGACCAGATTTGACTTTGATCTTGACTTTGACAAATTTACACTTTTGGTCCTTCATCTTTGGCAGATTGTCAAGATAGGTCCTTTGTCTTCAAAGTCTTGTCACTCTTGATCCTTCTTTGTCTTTTTCATCCAATTAACTTGATTTTCTTCTTGTTTGCTTGAAAATGCATCCTTCTTACCTATTTGCACACAAACACAAAACATACCACATAATTCCGCTTTATAGCACAAAGTTTAGGTATTTTTCTTGTGTTTTAGGGTGATTTGTTGATTAATTGATATGAGTTTTTGCTCATATCAAGGGCCTTTTTGGATAGACTTCTTCATGACTTTTGGGGTGTTTTTGCTTTTCGTCGTGTGTCTCGATCCTTCATATTGATCTTTGATAAATGATTCTTCACATCACTTTGGATCTTTAGCAACAAAATATAGCCCTCATGTCTTGTTAGGACCTTTTTGGACTCGCCAATCTTCGCATCCCGCTTCAATAAGTTATGCCTTGGCTATGAACTCTAATCCATACCGAGCAACTTTTAAACGATCTTGGGCTAAAAGCTAAGTAACCTTTCAAATCGTACAACGTTATTTATTGCAGATATATTTATTAGTAAGCGATGGGAGAATACGCTTATAATTAACTCACATAAATTCATGAAAGAATACCAAACTTATAATTGACTCTATCATCTCTCGTTCTCCACAGTTTAAAATCTCAAGGATTGAAACTCGTGGATGCTTAGCCTATTAAATCAATGTTTTGGTTTTTCGAGTCGCCTATAGGATCTTGCAAATTCTTAGACTCTTTCAAGCTTAGAAATCGCATTTTAAAGTTCCCTTGATAAATGAATCTCTAGGAGCAATTATAGGAACTTGCGAAAAGTTCTTGTTCTTAACCCGTGAGAGTTAAGACTTTCGCGTTTTATAGCTCCCTATATAAAAGCCTAGCAAAACTTGACTTAAACACGTTAAGGATACTAGCTAGAGTAAACTTAGATAAGTAAACTCGGGCTGAGTCAAAAGATTCACAACGTTTGAAAATTAAAACCACTTTATTAAAGATTTATTCTTAGCAAGGAAAGAAAATAACTATACAAAGGGAAAAACTAATAGGCCAAAATAGATCAAAAATTTTGAAAAATGTCGAAAAATTGATTTTCCAGTTAAAATGAGGACAAATACAAGGAAAAGAGACACTTAACTTCGATAGAAGCCCCCCTACACTTAATATAAACATTGTCCACAATGTTTAAGCATGTGGGAGTAAACTCCCCTACACTTAGGACATTGTGCACTTTGTTTAAATCTCGCTAAGGAAAAGACAACTAAAGAGATTCCTATTTTAATATTGAGAAATATAAAATAGTGAATCGAAAAGAGTTTTGGATAGAACCGGGAAGATGGGAACACGGAATCACGGGTCGTCAAAAATCATCAAGAGTGGATCATTGAGCGCTCGAATCCCTGAATAGAAGAAGAGAGGAGAGAGCAAACACCAACGGGTCTCCCTTACACTTAGGATAAAGAAAGCTAAAAGATAGATACATGGGTTGCCTCCTAAGAAGCGCTTGATTTTTGTTCACCGAGTCGTGAGCCTGACTCGACCTTGATTATCATAGGAAGCAGCATGAAACATATCCACCGGGATCAAAGACATAGTTTTCGTCCATCAAATAGCACAAGCTTAAGGCGAACAAGGCAAGCCAAAGAAGAGTAGGCAAGGTTCCCTTAAGCAAAGATGGAGCACGATGGAAGCAAGGGTGAAGTGGTGCAAGCAGATTTCCATAAGTTCCAAAATATTTCCTTTTATTTCATCAGATGGATACTGAGATGGCTGAAGAATATCGATACCGGGATCGAACACCTTTTCCTTTAGGGGAAAATAGCACTCAGGCTCAGCAGAAGTTGAAGAAGATCCGCGATGAAAATGCACAACCTCGTCCTCAGAAGGTGGACAAAGAGGTGTTAAATCATATGTGCTGCGGATGTCGGTGTCGACCGGTTTCTTCTCCTTTGAAAGAATTTTCTTCAAATCCAAAGTAGGATCAAGACGATAATCATCAAAGTCTAAAGGAGGTGCATCACTCTCATGAGGGAAGTATGTATTGAGAAATGTAGAGAAGTCTTCCTCAAATGAGTAATTGTCCAAAGTAGGATCAAGTGATGGCAGAGGATCTTCATCATGTGAAGAATCACTTGAAAGAGTATCGGCCTCATCAAAATCATCATAAGTGGGAAGGTCGGGATACCCGGAGGTAAAATAATCATAATCATCTGAATTTGAGCTAGAATCATCATCATAAGCATCAAAGATCGGTGGAGAATCATAAATAGGAGAAGGTTCCAGATTGGAGAGAGAATCATCCACATCATCTTGAAACAGTGGATTATCAATGCAAGACTCGAATAGAGGATTGTTGTAGATGACAAAATCATCGAGCACATTAATCATATTCGCTAACTCTCTTCCATAGGATTTGCTTGTAAGCTTCCCCATTTTGAAAACTTGTGCATCATCCCCAACTCTTAAGATTAATTCATCTTCGACAACATCAACTAGAGCTCGTCCGGTTCTCAAGAATAGCCGACCAAGTATTAAAGGAATACGAGGGTCCATTTCATAATCAACAACAACAAAGTCGACCGGGAAAGTAAATGTGCCAACTTTAATGAACACCCTTCAGCAATACCAACGGGGTAAGCGAGAGTGCGATTTGCTAGCTCGAGAGTCATCTTCGTTGGAGTAAGGTCGGGTAATGATAGTGTTTTCCAAACACTTAAAGGCATAAGATTAATATTGGACCCCGAGATCAGCTAGGGCAGTAAATTCTTCGGTTTTGTTAAAGATGCAAGGCAACACAAAACGACCGAGATCTCCAAGTTTTTCCAGAAGTTCTTTAAGAATATCTGCAGAACAGTTTTCATTTAAGCGTGTGTTGGCGAGCTCAATCAGCTTCTCCTTCTTGTTAAGCAATTCCTTGAATGCTTTGACAAATTTCGGCATGTGGACAAGTGCTTCAACAAGGCTGATGTTGAAAGTCATTTGAGAGATCATCTTCAAATAATTCGACACTTGAATGTCATCCTTTGTGTGCATTTTGGCCTTGCCTAAGCGAGAAGGATATGGGATATTGGGATTGGGTGGTGAAGGTGTAGGTGTAGGTAAAGGTTGAGATGTTGAAGGGTTCTTCTTGGGGACATCGTCATGACGAGGCGGAGACGGTAATGGTGCACTAATACTAGGTGTGGGAGGAGTAGGGATAAATGGTGGTGGATGAGGTGTAGATGATGGGGGCGGGATAGGTGGTCCTACTATGGTAACTCCACTACGGGTAGTAATAGCACTCACATTTTCTCGCGGATTGGTGACGGTGTTTGAAGGTAGAGAACTCGAGGTAGAGGGTTGAGTGGTGGGCAAGAAACTAGCCAACATATTCTTTATATCATTCGTTTGATTGCTGAAGGAGGATTGAATATTATCGCGAACCTCGGATCTAATGTCATTCCCTTGCTTGGTAATATCTCCTTTCAAATTGATAATTTGGCTCTGTAGATTCTTGATTTGCTCACCTTGGGTTCTCATTATGGCTTCAACATCGGGGTTAATGGGTGGGGCTTGTTGAGCGGGTGGGTGATAAGGATTAGAAGCTCTTGGTGGGATTTGGTTGCTTCTATTGTAGTTGTTGTTGGGGCTTTGGTTTTGAGGAGAAAAACCAGGTGAAAGGTAATTGTTGGATCGGTAGCTCAGCAAATTTCTATCCCCTTGAGGTCGAGCTTGGTAATTTTCCGGTAAATAATTACCATAAGCTGCATACACGTTTTCCGGATTTCCTTGAGTAGAAGGACAATCAGTGTATGAGTGTGGACCGCCGCATGTCTCACAAGAATTGGCAACCGCTTTAACTTGATGTTGTTGGTTTGTAGCGAGAAGCAAGATATTTTTGTTCATTTCAGTCATCATGCGGGTGAATTCGGTCATGTCAGTGTTTGCTGAAGTGGAAGAAACATTGACTCTCGGGTTGTTCCTTGAAGAAGCGGAGGAATCCCAGTTTTTGTGGTGAGTAGTCATGTTCTCAATAAGCTCTCTACACTCCTCGGGTCTCCTTTTCATAATGTGCCACCGGCGGTTGCATTAATCGTATCACGATCACGAAAAGTCAAACCGTTGTAGAAAGTATCAATTAAGGTCACAGGGAGCATGTTGTGGTTTGGACATCTATCCATCAAGACATTATATCTTTCCCAAGAATCAAAAAGAGATTCATCGGGGTCTTGCATAAAACCGCTGATTTGATTGCGAAGGCTCGTGACCATGGATGGTGGAAAGTAGCGCGCCAAAAAGCGTTGAGTCATGTCATCCCAAGTATGAATTGAATTCTTTGGGAGACGATCAAATCATTTCTCGGCGTGGTGTGATAAAGTATGTGGGAAGAGTTGTAGGCGTAGAACATCCATTGTGGCACCGGGCAACTTCATGCTTTGGGTGATTGTAATGAACTTGTCGAGGTGTTTGTTGGCATCATCATCAGGCATTCCGGCGAATGGATTAGTTTGCACTTGCTGAATCGTGTGGTGCTTCAACGAAAACTCTGGAGCCGTGATTTGCATCGGCGCAATCGGTCCTCCTCGTCCAAACATGGTAGGTTGACAAAGCTCCTCCATTGTCCGAAGATCGGGCTGTGGATGAACATTGTTGTTGTTATTATTGAGGTTCGGTGGATTATTGTTGTTGTTAACACCTGCCATACTTAAATCTTCTCGAGTCTCGGGCTCTTGATAATTAGAAGATCTAGTACGCATACACCTACAAAGGCAAAAGAAAACAATACCAAACGCAAAGACAATATATATACACAATAAAAATAAAATATTTTTGTATTTTTGAAATTTTTTAATTTTTATGGATTTTTTGAAATTTTTAAGCAAGAAAAATAACGCTCACAAGTGAACGTATCCCAAAAAGCAACGCGTCTCTCACAGAAAACCGTTAATCTTTACGAAAAGAGCCGGCAACGGCGCCATTTGATACAAGAGATTTTGTATGTAAAAATTTATCGTCACAGTCTCTTCGAATTGAAAACTGGATTAACTATGCGACTCAGTCGTTCTTTGGTGAAACAAATATTGTGTCGTTGTAGTATATTAAAACTGCAAAACAATTAAAGTAAAATGACTTTAAAGTAAATCTAACTCTAATTTAAAGTAAAAGACAAGTATTTAAAAGCGAGACAAAAAATTAAAAGGCACTAAAAGTAAATAACGCAAACTTAAATCTATCTAAGGCAAACTTAAAACGCAACTAAAACTTAAAACTTAAACTAAGGCAAGGCTAAAATAAATCTAAGGCAAATAAACTTAAAGTGCAACTAAGTAAAAAGGCGGGAAAAGTAAAGCTTGAAAATTAAAAGCAGAAAATTAAAAACAGAAACTAGAAAGAACCTGAAAACAGCTCATCCGGAATAATCCTTCGTTTGGAATAATCACTCATCCGGAATGTCACCTTCGTTCGGAATGATTCTTCTTCACTCGGAATATCAGCCAAAACCATTGATCCGGAATAAATCCTTTATCCGGAATATGTCACTTATCCGGAATAAAGTCTTGATTCAGAATGTTTGAGCTTGATCCGGAATAATGCCGATCCGGAATAATATTTCGAATAGAACTCCTTGATCCGGAATATGTCACTTATTCCGGATGGAAGCCCTTGATCCGGAATATGAGGTTGATCCGGAATATTCCCTTGATCCGGAATACTCTGTTGATCCGGAATGTTTAGTTGATCCGGAACTTTTGGTTGATCCGGAATAATTGATTATTCCGGATGAAGAACCTTGATGCGGAATAATAACTATTCCGAATGAACTCAATTGATCCGGAATGTCCAGTATTCCGGATGAACACCCTTTGAAATCCTTCACACGGAATGACTGGCTTGATCCGGAACTTTTCCTGGGAAAGATCAGTAACAGAAAATGCGAAGAACAAGGAAACACAGGTATACACGAATCTAACCAAAACTTAATCAAATCAAACAAAATATTAAATCAAACTAAACACAAAACATCTACTAATGATAATCAAACAATCCAAAACAATCAAACTAACAAATATAACCAAAATAATCAAAACCCACTTAACTAAATCAAATAAAACTCAAGAACATGAACATAAACCATAAAGCATAAAGATTAAAGAAAGGTAGATAGGAGATCAAACAATTAAAATAAAGATTGACAAGAATTAAAAGGAAACTTACTTGAAATTAAATGTATTTAAGGTGCAAGACATGTATTTAATTTTAACAATAAAGTAAATGACATGAATTTAAATGTGCAAAAATTAAAGTGGAAGAGCATAGTTTGTCAAACTAGCCAACAAAACTAATGAAATGAAATCCTAATCTATATATAGGGGAGGATTAGGGAGTGCTTAGGAAGCTTCCTACCCTCTTTCATTTTTCCTTAACTGCACACTTAAGTTGTAAAACCCGTATTTAAAAATCAGAATATTTAAATAGGCAGTTTAATTTTAATAAACTATATAAGTATTAATTATTAGACAGAGATATAAACGCAGAAATTAAATACGCAATCCCGGTGTATTTAAATACTATAAATATTACAGTTTATTCAGATAAGAAGTATTTAGTCTCAGAAATATTACAAATGAATTATTATTTTACAGAAATAATTAAACATTAATAGTAAATACGCGTAGTCTCAGTTTATTTAAATATTACAAATGAATAATTATTCAGAAAATAATTATTAAGTTTCAGAATATATTACGTATGTATTATTACACGAAAAATAATTATCGCGATTCAGAAACAAAGACACGAGAAATAAAAACAAGTATTCACGACATTTAATTGTATAAAAAAAAGAGAGAAAAGTGGAAAAGGGCTTTTGGCCGTTTGGTAAAAAAAAGAAAAAAAAAAGGGGAAAGATTGGGCTTTGGCCCGTTTGGTTCTAAAGAAAGAAAAGAACGGGGGTTTCCCCTTTACACATACAGCGAACAAAAAAAAAAAGAAAAAAAAATTTAGGTTTCTGCCTTCTTTTCTTGGTGGCCGACGGTACCAGACACAAAACAAGAGAAAACAGTTTGGTTCTTCAATTAAATCAATTTCGTGATTCGTAGTATATCCTCACTATCGAACAAGGTAAACATCTCTTTTCTTTTCTTTTATAAAATCGTGATTCATGGAACTCACATCAAGAACTCGCGGTTTAATCAAAACGGAATTAAATTAATAAAGGTGTTGCCCAGCCATGACCACCAGGTTCGTTCGGTGGTGGCCATTTCTGTCAGCCGAGACACAAACCCACCAAGGGGGGGGGACGTTTTGCTTCAGCAGGGGGTGTTTGGATCTAAGGACAGCGGGTAAAAACAATCAGCAGGGGTGTTTGGTTTTCGAACAGCAGCAAAAACCCCAACCGGGGTGTTTATTTTGTAAAGGGAGTGTTTGGGTGTGTTAAAAACAGTGGGAAAAATACAAGGACGGTGGGAATAACAATCAAACCAGTGGGTACTTACTAAACAGAAAATAATAAGGTTTAGTTATGATATTAGTGACAGTTTAGCGACGGATTAACTGTCGCAGTTTGTTAGGTCCGATTTGGGACAGTTTTGACACAACCTTTTAGCGACAGTTAGCAATAGTTAGCGAAAGAAATTTCTGTCGCTGATCCAGTTTAGACTTTACGTTTTGTTGGCTTGTTTTAATTTGTCCGAGGATGGGGAATTTCAGTAGGCTCGGGTTAGACTTAAAGGATTTATAAAAGACTTAATTATACCTTATTTTATCACTCTTAAAAATAAATGTTTTAAAATGGTTTAATTAGTAAATTAATTTATTTTATTAAATTAGTCTTATGAAAATTAAAAGGGTATAATTTATTAAATGATTTTATTTACATTAGAAAAGTTCTAATATAGGAAACTTTCTATTATTAACAGGTTACTAAATATAGAACTTTTATAACGTCAGAATACGTGTTATACCGTAATTAATAATAGAATAGGAATACGTTGATCAAAAATATAAGAATAGTCAGAATTTACCAGTTTATCCATAAACGGTAATACAAGAATAAATTAAATTAAATTTAAAACATATAAGAATCAGTAACAGCAAACAGAAATCAGATGACTTATTTCCGTCCATTATTTATGTAGTATCCGTGAAGTCAGAGTCGATCTTGCATTTCTTAACCACACTATTTCAGCAGAAAGGAATTTCAGATAATCCTGCGAAGGTGAAGGCCATCACCAGATGGTCACGACCGACGCCGGTGAATGAAGTACAATCTTCTTGAACTCATTTGACTACTACCGCAGAAATTTCCGATAGTTCTCACTAAAAATGTTTTACGACTATTCAACCAGATTTCCACCAGAATGTTCCATAATCCCAGACAAAACTTTTATAGAATCCGCATCACACCTTAATGCAGCTATGTTCATATCTAGATGCCTGACCTACTGCAGGTTCAAGATAGAACGCCGTCGTGTTAGTGAGTTACTACAACCCTTAGAAATTTCTGAACAGAAATGAGACGAAATTCCATGGAATTGTTATCAGCTACCACAGGCTCAGAGAAAGTATGATACTATCTAAGTTATCGTCAACCATGTAATCAGCCTGCGCGTTTCTTTCATCCGAAAGGATCACGTAGTAGCAGATCTACAGAAAATTTTAAAATTCAGCAGTAAATCGTACGAATTCAAGGCATTCCTTTGACCATCATATCAGACAGAATTCATGTTCACGATCAAGTGTATGTTTACGCCCACTTTAAATTCATGTTTATTTTCACTTTCACGTTTACGTCTCATTCGCGGTATGATGCTGTTTCAGTTCATCTTTATGCTATCTCTTGATTTAAGCTCACGTTTGTGTTCATAACATTGTTCACGTTCAAGTTCGTGTGCCATTTCACGATACACGTTCCTCAGTTTATTACCGAATACAGTTACAAAAAGCTTGAGAAATTAGACTCAAGTTTAGCACAACTATTCCATTACCAGGCAGACGTTTCACATCTCAGGCCGTATCGTTTGGCATTCATTCCTCAGTCAACGTACGTTCATTATATGTGCTAGTATCACGTTCACAGTATGATTCACGTATCACATTCATGATATATTCCATGCCAGTGCTCCTCATATAATTACGAACCACGTTCACAATTGCTCACTTAGCACTTTCACAATTGTTCACGTAGTTCGTCCCTATATATTCTCAGCAGCTTGCTCAGAGTTATAAATGTGATCTTTTCAGGATAATTGTACGTACCGTTTCATGTATACTACATACTATAGCTTATTCATTCAGGTTTAGAAAATCCATCTTAAGTATGGAACCTAAAAATATTCAGCATCATCAGGACAAGGTCATCAGGACCAAGAAATTTTTTTAATTATGTTTAGACCTTTGAAGGAATCGTTTCGAGCGGGAGGCCACTCGAAACGGAGGAGTCCATCCGGACCTCTCATCCCCTTTCCTTCAATAAATCCAGTTAAGTTCTTTCAGTCATGTCACGTTCCATGTTCATTTCAGTCATGTCATGTTTATACCCTTTCAGCGGCATTATGTTCTAAATCAAGGACGAATGATCCTTCAGCTTATATGCCTTTCAGCCTTCATGCTTTCAACATATGTGTCCTTTCAGCTTATACGTCTTTCAGCTTACGTATACTTTCAGCTTTTACGTCGATTGGTTTAAATTACCGATAATTCGAGGACGAATATTTTTTTTAGAGGGGAAGAATTGTAAAACCCAGTATGGTCGTATCTTTAATTCGGGGACGAATTATTGTTTTTAGAGGGGAAAAATTGTAAAACCCGTATTTAAAAATCAGAATATTTAAATACGCAGTTTAATTTTAATAAACTATATAAGTATTAATTATTAGACAGAGATATAAACGCAGAAATTTAATACGCAATCCCAGTTTATTTAAATATTATAAATATTATAGTTTATTCAGATAAGAAGTATTTAGTCTCAGAGATATTACAAACGAATTATTATTTTACAGAAGTAATTAAACATTAATAGTAAATACGCGTAGTCTCAGTTTATTTAAATATTACAAATGAATAATTATTCAGAAAATAATTATTAAGTTTCAGAATATATTACGTATGTATTATTACACGAAAAATAATTATCGCGATTTAGAAACAAAGACACGAGAAATAAAAACAAGTATTCACGACATTTAATTGTATAAAAAAAAGAGAGAAAAGTGGAAAAGGGCTTTTGGCCGTTTGGTAAAAAAAAAAAAAGGGAAAGATTGGGCTTTGGCCCGTTTGGTTCTAAAGAAAGAAAAGAATGGGGGTTTCCCCTTTACACATACAGCGAACAAAAAAAAAAGAAAAAAAAATTTAGGTTTCTGCCTTCTTTTCTTGGTGGCCGACGGTACCAGACACAAAACAAGAGAAAATAGTTTGGTTCTTCAGTTAAATCAATTTCGTGATTCATAGTATATCCTCACTATCGAACAAGGTAAACATCTCTTTTCTTTTCTTTTATAAAATCGTGATTCATGGAACTCACATCAAGAACTCGCGGTTTAATCAAAACGGAATTAAATTAATAAAGGGGTTGCCCAGCCATGACCACCAGGTTCGTTCGGTGGTGGCCATTAATGTCAACCGAGACACAAACCCACCAAGGGGGGGGGGGGGCGTTTTGCTTCAGCAGGGGGTGTTTGGATCTAAGGACAACGGGTAAAAACAATCAGCAGGGGTGTTTGGTTTTCGAACAGCAGCAAAAACCCCAACCGGGGTGTTTATTTTGTAAAGGGGGTGTTTGGGTGTGTTAAAAACAGTGGGAAAAATACAAGGACGGTGGGAATAACAATCAAACCAGTGGGTACTTACTAAACAGAAAATAATAAGGTTTAGTTATGATATTAGTGACAGTTTAGCGACGGATTAACTGTCGCAGTTTGTTAGGTCCGATTTGGGACAGTTTTGACACAACCTTTTAGCGACAGTTAGCAATACTTAGCGACAGAAATTTCCGTCGCTGATCCAGTTTAGACTTTACGTTTTGTTGGCTTGTTTTAATTTGACCGAGAATGGGGAATTTCAGTAGGCTCGGGTTAGACTTAAAGGATTTATAAAAGACTTAATTATACCTTATTTTATCACTCTTAAAAATAAATGTTTTAAAATGGTTTAATTAGTAAATTAATTTATTTTATTAAATTAGTCTTATGAAAATTAAAAGGGTATAATTTATTAAATGATTTTATTTACATTAGAAAAGTTCTAATATAGGAAACTTTCTATTATTAACAGGTTACTAAATATAGAACTTTTATAACGTCAGAATACGTGTTATACCGTAATTAATAATAGAATAGGAATACGTTGATCAGAAATATGAGAATAGTCAGAATTTACCAGTTTATCCATAAACCGTAATACAAGAATAAATTAAATTAAATTTAAAACATATAAGAATCAGTAACAGCAAACAGAAATCAGACGACTTATTTCCGTCCATTATTTATGTAGCCTCCGTGAAGTCAGAGTCAATCCTGCAGCTTTCATTCTGATTTCATTACTGGACACGAGGTACGGATTTCCGTCCTTTTAGTAAGGACTTCCTTTCTATGCATGATTAGGATTCCCCGTCTCCAGCCAAATGTTTTTCCCCAGTATATGTTTAAGTTTATCAGTAATCATGTTAATAACTACATAAATTGCCTGAGCATTATATACAAGCACGACCAGTTTATGTACTAGTTACGGAGGTACCGTAACCACGGCACTAGAGGCACCGGTGTCGTGACTCACATGCAGGAGAGTGATATCCTGCATCGTCCCACTCAGCTCAGCTTGGCCATTTTATCAGTATTATTAGTGGGGTGTATGGATGCATCCTAGGCTTATATGTGTTACAAGTTATCAGGGTGAATGTGGTGTGTGCTCTACATCCTTCACATTGGAGCTGATCCCTCCACCCAGCACAGTTATTTAGAGGTCACCCCTCTATAGTATGACGAGGTCACCCCTCCAGTTATTCATGCACGGTTGTTACAGCACGTGACCTATATAAGCTCTGGCAAATAAAATACAGTAAATGCATGTTATACAGATTTAACAGATAACAGTTCAGCTTCATTATTGATAAATCAGACTTTACAGATTGTTTACAGATTTCCGCTACAACTTTACTTATCAGTCTTACAGCTTCAGTATTTATCATCTACTTCATTTCAGTAATTCCTGATCATGCTTCATATCCGTTCACTGAGCGTTATGCTCAGCTGTAGTTCCTTTCATGTTCTAACGGCAGGTACACCGGGACGCTCTTAGGTTTCTGAGAGCACGTGCATTTGGGATGGAAGCTGTCCAAACTTCTTACTTTATGCATTTCTTACATTACTCCGCTTATTTGGACATTGTTTAGTCCTTTCATTCAGTATTTTATTTTTCATGTTTTGGGCTTATGTTTGGATTGCCGATGTTTGATTCCGGTATTTCCTTTATGGTCAGTTAATGTTTTAGGACATTTACCTTATGCTTTGATGACACGCCATAAATACACGTAACGGTCCACTTATCCAAGTGGGGTGTTACATAAGTCCTTAAGCCTTTTAATCTTCTTAAATCTTGGACTTTAATGACTTTGTCTCGGGATTTCTTTGAACTTGTCTTTTAATTCTTTAATAAATAAGACTTGAGTTCTTCGGCCTTTAATAAACTTCCGTCTTTTGACTTTTTCTTCGATAAATCTTCAGAATTGGTCTTGGACTTCCGTTCTTTTTGCACTCTTGACTTCTTGACTTCGTCTTTCGTCTTTTTCTTCGATAAAAGCCCGTAAATGCCCGTGTTTTCTCCCCTTTTCACATTTTCGTCCTAAATCACAACAAAAACACAAACCACGCATAATTCCGACATAAATGACATAAAATACACGTTTTGGCTCGGTTATTATTGTAAGTAAGTGGTAAAAAGGATGGGTTTTTACACACCTATCACGGCCCCTATAGCATAATCACTTGCATCGCACATGATTTCAAAGGGTAATTCCCAATTAGGAGCAACAAGAATGGGAGCTTCGGTAAGTTTCCTTTTAAGAGTTTCGAAAGCTCTAACATAATCCTCATTAACATTAAAAGGAGCATCCTTCTCGAGAAGGTGTGTCACAGGTCAAGAGATTTTCGAAAAGTCTTTGATGAAACGACGATAAAAGCCCGCGTGGCCTAGGAAACTCCTAACTCCCTTAACGGTTTTGGGATGAGGTAACTTGGCGATGACGTCTACCTTAGCTTTATCGACCTCAATCCCCGCTTTCGAGACCTTATGTCCTAAGACGATTCCTTGTTTACACATGAAATGACATTTTTCCCAATTAAGCACAAGATTGGTTTTTTCACAACGTTTTAACATTTGCTCGAGATTAGATAAACACGACGTGAACGAATTGCCAAACACCGAAAAGTCATCCATAAACACTTTCATCGACTTCTCGATCATATCTTGAAAAATTGCCATCATACACCGTTGAAACGTACCCGGTGCATTAAAAAGTCCGAAAGGCATCCTACGATAAGCAAACGTTCCATAAGGACACGTAAACGTAGTCTTCTCTTGATCACGAGGGTCGATAGGGATTTGAAAGTAACCGGAAAAACCATCTAAAAAGCAATAGAATTCATTTCCCGCTAGTCGCTCCAACATTTGATCCATGAAGGGAAAAGGAAAGTGGTCTTTACGAGTGGCGTCATTTAAATTTCGGTAGTCAATACACACCCTCCAACCGGTCACAACACGAGTGGGAATTAACTCGTTGTTTTCATTAGGCACAAGTCATTCCTCCCTTTTTAGGGACACAATGGATTGGGCTGACCCATGGGCTATCGGAGATAGGATAAATCATTCGCGCGTCAAGGAGTTTAAAACCTTCCTTTTTAATGACATCGTGAATTTGGCGTTTACCCTTCTTTGACTTTGAATTGCGGGTTTGTAGTCCTCCTCCATTAAAATCTTGTGAGTACAAAATTTTGGGTCAATACCCTTAATGTCGGAAATTTTCCACGCAATTGCCCCTTTATGAGCTTTAAGAACTTTCAAGAGCTCGGTTTTTTCATCATTAGAAAGACCTCTTGCAATAATAACCGACAACTTGTCATCACCTTCTAAGAATGCGTATTCAAGGTGAGAAGGAAGATCTTTCAATTCAAGGATAGGTGGTTCCTCGATTGAAGATTTTGGTTCAACACTCATAACTTCCATCAGCGGAAGAAATGGTGGAACAGAAGTATCATCACTAATAAACACCTCATCTTCATTGTCGATTTCATTTGAAGTAAAATCGCCTCCTTGGAATGGAGTGAGATTTGGTGTAGAATTAGCAAGAATCGGATCCAAAATAGTGGGGTTGCCACTTGACGAGCTATCGGAAAAACCTAACACTTCTTGTGAAAACTCATCGCAAACCACATCAACTAAGTCAATGTGATTGATGGTAGCGATTTCATAAACACGAGAAGGTTTTGAGTTTTGAGTAGCGTTTATAACAAGTTCCTCTTCGTTGAATCTCAAAGTGATAGTTCTTGCATGAACGTCGATAAGCGATCTCGAGGTGTCTAAAAATGGACGACCTAAAATTAGAGGAACTTGAGGATCCGCGGGGATGTCAACTACTATAAAATCAACGAGATAGTAGAACTTCCCCACTTTCACAAAAACATCTTCGGCTACTCCACATGCTAAAATCTTAGAATGATCGACCATCTCGATAGACATGTTCGAAGGAGTAAGAGCCGGAAGCGAAAGCGATTTCCAAATGGAAAATGGCATCAATTTAATGCTCGCACCAAGATCGGCCAAGGCGAGGCATTCTTTCATATCTTGTATGTCACAAGGAATGAGAAACTTTCCGGGGTCACCAACTTTTTCCGGTATGCGGTTAAGATAAACCGAAGAACAATTAGCAAGCTTTGAAAGCTTTTCCTTATCGCTCATCATACTTTTAAAAGTGGAAGCAAAACGAGGCATATATAACAACGCGTCGGCTAAACTCACATCAAAATGCACTTGTTGAAACATTTTTATAAAAAGCTCGATTTGTTGTTTGTTACGTTCTTGCAATTTCTCTTTGTTTCGTCTCGAAGGGTAAGGTAAGGGTGGTGTTGGTTGGACATTAGGCAACGGCCTTGGAATATCGGGTTCCATGATTGGTATTGGTTCAACTGTAGGTGTGGTATGAGCGGTACTTCGTGGGATTGTGATATGCTCCTTTTCGACCATCACCTCGGCCTCTTTCTCGATTTCCTTCTCCGTAGAAGTACTTGGACGAGAGATTGGTTCCTTGAAAGTTTTACCACTTCGTGTAGTAATAACCATCATTTCTCCCTTCGGGTTTGAAATGGTATCACTAGGAAGACCACCCGAGGAAGAGGGTTTACACATGATTGCTTCAAACATTTTTGACATTCGGTCTTCAAATTTTGATTGCCTTAAATCCGCTTTTAACAATTCTTGCTTAATCTCATGTTGTCCTTGTTCCATCGTTTGTCGATTTTGTTGAAGACGTTGAACATTTCCTTCCATTTTATTAGCATGAGTTTTAAGTTCATTAGCAAGTTCGTTTTTAAGCTCGTTTTTCAACTCGGATCTTAAGCTAATCATCTCACGTTGCATGTTATCAAATTTAGCATCATTTGCTTTAGCATAATCCAAAAATTCTCCTTGAAGATTTTTAGTGTGAGCATTTTGAAAACCTTGTGTAGTGTTTTGAAAATCACGGTTTTGGTTTTGATTAGTGACTTGTCCATTCCCACTTTGATAATTCCCTTTGTTGTAGTTACGTGAATTGCCTTGATAATTACCACCTTGATTGTTGTTTCGATAGTTAGTAGCATTTTGATTTGGTGGAGCTTGATATGGGCGGGAACCTTGGCTGTTTTGGTTGTAAGTTCCCGTTGCTACGTAAGCACTCGAAGTGTTACCACCGGCGGTAATGCACTCGGAAAGATCATGAGCTCCTCCACAAGACAAACAAATCTTTTCAACCGCTTTAGCCGAAGCGGAATTCAAAGCCTCTTGTGCTTTCCAATGAGTCATAAGATTAGCAAATCTATCGAAAAACCGATTTTCCTCATTAGCTTCATCATGTAAGGCATTAATGCTACGAGACGATGACGACGATGACGAACCCATATTGGAAACACTCGGTGTGTTACGAGGGCTATAAACCTTAGATCTATTCTTGATAATCTTTAAAGCTTCATTGGTCGTTTTGCACAAAAAATTACCACCCGCGGCGGCATTCAAGTAATCTCGTTCATGATCATTAAGCCCATTATAAAAAGTATCAACTTGATGTAATTCCGAAAAATCATGGTGTGGATATTCATGTAACATTTCTTTGAATCGTTCCCATGCCATTGAAAAACTTTCATTATTTCTTTGTACTAATCTTATAATCTCATTTTTCAAATGTGTTGTTTTAGATGGTGGAAAAAATTTGTTCACAAACTTAGAAACGAGATCACCCCATGTCAAGATTGAATTTGGCGGTTCTTTCTCAAGCCAAATTTTAGCGGGTCCATCTACTGGCGTCATGTGAAACATCCTTAAACTTGCTAGTAGCGGTGAGACGATTAAAATTCCTTATGTGGTAATGCGGCTTGTCTTTCTCGTGACCTCTAAACTTATTAGCTTGCAACATCGACATTAAACCCGTCTTAATCTCGAAATTCTCCGCAAGGATAGCGGGAATCACAATGGCCTCTCCAAAACCCTCGGTGGGTGCTTGAAGCAACTCCATCATAGTACGATTAGCCATGACGACTTCTTGTTCTACAATAGGTTCAACAATTGGAGTTTGTTCTTCAATCAACGTCTCTTGATTTGCTTGCTTCTGAAGACGTTTACGAGCTCGTTTTTCTTGATTACGAGTGATCATAAACTTTACGAAGAATGGGAGGTGAGCAAAGAAGATTTTTTTGGGTGTTTTGTGATTTTTCAATTTTTTTGTGTTTTTGATTGTTTTTATTTTTTTTTGGATTTTGGTGTATCTTCGTAGACAACAATCTACCAAATCTCTCCTCGAATCAAACTCTTGATTAAAGAAGCCTCAAAAGAATGAAAACAATCACGTGGAGTGAACGCCTTCGAATGACTTTAGAACTTTGGTGAAAACCAAATTGTTCAAGAGGGTTTAATCAACAAGCAACCAAGCAAATATATTATACGTAATAATACTTTGGGCGGAAAAACCCTCGATTAGCCTTCAATCTCAAAATACTCACAAGCAAGCGGGGAAACGAGGCGGCGCGAAGCACTTAAGAGCTTTTTTCCTTAGGGTATATTTTATAATACCCGCCTTATACCCACCTTATAGTTTGTATTTTTCAAAATCGAGCTTCACGAAAGTATTTATCTATTTTTGCCTTTTTCTTTTGTTTGAGATTCGAATACAATAACTAGGAGATCAAATCCCAATTAAGGTTGTGTTTTCACACTTTTGGAGATATTTTGAATTGACTGTGATACTTAATACAATATAGTAATAATAATTTCACAAGAAAAACCAAAAAACCGATAATACGTATTAGTAGATTTCTACTAATACAAATACTATTTATGGTTAATATTAAAAACAACAAGACAAATTAATCACGAGACACCTCCCTGGCAGCGGCGCCAAAATGATTGTGGTAAAATACGACCTTTTAGGAAAAAGGCGTAAAAGCGGTAAGTATTAAGTGATGATTTAGGAAAATCAAACACTAATGACCCAATGAAGTTCGTTTCCCAAGGAGGTATATGTGTGTGACTAAAATGTAGCAAGATTTGAGATTAATATTGGATAGAAGGGGATGAGAAAAGAGGATGACGAAGACGTGAATTAATTACTACTACGACTAAACGTAAAACCGTAAAATGAGCAAAAACAAAAATTAATTCTAAAAATTAGCAAAAATTCACCAAAAATCAAAATAAATAAAATAAGATTTTACCAATGATCAAAACTTTTTCAAACCTTTTAATTAATTAAATATTAATTTTTAAATGCTAATTAAAGCCCTAAAAATCAAATTAATTACCAAAAAGCACAAATAAAGATTTTTCAATTGGTAAACCTCTAAAATGACCTAAAAAGATTAAAAACTATTTTTATAAATATTTAAACTAAGAAAAACTATGTAAAATGATTTCAAAACTATTAAAACTTAAAATAATTAAAACAATTAATCTAAAGATGATAAAATTAATCTAAGAGTTGCAAAAATCCTATTTTAATGTATTTAAGCTAAGAAAAATAAAAAAAGTGCAAAAATGTGAAATTTGAAAAATAATAATAAAATAATATTAAAATAATATTAAAAATCCAAAAATTATAAAAAATTCTAAAAACTTGCAAACAAGTTTATTTTAACCTAAATAAACAGAAAATGAAAGTGAAATTACTAGATTACCCTTAATGGGCCCCCAAATGGGTCAAAAGCAAAATCAGTCAACCTTAATGGGCTTTTTAGCCCAAAAAGTCAAAACAAATCCAAATAACTTGGAAAAGCCCTATCTGACTCAAAATTCAATTCTAAACACAAAACTCTGAAGGCCCAAAAGCTGAAAGTGAGCTTATCACAACTTAATGATCAAACAGCTTATCCTTATTGGGCCAATAAGCCCATTAAACAATAAGCCAATTCCATAAGCTCTAATTTGACACACAACCTTCTTTTGGGATACTAAAGAGATCTATAAAAAGAAATTTTGAAAAAGCACACTCAATAAGCCAGAAATAAGCCAAGAACAATTCCACAAAACGACAAAATAGTCGGGATAGAGTTCTAGGATCTTTCAGAAGCTCTAGTTTGTTGCAAAAGCTCACAAATAGCTTAACTAAGAATAATCAATCAAGAAAATCACAAAAAGCCAAGTAGAATAAGCTGTAAGAACCAATAAGCTGGCTGAAAAAGCCAAATAAGCTAGTTTTCTAGCAAAAGCTTAACCAAAAGACTTGTAACCTTCCAGACTTGTTATTAAGCTGAGAAAAATGAGTTCTATTACAAAAAACAAGTTGTTGCATGTACCAATAAGCAAAACAGATTCAATAAGCTATAAGACCAAGTTTGACCAAAAGTCAAATGCTGACAAGAGAAAATTAAACGCTGACAAGCACAACTTTGGACGTTGACAGACTTAATGAAGTGTTAAAACTTTGTTTTCACCCTGCTGGTCAAGGCTTGAGTACAAACCTTGTGAATCAAGGTCTACCAGTTGGGCAAACTTGATGAGTTTTGGCACAAATAAGCCAATAAGCCAATAAGCCAGTAAGCTTATAAGCTGTCAACAAAGCAATCCAAGTAGCCAAATATCCTCACAAGCAGCACATAAACAGGATCCAAGCAACAAAACAACAATCCTTACACTAGAAGTACAAATGCAAACACCAAATGAGGTGGTCACTTTGCTGATGCAAATGACCACTTCAACCAACTTTGATAAGCTATAGCACACTCAATAAGCTACCAAATTCAACAACCAGATAACCAATAGATAGCTTATCACCCAAATTATTCCCAAACCTGATTTCAGCCCTTAGATCCAAAAACCAAAGAAGATATTGGATCTGATGTGTTTGACCTATTCCAAAACACTTTTATCAGATTTTTGCAAAACTTCAAATCCTTTTCCCAAACTTTCAGAAACTTAACCAATGACTAAAACTTGTATATTAAGACTTGTTTAGACTTCCCAAACCCTAAGAACCAAGGGCACAAGGCCACAAGGCCTTATGAACCAGTAATCCCAAACAATCCTTTATTAAGCACTTTTCAAACAAAATTCTTAATCCTTCAAACAACCTACTGATTTTATAGATCAAATAGCTACACTAGGTGACAACTAACAGATTGCAACCATAAAACACAAAGTACAAACACAAAATCACCAAATCACATACCAAATCATAAAACAGACAAGTTCATATGATTTTTAGAGGAAACTTAAACAAGAGCTTATACATGTCCTCCACAACATCCTAGGAGGACCAGCAATGCTCCTTGGACCTTGTTCAACAACTAGAACAAGACCAAGGTACTTCAACAAGAAAGATGGATGACTGCCTTGGTTGATGTTTCAAAGCAGAAACTCAAGGGCTTGATTTCTTCAACACAATGAACAAACAGCCCAACCAAAGGCCCTAATCCCTTCACAAGCTTGGTGTCAACAAGCTTGTAAGAGCTTATAGCTTTTGGTTAAGGATTAGTACAAGTAAAATAGCAAAATCAGAAACCACTTTTAAAGCTTTTTTCAAACTTGAAAACCTTACCAAACATAAACGTCCTTGAACCAAATGATTCAAGCACACTTATAACATCAAATGGAACTCAGAATTACCCTTAAACAACACCAACTTTCAAAAACATAAAAAGGAATTACAATTTTCTCAAAATACCAACTTTTATAAATTTCAAAAAGGAATTACAATGTTTAAAAGGTAAAACTGGAACCAAGGGACTCTCACAAGTTGAGGTCTCCTTTTATAGGACTAACAGATGATTCTAGAATGCTAAAAACCCTAGCTATGAATTCTCAAAATTGCCCTTGAGTGCTTGATGCCGTTTGATGTTGGTGAGCTGTCCAAATGCATCAAGGACGTTCATTTTAGCTTTGGAGTTAAGCTATGACTCTAAGGTGTTGATCTTGACACGTCAGATTACTTGGAGAGAAAGTTACGTTTTCATTGGTGGATGAGGTTGAGTGTGGGGTCCATTGGGTAATGGGATTGAGGGTTTTGTGTGTGGGTTATGTTTCTGGGCGTGTGAATCAAGTGTGGGAATGGGTAATTGGGATTTACCCTTTGGTTTAAGTGGAATGGTAACTGGTGGTGAAAGGTGAATAGTAACCTTTTTGATCCGTTTTTTGTGGAAAGGTAAGTTGTTTGGCGCATTTTCTCATTTGAATGTTTCAAATGCCCAACTTTAGCCCTTGTCTTTTGGAAAAAGATGCATAACATGTTTTTCAGCTCACATAAACACATTCCTTTGTATATGAAGTTATGAAGTTCACACTTTTGCCCTAAAACTTTGGCAAAAGTGTTTCAAGGGGTTGTTTTGGCCATTTTTTTCATAATTGAGGGACTGAATTTGGACTTTCTTGATCTTCAAAGGTCTTCAATGTATCTTTGTCTCCATGAGGGACCATAATTGACAAATTAGAATTGATGAGGGACTAATCTTGCCATTTCTTCAAAGTTGAAGGACCATTTTTGTAGTTTTGACAAACTTAAGGGACCAAACTTGTATTTATGAATTCACAAGGGTTTTAAGTGTCATTTCATCATTCATTGAGGATCAATCTTGTATTTCTTCAAGTCTTCAAGGGTTAATCTTGGATAAATCATGAACTAGGGCCCGGTTCTTTGTACGGCTTCGTTTCTCGTGTATATTTTTCCTTGTTTCTTGTGATCTTTTGTCTTTTTCACGATATCCATACCTAAAACACACAAGTAAACAAACACAAGCATATATATGGTATTTTATGACATTTTAGTGCATTTAAAGCCCGAAAAGAACGATGAGATCATGTATAAATACCATCTCATCAAAAACCAACAAACTAAAGCAACCAAACACAATTTTTATTAAAATTAAAGTCATATTCCGACAGTTATTCCGAAAGAGTTCCATTGGAAAAGGGTTTTAACATTCCGACGGTTATTCCGATCGTGTATTCCAACAGTATTCCGACAGGTCATATTCCGACAGATTGTATTCCGATAGGTATTCCGACAGGTCATATTCCGACAGCATTCCGAGACAATATTCCGATAGTTTATTCCGACAGGTCATTCCGACAACATTCCGATACAATATTCCGACATCCTACATTCCGACAGCCTACCTTCCGACAACATCCGATGGACATTCCGATGGCACATTCCGATGCTATGTTTTGCTAAATTTTGTCCGAGTATTTTTTAGATTTAGCCACCATCTAGACTAGTTTCAGAATATCGTTTACACGAAGATTAAAAAAAAAAGAGTTAAAATTTTCCCATCAAGTAAATTCAAATTTTTTCCATACTAGTTTTAGGACATTTGTAGCTCTTCAAAATTTGGCGATTACAAATTTTTTGGTCTACCGTTTTGTCGGACTATAGAAAAATTGCAATTTTCAGAATTTAAACCACAACAACAATCACAACACATCTACTTAAGATCCTTTTTCACTTCAACATATTAAAGCTTATCAAGATGGATTCTACTACAGAGTATCGTGTGACGAACGACAACATCATGGTGGCGGGAAATAAAGAGAGACCACCAATGCTTGTAACCGATCGATATGCACAATGGCAATCACGGTTTATTCGATATCTTGATACTAAACCAAATGGTGATCTTCTCTGACGGTGCATCAAAGAAGGACCCTATACTCTCACTACCATAACCATTCCTGCAATTCAAGCAACCGAATCGACGACCGGTTCTGATGAGCAAACTATTGAGGAAACATATGAGAACACTTCGAAAGAGAAACGTGTTTGGATTGATGCAGAGAAAGAAGCAATCTATTTGATTCTCAGTGGGATTGGGGATGATATTTACTCAACGGTTGATGCATGCTCTACTACAAAAGAAATGTGGTTTGCCATTGAACGCTTGCAACAAGGAGAATCACTTAACAAGCAAGATGTCAAAAGTAACTTGTTCTAGAACTTTGGTAAGTTTACTTCATTGGATGGGGAATCAATTGATTCATATTATTCAAGGTTCTACAAGATGATGAATGACATGACAAGAAACAATTTACAAGTCTCCACCATGCAAGTCAATGTGCAATTTCTACAGCAACTTCAACCTAAGTGGACACGATTTGTAACTTTGGTGAAACAACAAAGTAAGTTAGACGAGGTCAACTATCACACGCTCTTTTGACATTTTGAAAAAAATTCAGAATGATGCAAATGAACTTCGAGCTGAAAGGATAGCAAAGACTGCTAATCCACTTGCTTTGGTGTCTACCTCTCAACACACTCAAGATCATCGTTTTCGTGCTCCAAAGTCATACTCCACTACATCATCCTCACCAAGGTACTCCACTACATCATCCTCACCAAGGTACTCCACTACATCCTCCTCACCAAGATACTTCACTTCATCTAAGTATTCTGCTCCCACACGATCACGAGACAAAGAACCAAGAGCATCATCACCATCACCCGAGCCATCATCTGAAGAGGACAATGATGAAGACATATCTCAGAAGAATAGGGAGATGAAGCAACAAATTGCTTTCATTATGAAGACCTACAAGAAAATCTTCAAACCCACCAACAACAATCTTCAAACATCATCAATACAAGGAATCAATATGTTGAGACTCCTCGAAGGTATGACACATGTCAACATGACGAAAGTCCTCCAAGGTATGATCGACGTAATCAAACACATGTTGAGGGTTCTGCTCGGTATGATCGACAAACTGCTAAGTATGATGCTAAGAGGATTGCTACTGCTGCTGGGAATAGGGAAAATGTTGGTACTCAAGTGATTAAACAAAGTGGGATTCAATGCTTTAATTCTCAAGGCTATGGGAATATGGCAAAGGAATGTAGGAAGCAGAAACGGGTTAGGGACTCTGGCTATCATAAGGAAAAGATGCTGCTTTGCAAGAAGATGGAAGCTGGGGCTAAATTGTCGGCTGAGGAAGGAGCAATGCTTGAAGATACCGATGATGAAGCCTCCGATCAAGAACTTGAAGCACATTACTCGTACATGGCAAAGGTTGAAGAAGTTCTCAACGTCACTGAAGATGACAATGGTCCTATCTTTGACACTGAGCCAATCGATAAGGTACACACTGAAGAGGAATATAATGTGTTTGGTAATATTCATGAGCATTCTGAGCTACCCAAAGCCATTAATGACACATGTATGATGGAAATGGTTGATAGCAATACCACACCCGATTCATCAGACATGTGCAATAATGAGCCTGAGGATGATCAACATGAAAATGAGTATGATGATGACGAGGTGCGTATTGCGCTTGCTAACTTAATTGCTTCTTTACAAAAAGATGTCAAAGAAACTAGAAAGAGTCAAAAGCAATTAAAGAAGGCAAACGCTACGCTCAGTCAAAATTTTGAAGAATGTAAAGCTGCTCTAATTAAATTTAGTGAGACCATTGATAGCTATAGAGCTCAGCTTCTTCAAAAGACCAATGAGGTTGAGGGATACAAAGGGTGTTTAATTAATGTTAAAAAGGACGATTTTCAAGAGAAATATAACGAAACTCTTAAGCTTCTTGAACAAGAGAAACGTAATTATAACACTTCTTTGAGTACTGAACGTCACAAAACGTATCTTGCTACCACTAGAGTCAATGAGCTAACTCAAGTAAATGGTTTTCTTCAAGAGGATAAAATTAAACTTATGAATGAAAAGAAAGCAGTGGTTGAAAAGATGGAAAAGGATTTCAAAACTAAACAAGCGAAGGACATCGACAAAATGGTGGAAATTGAAACTCAACTTGATTTTTACAAGAAAATTGTTTACAAAACTAATCAATCAATTCAAACCATGTGAATGTTGGCACCTCGTTCGTTTTTCAAGGATAGACCTAGTTTTGCAAATTCTAAGTACCTTGAGCAAGCTCAATCTGCGAATCAGCACTTATATCTTGATGAGTCCCAATGGACCGATCTAGATTGACTTGTTGTTAGGCCCGATAGTGAAGAGACAAATGATTTGGAAGAAGAGAGTAGACCAAAAGTTAATAAATAATTCGTTAAACCATATAATTATGCCACACCACAAACACAGAAAACTCTTGAGAAAATATTTTTCGAATGTGAACAAATAAGAATTAAATGGAGACAAGCTTTTGCCACTAAGAAAACTAATGTTTCAAAATTTATTGAATACTTGCCATTTAAAGCTTCTGTAAGCAAGAATAAACAAGCACTTAGTATTCTCAAGAGTAACATTGAAAATTTCAAAAACGTTGTTGATGATGACTGGAAAAAACGTGAACTTTCGAAAGGAGACAAAGAAATTCCTCACGATATAACTGTGCTTGTGGAAAGTATTTTGATTCCGCTTGCGGAACGAACGCAAAAACATATTTTGTAATTTGAAACACTAATTAAGCAAGAAATGTTTGATGATTTGAAATATGTGGAATCTCTTGAACAAGAAGTGAACGACCATCAACCTGAAAGAGACGAGTTTTATACAGCATATGATCTACTCTTACATGAATGTCTCTCAAAAGATATTGTGTGTGCTTATGTTACATCTTGTGCTGATATTCATGAATATTCTGATGTTGCATGCAAATATCTTGATCAAGTTAAAGAATGTGAACGTCTTGAAACTCAGCTTTCGAATAAAGTTGACCAAAAAGAGTTTTCGTTACTTCAACATAGATATGATTATCTTAAAAAACATTGTCACTCACTTGAACTTGCTTTGAAAAATAAAGTTGGCAGCTTTTCAAATGATACACCTTTAGAAGTAAAATTATCTGAGTCATGTCGATTATTAAACGAAAAGATTCTTGATATTTTGGATTTGAAAGCTCAATTACAAGAAAAAGACATCGCAATAGCCGAGTTGAAGAAACGCGTTGCTAAGATGGGTAGGAAAGTTATGGACCTAGCATTAGGAAACCTTTTGTTAGACAACCCAATGCCTCTAGAGTGAATAGATCCTCTATCTTCGGAAAACCATCTTCTTTCTCAAATTCTTCGTTTGCAAAACCTGTGTTTGCCCCCAAGATGGATGGAAAGGAAAGGTTACCACATACTCAACCCATAAGGAATGCTATAGCACCTAGCATTAAGCACAATAATGTGATTAAACCAGGGATGTATAGAATAACCACTAAACCCACAAACAAAGTTAGTCACTCACCTCAGACTTCTAGAAACACTAATATTCGTGTGTCTTCTACTACAGGAGTAGTCTCCACTGCTAGTGTTAGCCGTCCTCAGCTTAAGAGCACTCAAGTGAATGATAAGGTCTGGAAACACAAGAGTCAAGGGAAGATGAAGGAAGTAGAAGAACACCCTAGGAATTTAAATGTTTTTAAGAATAAAAAGTCTGTAATCCCGTGTAATGACGATTTGAATGCTTTGAACGATTTTAATGCTTTGAATGTTAAATTTGTTTGTGTCAAATGTGGAAAATGTGATGATGCTAATCATTCTATGTGTGCTATGAATAATGTCAAAGGCATAGATACTAGAACTAAGAAGCAAGTTGCGATGCATATTAGTGCTAGTAAACCCAAACACTAAGTGAACCATTCTGGTGCAACTCCCACTAAGAAAAGTAATGCATCAGACTCCACCACTAAGAACCCTAGAAGCAGAATTAAGGAATTATATGAGTCTGCTAGCAAGTCTTGGAAATGGTGGTTTGCTAATCAATGTCCTCTAGGATATAAATGGATGCCTAAAGTTAGGACAGTCAATGTGACAACGAGTGTTAGTATGCCTTTAAATATTGCTAAGGACACTAATGATTCTACAATCACAACTACTATAGTATCCAATTTAGCAAATGCTCCATTGTGTTCTAACTCTTCTGCAGGTGATACAAATAATTCTCTTCATACTGGACTCCGGATGCACGAAGCACATGACGGGGAATCTCAAGTTTCTAATTAACTTCGTGGAGAAGTTCCTGGGTACGGTCCGATTCAGAAATGATCAATTTGCACCGATCCTAGGATATGGAGATTTGGTTCAGGGGAATATAACGATCAAAGGGTATACTACGTCGAAGGGCTCAATCACAATCTTTTATCGGTTGGTCAATTCTGTGATGCAGATTTGGAGGTTGCTTTCAGAAAGAAGACATGTTTTGTTAGTGATTATGATGGGAATGACTTACTTACCGGTACACGGGGTACTGATCTCTACACTATTTCACTTCAAGACACAACTTCATCAACTACAATTTGCTTCATGGCTAAAGCTTCAACGACTCAAGCATGGCTATGGCATCAACGTCTTTCTCATCTCAACTTTGATACCATCAACTTGGTTTCCAAGAAAGATATTGTGAGAGGCCTTCCAAGTATGAAATTCATCAAAGATCATCTTTGTTCTTCTTGTGAGCTTTGTAAAGCTAAACGAAGTAGCTTCAAAACAAAGACCACACCAAGCTCTAAAGGACGGTTAGATCTTCTCCATATGGATCTGTGTGGTCCCATGCGTGTTCATAGTATCAATGGGAATAAATATATTCTGGTAATTGTCGATGATTACTCAAGGTACACATGGACTCACTTTTTGAGGTCCAAGGATGAAACACCCGAAGTTCTCATCAGCTTCCTTAAACTGATACAACATGGTCTTCAAGCTCAAGTTAAAGTGGTTCGTACTAACAGAGGATCAAAAATTTTGAATTCAAATATGAGAAACTATTTTGAAACCGAAGGAATTGAACATGAAACATCTATTGCTCGAACACCCGAACAAAACGGCGTTGTTGAACGACGAAACCGTACTTTAGCTGAGGCTGCTCGAACATTATTATCCGCTTCAAAACTTCCACTATACTTTTGGGCCGAAGCCGTGTCAACCGCATGCTACACACAAAACCGCTCCTTAATTATCCCAAGACACGGAAAGACACCATATCACATAATTCATGATCGAAAACCTTCACTCAAACACCTTCACGTTTTTTGATGTACTTGTTACATAATACGAGATGGTGAAAATCTGGATAAGATGAAAGAGAAAGGTGATGCATGTATTCTTGTGGGATATGCAACTCAGTCTAAGGGGCATAGAGTATACAACAAGAGAACAAAATTGATAGTCGAGACTATTCACATCCGATTTGATGAATTACAAGAGATGACACTTGAACCAAACAGTTTAAGTCCCGATCCACAATGACAAACGACTTCCGTTCACAACCGCACCGAACTCGGAACTCAAGAACACAACAATGAACCGTCAAGTTCAACGCTGGTTCAAGGAAATGTTCCAAGAGCAGATATGACAGTCAACACGACAATTGAAGAGTTGGAAATGTTATATGGACCAATGTATGATGAATATTTCACGGGGGAGAAACATGTTGTATCGAAGTCTTCCGCTGTCACTCATGATAAGCATGATGATACCGATCATCGTCAACAAAATGATACAACTTCATCTACTTCAACACGAGTTGCTGCAGATTTACCTCCTCAGAATATCACATCAACAACCGCTCCTACAACATCCACAACTACTGTCATTGCTCCAGAGAACACAAATCAAGCAGACAATGCATTATCTGACGAAGACGAATTTATCAACCCATTCGGTACACCGGTACACGAAACTGGAGAGTCTTCTACTCACCATGTTGATCTGTTAAATATGCATACGTTCTATCAACGACATCCTTCAACACATCATTGGACCCGAGATCATCCTTTGGTTCAAGTAATTAGAAACCCTTCACAGCCTGTTCGCACAAGACGGCAGCTTAACACCGATGGCGATGTTTGTATGTTCGCACTCGCCGTGAGTTCAGATGAACCGAAAAACATCAAAGAAGCCATGGCTGATCATGCTTGGATTGAATCGATGACGATGAACTTCAATAATTTGAAAGAATTATAGTCTGGGAACTTGTTGACAGACCATACGATGTAATACCATTAAATCTTCGATGGATCTGGAAAAACAAGATGGATGAAGAGAACACGATCATCAAGAACAAATCTAGGCTAGTCGCTAAAGGGTATGGTCAGAAAGAGGGTATTAATTTTGAGGAATCATTTGAACCAGTAGCTCGAATGGAAGCGGTCTAGATTTTCCTTGCTTATGCTGCACATAAGGGATTCATCGTGTATCAAATGGACGTAAAGACGACGTTTCTTAATGGTCCTTTGAAGTAAGAAGTCTATGTCACGCAACCAGAAGATTCGTCAATCCTCATTATCCTGACAAGGTGTATCGTCTCCACAAAGCACTTTATTGACTCAATCCAAGGGAGTGGTACGACGAGCTCTCGAAATTTCTGGTCTCCAAAGGTTTCTCAAAAGGTTCCATTGATCTAACTTTGTTCACTTATAAATATGGGGATGACATTTTGCTTGTGCAGATTTATGTTGATGACATTATTTTCGGGTCTACAAACCCAAAACTTTCAAAATGGTTTGAAAATGTCATGCACAACAAATTTGAAATGTCAATGATGGGCGAGCTAAAATTCTTTCTAGGAATTCAAGTTCACCAATCCCCAAGTGGTATCTTTATTAACCAAGCTAAGTATTGTCAAGAGATAATCAAAAAGCATGGTATGACATCATGTGACCCCGTTGGGACACCATTATCAACCACATCCCTAGATGCTGATTTGGAGGGAGATGCCATAGATCAAACGAGATATCGTTCCATGATCGGCTCCCTCATGTACTTAATAGCAAGCCGACAAGATATATCACATGCTACGTGTTATTTTGCACGATATCAAGCACGACCCACTGAAAATCACCTCAAGGAGGTTAAACGGATCTTTCAGTACCTAAAGAATACCATTCATTTGGGACTCTGGTATCCGAGGGAAACCGGTTTCTTTCTAACAGCCTATTCAGATTCTGATCATGTAGAGTGTCTTGATACACGTAAAAGTACTTCTGGTGGTGCACAGTTTCTAGGTCAAGATAAGCTTGTGGGATGATCTTCCAAGAAGCAGGATTGCACGTCACTGTCATCAGCCGAAGCGGAGTATGTGTCTCTATCTGCGTGTTGTGCTCAAGTTCTTTGGACGAGAACACAACTCACGGATTATGGCTTCCACTTTGATAAAGTACCTATGTACTGTGACTCAAAGTCCGCCATAGCCATCTCCTACAATCCGGTACAGCATTCCCGCACGAAGCACATTGATGTCAGATATCACTTCATTAAGGAACAAGTTGAAAGGGGTATTGTTGAATTATACTTTGTTGGAACTGATTACCAATTAGCTGACTTATTTACAAAAGCTCTTTCGAAAGAGAGGTTTGCGTATCTTGTTAGGCAAATTGATATGAGATGTTTGACTCCAGCAGAACTGGAGGTTCTGGCAAAGAATCCTGCTTGATTCATCTATCAAACATCTACCTGTAAATATCTTTGAAAAAGAAAAATAAAAAGATATAAAACATATAAAAACAAAACACAAAATTAAAAAATCTTTTAAAATCAAAAAATATTCTTCTCCACATGTCTTTCAGTATCGATAATATGGAAGTGCCTATAAATGTCGCTCAATAATGACACGGGTGTGTACATAAAGCTCGAATGAAAGTTGTAAATATTTTTCAAAACATGTCATTTCTTCTTTCAATAAAGGAAAATGTCTATTTTGGACAATTTTTCCAACAACGGGTAGAGAAATCTATCTTGGGTTGAGCTTGTCACAAAACATTCAACATTTTGAGCTCAACATAATGGTTTGTAATCACTTTCAGATTGCAACCCAGATTTATATTCACGGGGGAGTGTACGTTTTAGTGCCCTTACCCTCAGCAAAGAAGAGAAATCTTCTTACACTTGAGTGGATTCGTCAAGACATTGAAAGTCTATGAACTCAAGTTTATGCTTTAGAAGAACCTTTTCGCCAAAAAGAATTGATTTTTCAAAAAGCGTTGAACACAATTTTTTCAAGAATTTCTCATTGATATTCAAAATCTTTCAAAAAATTGTGTGTTCAACAACTCCTATCCTCAAAAGTTTAATGTGGATCATATCCTCGTAATGACAATTCCATTGGATCAATTTTTGAGGGGGAGTGTTCCAAATTCATGCTAGTTTGACACATTCTTCTCCCGAAGTTTTTCAAGACTATTTTTCAAGATATATTTTAATCAAATTTGGTATCTCTAATATCAAAAGATTATATATATTAGAGATATGGGGAGAAAATGTGATTAAAATATGATCTAAAGACTCAAGCACTCATGGTTACGATAAAAAACCCGCAACTTTTTTAATTCACGACGTTATTGGTGTCAAAAGGGTGGTTAGGTTTAAGTCCTATGATCCATCCAGAACCGAAGGGATCTTCCCAGGGACAATCCGATAGATTATTAGAAGTCCTTAGGAAAGATGGATTAGAATGTGAACATAGCTGAATGCCGACTAAGTACTGATGATAGCACTGGAACAATCACAACAAGGTGCTATTAATGATGTCTTGGTAAGCATTGAAGGGGTTGAAGAGTGAAAAAGAAATGTAAGGATAAAGGGTGTAAAGAAAGAAGCCCTCCATACAACTTAGGCAGAAACCGGGTCAACACATCATGAAGACAACACATCATGGACCCAGTGATGTAATGTACAACCCTCCCCAGCTGACTCAGGCTTCTCTCAAAAGAAGTTTGTTTTATTGTCACGGAGATCGGCATGACTTATATTGACTTTCTCACTCTAAGATAGTTGATATTGAATAGGTGGCATTTGCTCCAGCCTCTGACCACTAAAAGTGCACAAATCGAGTCTAGAGCCAAGAGACCAATTAAATCTCGTTAGGACACACGGATGAAGATAAAGAGAGTCATGCGCTATATCCTTGTGATATTGCTAGAACACTCAGAGTGATACTAATTAGTATTCACAATGATGAGTGGAAATCCTTCCATTGTTAACATCAAACAGCACTGCGGTAGGTCATGTGTAAGATTCTTTATGAATTGAACATATGTAAAACTGAAAAGCAACAGTGGTTTGTTTCTTTATCGATTCAAACTCGTTTCAGGTTTCTACGCAATATCTTTATGGTCTTGCCAGAACATTCAAAGTGATATTTATTAATACTCACAGTGAAGAATGGAAATCCTTCTAGCGTCAACATCAAACAGCGCTACGGTAGGTAACTTGCGAGATTTTTATGAATCAAGCTTGTGTCAACTGGAAAGCAACAATGGTAAGATTCTTAATGAATCAAACTTGTTCCAGGAATTTGAATTGACGACTTTAATCAAGCGGATATTTATCCAATTGATTCACTCTTTATGTTCGCAGTCTTGCTTTGAGACGTTCCAGTAAAGAGAATGGCTAGTACATCCACGAAACCCTGTCAAAGAGGTTCTTAATTGAATCTACCTATCACAGGTACGATATTTAATATCGTGTAATGGTCTTCACCGACCGGAGGTAAAACGCTACCGATTTAGGTCAAATGTCAAAGCGATTCAGTCCGTGTCTATGTTTTGTCTCGATAAGGTGGCGTTATGGTGTACTCAGCAAAGTCAAAGATTCAAAACCACATACTCATGCCCAAAGACACATTCAACAATCAAGAAAGCTAAAGACTTCCGCAACTCCGATGATTAAAATCTTCCTTATCAATTAATGTAGAGGAATGACCTCTCTTCAAGGGAGATTGTTAGCAAGTTTTCAAGATTGTGCAAAGTATGAGCATGTGGATAAAGACACAAGATCGCAAGATGGCAAAGATAAGTCAAGAATGATTTGAAGATCTCAAGTTTAAAGATAAAGTTGAAAGACAACGACAAAGGCTCAAAGATCACAACATGAAGGAAGAAGACAACTATTACATGTTCAAGATTCATTTATGACGAAATTCGTAATCTCTATTGATCTCCAAATATCGAAGAAGAATGACCTCACATTGGGGGAGATTGTTAGCCTCAAATTATTGAGTCAAACAAGAATGTTCGGTCATAGGTTTATATTGTAACATTTATTAGAACGTTGTAATAGTTATTTAAAATAGTGGTGACATTACGGGCTTGATGGCTAGCTTAAAAGGCCTCTTTCAAGGTACTAAGCATTTTATTCAAGCTCGACCAAATCAAACATATAGCCCATTAAGCTACATGTAGGCTAGACTATAAATACCCTTCCTAGCATGTTAGGAAGGGTGTTGACTGTCATTATTTCATAATCTAATCTTCCAAAAGTTTCACACACTTCTCTCTACTTTCTCTCACTACTTTCTCTCTCTAGAATTCATCTACTTCATCTATTTTCTTTCTTTCTTCCTTGCTTAATCATCACAAATATGGGACAACAATATATGATGAACGATATCAGAATATTCGTAATGCATGTGTAGACCATTAAAGATCAATCACTAAAACGATATTGTCATCATAGATCTGTAATTGATTTTTGAAATTAAAGAGTGATTGATACAACTCTATTTCAATCATCTCTTTGTTTTGATCCATAACAGTAAACGGAAAATAAAACCACACTTCATTTATTAAAACCTACCGGAGACCCATTTCGATGGATCTTGATATCTTCTTTTCATGCACTCTCTTTTGTGACGAAAAGTGGTACTATTATTTCATGGGTTATGAATCAAGGATGTGATTAGTAATAATAAGATATTAATATGATATTAAATCAATGAAAGTGATTGGGTATTGGTAACTCTTGACTTGATGATCCAAAATCGAAGATGAGATATGTGTTACATCTTTTGGGTGACTGATGGAAGTGTAAGATAGTTGTGACTATAGGATGAGATGGGTTTCTTGATTTGGTTATGGTGTCTTTCTTTTCGAAAACATGATTATGAATGGGATTTCTTTTAGATGCAGCGTTTGATATAGAGAAGGATGGATTTGGTAGATGAGATGTTATGTTTCGTCACAGATAGAAGCAGATTGGGAGAAGTATTGTTTGGTGGCTGCGTTTCTTTTTGGTGGAAGATGATAGAGGCGTAACTTTTATCAGTGTATTAGGGTAAGTGCTCTTTTATACCATAAAATTAGGGTTGTGATCTGTTTGGGCTAAGATCAGTTTACACCATAAGACCACTTGAGCCACCTATCACGTGTAGTGCATTGCTTTATCAAAATGAGGTTTCAACTTTTGTTAAGTGGTGCAAAATGAAAAGTGACGAGATGATGCATGGGTATATTTTGGCATGGATCAAAATGACATTTGAGATGATGCATAGGCCACATTTCTTTTCTTTTGTAAAAGTGAAATGTGTGTATAACCTTAATCATTTTTGTATAATTTTTGTTATGACACTTTCTGAATTTTTGCAACGTATGATTATTGGCTAAATGTGGTCGAGATTGAAAAAGAAAAAGTGACGAGACAAAATGACATGACGAAGTGAGAAAACTTATTTTTACGAGACCAAGAAAAATGGCTATATTTGAATTTTAGTGGCTACGAATCTTTGATCGGGTATTTTTATTTGAAGTTGAAGACGAAATTTTCGAAGGCGTGTTCTTCTTTTATCTTTGAAATCAGGGTTGGTTGGATGAATGATTTCAATGATAACTTGCTCATGCTTAATCATTAGGATGAAGACTTGTTTATCTAGTTTCTGGGTTCGGGGTGGTTGGTTGATGACTTGGATAACTATCACTTAAAGGAGCTACATTGTTGTACTCAGTGACACACGCATAGTTGATGTGGATAATTTCAAGAGGTGTTCCGCTTATATACTTCTTCAATAATGTATTGGGTACTTATAAATTTCTCAAGGATATTTCTACACCGTTCTTTATTCAACAATAGTGCCAGCTTAAGTCACAAGGTCGAGGAATTCTTATTCAGTTTCACGTTTGGTATATTTGATTCATTCCATCAGTGGTCACTTCAAATTGCCTACGAAGGGGTTGGTAAAGATAGCCATGGAGAGTTTATGAGTAGAGAATTTCGATCAGCAACTGATTCTCGCCAAATATATAATTCAGCTTATTTATTATTCTCACGAGATTTCAGGTTCATGTGCGTATAACTTATTGCTGGTTCTGATGTTTCGAAACCATCAAGGGGAAGAAGAAGAAGACACAGTGAACGCACAACGAGTACACGTGATGAACTTCATACCTTCTTTTGATTTGAAGACATTCCGGGAAGACAATTGTCATAACCGCAAAGAAAATCAGTGTTTTAACTCGTGGTGTTATTAGTCTCTAGACGGTACACTATTGTTTGATGTTTAATTGTTTTGATGTTGCAATTATTCATCATCATTATCCTATATAGAGAGATATGCATTTCTGGGACTTAACTGACTCTGGTGCATCTTTGGAAGAAGATATGTGCATTTCCGGGACTTAATTAACTCTGGTGTTACTATGTCAACTTCATGAATGGGATAAAGTGTCTACTTCAGTATTTGGGCTTCATACATGGGATTGGTTTCCTTTCATCACCTACGTGTATCTTGATTCTTTCTAGTATGCATAACTTGAACTCTCAGGAGTAAGAAAAATTCAGAAGAATTATTCAAGCGTGAGAAGAGACGTTGTTGATCTACTTGGTGTCCCCCAAACTTTCAATCTCTCATAGCAGCATTATCATTTCATATGATGGGGTTTGCTTGTTGAATTCCGCTGTGCGCTTAATCATTCTAAGCTTTATTGAAAGCTTTGAAACTACTTATGAGGATTGTCGGTTCAGGGGGAAGATATTAAAAGCTTCTACGTCAAAAATATGTGGCATGAATTAGGGGGGAGTTAATTCAGAAGCTTCTCCTTAACAAGAAGTATATGAGTTACTTAGCTCGTGCCGTTAAAGTATTTCTGCTACAAGTTACTACAAAGATGAGTCTCTCTGGAGTAAAGACTTAAAGTCAAAGGCCTTAGAAGACTTCATCAGCGTTGGATGCTTCATGAAAGCTTTTGTTCTTAATCATTATGTACTTGTTAGGAAAAATATTCTAAGGAATTCTACACGTCGTCCCATGGGGGAAGATTGTTGTAAATTCACTTTATGTGACGACATTTAAGAATTTCCATTAGTTATCATAGTCACTCACGCAAGGACTAGACTAAGAAACGATGTATAGTATGTATGCGTGGTTGATTATAAATACCCCTCTAAGGCTTCCAAGGAGGGGTTGTTGATTGTGTTTTTCATTTTTCATTTTATACATTTTCCTTCCTTTCTCTTTACACACACAACCCTATATCTCTCTCCACCATGGCTGTCCATCTCTACCACCACATAAGACCACCGATTCTAGTAAGAAGCAAACCCACAAAAAACAATTAGAAACATATTTCTATAATGTTTTTACTTTTTAAAACAAAAACGCGTTTCATTAATTTTATATATGTAAAAATTCTCCGGTTTTATTCTTCATTAAAATCAACACAATCGTTTTCATTACATGATTAATTCAATAAATACCCTCTTAAAAATCATTCACAAACATATTTCGACCATTTGCTATACTTTCCTCATTAATTACTTCATTATAGGTTCCCTAATCGGTTTCAAATCATTGCCACTGATTCTATCACGAATTTAAAATCAAAAAAACAACATCTTCGATAAATGAGGTTCATTCGATTCAAACACTACAAAATCTTCACTTTTGTTTTATGAATAATGTAGTGATTCTATGTTGTTTGCACCCTGAAATAAGTATTATTACATGTACTCAACTTTTTTAAAGTTTTGATTTTAATCACATAGTAAATCCATTTTGATGTTTTTCAATAATCAGTGTTATTGTCTCAACTCCATTGATTGCAGACAGATTAGTTGAAATAAGCAAGAAGGATAATTGATCTTCGAATGCTATGTAAGTTGGGAATTATGAATATAATTGATTTAGTTCCTATTTTATTTTATTTAAATTATTTAGCATCTATGTTTTCTCCTTTAGGTAATATTATGTCATCATCTAATTTTCAATTTCTTCATTAGATTCTAATAAGTGTGAAAACACTTATCCTTTTACCACTTAATTATAATAATGACCGAGCCAAAACGTGTATTTTATGTCGTAAATGTCGGATTTATGCGTGGTTTGTGTTTTTGTTGTGATTTAGGATCAAAATTTGAAAAGGGAAGAAAACACGAGATTTCACGGGCTTTTATCGAAGAAAAAGACAAAAGAAGTCAAAAGATCAAGAGTGCAAAAAGAACGGAAGTCCAAGGCCTATTCTGAAGATTTATCGAAGAAAAAGTCTAAAGACGGAAGTTTAATGAAGTCAAAGAACTCAAGTCTAATAAATGAAGAAATTATAAGACGAGTTCTAATAATCCCGAGAAAAAGTCGAAAAAGTCGAAGAATTTAGAAGACGAAAAGACGAGAAAAGGAAGAAAAGATCAACACATGCTAAGCTCCCTAATGTCCCTATAAATACCCTCCTAATGACACATTAGGAGGTGTTGACTATCTTGACAAAATAGTTCTTCCACCTTTATTTTCATGTCATTTAATTTCTTGCCATTTAAATTCCTTGTCTTGCACCTTAAATTTGTAAGTCCTTTAATTTTTACTTTTAATTGTTGTTGAATCTTTATCTTTTAATCAAGTTTTATTTTTAATCTCATCCTTCCTTTCTTGTTTGATTTGATTTGGTTGTGTTCTTGAGTTTTTGGTTGATTAATAAGTGAGTTTTATAGTTTTATTGCTTTTGATTCCATAAAGTTTGTTGATTTAGATGTTTTAATGCTTGGTAGATCTTAGTTAGTGATTTAATGTTTTTAGTTTTATTGTTTTTGGTTGATTTAAGTTTGCATATGTTGAGGGGAGGTAATAGTTGTAAAATTTTTATACTAATTTTTATTGTATAGTCTATGTTTTGTGTTTTTGATGTGATTGCAGGTTGATAGAGAAAGATAAAAGAGGTTATACCGCTAGCACAAGTTCAAGTACCGCGTATGTTCCATGTACCGCTGCATGTTCGTTGTATCGTTAAGGGTCTCTTTTGTAAATTTGACAGTTTCTTCGCGCTTGGGTTTGTTATTTACTTAAATACTTACTCCAATTACACAATTGATTCACCTAAATCTTTTATTCTTATCTCTTGATTCTATAACATTCTCTCTAATTTTTCGACCATCAGAAATACTAATGGCTGCTTTACAAGTGATCTCTAAGCATAATTTGGTTGCGAATCTTGCTGTGAATGATGACTCTCTTAGATTTCATGAGATTCTTGGTTTCTTATCTCGAGGTCATGTTCGTTTTGCACTCACTGTAAGTCCCATTGTCTCTGTTTTCATTGTTGAACAATTTTGAAACACTGCTGTGTTAGGTACTCGGTTTGATCAACCTTGCATTAGGGCTAGGGTGAATCATAGAAATATATATGTAATTGAGGTACTTCTAAGGGCAAGTTTGAGATTAAATGATGAAAATGGACTTAGTATGCTTAATAAAACAGAGATTCATGATGGCCTTGCAGCCATGGGCTATGAGGGTGGTAGGGAAAGTCTTACTTTCTTTAAATCTTTATTTTCACCTCAATGGAAATTTCTTTTACATGCTATAATTCACTGTTTAAGCTCTAAAAGTACATCTTTTGATCAAATTCCTGTTGTATTGGCATCAGCTGGTATTTGTCTAGCAAATAACAGGGTTTTTAATTTTTCAAAATTAATTTTTGAAGGTATGACTAGGAATTTGGAAGGAACTAAAAAGTTTTTGATGTATCCTAGATTCATTCAGACATTAGTTAGTGACCAAATACCTAACCTACCAGAGTTACATGATACATGGGATGTTCCTATAATTACAAAGAGAACTTTCTCTTTCTTGACCAAACAAGGCAATGCCTTTACAAGAATAGTTACACCATTGTTTGCTCATATGTTAGCCCAACCTACCAACCAAGAAGGTGAAGAACATAGAAATGCTAGTGCTCCTCAGCAAACTCCTTCTCACCAGAGTTCCCATTCCCTAGAAGATTCACAATCTTCTTCTCACAATGTTGGTGCTCCACCAAATACTGATGAGATGATCCATACACCTGCTGCTTCTATTGCTGCTAGTGGTTCACCACCAGCACAAGCACCCGAGGTGGTGGATGTTGCAAATTTGACTGTTTTGTGTACTAGTTTGTCCCAACAGCTACAAGTGTTGCAAAAAGAAAAACTTGTTCAAGATAAGAAAATTGATGAATTGGATGCTAGCCTAATCAAGTTGAGGAACAAAGTATCACCTTGGATGAGGAAACATAGATCTATTCAGAAGGCTGCACTCAAAAAGCAAAGATTCAGAAACCACAAGAAAAGGGAACTGAATGCAACCAAACAGGGGTGGAATTAAGAAGAACAACCACCTTCTTCTGATAATCAAACAAGGATATCTGGAAATGACATCAATTTTGAGTTGGATGAAGATGTCATTGGGACTTATGAATATGGAACTAGTTAAGAGACTGGTGTGGATGAACCTACAAATATGGAGTTTCAACAGGAAGAACCACAACCTACTCATGAGGAGCCACAAGTTGAAGAAATGATGGTAACTCAGCTAGCACCAACACCTCAATCACCACTTCAAGTGAATTGGAGTACTTTCTATGAGAAGTTGGAGGAAATTAATATTCGATTTCCTGTATCTTCAACCCCACCACCACAAAGACAAATATGGTTTCACAGGAAACAGTCTTTATAAGTACTGTCCAGATCAAGAATGAGCAATAGATCAGACAAGACTAAAGAGGTGCAAGTTGAAAGGATAGCTTCAGTGGAAGAAAAGGTATCTAGAGATACACAAGTGATTGAAGAAACAAGTGTGTCTAATACTGGTGAATTCAACATTGTTGAAGATCCAAGTACTGCTAAGCCAAATAAGCCGACTGCAAGTACTGCTGACATTGTTAAAAACCCAATTACTGCTAAGCCAACTAAGCCGATTGCAAGTACCGCTGGTGATCATCCTTCGCTAGAAAGTCAAACTCCTTTTAGAGAGGATGAGACTTTAGCCCAAATACTGCTTGACTTAAGAGAGAAGAATTCAGCTGAGAAAGCAAAATAAGCAGAGGCAGAGAAGAAGACACAACAAGAAGTTCTTGCCAAAAAGGATCAAACTAAAGGTAAGAAAGTTCAAGCTTCACACCCTGCTAAAGGTATAGTTATTCAACAGCAAGATGATGAGGAAAGACCTTCCAAGTTGAAGAAGAAGCTACCTAAGATTAATCCAAAGGATAAGGGGAAGAAGCAAAATACTATCAGAATCTGAAAATGAAAGTGATTCAGATGAAGACATAAGCAAAGTCATGTATAGATTTAATCAATTAGACCATGATGAGGAATATGCTCTTAGAATGCAAGCTCAAATTCGTGAAGAGGACTTATAAGAAGAACCTGAAGCTAAGCAGCATTTTCTAGAAGCTAAGAGAATACAACAAGAATGGAACATACAAGAGTATGATAGGATTTAAGCTGAATTACATGCAAGTGAGCTCCTTGCAGACTCACTGATAGTTGAAGAGAGAGATGCTTATGATGAAGAAGAGAAATCAAAGTTGATTGATGATCTAGTAAGGGAGCAACAAAGATTCCTTGCTGAAAAGAGAAGAAGAGAAAAGATTAAGCCTCCAACTACCATGCATATTAGGAATCAAATGATGAACTTTTTCAAGAAAGTTAAGGGTTTCACTCATATTTAGCTGGTCAAGAAGAATTTTGAAGAAATCAGGACTTTGTATGAGCAACATAAGAGAACTGAATTGAATTTTGTTGAGATTGGATCTAAAGCAGATCGAATGGCTGTTGAAAGACATAGAAGACATCTGCAACAACAAAGACAATTTGGAAGCACTCCTAGAATTGAGCCAAGTACTGCTGAACCTACAAATTCATCTCCAACTATCAAGACCACTTATGTGAGTAAGAATAGAAAGGATAAGGTAAGTTCAAAGGAGGAAGAGACTGCTCAAAGAATGAACGAAGGAGATAAAGCTCAAGATATTGCTCAGACTGAAAATGTACAAGCAGTACATGCACAATCAACAGTACATACTGAAGAAACGGTACATACAAACTTGGAAGTGGGTTCAACAGAATTTGAGGGAACCTCCAAGGGTGTTAAAAGGAAAAGATCAACAAAGAGAAAGCAGCACGCCAAGAGGGCTAAGTCAACATCAGAGATAGTGATGATGATTAGAGCTTGAAGAAGTACTTGAAGATAGTAAAATTTGAAGATCAATGTATTGATAAATAGATTTTTGGAAAAAGATCATCTATTTCTAGATGGATATACTCTATGGATCAAGGACTGGAAGCTCATGGAATTCAAAGAACTGATGGCACAACAAGAATATCTAGACTTTTGGAAGATATTATTCACATTCTTAACATACAAGATATTCAGGATCTTTTCAGGTTAGTTCAAGAAGCCAGTGCAGGTAAAACTGAAGTATCACTATTGTATAGGGAAATGCTCTTCATGTATGAACCACACAACTGTGATCATGAAATGTTGAAGGAATTAAAGAATCAGGTTCCTAGTTACTGGAGATATTATAGGTCATGTGGATTGCATATTTTAGATATAGATGATGTTACCTACTATATGCTACAAGAGTAGAGTTATCCATTCAAAAGAAGATTGTTGGAAAGAATGTTGGAACAACAATTGGAAGTTATAGAAGAATCTGTTGATGCTTTGGAGTTGATCAGAATGGTTAAACAACAAATCAAGGATTTGAAAGATGAGGAAGAAGCTGAGAAAGAGCCTTAAGTGTTTGACTTTCAGTCACACTTCACAAATGGTTCTCAGTTCACCATGTCTAACACACATAAGAACTGGCTAGTCAATAAGCAAACGGTTTGTGGTAAAGACTTCTCAAATCCGTTGAAAGCTTGTAGTTTGCTAAAAACTATATGGTTCCGACTCACCTTGTTTCGAGACAAAGAGTTGGCTAGTCCTAGACAAACGGTACTAGGTAAAGACTTCATCAAATCCGTTGATGGTTGACAATTTACCAAAAATCGTAGGGTTATCAGTACACCTTATTCTTCATGAATAAAGTATTGGCTATTCTAGAGTGTACGGTTAACTAGTAAAGAATATATCAAATCCGTTGATAGCTGGTGATTTGCTAAAAATCATGAAGCCAATACAGATTGGTTTTTGTTGTTAACTGTTTTATTTCAGGTATGAAGATTGCAAGCAAAGAAGTATTCAAGAAGAAAATACATAGAAGGTTTTGTCTCATCAAATCAAGACTAAAGTTCATGATCCAGAGTTCATAGATTTAACTCAAGAAGAAAATTACTGATGCTGCAAAGATAAATGAATGTTTACAAGACACAAGAAGATCATAGTTTGAAGACAAAGATGATATTCATGTTGTTTGAAGATTATCTTATCAGAAGAAGATCTACATTGAAGTGTTTGGCTACATTCAGTTGGATGCAAATACAAATCACCAAGTTCAATCTAAGGATGAAGGAAAGACTGAAGACATGTATTCTAAATACATTCAGTACAAGAGAAACAAGAAGACAACAAGTTATCATTCTTATTTAGGGGAGGATGGTTGGGAATTAATTAAGTGTCAAGTACCGTTAGTGTTATTCAAGTACCGTTAGTTATCTTTCCAGTACCGTTAGTGTTAACGCGGTACATAGTATGTACTGCTACTTATAAAGTAAGTACTACTATATTGATTAGGACGAATATATCTTTGTATAAGATATGTCATAGTTATAGTTAGAGTATATCTTATGTGATATACTTAAATAGTTAGAATATTGATAATATATCGTCTGTGATATAGTTATCTTTATAGGATATTCTAATGTTTCTAGGGTTCCTTACTCTATAAAAGGAACATAGGTAAAATGTCATTCATGTACCTCATTCAAGTCGATTAATAAGAGAATTGAATAGTTAAAAGTAATTATGTTCTTATGTGCTTTATAAGTTAGATTCCACATAACTTATTTAGTTTGATTAAGAGTTCTCAAAGTGTTTTAGTTTGATTACAAACTACTATACTAGTTCTTAACAGAATATAGATCCAATCAAAGGGATCAACACAAATTACCATAATCCGAAACCTAGGTTCTAATATGATATGTTCGGTTATTATGGCATCATGAGTAAAGTTTATATCACAGAAAACTATCAACATTCTAGGTGATGGATATTGTTTGTACAATACATGACGTGTTTAAGGATTTAGCCAAGGAAGGTTCAAAATTTAGTTAGGTTTGGCTTGTGACTAAGAAACATGTGAATTATGCAACTCCAAGGAAGTTTAAGAACTTGTAAATCGGCTATAAGTGTTTTAGACAAGGTCTAGTAAGTTAAATTATACAAACTTGTATTAATTTGGTTGTTTTAAGTCAAGTCTAGGCGAAATATGTTTAAGAGTCGCGACACAAGAAAATAAACGCAAGTGATAGTTAACTCTAGTATGTAATAGTTTAGGATTACATAAAATTATGTGTTATATAAATCATATGATCAAGTTAATGAAAATGTGTCCAAAGAAGTTAAAATGAGTTAAAATGGTAACTTTTGGGTTTATCCTTCTAATTTATAAGTTTTATACTTACATAGTGGACATAACTTATATTAATATCATGCATGCAAAGGTGATAGATAAAATAAATATATAATGAACTAATAATGATAATGAAAAAATGATCAAATATCAGAAATATAACAGTCTGTACCCGTTATAAGAGCTTTATCCTCAAAGCTTAAGCTGAAGTCACTTGTCCAGTGAACAACCGAGGATACTTTTTCTTGAACGAGTCTTCTTGTTTCCGTGTGAACTCATGTCTTCTCTTAGAGGTCCATCACAATTTGACTAACGGTATACGACTCCGCTTCAATTTCTTGATTTCTCTCTCCATGATCCCCACATGTTCTTCCACAAACTGAAGTGTGTCGTCAAAGTAAACTCCCTTTAGTAGCATGACTAGATGTTCATCGGTGTAACACTTCATCAACTTAGACACATGGAAAGTTAGGTGCACATATCTCAATTGTTGAGGCAATTCTAAACGATATGTCACTTCACCAACCCTTGCTAACACCTTGAAAGGTCCAACATAACGTGGGTATAATCTCTCGCGTGTACCGAAACATATAACTCCTCTCTAAGGTGAAACCTTGAGCATCACACGGTCACCTAATTCGAACTCCATAGGTTTACGCTTTAGGTCTGCGTAACTCTTTTGTCAGTCACGTGCTGTCTGTATTCTTTGCTTGATCTGGGTGATCATCTCCGCGGTTTCTTGAATCAACTCTGGGCCTGTAAGTTGAGATTCTTCTTATTCTGCCCAGCACATGGGTGATCGTCATTTCGACCATAAAGGGCCTCATAGGGCACGACCTTTATGCTAGCATGATAGCTGTTGTTGTACGGAAATTCGACCAATGTTAAGTGTCTTACCTATCCTTTTACAAAGTCGATAACACATGCCCAGAGCATATCTTCTAGTGTCTGGATGGTTCTTTCGCTTTTTCCCGTCTATAACACCCCCATTTTTACCTTAACGTAGCGGAACATTGATTTGGGGTATTACTTCATAGAACACAAGTCATAATGATAGAAAACAACTCAAAAGAGTGATTAAATCAACTTTCTTTATATATTATTTAAAACCCAGAGTTTTACAATATGAGGGTCCAAAAATCTAGAATACTAATTTCAAACTTGTGCTTCTTCATGCCATCCTCATGCTGCTTCATGGTAACAACCTTTAATACTTGAGATATATGCTTAAAATCAACACAATGTTTGAGTGAATTCATAGGTTTGAAATCATTTTGAATACAAGATCCTTTTCCTGAGCTACGTTGTTATTCGCTTACATAAAATAATCAATTCTTATTGCACTAGCTCATGCACCGCTACTTGACATAAACAGAAAACCAACAAATTGCCCTTATGCAGGTAGTTTGTCGGACTCCTGAGTTTGCAAAATAATGTGTATCCATTTAGCCTAGGTAGGAACCATCAGCATTCTAGCAAGCGCGACTTACCCAGATAGGGGATGTCAGTCCCCAAATAGTAGTATTCACAATATTAGCGCTCACTTTCTAGAATTGATTAACGTTTACGATTGAAAAGGGAATTAATGGCAATAAGTAAACATAGTGTCAATAATCATATCTGGCAGCATAAAAAACACTTGTATTCCAGTTTAGCATATATTCCCCTAACGGGTTTTCAAATCATTTGAAAGTAGTTAACTTTAGTAAGGCTATGAACTAACCTGGGATCCAAAAATTATGAGCTATATCAGATATATTTCATTCACAAATAAACAACTTGGTCACACCAACTACAACTTGGTCTCACACAAACCTGGATTAACACATTTTATATAGTATCATGTCTTTGATCTTAACTTCAATACTTTTAAGTATTAGTTATGTATTCTTTAATTAATATTTTGTTGTAATACTAGCATCATTGTTCGGGCCATCATACTCAGAAGCCATTCTATAAACGTTTGAGGAGCGAGAGCACTTTAAATCATAAACCCAACCACTTAGTGAGAACGTAATATCGAGATGGAACATCTTTGTAAAAAGCTCCCTACTAACATGATACCTTTATTACTATCTCATATTTATAATTTATCTTCTTTAGTTTCAAAATTGGCAAAAATAGCCCTTTAGTTATACTTTAACTTAATTATACTTTTAACCCCTAAAGTATATAGTTTTAATATTTATAATTTCTACCTTCAAATATTAACCTCAAGGTTTCAAACTTAAAAATATTAATCCTTATATATTTAAAATTCTTAGAATGACACTTTTGGCCCAAAATGTTAATAGTTTCAAAAATGACAGTTTTAGTCCTTATACTTGTTAAAAATCACATAACAACATCAAAAATGTACCAAATGATCTAGAAACTTAAAACAAAGTTTATGAAAATTTTTATTATCATAATAAGAACGTTTATTCCTAATTATAGCTTTTGAAATAGATTTGATCTCGTAATTTCATACATATTACAAAACTAGGGTTTTAAGACATCTTTAACTTATAACTTTCATTTAAAATGATTATATGATCTAATTTCTTTTATATTAGTTCTATAACATCCTATAAACATTATAACAAGTGTAAGAAAACATTATAACAAGATCAAAGCTTAGCTAACATAGAGATTACCTAGGTAACTCCAAAATGGCTCCTTTTGGCTTCTTATGAACACTACTTGCTACCAAAGCTTCAAGAGCTTCAATGGCTTCCTTCTAGACCTGGTTTCTAGTCTTTTAAGAGTCCTAGAAATTTTGTAGAAGTTGATTTCAGAATGGGTATGGAGGTAAAGAGAAATCGGGGTACAAGTTCTAACTTATGAAGTTCGCCCCTATTTATAGTGTTTTCAACCCTTAGGCTCCAAGTTTGGTCATGAAATGTGTAATCTAGACAGCTTAGTGTTAAACGTAATTAAAGTGATGGTCATATAATATATCATTACCAAGCTCGTGAAAAATGTTATTTAATGATGTCGAGAGTTTTTAGCTACTATTGTTTATGTAACAGGATTTAGTCCCGAACACACAAATGAGGAAGGCCTCCTAAACATTTGTCACTTAGTATAAAAGGCCTCCACCACCTCATTTGTGTGTGTGGTTTTCATTTTATTGTTTTAGAGAGAGAAAGGTGCTTATTTCCTCTCACTAGGAAAACACCAACACTTTGTATTTTTCTTTGATTCTTAATCTGAATCTAATTTTTTTTTTGGTTTAATCTTCATCATGTTATTCGTGTTTGGTTAGTTGTGTGATTAAACTTTACAAGTGTGATTATCATACGCTGCACACAAATCGTTCACTGTGTATCACATGGACGTGAAGACGACTTTCTTGCAAGGGCCGTTAAAAGAAGATGTGTACGTATGTCAACCCGAAGGTTTCATCAAAACCAAACATCCAAGCCATGTCTACAAGTTGAAAAAGGCAATTTATGGTTTGAAACAAGCACCAAGGGCATGGTACGACGAATTATCATCATTTCTTCTCCAAAATCACTTAAGCAAAGGAACCATTGATCCAACGTTGTTTATCAAGCACTACGGAAATGACATCTTGGTGGCTCAGGTCTATGTTGATGATATTATATTTGGTTCTACTAACCCAAAATATTCCATATTATTTGCCGACCTTATGAAAAGCCGATTCGAAATGTCCATGATGGGGGAAATGATGTTTTTTCTTGGTCTCCAAGTTGACCAATTCCGCCGTGGTATTTTCATAAATCAGTCCAAGTATGTGCTTACGAAATTTGGTATGGAAAACTGTGATCCTATTGGTACTCCAATAGACACTAAACAGAAGTTTGATTTGGATAAGAAAGGGACATTTGTCGACGTTACAAAATACCGAAGTATGATCGGGTCCCTTATGTACTTAACCTCAAGTAGACTGGACATTGTGCATGCTACGTGTTTATGTGCTCGGTACCAGGCTAACACAACCAAGAAGCACCTCAAGGAGGTTAAAATGATATTTCGTTATCCCCGGGGAACCATTTACATGGGTCTCTAGTATACGAAGGATTCTGGTTTAAATCTCACTGGTTTTTCAGATGCCGACCATGCAGAGTGTCATGATACATTCAAGAGTACTTCCGGTGGAGCCCAATTCTTAGGCGAGAAGCTAGTGAGCTGGTCCTCAAGAAAACAAGATTGCACGTCGTTGTCCACCGCGGAAGCAGAATATGTGTCTCTATCCGTGTGTAGTGCTCGAGTCCTTTGGATGAGAACACAACTCACGGATTATGGCTTTCACTTTAACAAAGTTCCTATGTATTGTGATTTACAATCAGCTATAGTCATATCCTGTAACCCGGTACAACACTCCAAGACCAAGCACATTGCTGTCCGGTTACATTTCACTAAAGAGCATGTGGAAAGAGGAACGATCGAACTGTATTTTGTCAAGACGGACTACCAACTAGCCGACATATTCACCAAAGCTCTATCTCAAGATAGACTTGAATTCTAGGTTCGTCGACTTGGTATGCGTAGTTTCACTCTAGATGAACTTGTACGTCTTGCACATTCACAGTAACCTTGTATATATCTATCAGAAAATCTAAATACAAAAATATACTACCTATAAAAACAAAATAAAAATTGAGAAAATCTTTAAAAAATATCAAAAATATTCTTCTCCGACATGTCTCTCAGCATCGATAATATGGACGCACTTAGAAATGTCGCTCAATAACGACACGGGTACATACATAAAGTTCGAATGAGATTTCAAATGTTTTCAAAACATGTCTTTTTTATTTTCTTCTCATAATGGCTTATAGTCACATGTCAGACTATAACCCGGTCCCTAAATACAAGAAAGTCTTTGACTTATCCTCAACAACGAGAAATTCGTTTTTCTCGGTCATGAGCTTATATCAAGACATTCAAAGTTTTAAGCTCATGAGCATAACTTTTCTCTGACTTTTGAGCACAATTTTTCAAAGTAGTTCCAAACTATGTGCTCATATACCCCCTATTTTAATTAGAATCTCTTTTCGAGGGGGAGTATAATGATTTCATAAACATTTGTTCCAAATTTTCATGACACATTATTCTCTCCATGTTTTATCACTAGTTTCACAAAAAATTTCAATTTCATGCAATTTTTGAGGGGGAGAATAGTGATTATAATGTGATCAAAATATTCTATTTTGGATAAGATCTTTGAGATAAGTGCTTTCTCGTCCTAACATGTACAAAATGTTTACTTAAATTCTTTCGCATTTTGATGCACATGTGTAGTGGGAGCGATTTTGGTGATTTAGAAAGTTTTTCTGGTTACGATATCTATACCTTCAACACAATTATTCACGATGATATTGGTGTCAAAAGGTGGTTAGGTATTCATCCTATGATCCAACCAGAACCAGAGGGATCTTCCCAGGGACACTCCATTAGAACTTAGAAGTCCTTAGGAAAGATGGAGTAGTTGAGTGTACAGGAATAATGCCGACTAATGACTTAAGCTAGCACTGGAACAATCACAACAAGGTGCTAGTTATGACATCTTGGTAAGCATTGAAGGGGTTGAAGAATGAAAAAGAAATGTAAGGATAAAGGGTGTGTTAATCCCATATTAATCCATAACACAAGATTTAGAAGAGATATTTAGAGAGATAAAGAGAAGAAATGTAGAGAGAGAAACAAGAGAGATTTTGGAAGGTTTATGTTTACTAGAGAGAGAAAGTAAAATTGAACCAACACCCTCTTCCACACATGGAAGAGGGTATATATACCCTTGGCATATGGGCCATGGGTTTAGTATCCTTGGGCCGGGCTTGGCATTGCTTGGGCTTACGCCCCTAACTTAGACAATATTAGCTTAAAGCCCAAGCCCGGTTAACCCGACTAACCTATTACAATACAAGACCGTTAACGACTAAGATGACCTATTACATTCTTGTTCGACTATATAAAGTATAGGGCTAACAATCTACCCCAATGTATCGGTCATCTTAAAAAGCTTAAAAAGCATAAGATGATTGAGTGAATACATTCTTGTAGAGGAGATCTTCCTGCTTTGGTCTTGTATCTTGGTCTTGATCTTATTTGTAACAGCTTTGTTCCTTCATGCTTTCGTGATCTTTATCTTGAGCCTTTGTCATTTGACTTTGAGTGCTTGATATCTTCATCTGTGCTCCTTGTGACTAAGATGACCTATTACATTCTTACATTCTTAGGTATCTTGATTATCGCCATCTTGTGCTCTTGTGACTTCTGAATCGACATCGGTTAGTACACAGCTACGCCACCTTCTTGATATGCAGCAACATATATAGACACGGATGAAATGGCTTTGAACATTTCACCCTAACTCGGTAGCGTTTTACCTCCGGTCGGTGAAGACCGTTAAGCGGTATTAAATACCGTACCTGTGATTGGGTAGATTCGATTAAGAACCTCCTTGACAGGGTTTCCCGGCGGTAGTAGCCAGTTCTCTTTACTCGACCGTCTCAAAGCAGACTACGAACGTAAAGAGTGAATCATAAGGATAAATTATCCATCTGATTAGAGTCGTCAATTCAGATTTCCTGGAACAAGTTTGATTGTAAAAGAATCGCACCATTGTTGCTTTCCAGTTTGTCACAAGCTTGATTCATAGAGAATCTTGCGAGTTACCTACCGTAGTGCTGTTTGATGTTGACACTGGAAGGATTTCCATTCGTCACTGTGAACACTAATGAGTGTCACTCTGAATGTTCTGGCAAGATCACATGGATTTTGCGAAGATACCTAGAATCAAGTTTGAATCAATTAAGAATTCAAACTTAGTTGCTTTCCAGTTCTCACAAGTTTGATTCGTGTTGAATCGCACAAGTTACCTACCATGAGCTTGTTTGATGCTGGCTCAAGCAGTATTTCCATCTTCATTGTGAATCGTATCACTCAGATGTTCTGGCAATATCACAAGGATAATGCGTAGGACTCGATTGTGTCCTAATGAGATGAGGATAGTTCTCGTTTGGGTCTAGACTCAATAAGTGCGTTTTGGTAATCGGAGGCTGGAGCAGACTGCCACCTTTTCAATATTAACTGACTCGGAGTGAGAAAGTCAATAGATACGTGTTGATCTCCGTGTAAATGAGACAAGTTTCTTTTAAGAGAAACTCGAATGGCTGGGGAAGGGTTGTGCATCGCATCACTGGGTCCATGACACTAGTCTTTAAAAGATGTGTTAACCCGGTTTCTACCTAAGTTGCATAGAATATTCAACTCCTTCAATGCTTACCAATACGTCATCATTATCACCTTGTTGTGATTGTTCTAGTGCTAACTTAAGTAATTGGTCCGCATTCAGCTTCATTCCTCTCCATCTTCCTTAAGGACAACTATTCCTAGCTAGAATGTCCTTGGGTAGATCCCTCCGGTTCTGGTTGGATCATAGGACTTAGTTTCCTATCCTAAACCACCTTTTGACTCCATCGTTACGTCATGGATAGTAGGTTGGTTTGGGTAAAGATCGTAACCATAAAACCATTTAAAACCATTCAAAGTGCTTGATAAAAATCAAAACTTTTAACACTTTGAAAGTTTTATATTTTCGAAACGCTCCCCCTACACACATGCATCGATATACGAAATAGTTTGGCATGTGAAGGAAAGAGTTGCACTTGAGTCTTTAAGATCACATTGCGATATATTACATTTTAATCACATTTTCTCCCCTATCTCTAATATAAAAATATAATATTAGAGATACCAATTGATTAAAATATGACATTTTCTAAAAACCGATTGGGAGAGAAACATGTGAGCGCGCATGAATCATGGAACTTTTATGGTCGGGTTGCTCCCCCTCAAAAATATATGTGTGTCATGAAACAAAATTTGACAATATTTTGGAAAAACGACACCACAAAATATGTTGAGGTACGGAGTTGAGATGCCTTTACCGATAATATATATGACAGATTTAATATCATTTTCGGAATGTGTTGGATACATAAAATATGACAATTATTGAGATGTACCCAACAACATTAAAAGGCTTGATTTTAAAACGCTCCCCCTCAAAAATTGATCAAAATAACATATGACATTTTGAGCTATAAAAACCTATTATGAGGAAGAGAGTGTTGAACAAACAATTTTGAAAGATTTAGAAAATCCTTTTGAGAAATTCTTGAAAAATTGTGTTCAACGATTTTATGATAAATTCCGATTTACATGAGCTCAAAACTTTGAATGTTTTGTGACTAGCTCATGACCGAGAAAAATTAATTTCCCGTTGTGAAGGATAAGTTATCATCCGTGATAAACTTTCCTTAAGTGGAAGTACGAGTTCTAAGCTGACATTTACTTAGAAGTTGTTTTTCATGAACTTAAAAAACTTTGAATGTTTTTATAGGAAGCTCATGACCGAGAAATATTAATTTCTCATTGAGAAGGATAAGTTTTCGTCCGTGATAAACTTTCCTTATTTGAAGTCCGAGTCCTAAGCTGTGATGTGCTTAGAAGTCATTATTAGAGAAAAATCAAGCGGCTTCATTTGCCAAAACCTCCAAGTCTTCGGGAGTCATATACTTCATACCAAGACGGCCAACGAGATACTGAAACTTATTTTGAGATAGGGCTTTTGTAAACAAGTCAGCCATCTGGTACTCAGTTCTGACAAAGTATAATTCCACGATACCACGTTCCACTTGTTCCTTGATGAAGTGATATCTGACTGCGATGTGCTTGGTACGGGAGTGTTGAACCGGATTGCAAGAAATGGCTATGGCCGACTTTGAGTCACAATACATAGGTATTTTATCAAAGTGGAAGCCATAATCCGTGAGTTGAGTTCTCATCCAGAGGACTTGAGCACAACACGCGGATAGAGCCACATATTATGCTTCAGCTGATGAAAGTGAAGTGCAATCCTGCTTCTTTGACGACCAGCTCACAAGTTTGTCTTCCCCTAGATATTGTACACTTCCAGAAGTGCTTTTTCGACTATCAAGGCAACCCGCATGATCAGAATCTGAAAAAGCTGTTAGATGAAAACCGGTTCCCTTCGGATACCAGAGTCCCATGTGAATGGTATTCTTATGGTACCGAAAGATCCGTTTAACCTCTTTGAGGTGCTTTTGAGTAGGTCTGGCTTGATATCGTGCACAATAGCATGTGGCATGATGAATATCAGGCCTGCTGGCTGTAAGGTACATAAGTGACCTGATCATACTGCGATATCACGTTTGATCTACGGGATATGAGTACAAGTCAGCGTCTAGGGATGTGGTCGACAATGGTGTACCAACGCGAGCACATGAGGTCATACCATGCTTTTTAAGTATCTCTTGAGCATACTTAGCTTGGTTTATAAAGATACCACGTGGGGATTGATGAATCTGGAGGCCTAAAAAGAATTTTAGCTCCCCCATCATTAACATTTCAAATCTGCTGTGCATTAATTTTTCAAAACATTTTGAAAGTTTTGGGTTCGTAGAACCAAAAATAATGTCATCAACATAAACTTGCACCAGCAGTATGTCATCCCCATATTTAGTAATAAAGAGAGTAGGATCAATAGAACCTTTGGAGAATCCTTTAGAAACCAAGAAGTTGGATAGTTCTTCGTACCATGCCCTTGGAGCTTGTTTAAGTCCATATACAGCCTTCTTGAGACGATAGACTTTGTCAGGATGATGAGGATCGATGAATCCTTCCGGCTGATTCACATAAACTTCTTCCTTTAAATGACCGTTGAGAAAAGCAGTTTTAACGTCCATCTGAAAACCGTGAAGCCCTTATGTGCAGCATAAGCGAGGAATATCCTGACAGCTTCCAATCGCGCAACTGGAGCGAATGATTCATCGAAATCTATCCCTTCTTGTTGACGAAACCCCTTAACCACAAGACGAGATTTGTTTTTGATGATGGTTTGTTCTTCATCCAGTTTGTTTTTCCAGATCCATTTGAAATCTAACAGCCAAATTCCATAAGGTTTGTCAACAAGTTCCCAAACATTTAGGCGTTCAAACTGATGAATTTCGTCTTGCATTGATTCAATCCACGCATGATCAATCATGGCTTGTTTGATGTTTGTAGGTACAGTTGAACTCACGGTGAGTGCATACATACACACATCGCCATCGGTGTTGAGTTGTTTGCGTGTTCGAACCGGTTGTGAAGGATTTCCAATTACTTGCTCCAATGGATGATCACGAGTCCAATGGTGAGTGGATGGATATCTTTGGTAGAATGTATGCATGTTGGACGGATCAACATGTTGAGTAGAAGACTCTCCGACTTCGTGTACCGGTGTACCGAACGGGTTGATAAATTCTTCTTCGTCAGGTTGTGCATCGACTGCTTGATTGTTGTTTCCTCCTTCAGCATTGACGGTTGGTGATGTTGGTTGTATGACTGTTTCTTGAGTTTGTTGAGTATCCGCTGAAATTGTCTCTTGAGTAACTGTTGCTGAAGTAGATGCAGTTGTGTCTTGTTGACTTTGTGCGGGTGCATCAGTAGTAATGACAGCGGAAGGCTTTGACACAACTTGATTGTTTCCATAGTAATATTCTTCAAACATTGGATATATAAGTCAACCAACTCTTTCATTTGTGTTATATCCGTCGAGTCTGCTGTAGAAGTGCTTTCTTGACATTCTTGCACGGGACGTACACTGTTTTGTGTAGGTGCCATTGCTGGACATTGAGGAGTGGGACTTGAGCTGTTGTGATCAAGTACCATTTGTGGCAATTCATCAAAGTTCACATGAATTGTTTCTATAATAATCTTTGTTTTCTTGTTGTAAACTCGATATCCTTTCGACAATGTAGCATACCCCACAAAAATACATGCAACACCTTTTTCTTTCATCTTGTCGAGATTCTCACCGTCTTTAAGAATGTAGCATAAAGATCCAAATACGTGAAAGAATTTAACCATAGGTTTCCTGCAATTGATGATGTGGTAAGGTGTCTTTTCATGTCTAGGGATGACGAGAGAACGATTCTGAGTATAACAGGCGGTTGCAATAGCTTCAACCTAGAAGAATAGTGGTAATTTTAAAGCAGAAAGCATTGTTCGAGCTGCCTCTACCAAAGTGCAGTTCCGTCTTTTGACAACGCCGTTTTGTTCAGGAGTTCGAGCAATATATGTTTGATGTTCGATTCCTTCTTCTTGAAAGGAAGATTGCAATCTTGTTCATAAATTCAGTACCCCTATCCGTTCTTACGGTTAAGACTTGAGCTTGAAGATTGCGTTCTATCATCTTGAGAAAGTTTTTGAGAACCTCTGGTGTTTCATCCTTGGACCTTAAGAAGAAAGTCCATGTGTATCTAGAGTAATCATCAACAATCACGAGAATATACTTTTTCCTGTTAATACTCTCTACACGCATGGGACCACATAAATCCATGTGTAGAAGTTCCAATCGTCCTTTTGAGCTTGGGGTAGTCTTTGTTTTGAAAGACTTCCGTTTTGCTTTCCCCAACTCACAAGAAGAACATAGATGGTCTTTGACGAATTTTAATTTAGGAAGATCGATCACAATATCATTCTTCGAAAGCAAGTTGATGGTGTCAAGTTGAGATGTGACAATCGTTGATGCCATAACCATGATTTAGAGGATGTAGCTTTCGCCATTAAGCAAATTGGATTTGTTGAAGATGTATCTTGAAGAGTTACTGTGTAGAGATCAGAACCACGAGAACCTGTAAGAAGGTAATTCCCATCGTAGTCTCTAACATAGCAAGTAGTTTTCCGAAAATACACTTCCAAATCCGCATCACAAAATTGCCCAACCGAGAATAAATACTGATTCAGTCCCTCGACGTAATAAACCCGTTTGATAATGAGATTTCCTTGAAACAAATCGCCATATCCAAGTATCGGTGCAAACTGATCATTTCCAAACCGCACCGTACCCAGAAACTTCTCCATGAAGTTAATTAGAAGTTTGTGATTTCCCGTCATGTGCTTTATGCACCCGGAGTCCATTATGAATAGGATGATTTCGACGAGCTGCAGAAGAATTAGAAGAAAATGTAGCATTTGACAAATGGGAGCCCTTGATAGAAACGGGTTCCAAAATAGTAGTGGACCTAGATTCTAAAGGCAAGCTAACATTCATAGACCCAATTAGAATAGGGGTTGTCTTAGGTACCCATTTGTATCCATGTGGTGTAAATCTTGAATACCCCCGTGTACATGTCCTAATCATGTTCTCATAAAGCTTCTTTAACCTGCTTTGTTTACGTAGAGTACTGGATTCTAACATACTTAGTTTCTTAAGTGGTTGATCAGTGGATTGGTTCAAAGTTCTTGTTGGTTCTCTAGTACTGGTGGCCACACGAATAGGCTTCCTAGTTCTAGTATTCACGCCATTATGATTAAGAGCACAAGCATCATGATTGAAAGTACGAACACATTTTCCACATTCAACACAAACAAATTCAACATTCGAGGTCTTAGCATTTAAACTGTCATTACATGCAATTACAGACGTTTTATTCTTAGAAAACTTAAAATTCCTACGGTGGTCTTCTACTTCCAACTTCTTTCCTTGACTATTGTTAGGCATGACCTTATCTTGCATTCTATTGCTCTTAAGCTGTGGTCCGTTAACGCTAGTAGTGGGGATTACTCCTGTAGAAGAAGACACACGTTGATTAGGTTTCTTAATATTCTGAGGTAACCGCGATGTTCCAGTTTGAGTGGGCTTAGTGTTCATCTTATAAATTCTTGGTGCTATCACATTGGTACTCTTATCATTTCATATCTTAGGCAAAGTCTGTGGGGATTGTCCCAAAATAGATGATTTAGGGCATTTAATCGCATTCGGTTGACGAACGGCGGATGGTTTACCCAAAACAGACTTTCCTTTCATTTTCTCAATAAGTTTATGTAACTCACTAATGGCTATGTCCCTTTCATTTAGCTGAGCTTTCAAATCATTTATTTCGAAACCTTTTTCATTTAGTTGACGAATCGAAGAAGCTGACATTTCTTGACACTTTTTATGATTATGAGATTTTTCACCTTTTTGTAAAGCAAGTTCAAGAGAAATTAAGTGTTTCTCAAGTTGAGAAAAACTTTTCGAAAGTTTGTTATATGACTGAATTTGTTTTGAAAGCTCTACTTCAAGATTGCGAAATTTCTCGTCCGATTCTGACACTAGACATGCTACATGACAATATTGATCAAGATCGGTATACACACCAAGTATAGCATTCATATGGTCAGCATAAAAGTATTCCTTAGAAAGTCGATCAATTTTGTTCGAAAGTTGGTGTTCTTGTGTCTTTAATTTAATTTGAAGAAAATCAACTTCATCTTCAAGAGATTTGACATAGCTTAAATCAGTTAACATTTCCTCAGTGAGAGCATTATAAAACATTTCCACATTTTTTGAAAGATCATCAATGGTTGGAACAATGCATTGTTGAATGACGACTTCTACTTGTGGGTTAGGTTTAATATTCCAAATGGTATCTCTAGAAACTTTTTCATAATCAGCGACACCTTTGTACAAATTTAAAACCCCTTGTTTTATAAACTCAAATTGCTGAACACTTTTGCTTTTCTCATCCCATTTACGTTTTTCATCCAAAATTTGTTTTTCTAACAAAATTGATTGCTTTTTGAAACTCCTTTTTAAAGAAACTTTCTTTTGGGGTTCATCACTTGGTGGTGGAACACTATTATACATCTTTTGTTCTTTGGAAAGTTCTTTTTGAGGAACAAACTTAATATAATGATAAGAATCAGAAAGGTTTATTAGGTGACTTAAGTTCGATCGACTTTCTTCTTATTGACGAATGATTTCGTCGCAGTCAAGGGAAAGCATAAGAGCCAGATTATCAACATAACAACCGATATCATAAAGAGCAGGCTTGGTACTTTGAACTTTCTTGAGATATTCAGGCTTGACAAAACTCGTTTTCATATTTCTATTGAGCATATTCATGGTTTGAATAGACTGAACCGTTTTGTAAACAATGTTGTTTAACGTATCGACTCTCTTTTCCAAAGCAAGAATTTTTTCAATATCCTTTTCTTCACGAGTTTTATAAAGCTCAGTTTGTTCTTTGTTAACCGACTCTAACTCAGTAATTTGGAGTTTATGTAGTAGCAGTTGTTCTTCAAGTTCCGATATCTTTTGTTTTGACATATGAATTTCGTGTGTAACTTGAGAACAATATTGTTCGTTGAGCACCTTACGTTCATATACCAAACCATTAGCTATTGCAACTCGTCGATCAACTTCTTTTACATAATCACACTCTTTAAGCCTGTCTATCTCCTCGGCTAAGGATGTGTTTGCTTGCTTCAAACGTTTATTAGCCTCTTTGTTTTCAATAATTTCATGTTTTAAAGAATCAATAATAGACGCAAGCAAATCACGATCCTCTTCCGAGTCAGTATCCTGAGTAGCATTTCCGTCATCATTACACATATGCTATGAATCCGTAGAGATATTGCTATCCTCCGTGTCCATTACATATGTGTCGTTGATGCTTTCGGGTTGCTCAGGATGCCGTTGTTCATTAGCAAACACATTATAGTTATCATATGTTGGTACCTTTTCAATTGGCTCAATATCAAAGATAGGTCCAGAAGTATCAGAAGTCTCTGGAAGCACTTCTTGAATCTTTGCCATGTACACATAATGTGCCTCTAGCTCTTGATCATCGGCTTCATCATCAGTGTCATCACGCCAGTCAACTTCATCTGCTGTGAGTGGAATTCCAGCTTCTTCTTTCTTACACAGCAACATCTTTTCCTTGTGATATCCCGAATCCTTAACCCGTTTTGGCTTCTTGCATTCCCTAGCCATGTGCCCAAATCCCTTGTAATTGAAGCATTGAATCCCAGTCTTCTACACAACCGGAGTGCCTACAGTATCTCTAGCCCCAACTTGATTCGGCATCCTCTGATTATCATACCTAGCCTCACGATCATACCTAGGTGCATGATCAACTTCCTTATATCGAGCATTGGATGATGATCTGAGGTTGTTATTGGTAGGTTTGTAGATCTTCTTATAAGTTGTGGTGAGTAGAGACATGAGTTTTAAATCTTCTTGTCCCTTGAAGTTTGTTCATGATCACTGTCTCCATCTGACTCGGTGTCATACTTTGGAGGTGGAGTGAGGACAGTTGCTTTTGTCTTTTTAGCAGTAGCTGGAGGTTTGGTGGATGAGCTTGATGACTTTGAGGAATGAGTAGGTGGTTGTTGACGGTGTACGGGTTTTGTTGAAGTAGTAGCCACAAAAGCAATAGAGTTAGCAGACCGTTCTGCCTTTTCAGCCCTTAGTTCATTCACTTCATTCTGATGTTGTTTTAAGATATCATAAAGTTTGTGATAGGAGATGGTCTTGATATCTTCCCTTTGTTTAACCAAAGTCACAAACCTTTGCCATTCCGGTTTGAGTTGAAGTAGAAACTGAACATTGGCATGATGGTTGGAGATGGTGCACTAATTTCTGACAAGCTCATTCATCATTTTGTAGAATCTCGAGTAATATGAGTCAATGGATTCACCATCTTCAGATGTGAATTTTCCAAATTCCCAAAGTAGATTAGTCTCGAGATCTTGAACATTGATCGACTTACCTTGCTTCAATCGATGAATTGTATTCCACATTTCCATAGCATTAGGACATGCATCAACTTTGGAATAGATATCGTTATCAATTATAGTGAGTATAAAGTTTACAGCATCAGCTTCAGCTTGGAGGAGTTTCTTTTTCTCAGCAGAACATGTGTCGAAATCTTCCATAGCTCGTATAGTTGATGAAGTACCGTCCTCTGCTTGTGTGGTAATTGGTCTGAATTCAAAAACTGGAGGAGGGTTATCAAGGCAGTGACGAAGAGCAGTTCGGTTTTCTTTTCCGTCGAGAAGTCTGAGAAAACGAGATCTCCATTGAACGTAGCAACCGGCAGTGAGCACATGTGGATTACCGTTGCCACGTTGTTCCAAACGAATTTGATTAGCAGTTTCAATGTTGATGTTGTTGTTAGACATGGTGAATACTTGTGAATGAATTACAGATCTTAGTGGATTTGTTGTGATGATGTGTGGTTAAAATTGAAACTCCGAAAATTCAAAAAAAATTTCTCAGTCCGACAATAAATTCCTCAGTCTGACAAAACGGTAAGCCGAAAAATTCTGTATCGCCAAATTTTGAATTTGAGTTAGAAATAGCCAAAAGCTAGTAGGGAACAAATTTGATTTTACTTGACCTAAAAAAATACTCGAACAAAATTTCCATCAGAATGTCCATCGGAATACCTATCGGAATGACCTTGTTGGAATGTCCAAATCGGAATGTCCAAATCGGAATACTCAAATCGGAATGTCCAAATTGGAATGTAACAAATCGGAATACCCAAATCAGAATGTCACAGATCGGAATGTACCAAATCGGAATGTCCCTTATCGGAATGTCACATATCGGAATACCCAAATCGGAATACTCAAATTGGAATGCAGTCGGAATCCCTTGATCGGAATGTGATCGGAAAACTTAAACCCTTTTCCGATGATACATATCGGAATAACTATTATACTCCTGAAAGCCTTTTCCGATGACCCTGATCGGAATATATCCCACTTTTCTCCGACAAAACTCAACCAATTCGATATTTTAAGCCAAAAAATGATCAAAACACCCAAAAAATTTGTGTTTTTAGCCAAAGTAAATATACCAAATCTCTACCACAACTATGTAGAAGATTTGTATCGAGAAAAAACCATTAAAAACAAAAAAAAATAAAAATTTGGGACGTGAAATATAGATCAAAATAGCCACGAAAAATCAAGAACACAACACACGAATCTTCAATCACCTATCCACTATAGGCTCTTGATACCAAATGTTAATCCCATATTAATCCATAACACAAGATTTAGAAGAGATATTTAGAGAGAGAAAGAGAAGAAATGTAGAGAGAGAAACAAGAGAGATATTGGAAGGTTTATGTTTACTAGAGAGAGAAAGTAAAATTGAACCAACACCCTCTTCCACACATGGAAGAGGGTATATATACCTTTGGCATATGGGCCGTGGGTTTAGTATCCTTGGGCCGGGCTTGGCTTTGCTTGGGCTTACGCCCCCAACTTAGACAATATTAGCTTAAGGTCCAAGCCCGGTTAACCCGACTAACCTATTACAATACAAGACCGTTAACGACTAAGATGACCTATTACATTCTTGTTCGACTATATAAAATATAGGGCTAACAGGGTGTAAAGAAATTAGCCCTCCATACAACTTAGGCAGAAACCGGGTCAATATATCTACTATCAGAATCACGTTGATGATTTCTGGTATTGAAGACAAAGCATCATGGACTAGTGATGCAAAGCACAACCCTTCCCAGCCTACTCAAGCTTCTCTCAAAAGAAGTTTGTTTTATTGTTACGGAGTTCAACTCATTTCTATCAACTTTCTCACTCCGAGATAGTAGATATTGAAAAGGTGGCAGTCTGCTCCAGCCTCCAATCACCAAATAAACGTGCACTTATAGAGTCTAGAGCCAACGAGATTCATCAAAAATCTCACTAGGACACTTATTCCATATATCAATTGTTGTTCATCATTAGAACACAAGCGATAATTCACAGATTCCTACGCTCTATCCTTGTGCTATTGCTAGAACATTTAGAGTGATACTCTCTAATATTCACAGTGATGAATGGAAATTCTTCCAGTGTTAACATCTAACAGCATTGCGGTAGGTCATATGTAAGATTCACTTGAATTAAACATATGCTAACTGGAAAGCAACAGTGGTTTGATTCTGTTTGATTCAAACTCATTCCAGGTCTCTACGCAATATCTTTATGATCTTGCCAGAACATTCAGAGTAATACTTTTCAGTATTTACATTGATGTATGGAAATACTTCCAGTGTCATCATCAAACAGCACTGCGGTAGGTAACTTGTGCGATTATATATGAATTAAACTTGTGTCAACTGGAAAGCAATGATGGTTTGACTCTTAATTGATTCAAACTTGTTCCAGGAAATTGAATTGACAACTTAATCATCAGAATGGAACTGCATGATTCACTCCTTACTATGAATTATCTTTCAATATATTCAAGTATTGAGAACGGCTACCACAGTCGGAAACCCTGTCAAGGAAGTTCTTTGAACTTACCTAATCACAGGTACGGTATTCGTACTGTATAACGGGAAACCGGAAGAATGCAATCGGTGGCGTAATCTCAAGAGTCGTGATTCAAGACCACATACTCAAGTAAATGAAGAAAGCTCAAGAAGATCTAAAGATAAATACTTCCGCTACTTTGATAATCAAGGGAGATTGTTAACAAGCTTTCAAGACAACACAAAACATGAGTATGTAGGGAAAGACACAAGAACACAAGCTGGCAAAGTTTCAAGATCAAGTCAAGGCAAAGATCAAAGATCCAAGATCATAAGTCATGAAAGGAACTATGAAGAAACTCTCAAGACATCGAGCTTCAAACTCTGCAACAACAAAGAAGTGAAGTCACATATTACATGACCACCCTTAGGGGGAGATTATTAAAAGTAATTAAAGTGATGGTCATATAATATATCGTTGCGAAGCTCGTGAAAAATGTTATTTAATAATGTCGATAGTTATTAGTTACTATTGTTTATGTAACGGGATTTAGTCCCGAACACACAAATGAGGAAGGCCTCCTAAACATTTATCACTTAGTATAAAAGGCCTCCACCACCTCATTTGTGTGTGTGGTTTTCATTTTATTGTTTTAGAGAGAGAAAGGTGCTTATTTTCTCTCACTAGGAAAACACCAACACTTTGTATTTTTGTTTGCTTCTTAATCTTAATCTAAGCTTTTTTTGGTTTAATCTTCATCATGTTATTCGTGTTTGGTTAGTCGTGTGATTAAACTTTACACTTAGTGACTAAGGGAAGCTAGGTAAGATCTATGCATGTTTATAGAGCCTAGGAACAAAAATATCTTGAACTTATGGTGTAGAATGGCTCACGACAATATGTTGATGAGAATGGCGATGTGTAAGCCACAATTAGGTGCATCACCTACTTATAAATAATCCAAAATATCTATATGGTCTGATCCTAAGTTTGAATTTTGGAGGGAAAGGTTTTAAATGGGTTTCTGGAGGGAAAAACCTAGTCAGGTTTCATTATTGGGTTTGTTGCTTTGTAACTTTGTAATTCTTGTGATTAAGAGTTTAGAAATGTGATTAGTGATGGAATAGGGTATAATTAGGGTTTAAACATTGTAATTAAGAAGTTTGGGTCTTTCTTTTGAAGTTTAACAAGGGTTTTAAGTGAAATTAGGAAGGAAACCTAGGCGGGTTAGGGTTTCTAATGATCCAGAGCTAGATCCTTTTTAAATACATTATTCTTGATTTAGCTACTGATTTAAACTCAATTTATACATCCTACATGTCCTTAATGTGTTCATGAAATCTCTATATTGGTTTTACTAAGTTATTCCAATCAAAAATATCCAAAGGGTGAAAATACCTATTTTGACCTAATTTATAAGTCATGCATTAAAATGTTGTACCTTATGATATAGGGTACTTTTACATTGTCTTAATATAATTTTATAACCTAAATTGAATGCAATGAGTGTTTGTAGACTTGTCCTAAAAACTAGGTATTGGTTCTAAGTGAAATGCTTAATATAAGGGTTTTTAGTTCATTAAGCCTAATGACTTTGTACTTTGGGTAATTAGTGTTTATCTCCTCATATAAACTTATTCTAGGGCTTTATGATGCGTTTAAGGTTTCTAAAGATTCTACATACTTATTTTAAGGGTTTGTATAGGTTAATTATATCCTATAAGGTAATGAGTTTAATTAGAATCATATGTTTTGAAAACTTGTACTTTGTGCATTAATTATTTGTACATTAACTTGAAGTGAAATTATAACCTTAATATAATATTTAGTTGAGTTTTATAATTAGTTACAAAAGATTAGGTTTTCATTCATTGTGAAATGGATTTTAGGTGCTAATCTTGGTTACTAGGTCTTATACTTGTAATTAGCTTTAGACTACTTTTACTTAGTTTATTATAGTCAAATATCTTTGCTATATGGTAGATTATAACTTGTACATTTGTAATTGATATTCATATATAGATATTGTGTAATCATATTACTTGAAATATTAGTTTACTAGGGATTTTTAGGTGGTGATCTAGACTATTATGTACTTTTATTTGTACTTAGCTATGTATGATTTATTTTTACCATTCTTAGATAATATTATGCCTTCAAATGATAGTTTACAACTTATTTATCATCCTTGATTACTTATTCATAGATGTTGTATATTCATACTTCACCATTCTTGAGTTTACAACTCATTTATAAGGATTCTAGGGTTTCTAAGGAATTTAGGGCATAATAGTTATATTTGAGATGTTCTTATCAATATTGAACTTATATGACTACTTTTAGAACTTAGACTTGATATATACATTATGTTTGCATTATATAGAAATATGTTGATATGGTAGTTCAGGTTGTGAGAAGCAATTCATCTTACCAAGTAAGCCAATAAAAGAAATTTTCCACTCAAACTTTCATATTCATATAATCATAGCACATAACATAGATGTGGAATTTATGGGTTGTCATACCGTCGGTCTGTGGATGATAAGCAATGCTCATGTCTAGGCTTGTACCCAATGCTTGTTGAAATGCCTTCCAAGAATTTGATGTAAAACGACGGTCTCGATCACAAATGATTGAAACTGGTATTCCATGTCTTGTGAAAACTTATTTGAGGTACAGTCTTTCTAATCTATCCATTGAGTCGTTCTCTCTCATTGATATGAATTGAGCAGACTTGGTGAGTCCGTCAACGATTACCCAGATAGTGTCATACCCTTCTACAGATGTTGGAAGTTTGGTGATAAAATCTATAGTGATAGTATCACACTTCCACTGTGGTATCTCTGGTTGCACTAAAAAGCTTTATGGTGTTCGATGCTCTGCCTTGACTCTAGAACGGGTCAAACACTTCTTGACGTAATTGGTTATGTCGGCTTTCATGCTCAGCCACCAATACAGTCTCTTCACGTCCTGGTACATTTTATTTGATCCTAGGTGGATCGAATATTTGGACATACTAGACTCATGCATGATCACATTCCTCAAATCGCCATAAAGAGGTAACCAACTCCTCCCGTGTAACCAGAGTGTTCCCTCAGATCTGGGTTCTAGCTTTAATTTCTCAAGGTCCGTCCTGAGCATTCCTCCAATGTCTTTGTTCATTAAGTTTTCTGGCTTCGGGGCTTCAATTTGAGCCTCCAAGATTTTCTTAGGTAGGTTCAAACTAATCATCATGACCAAAGATCAGACTCTTAGTGGAGTCTGTCGTTCCTTACGGCTTAAGGCATCTGCTACTACGTTTGCTTTTACGGGATGGTATTTGATTTCACAATCGTAGTCACTTAGCAACTTTATCAAACGACATTGCCATATGTTCAGTTCTTTTTGGTCGAGTATGTGTTGCAAACTTTTGTAGTCAGTGAACACCATACACTTTGTTTCATAAAGATAGTGCTTCAAATTTTTCAAAGAAAACACCTTTGAGCCAAGTTCCATATCATGTGTTGTGTAATGTTTCTCGTGCTTCTTCAGTTTACGTGAAGCGTAAGCGATCACTTTGTTTCTTTGCATCAATATGGAACCTAAACCCTTGTGCGAAGCATCACAGTACACAACAAAGTCTTCACTGCCCTCGAGTAAGGCCAGAATAGGTGCACTACATAACTTCTGCTTGATCAACTAAAACGATGTTTCCTCCTTTTCTCCCCAATCAAATTTCACTGCTTTTTGAGTAAGCTTGGTCACTGGCTTGGCTATCTTGGAAAATCCTTCGATAAACCATTGGTAATACCCAACAAGGCCTAGAAATTAGCGAACCTCTATTGGTGACTTAGGAGATGCCCAATCTTTAACGGATTCAACCTTAGTTGGATCAACGTGAATTCCTTCTTAGTTAATTACATGACCAAGAAATTGTACCTTGGGATCCAAGATTCACATTTCGAGAATTTCGCGTACAATTTAACCTCCTTGAGTAGCTTTAGGATTTCGGTGTGGTGCTCTCCATGCTCTTCTTCGTTCTTGGAGGAGACCAATATGTCGTCGATAAAGACAATCATGAACTTATGGTTTGCATACTTTATTCATGAGATCCATGAATACCGCTGGTGCATTGGTCAAACCAAATGGCGTAACTTGAAATTCGTAATGTCCATACCATGTTCTGAAAGATGTTTTTAGAATATCTTCGTCCCTTACTCTTAACTGGTGATACCCTGATCGCAAGTCTATCTTAGAATAGACACTCGATCCTTGCAATTGATCAAATAGGTCATCGATTTTAGGAAGCGGGTAAAGGTTTTTCCCAGTTAGTTTGTTCAGTTCCCTATAGTCGGTGCACATCCGAAACGAACCGTATTTCTTCTTGACAAACAGGACTGGGGCTCCCCATGGTGAGGAACTCGGCCTTATGAAACCTTTGTCAGATAGTTCTTTCAATTGTTCTAATAATTCCTTCACTTCTGATGGAGCTAGTCGATAAGGTGCTTTCACCAATGGTGCGACTCCTGGAACTAAGTCGATCTAGAATTCTACTTGTCGTGCTGGTGAAATGCATGGAAATTCTTCCGGAAAGACTTCTGGAAAATCCCGCACGATCGACACATCTTCAATCCGATTCTCTTTAGGTTCATCTTATTCATCTTTCTTGGAAATATGTGCTAAAAAGATAGGGCACTCTTTTAGTGGGTATTTTTGAGTTTTAGTACACGAGATGATGTTCAATTGGGTACTAGGTTGTCTTCATTCCCGTCACCCCGTATAACTAAATGGAATGCGAACTAGTTTCTCATCAAATACGATCACCGGGTGAGATCTTGCCAACCAGTCCAAACCGATGATAACGTTAAAACTACCAAGTGCTACCGGCATTAGATAGATGTTGAACGGATGGTTCAGGAGTTTTAAGGTACAACCTCTTACAATAGTGTCAACCTTTCCGTCGGCTAACTCTACATTGTAATTGTTGTCTAGTGTGGTTGGGACGACATAAAGTAAATTACTAAACTCGGTTGATATGAAACTCCTATCAGCACTGGTATCGAATAAGATATAAGCATATCGATTGTTTAGAAGAAACGTACCCGTACCAACGTTTGAGTCTGGCTGGTTGCAAGCATTTCCTACGGCATAAACTCTTGCTGGGCTCATTGACGGCTTCCATTGGGCTTGTTCTTGTTCCCCAACTTCGGACATTTTCTTTTGAAATGTCCCGGAGCTCCACAATCAAAACAGTAAACTCCCCTTTGCCTTGTCCCATTTCCTCAAGCATGGTTTCCATTTCCCCTGACCATATCCTTGACCACAAGGTCCATTTCCACCTCCCTTATTGTGACAGGTTCCACCATTGATGATAGCGTTGCTTTTTCACTATCGAATAAAATGACCAGTATTCCCACATCGGTGACATTTCTCACACGGACCGTCATGGTGGTAATTGCATTTGGTGCATAGGGTTTGGTACCCCCACACGGCCTACCAACATGAGTGGTGACAACATAAGCTTTCCCCATGTTTTGCCGCTTGGGTGGATGTTGCTGGTGATGGTTTTGGAAGTTCTGATCGCCTTTCCTCTTGTTCTCACTCTTCCTTTCGGTTGTAGAACGGATCCTCTTGTCCATCAACTCAATAGCGAACTCAATTGTAGCCTCGATAGTGGTAGGTCGACATGCGAGTACACTATCATGAATGGCATCCGACAATCCTCCTACATAACTTTCAATCTAGTCCTTCACTTCTAGAAACATCCGGACACACATCAAAGTAAATTCCTGAAACCTTTTGGTTGTATACCCCAATGTCAATACCCTTGCACTTTAAATCCCATAGTTCAATCTCCAGCTTCTTCATTTCTCCTCTCGGGCAATACTTCTCAGTCATTCTTGTATTCAATCCGGTCCAAGTGATGGCATAGGCATTGTGATACTTAGAGTATCTATCAATGAGTTCCACCAAGTAAAAGCATGTTCCAAGAGTGTGTAGGTTGCATACTTGACCCGGTTTTCATCAGCGTAGTTACTGATTTAGAATACTGTCTCTATCCTCTCGAACCATTGCATCAGCTCAATTGCGCCTTCCTTATCCTTAAAGTACAACGACTTGCATTTCAAGAACTGTGGATAAGTACATCAGCGAGTAATTCTCTCTGTTCGCCTTTCATTTGAATTGCGGTTGTTAATATTTCACTTTTTAGTTCGTTTTTCTAGACTCAATCCGAATTGATTTAACGTTTTCAAGCAAAGACAATTGTTTTTGGTTAAAAATATCTTGATTGGTAACTATCTCTGTTAGCCTCAAAATATTGAGTCAAACAAGAATGTTCGGTCATAGTTTTTTATTGTAATATTTATTAGAACGTTGTAATATTTAGTTAAAATAGTCGGGACATTACGGGCTTGATGGCTAGCTTAAAAGGCCTCTTTTAAGGTACTAAGCATTTTATTCAAGCCCGATCCATTAAACAAATATAGTCCATTAAGGCTACATGTAAGCCCAACTATATATACCTCTCCTAGCATGTTAGGAGAGGTTGGATCTTTCATTTTTTTTCAATCTAATCTCACATAGTTTTCTCCACCTTCTCTCTACTTTCTCTCACTACTTTCTCTCACTACTTTCTCTCTCAAGAAATTCACCTTTTTTTCATCTATTTTCTATCTTTAATCATCTTATAACATGGGTCAACAATTGATATCAATCACCAAGGGGTAGATTAGTGATTGGTTGTTGCTTTTAGTGATTGATTCGTGTGACTTATCTTCAAATCATCTCGAATTCGATTTTTTTAGTGTACTTCAGGCTCTAAATCTTGATACAAATCACCTACATAGATGTGGTAGGGATTTGGTTTAGTTTTTGTGGTTAAATTCGTAAGTTTTTGGGGTGTTTGGATTGTTTTTAGTGATCGGTTCGAAGAACAGTACGTGTTGGCCAAACAACTTTTATCCGAAAAGTGAGATTTCGGGAAAGGGTTTTATATACCGAAGGTGGGAAAAGTTGGTCATTCCGAAAGTGAAATTCTTCACATTATCTGAAAATTTGAAGATTAATAGTTTATCCGAAGGTGATTTCTTTGCTAATTCCAGAAAGGTGAGGTTATCCGAAGATTTTGTCCGAAGGTAAGTGTTTTTGTTTGATTTATCCGAGAATCTTCAATTTATCTGAAATCTGACTTTATCCGAAAACCAACATTTTTCCGAAACCTTTACTTTATCCGAAAATCACTTTATCCGAAAATCATACTTTTTATACGAAAATCATACTTTATCCGAAAATCATACTTTATCCGAAGATCATACTTTATCCGAAAATCATACTTTATCCGAAAATCATACTTTATCCGAAGATCATACTTTATCCGAAAATCATACTTTATCCGAAACTCACGAATTTATCCAAAAATCATGAATTTATCCGAAAATCGCGAATTTATCCGAAAATAGCCATTTTTCGAAAAACTTTAAATTATATGAATATCTTCCAGTTATCTGAAAATAGACATTTTTCCGAAAAGCTTCACTTTATCCGAATAACTTCCATTTATCCGAAAAGGTTTAATTTTTCCGAAAACTCATCATTTATCCGAAAACCCACCAATATTCGTAAATGGAAATTTTTTACAAAAGTGAAAATTTTGTGTGATTTTTCGCCTTCGAATTTTTTGTTTCTTGTGAAGACAATTTTTAGGGGATTTTAACATTTTTCTTCGACAACAACAATCACAACACATCTACTTAAGATCCGTTTTCACTTCAACAATTTCAAGTTTCTCGAAATGGATTCTACTTAAGAGTATCGTGTCCCAAACAACAACATCATGGTGGCGGGAAACAAAAAGAGACCACCAATGCTTGTGTCCGGTCGATATGCACAATGGCAATCACGACTTCTTTGATATCTTGACACTAAACCCAATGGTGTTGTTCTTCGCCGTTGGATAACAGACGGCCCCTATACTCCCACTACAATCACCATTCCTGCAACTCCAGCAACTGACACGACGCCAGGTGCTGTTGAGCAGACGATTAAGGAAACATATGAGAATACTTCGAAAGAGAATCAAGCTTGGATTGATGCAGAGAAGGAAGCAATCTATTTGATTCTAAGTAGGATTAGGGATGATATTTATTCAACGGTTGATGCATGTGTAGAAACTAGAAGGGGGGGGGGGGGGTTGAATAGTTTCTTATATTTACTTGTTAAAATATGGTTTCCAAAAAAACCTTTTTCAAAAAAACTTAGGCTTGAGGAAATATGTGAAATCTTCTTATAGACAATATGAACAATGATAGTGTAGCTAAACTAATACTAACAAAAATATATCCACAAAGAATAAAGAATGACAGTGTAGCTAATCTAATATTAACACATGTATATGCAAAAAGAATAAAGAATGTAAAATTTAAGGGTAAAGAAAGATCAAACCGAACACCAAGGATTTATAGTGGTTCGGCAACGAAGATCACTCCTCGTTCCTACTCCACTCCTCGAGTACTCCTTACTCGAGAGTTCACTACACAACAAGCTCCTTATGGTGGAGAAAACCGTACACGTCGCTTAACCAATTTCCGACTCTAAGCTAAAAGTCGAGCCCTAATCGTAGCTAGGACCAATCTACACAACTATACTTAGTACATACACAACTTCTAAATAGACACAACTACTTGGATCTTCACAACTATGACACAACTACAAGTATATAAAAATTGATCTTCAATGGATCTTTGGTGGTGGACTCAACACTTCACTAGGATAGTGTTCTTCTCTTTGCACTTGGAGAGGAAGGGATAGAAGAACAAGATTCACTTCTTAAACAAGTAATAATCAAACAAATGATCAAAGATTTGAGTGATTAAAGAAGGGGTTTGAATCTGGAAATGAATGTGCAAAAGAGGTGAGGTGAAAAGCTGAAAATGGTCCACTATTTAAAGGATAAAGGAGCCAACGGCTATATCTGCCCGCGGTACCTTATCACAGCCCGCGGTACCTTATCGATAAGGTACCGCCTAGGCGCTAAGGTACCGCCGGACTAGACTCCGCTCCTTTTTGTCCTTTAGTGGTGGAGGTCTTATATGGGTATAAAAAATATACTGAAAGGATATTCTTAACATAATAAGAATATGCCATTTTTAAATTTCAAATAATTAATTTAATAAAACATTTTCTTAAAAATAAAGTTTAACAAAAACTTGTCACATTTAATAAAAAGTGAGTTTTAAGAAAAGATTAAATCACTTGATCACTTGATTAATGTTAGTACTTGTTTATCCATACCTTAAGTGAAAATGGGTAAAATGAAAAATACTTGAACTCAAGAATTCGTTTTTCGTTGTTTTCGTAAATGCTTGTTTTTACATATTGTCGTAATCAAAACTAAGCGAGACCAAAAAATGCAAGTAACCTTTTTAGTCATTATTGCATTAACAATATCCCCCTTTTTGATTCCGACAATACATAAACTCAATCACACAAAAAACAAGATTTTCGAAGACGAGTTTATTCATATCTCCCCCTTTGTCGAAGAAAAAAGGTTGCGTAAGCCGGTGTTGAAGAAACGGACTTTGCAAAGACTCCCCCTTGGTGCTTACTCCCCCTAGCTTGGGGCACCGAGGAATCGAGATATGGTGACTAGCTACATAGAAGGGTTAGTTGAACAAAAGAAACAACCAACAATATATAGCAATAGGTCACAAAAAGAAAATTAAAAGAGAAGAAAATATAAGGACAAAGATCCAAGATAGGTTACTAAAGAAACATCATACAAAGAAGTATGAAAAAGAAACAAGCCAAAAGCATAAATCTAATCCTAGTTATTCTAGAATTCTAAGATTTGCTTGAATTTGGTGTCTTGAGGATAAGCAATCAATGCTTATATGAAAGACAAGGTAATAGCGGAGGGTGGTGGTGGTGGCTTGTTGGAGATCTCATAATCAAAGTGAAGAGGAGGCTTGATTAAGAGACTCTTGATGTAGCCCAACTCCTCATAGATGTGTGCCATAGCAAGATGTTGATATTGACAACAATGACAATATGTTCCATGGTGCATGACATTATCATGAGAAGGAGGAAGAACACTAAAGGGTGGTGGTGGAAGAAAGGAAGTTCCACAATCAACATTCTTGGTAGGAGAAATGTGATTAAGAGTTTTCTTGGGTGGGTTTGGATTGAAAGCAGTTGGAGAAAATGGAGGAGATTCAAGGCTTTCATTGGGAGAGTAAGACATTTTGGATGTGAAGTAATGCAAAATGCTTATGGTTTAAATAGGGAAGGCTTAGGGTATTTTTGGGGTGGTCAAAGGGTTTGAAACAAAGATTCTCAAAAAGGTTGGAGCAAATCTGGAGTTTCAGACAAAAACCCGAAAAGGAAGGCCACTGTAGGCGGTTCCTTATCTATGGTGGCGGTACCTTATTAATAAGGTACCGCGACTCACTTATGGAACCGCCTGCAGAAGCAGGGTTTGGTGTTTTGAGAAAGATTTTTTCAGCAAATCTTATTTTTCTAGTCTAACTTATCATAGGGATGTGCTTAAAAGCAAAGATAGACAAAGAAAATATATGCAAACTTACCAAATAGAGATTTGACCAAAATACATGGATTAAAAAATCAATGTAGAAGGTGTGAAAGACAAGACCTTAAGTCATGACACAATGATCCTCCATGATTCAATCTTGTTCTTGCTATGTTTGAGAGAATCATACATATGAATTATGTAAGTTCTATATTAATAGCGAGAATCTATGAAAAATCGTTTTTAGATTGAATTAACAATGTCAAACGAATTTCTCAACCATTTTCGAAAGAGACTTTGAGAGTTTTGAAAAGGAGATGGGAAGATTTTTCAAAGGAATTTTAAAAGACTCAAGGACTCAAAGTGGTAATAGAAAACACACAAGAAGAAAAGAATTTAAGGAAGATGTTCCATTAATCCTAGACCTAGACGCAAGTAATTAAAAGGTTCCCTCTTAAGTGGCTTAGTGAAGATATCGGCTAAGTTGTCCTCGGAGGGCACCTTTTCAATAGTAATGTTCCCCTTTTGAACATTATCCCTAAGGAAATGGTGTCTAATTTCTATGTGTTTGGTTCGCGAATGTTGCACGGGATTCTTGCTTAGGTCTATAGCGCCTTTATTATCGCACATGATGGGAACATCATCAAGATAAATCCCGTAATCAACAAGCGCTTGCCAACAAGCTCTATGGATGAAGCAAGCGCTTGTTGACATGCTTTACCGACACTCACATACTCGGCTTCCGTGGTGGATATCGCAAGAGCGGTTTGTTTCTTGGAGAACCAAGAAGTTAAACAACAACCCATGAAGGTACAAACCCCACTAGTGCTTTTCCGGTCCACATAGTCTCCCGCATGATCCGAGTCCGCGTGGACAATGGTTTCTACGCCGATCCCTTTAGGATACCATAATCCTAAATGTATAGTGCCTTATCGGAAGATACGCTTAACCGCTTCAAGGTGAGAGGTTTTGGGAGCCTCTTGGAAGCGAGCACAAAGGCAAACACTAAACATGATATCCGGTCGACTTTCCGTTAGGTACAATAAACTACCAATCAAACCTCTATATTTGGTGTTGTCTACCGACTCACAATCATCATCAACGGTGAGTTTAGTATCCGAGGCCATAGGGGTCTTCATTGGTCTAGCTTCTTCTAATCCAAATTTCTTTAGCATTTCTTTAGCGTACTTAGATTGACTAAAGAAAATAACATCGTCCATTTGTTTAATTTGGAGTCCTAGAAAGAAGTTAAGTTCTCCCATCATACTCATTTCAAACTCATCATGCATGATGTTGGCAAAGTCATCACACAATTCTTGACAAGTTGAGCCAAATATAATGTCATCAACATATATTTTTACGATTATGAGGTGAGGAACTTTCTTCTTTGTAAAGAGTGTATTGTCTACCATACCCATGGTATACTCATGTTTAACAAGAAATGCTTTAAGTCTATCATACCAAGCTTTGGGTGCTTGTTTGAGTCCATAAAGTGCTTTCTTAAGCTTGTAAACATGGTCCGGTTTCTCAAAATCAATGAAGCCGGGAGGTTGAGCCACATATACCTCCTCATTGATCAAACCGTTAATAAATGCACTCTTTACATCCATTTGTTGAAGCTTAATAACTAAGGCACAAGCGTAGGCTAAAAGGATTCTAATTGATTCTAATCTAGCTACCGGTGCATATGTCTCGTCATAATCAATCCCTTCTTGTTGATTATAGCCTTGAGCTACAAGTATAGCCTTGTTACGAGACACAACACCATTCTCATCTAGATTATTCCTAAATACCCATTTGGTTCCTATAATGGTAGAACTTCTAGGTGGAGGAACAAGTTCCCAAACATCATTGGCAACGAATTGATTCAATTCTTCTTGCATCGCAATGACCCAACTCTCATCCGTCAAAGCTTCTTTAACATTCTTTGGTTCAATCAAGGAGACAAAACAAAAGAAGTTGCTTTGGTTTTTGACTTGAGATCTTAGGGTCCTTTGATTTAAGTCACCAATGACATTATTGAGAGTATGATCCCTAGACTCCTTAATGTTTACTTCCTTTTCAACACTAAGGTCTTCAACTCCTATTTTTCTAACCTCTTTGGCTTTAACTACTTCTAATTCATCCAAGTCATCATCAACCAATGGTGGTGTCTTGGGTGAAGGAGGGGTTTCATCAAAGGTTACGTTGAGTGATTCTTCAATAACCCTGAGGTTCTATTTAGGACTATGTAGGCCTTACTAGTTTGGGAATAACCTAAAAGGATACCTTCGTAAGACTTTGGGTCAAACTTGGTAAAGTAGTCTTTGGTGTTGAGGATAAAGCACTTGCTTCCAAACACCCTAAAGTATTCTAATGAGGGTTTCTTACCTTTAAGAATTTCATAGGGGGTCTTTCCTAGGAAAGGTCTGTGACAATCCGTCAATTTATGGTTGATATTTTATTCTTGAATATTATTTAAAAACATTATTTTAATGATACAATATGAACTCACTTATTTTTGGGAAGAAATTTGGATTTACGTCTTGAAGTAGCATCGACTACGTTTAAACCGGAGGATTCAACGTTACGTGCTTACGTTTACATACACCGTCTTTGGTGACAGTCCGACATTTCAGAAAATAATTTTATCTGAGAATATTATTTTGGAGTTTTAAATTTGAGTTGGTTCATAAACTCAAAAATTTACGAGAAGAGATTAAGACTTACGATTTTATTTTAACGTCCTTTACGACTAAACCGGAAACCTTAGGATTACGTATTTACGTTTTCGAACTCCGTTTTTGATGAGACAATTTTTATTGGATTCGTTTTGTGACGTAGATTCATAATTTATAAAAACGTTTTTCGTAAAACGACCCGAGGGCACGCAAATCGAGGAAACTAGAATCAAGGAGTACCCGTAAATAAATGGGATGAGACAAGTGGGACACTTGTCCCACCCCACTCCAAAATCGGCTATAACTTAGCTAGTAACACATGAGGTGTCACAACCTCATAACCAAAGACACACTTATCCATTTTGCTTAAAGTTTAAGCTTTTCATACCACAAAACCATTAGCAAAACACATTACCACTCACACACTCATGCAAACAACTTCCATCCTCCCTCTCTCTCTCTAAAAATGCCGTCCATATCCACCACAAGAGCACCCAAATTGATCTTGATTCCACCACAAAATCATGTGTTATTTACACATATGTTGAAGCCACTTTGAAACCCTATTGATTGGTGGTGCTCATAACATCCAAGGAGGAGTTTTCATGGAGTGGTAGGGCTGATTTTCTACAAGGAGATTAGGAAGATTGGTGGTCATGAAGAAGGTCTTGGTGCATCACAAGTTTCTCCATCAAAATCCATGTTTTGATCAACCTACATCATCATGGTGGTATAAAGATTGTCCTCCTCAACTTCTTGTTATTTTGATTATGTAAACATGTATTTTATTGCCTATTGTATATATTTATGATGATTATATGATGATAAAAATGTTATGTGGGGATTTGTTGTTGATAATCATGGATAAAAAGGTGAAAAACCATAAGAAACAAGGTTAAAATCTTGATTAAATTTGATGACTGTATAAAACAGTAAAGAACTAGATGGTAATCTGATAAAATGATGAAGTAGAATGGATTTACAGTAAGCTATGGGTCTTGTACACATGTGAGAGTTGGCCATGCAATGGAATCAAAATAATGAGTAAGATATGATCAAAACAAGTTTAGGGTATAAATCTGAAGTTACTGTTTTGGACGATTTTTAGAAAATACTTAAAGGATGATTCAACAGTAGCTATAGAAGAGTTAAATATAGCACATATCATTTAGTTTATATCATAAAAATTTGAGCTTCTATCTCCATGTAGAAGTCAAGATATGGCAGTTTTGGTGAAGATGAAGTTAAAAATCAGATTTTTGGAAATTAAAGAATAATACTATTATATAAGCACTCACATTTTAATATATAAAATGTAAAATAAAAACCCACTAACTTATAAAACTTATTTGTATAAATATATATAAAAGGTTAATCAAATGGATAAATTATATAAATGGTGGTGAAATAATGTTTATAAGTAATAAAAACTATAAATATGATTTTTACGACTTTTTCGGCTATTGCCGTAAAATTAACGTTTTCGTTAAATAAAACTTAGATGGTTGGACCCGTCTAATGAAAACTTTACAAAACTTATATACTGATATATAGACATGTATAACAAGTAAAAACCGATAAAACCCGAACTTTAGGGCATACGGACATTAACGAGCTAAGTAAACATATTGGACTAATACTTGGACTAATAAATGGACTAAATAAGATAAACACCCATAAAAAGAACTTATTGGGCTTAACCCATTTAGGCCCAACTTGTAAAGCTTAGATACTGATAATATAAGTGTGAAAAGGATTAATAAGAGTTAAAGAACTTATAATAAGTTTATTGGACTTAAAACACGTAAATAGGCAAAACTAGTAAACTAGTATAAAAGTTATCGACACACAACTCTAAAATGAGTAAACGAGAATATGTAAACCCACTTGATCGTCATGTATATAATCATCATATGTATACATACTTGTTATTTTTATAAAGTCATTGGACATGAGTCTAAGACCGAGTATTATTTGTCTAGGTTTCCGTGATTGAAGCACGTACCGTACGCCCGAATTGCCGATAACCCGCCTTCCCACATCAACGTGAGTTCATAGCCTCGCACTCTTTTAAATGTTTTTATAAATGTTTTATAAACCCGCGAGGGAGATAACATGTTAGTTTTATAAAATAGGACACCACTTGTCCCGATTGTTTGTTTATTGATTTTGGACCCGAATGATTGAATGACCCGATTGTATGACCCGATAAATGATTAATGGACCCGATAGATGAAATCAAATGGATTATTAAAGTTAGGTTATGTCACTAAAAGTCCCATTAGCATGAATTGTGAACTACCGGGAGTTGGTAGACGCTTATGCATTTAATAGTACTATTTGGGGACGATCACCCCAGTTCGCGCCTTGACGGTTGATCCCCGTCGTGCCACATTGATTGGTAAGCGAATTTATGTATGAGAAGATTTCCAATAGCGTGACCTTTGTGACGACACGCTACTTTAGATGGGCAAAATTGGTATCGGGTTAGCTACCCGTTTTGGTTTAGTAAGGTAACAATGTCATGCGGCTTGTAATAATCCAAAACTAATGAACTACTATTAGACGCTTCGAATTACGATGTATTGCCTGACTAGCAATACTGGGTCATACTATTGATATTATGTTGGTATTTTGGTTTTCATAACCATATTCTTATAACGGTTTTTATTTAATCTATACAAACGTTGCGAAACGTGTTGTATGATGTTTTTACGACATTGGCTCGTACAATGAATTTTTAAGGCTAATGCCTATATTATGATTTTCGATACGGATTTGTATAAAATGACTTTGGCTATTTTATGGCCTATTAAAATGATTTGTACAAAATGATTTTCAGTAATAATTTTATACTGATATTATATTGATGGATTTTATTAAACTCTATGAATTCACTCGGCGTTATCGCTGACCTTTTCTTTTAACGTGTTTTATCTCAGGTACTTGAAGGTAATTCTCGGGAAGACAACAAGAATTCATGGCCCGCACTTAAACAATATTTTTCCATTCAAACACTTTGTAAAACTTTTGTATGAAATGTAATGACTTGGGACCGATGTAACTTTGTTGCTTATGAATGGAAATGACTTATTATTAAACGACGCGATTTTTATGCGTTGTCTATGATGTGAGTAATGTGCTATCCCGTAACACCAACTAGTCTTCCGCTGTACCGAGTTGTATAAATTTGGGGGTGTTACAGTTTGGTATCAGAGCTCTCGTTATAGAGAACGAAAGATTTTTAAAACCAAGGTTTTGAATAAAACATTTCAAAATCTTTTAACTAAAAACATTTTTCTAAAAATGTCTAAAAATCTTTTGACTATAACGGTGCCGAAGAATTCCCGAGTTACCGACAAGGCCAAGACTGAGAAGTGTTATTTTAATATATATATAACTTGGATTATATATATATATATATGATGTAATTGTATTACATGATCGTTTGATGATTATTTTGATATTTATACGAGGTATTTATACGACGTAGATTGTCACAATGTACCCTAAATCCCCTAGTAAATTAATCGAAGCTATTCTCGTAGGAATTCTAGCTATCCTAGATCTAAACCAAGTTGCGGATATTTATGATCCCAAAATATGGTTAATATTCGTAGAACTGTAGATATTAGTTGATTGTGATATGGAAAAAGAATTGGCGAGATTAAATCTGATATCGATGTCATGACGATCTTTCCTTATAGAGTGGAGTTTGATAAAACATTACCACCTAGAAAGATGTCATCTGATTCGTTGTCATCCAATTCTTAAATTGAAATCGAAAGGGTGAATGTTGCACTTGAGGCTGTTATTGGAACCATTACCCAAAAGCCTCATGCCACTAATACCTTTCCGAGAAGTCTAGTTGAATAATCAAGTCATTTCATATTAATGACTCATTTGATAATTGTTGTTGTAAGAGCTAATAGGATTGGAAATTAAGTGTTGATTCATATTGAGATGTATTGTCTTTACAAGGCCGAAGAATAAGGTTGTAAGTATTGGAATATGAGGTAGGATATTGAATTGAGTATAAAATTTGTTAAAACTTGAATAAAGTAAAATTTAACTTGTATGGAATATGAGATGGTTAAGAGGAAGTCATTAAGTTTTGTGATTGAATTATAAGGATTTAATTGATTGTAGGTTCGTGTTAAGGGTTGTTCCTAGGCCATTGTCCACTGATGAGGATGCCCAGTGTCCAATAAATAAATTGAAGAAATCTTCTTCTGAATTGGGACCAATGGATCTTCCGGGACATGCGGAACACCTAATGACTCTTGTAGGTTAGTATTCATTGTGGTATCTTTTAAAAATCCCTAACTTAACTGAGATATCAGTTGGTAGGACGAGTTCTGAGAATTGTATGACATAGTGACGCGTAATGTGTTACGGTACAATTTTGACTTGTTTGTGATTAATGAAAAGACTACCTTTGATTGCTAAATTCTACATGTATCGATGTTATCTGTCTTTTATTGCTTCATCCTAATGATCGCATTAGTGATGCAACCATTGAACAAATACTCATCTCAATTTGAGTTACGTTGAGAATTATTCTTTTGAGTGCCATCGAGATCATGAACCTCATGATTATCTGGCTAACTCACTTCCTATCGTATTGTAGTTAATTCTTGGTGAACAAGCTTTCATCACTCTTTTGCAGATCACACATTGTTTTTATAAAGTTAAAACGGTATCCTTTGAGGAAATTAAATTTTCATCACAATAAGGATTATTTAAAGTGAGATTTATAAGTGATTGATATCAAAATGAAGTTGTTTATAAAACACCTTGGAAAATTTAATTGTTTTCATAACAAGGAAAATCTTTGTAAATATATTTTGATTCTTATTTAAGAATTAAGCATGTAAATGTTTTTATTATAAACATGATGATAAAGTTTTGACGAACTGAGTATTGCATCGTTAATCTTGAAATTGTATATAGTTGCGCGCCTACATACAATTTGGAATGAACTATGCAAGACTGATTAGTAGTCACCATAAAACTAATGAATAAACACTACAGTTTCTTTGAAGATTGTGAAAGATTAAATTTTATGAGATCTGCAAGAGGTGAAAAATAGAGACATAATGTTAGGGACACCTACATATGTGCCTGTAGCATCTATTCTTCTGAGTTGAATTTACTCATCTGTGGAATTTGTCTTATTTGACAATTCTTTCTTGTCCAATTCCCCCGTAGTGAGATTCTTAGGGAAAGTATCTGATTATCGAGTGTTGATACCCGACTGGACGTATTGACGTTCTCATCATTTCTTATGATTTGATTTCATTTGAATGACCTGGGTAACGATCCGAGGAGCTTTCGAATGCGTACTCAAATTATGAAAACATGGGATATATTCCTATTCGTTAAATGTTTTCATCTGTATCTGATTTGAAATTCTATCGCGTAAATCATGCGTTGACCTTACTCTTTTAATAGTAGTTGTGTCTCCATATATCCTTGAACTTGTGAAGGATTATGAATTATTATTAGTCTTTTGAGAAGTTCACATCTTATCGACGGCAATGAAACTGGAAAGTTGATAGTGCCAGTAGAATGGATTGATTGATTATGACATGACGACATTGTCTCAATTGATGGGAACTCGAGTAGAATTCCCCTAAATGATAAGATGTTGATTATCAAAAGTGATCTAAATAATTCTTGATGGATGACCATATCCTGTATTAGGACTTGAAATTATACCGTGAATGGTTGTGAACTAGTTATAGATATTGTAACATAGAAGAACCTAATATGAATTTATTAAAAGATGTTTTCGTTATCTAAAACTTTAGGAGGTATTTGTTGGTAAATTACCTAGACTTTCGCCATTAAGGCAAGTAGAAATTGGTATTTGATTATATTCTTGGTGCTGCACCTGTGGCTTGTGCACTGTACGTCAGCACCATCTGAATTTAAGGAATTACCGTACAACTGAGAAAGTTGTCGGAGAAAGATTTTATTATACCAAGCCTGTCATCCTGAAGAGCTATGGTGTTATCATTCCTTATATTTATAGATTACTGTGAATTGAGTAAATTGAAAATCGAAAACGATATCCATAACTCGAAATGGAAGAATTGTTCGATCATTTACAAGGTTCTAGCAAATTTGATCCATAGCATGGTTATCATCAACTTCGCATCTGCGAAAGAGACTATCTATTCCAATCACTACATCCGGTGCTTGTAATGAACATTATGAGTTTCACGTGATGTCGTTTGGATTAACCGATGCACATGTAGTATTCATAAATATGATGAATCACGTGTGTAGGCTGTAATTTGATAAATTCATGCTCATAATCATTAGGAACTACATGTTTGTTTATAAGAATAAGAATGAGTTAATAATTATTTATAAATTGCCTTGAATTGGCCGAACAATTAAAACATGTACCTCGAATATTTAACATGTGATTAAGGACTTAATCCTTTACATAAAATGACCGTTGGATTAATAATGGTAAGATGTATGCATATAGACTCTTCAAAAATTAAGAGCCCTTTTAAGACTTTGGATATTACCAAAAAGAAATGGAAATATGTTTTGACAGATGTTTTAACAAAGGATTTTAAGGGATTATTCCCTTATACACAAACCATTTAACTAAACTTCTGTTTAGGGGTAAATGTTTGTGTATACCTCCAGATAACTTAAAAAGGATTGAGGAAAACCATTTATACCATAACCTGAAAATTTGAAACGACACTTTTTACTTTTTAAACTAAGAAAACTTTGACCAAGGTATAAACAAAGGTTTTTCGAACATTTACGAATCTTATTAAATATTTTCGATAAATCAACAAAAAAAAAATCTTGTTAATTAAATTCAAATTTATTTTGAACATTTTATATAGTTGGTCGAACTAAGAAATTTAAAAATCTTTCTGTTTACATTTCACAAAAATTGAAAATTTATTATTTAATTAGTTATAATAATTATCGACGCTTTAAACGTCGGATTGAGTAAAACGGATAAAAATGATAGTTGAGAAGAAACTAAAACATAGAAGATATGAAGAAAGAATTTTGAATAAATACGGTTAAGATATTTATTTCATCAGGAAAGTGAAAGTAATTACTGACGCATAATATAGAAAGAATATCTATGTGAATTGTGGACATGATAATTATATCATCATGAGAGGTGAATATAGATACCGACATATTATATAGAAAGTATAAAGATTCAATTAAGATATATTTCTTAATAATAAAGGTGCAATATAAATTGCCGAATAATTTAAAATAAACGATGTGGGTAAAAAGGATAAAATAGACAATAAAAAGGGATTCGCAGCCAATGTGAACCAGCAGATTTGAGAAGCCAATGGCGTTAAATGTATACGAGACCACATATGATCGTCTAAATATGGAGGATTGTGAGATATAGTTATGTTGGAATTTGTAAGTATAAGTATTATATGTATGTCATTTGTGACTAAAAGTATCTTTGTCTGAAGAGTTGTACTGATGGAAATTATGAAGGCAGACATCGCCTCATACATTAGTAAACGTCTAGCTATTGCGAAGGTCGTCATCTGAATTTGATTCGATTTGGGTTATCGTCGACAGACTGACCAAATCTGCTAATATCATTCCCGTTAATGATAAATGCAAAAGAGTTATGTAAACATAGTGTGCCTGTATCGAACATCTACATCAAGATCCTCGCTTAGCATCGAATTTCTAGAGATTTGCTCAGAAATCATTGAGAACGAACCTTGATGAGAGTACTATATACCACCCCAAATCGAAAGGACGAGGTAAAGTAACGATACAAAGTAATATAAGTGCTGTTTTATGTTTGAATGACTGACCTTTGGTAATAGACCGTATAATCGTTTTCCTTTGGAAAGATTATCATTGATAATCATCGTATTAGGATCGAGATCTAATCTTGTTAGGATCTATATTAGAGCTTCTGTAAGCAAGAGTTGAGATGAAGACATCCGACATACACCCATTGTGAGTTGGACATGTCTCTTAGGTTTAAGGTTTCCTATGATGGCGAACCTATCCCTGCAAAATACCCGAACCGCGAGATCTGAAATGATTGATGAAATTAGGATTTGATTATTAACCGCCGATAGTGGGCAAGAGGTTATATGAATGTGAAATGTAGATCTTGAAGTGCCAAATGGGTAGCGAAGTTATGCCACAATTTTTAACCTTGGAAAAATGAAGTTCATGATCTGACAAATCATGGGATATGAGTCCTCATTGTATGGGACCATTGAAATGATGTAAAAGATTTGGTTTGAAAGGCATATAAGTTGGATCTACCCTAGGACTTCAAAGACTGCGTGACTTATGTTTCGTAAATCGAACTTGATGGAATATCTATCAAGTGAAAATCTGATTGTTCTTAGTAGAGCTTAGATCGGCGAAAAGTTGCATTCATCAAAAACCCGTGAACATCATGGATAGAGAAAGTAAGTCAACATTAAGCCTGATCTTATTCCCGTAGTTATGTTTGATGAAACTCGCGTAGTATAATGGATTACACTTGTGAGAAAAGACTGAATGTGGAGGAAATACCCACATGGCTTTAACTCTATAAGAAGCGAGTAGTAAGGTAAGATGATCTTTGAGGACAAAGATCCTGTTTAGGGGTAAATGCTGTGACAATCCGTCAATTTATGGTTGATATTTTATTCTTGAATATTATTTAAAAACATTATTTTAATGATACAATATGAACTCACTTATTTTTGGGAAGAAATTTGGATTTACGTCTTGAAGTAGCATCGACTACGTTTAAACCGGAGGATTCAACGTTACGTGCTTACGTTTACATACACCGTCTTTGGTGACAGTCCGACATTTCAGAAAATAATTTTATCTGAGAATATTATTTTGGAGTTTTAAATTTGAGTTGGTTCATAAACTCAAAAATTTACGAGAAGAGATTAAGACTTACGATTTTATTTTAACGTCCTTTACGACTAAACCGGAAACCTTAGGATTACATATTTACGTTTTCGAACTCCGTTTTTGATGAGACAATTTTTATTGGATTCGTTTTGTGACGTAGATTCATAATTTATAAAAACGTTTTTCGTAAAACGACCCGAGGGCACGCAAATCGAGGAAACTAGAATCAAGGAGTACACGTAAATAAATGGGATGAGACAAGTGGGACACTTGTCCCACCCCACTCCAAAACCGGCTATAACTTAGCTAGTAACACATGAGGTGTCACAACCTCATAACCAAAGACACACTTGTCCATTTTGCTTAAAGTTTAAGCTTTTCATACCACAAAACCATTAGCAAAACACATTACCACTCACACACTCATGCAAACAACTTCCATCCTCCCTCTCTCTCTCTAAAAATGTCGTCCATATCCACCACAAGAACACCCAAATTGATCTTGATTCCACCACAAAATCATGTGTTATTTACACATATGTTGAAGCCACTTTGAAACCCTATTGATTGGTGGTGCTCATAACATCCAAGGAGGAGTTTTCATGGAGTGGTAGGGCTGATTTTCTACAAGGAGATTAGGAAGATTGGTGGTCATGAAGAAGGTCTTGGTGCATCACAAGTTTCTCCATCAAAATCCATGTTTTGATCAACCTACATCATCATGGTGGTATAAAGATTGTCCTCCTCAACTTCTTGTTATTTTGATTATGTAAACATGTATTTTATTTCCTATTGTATATATTTATGATGATTATATGATGATAAAAATGTTATGTGGGGATTTGTTGTTGATAATCATGGATAAAAAGGTGAAAAACCATAAGAAACAAGGTTAAAATCTTGATTAAATTTGATGACTGTATAAAACAGTAAAGAACTAGATGGTAATCTGATAAAATGATGAAGTAGAATGGATTTACAGTAAGCTATGGGTCTTGTACACATGTGAGAGTTGGCCATGCAATGGAATCAAAATAATGAGTAAGATATGATCAAAACAAGTTTAGGGTATAAATCTGAAGTTACTGTTTTGGACGATTTTTAGAAAATACTTAAAGGATGATTCAACAGTAGCTATAGAAGACTTAAATATAGCACATATCATGTAGTTTATGTGATAAAAATTTGAGCTTCTATCTCCATGTAGAACTCAAGATATGGCAGTTTTGGTGAAGATGAAGTTAAAAATCAGATTTTTGGAAATTAAAGAATAATACTATTATATAAGCACTCACATTTTAATATATAAAATGTAAAATAAAAACCCACTAACTTATAAAACTTATTTGTATAAATATATATAAAAGGTTAATCAAATGGATAAATTATATAAATGGTGGTGAAATAATGTTTATAAGTAATAAAAACTATAAATATGATTTTTACGACTTTTTCGGCTATTGCCGTAAAATTAACGTTTTCGTTAAATAAAACTTAGATGGTTGGACCCGTCTAATGAAAACTTTACAAAACTTATATACTGATATATAGACATGTATAACAAGTAAAAACCGATAAAACCCGAACTTTAGGGCATACGGACATTAACGAGCTAAGTAAACATATTGGACTAATACTTGGACTAATAAATGGACTAAATAAGATAAACACCCATAAAAAGAACTTATTGGGCTTAACCCATTTAGGCCCAACTTGTAAAGCTTAGATACTGATAATATAAGTGTGAAAAGGATTAATAAGAGTTAAAGAACTTATAATAAGTTTATTGGACTTAAAACACGTAAATAGGCAAAACTAGTAAACTAGTATAAAAGTTATCGACACACAACTCTAAAATGAGTAAACGAGAATATGTAAACCCACTTGATCGTCATATATATAATCATCATATGTATACATACTTGTTATTTTTATAAAGTCATTGGACATGAGTCTAAAGATTACATTGAGCGTTAGAAATAACAATTCATAAGATCACGTTTTCGCATGGCATATATACATAGTTCATGATATCACAACAAATATCATAAGTTTCACAAGTGATAAACATAACCCAAACATTCGATTCATCATCATGAATTAAGATTTACAAAAAGAGAGCATAGTGTTTTGGGAATTGTTTTCAAAAGATTACACAAAAGAAAAGGAAATAGAAACATAATAAGACAACTAGTCGGAATGGCCCTCGATGCGCTCAATCCTAGCGGTCACCATAGTCAATCCTCTATTGAGGAGGTCGCGCAATCCATTGACTTGGAAGCGCAAGTCATCAATCCTCCTTGATAGGACGGTCACACGATTTGGCTCAGGGGGATTGGCAACCCCCAAATAGGTGAGAATATCACTACTACACTCCTCAAGCCTACACATCAAGTCATTAGGGAGCATGCTCATATTGCGGAGGATGTAGGCCATCTCCTCTCGTAGTGACTCAAGTCTAGCAAAGGGATGACGAGGGTGCCTACGGACTCCTGCGGCCGTAGAACTCTCGGGTATATCCGCTCCAGGGGGTGGAGGAATGGGTGTCATCCTCGGCCAAATCGAAGCATCCTCCATTGGGGGGGTAGGTCCTAAGGAGAGGTAGGTGGAGCAAACCGGTGCCGTATCCTTGTCTCTAGAAGCAAGCTTTTTCCCCACATAGGTGTGCTTCACTGATATTCGAGCTGTGCGTTTCATAGGAGACCCTTTCGGTGCAAGAGATGATGAGCAAGGGGAAGCAGTCTTCTTGGCCTTCCCTCGTCTTTGATAGCAGATGATCGGCTTTGGGAGTGGGAGTGGGAGTGGCTCTCTTACAGGTGAATTTTCCGGCGATTCTCCAATCCTCATTGGTCTCAATCCGTTGGGCGATTCCACCATGTAAATCGTCTCGTCACTAGTTGTTGCCATAGCACTGCCAAAACAAGGCATGTATTAGTATTAGATCGAAAATAATATCTTTTAAATTCGTAAATACTTGTAAAAATAAATATATCCCAAAACTCTCTCTCGTATAAAATTTTTCAAATAATCATGTCGTGTTTCAATATTAGTTTTTCCATTGCGATAAGTTATTAGCACTCCAAATTTGGATGTTACGTACATACATCGTATTAATTGTCGTTCTAGCGCATATCTCTAAAGGATATCAAAATTTTTGTATATCGACGTGCAAAAATATATTAGATCACAAATAATTCATATCAAATAGCATAGCCAATAAATTAAACTAACTTGCAACTTACTTGTATCGAAGACGCGGAGTGAAGTGGTTCTTGGAGATTTTGAGTTAGTTATAGTCTAGAATTATTTTTCCAAAATTAGATTTTTGACTCAAGTTTATAAAAATCATTTTGTAAAAAGATAACCTAGTTCTCTATAACTACAGCTCTGATACCAATCTGTCACACCCCCAATTTATCAGAGTAAGATAACGCAATGGGGTGCGACGGTCATGACTATCACAAGATGTAGGTACAAAGAACGACTATTTAAAAGTCGTTTTCATTTAATTAAAACATAAACTTGTTCGAAAGCGTATTACACAAGATCAAATAAAACATAGTTTTCAAAGACTTCAACATTGTTTTGGACATCCAAAATACCAGTCACGACCATTTATTTAAATCTCCCAAGCATAACCACGTCACTCCTCCGTCTTGATACCTGAGAAAAACATTGCTAAAACGTCAACACAAAGGTCGGTGAGTTCATAGGTTTAAGATTAAATAGTGTGATGAACCATAAGATTTTCAAGGCAACCGGCATATAATCTTATAACAAATACAAGATTATAATCAAAAGTATACGTTTTCATAACCTACGCCTAAGCTCATGACACCGAAGCGTTAACCTAAACCAACAAGATATAACATGAGCCCAAGCAAATGCCCATCCTTTAGCATTTGTAACAACTCAAATGTAAGTGTATCTAACTTTGGTCACATAACCAAATTAGATAGGGAGGTTAATCCCAATAGATCTATCCATAACATTCGCGCTTACACAAAGTAATTAACGGTTCATGATAGTGGGCTAAAAGCAACATAGGATGGCGGGACTTAGACATCATGTAGGCAAACGTAAGAGTTTTTAAGGCACTTATGTTCATCCGTTAAAACAAGCAATGTTCTCACCCCAAAATGGTTAAACAATTTAAAAGTAGGGGCTATGAAACTCACCTTGATGAAGAAGTAAGTACGATCAAGAAAGATAGCTCGATAAATCAAGGCACGCAAACCAATGCGCAAACAATCTACTCGCAACCTAAGTAAAATATCCGTACTTAGGCTAAACACAAATAATAATAACGTACAAGCACTTGGTTGATGATTTATACTTGCTCTTGTTTAAATAAAATGTTTTCATACATTTTTCTCGTTCAACAAAATTAGTCACGGGGTCAAGTTCGGGTCTCGATAACTTATTGAATAATAGTCCGAAAAATAAACGGACTCTCACTATAAAAACTAGGCCGCGAGGGCGTCGATATTTGATAAATATCATATTTTTATGAAGTCTCTAAGTCTAGTAATTAATTACGTGAAGTAGAGCACTCACACATAAAATACAACAAGTAAGGTTCAATTTTACACAAGTGGATATCGGCCAACTTTGGCAGTTTATTGTGAGCTCGTTTCTTGACTTTATGGCAAACCGAAAGTTGTTTTGAAAACTAGGCTGTGTCGAGTTTCACAAGGTAATTTTTGATCTTTGGGCGAAAGTTATTTGATTGGTTAAATCTAAGCATGAAATAGGGGACTCGGGTTAACTCCCATTGTAAAATACTTGTGTTATACTTTAATTGTGTTGACAAGAAAATGAAAGAAGTTCTCCCACTGTTTTTGGTCCTACGCCTCACCCTACACACATGTTGCTAGAAATCCTTTATAAAGTACTAGTGCTTTACATGTACAGGAAAGTACCTTGCTCTTTTCATGTGGCTTGTCAGCCTAGTCTTACACGCAACAAAAGAAGACCCCCAATTTTGTATCCTTATTCATACATACACACGCATACATATACTCACATATCATACCATTATCATTTTAAACAAAAGGAAAGTTGTGATTCCTCATTGTGCGCAGCGGGCAACCCGATTGGGGGAAATAATGCATCATCCTAGCATTTTAAGAAAGTACTACTGTTTGCCCTAGTAGGATAGTCTACGCGAAAACAGAAGGAGAAAGAAGAGGGTGACCTACCTACCATTTTACCATTTTAACATTCACACATACACACTCATACAAATCGAGATGCATTTCCTGTTATCTTTTCATGCACACACACATGACATCACATACACATAGCATATATATATACGCATACAGTAAGTCCAAGGAAGAATGGGGTGGCTATTATTTGGTTACTACTTTTGGCCTACTGTTAACGCAAGTACACAAAGGAATGGACACTTTGTTTTCAATGCCATTAACTTATCATGCATACAAATTCACATTATGAATGTCTCATATAGCTAGATTGCAAGGTGACCCCCTGTTTCTTGTTGCTAGACCACAGGTACCCAAAAGAGGAAAAAGGATGGTCATACATTGCTCTTACATTAGCTTTACACATACACCCTATACATGCATATATAATCAACAATTCATATAGGCCATATAGCATGCATACCTTTCGCACAGTAAGTCCACAGGAAAAAGAATGGAAAAAGTGTCTAGTGTTTGTGCTATTTTTGTTCACTGTGCATATGCAGAAACTTTTACTACTTACTCCATTGTTGGTGATTTATGTTAACATGATAAACATTATACATTTGCTGATGATTACACACATACAATCATGCAACACAACATAAGGCTTCCCATTTAAACCACACGCCATATCTCTTGCGTTGTGCTGTTTTTCTGAGTCACTGTTTTAACAGAGGAACCCAACTCAAGATAGGCACAAGTTGCATGCATGTTACACATATAAGACACATATCACTCAACGACACACCCCATATATATATGTATTTTCTTGGTGTTTTCTTCCTGTTGTTGGGTTATGTTCACGACACACATGTATATCAAACTAGTCGTATGCTTATATTTCATAGAGTAAAAAGGGTTTGCGTTTCTTCCTGGTTGACACAGGTTACATACAGAAGTGTGGTCATCTATTTCAAAGAAAAAGTTTGCACACGACTACTCCCTGGTTATGTATATACGCAGCCCTAACATAGGCACATACGAAAATATTACTTGATCTTCTTGTTTTCAACTTCAACATTTTGAGCACATACATACATGTAGTCCTAACTACACTTGTTTACTACCTAAGTTCATACTTCTATTTGGTCGTTAACAGGTCTTTTTAGATGGTTTCAGTTGTCATGTAGTTATCACCTCAAACCTTATCTCTTACAAAGGATTGAGTAAAGCATACGATCGTAAAAATATCATACCCTTTGGCCCGTGACTTAGCTTTATCGTTTGATACGTGTTCTTGGTTTTTAAGTGTTTTGCAAGTATTATCATCAACCAAAGTATAAGTTTTTAGAGGGTTAAGATGGACTTACGAAAGGTCCTAAGTACTTGGCGAAGATATGATCGAATGGGACTTAGAGAACTACGTCAACAACTTGAGTGTTTTAGTTATCTTTGGATTATCAACCCGAAACTCTTGCTTACTGCCTCATCTTCAGTGACTTATACTTTCCCTTGAGATAGATATTTGTTGAGTTTGTGTGTGGGTTTATGAAGGAAAGATGTTAGTATTTATAGGCAAAGAGTGGGGTGTGTTAGGGTTAAGTAACTAGTTAAGCCTTAGTTAGGGTTTGTTAGGGATTTAGTTAGATAGTAACTAAGTTGTGGGTTTAGTTCTTAGTTGGGAAATGGTGAAAACTTGGGGTTGCGATATTGGCAGGGAAGGGAGAATCGAGGGTCCTTTTCTCTTGACCATGGGTTGATAACGGTGGGTAGTGAGGGCAAGTGAGGGGACCAAAGTACTCCCCATTTAATGGGAGGTGATGTACAAGGAAGGTTTTGAAATTGTGAAGTGATACAGGAAGAAAAAAAACGTGGGTGAGGAATACAAGTGGGAGGAGGATCCAATTTTTTTGCAAGGAAATAGGAAAAGGACTTTTGGTTTTCTTTTTATTTGATATTATATACTTTGTATAATTGTATGTAGTAGATAATTTGTTTGGAGTAGTGGTAATAAAAGAAGTTTTGCCAAATGTAAACTTTCTTAAGTGTGTCGAAATATAAACGTAACAAAATGATTATTTGTTTTGTGTCGCGACTAAATAAATATTATTACGATAAAGAGAATTAAATGTCGTCTTCTTAAAATAAAGATCCTAGCAAGGATCGACATAAATAATAGACGTTTCACTAAAATTTTGATTGTCATAAAAAGATTCAAATTCGTACAAAAATTCGCGTAACCAATCGGGACATCAATAGACACGCAAGTCTAACCCGAATTAACGCGTTTCACATAATTTAAATAGGTCTTAAATTCACGGTTGTGACAGTCATGGAGTCAAGAGAAACCGTACCTTTGCCAATGATATTACCACGTAGACTACTAGCGAATGTGACGTTACCTCCATCATATGCTTTGTAATGCGAGAACAAACTTCGATTACCCGTCATGTGTTTAGAACATCCACTATCCTTAATCCACTCATCGGGCTCCAAATCAATTCCCAAGCATCTCTAGGTAACAACACACAAGATCAAACATTTGGTCCCCAATATCTCATGGGTCCAAAATTGTTAGTTCCAAACATCCCTTGCATTTGGTTGGGATGCATGAATGAGGTGGGGATTCCCCATGGAGAACAAAATGGAGGAGGGTAGTAATTCATGTAACCATTTTGTTGTTCATTACTTCTCCTAGGTGTGTTTGATCTAGGTTTAGAGTTATTATTATTACTTCTAGGTGTTGGAGTTTTACTTCTAGGTCGTGAGTTGTTTTGATTATCTCTTGTAGGCGTTGTCGTTCTACTTCTAGGCTTAGACTCATTCCGTACTCTAGGAGGAGTAGAAGATAGTCTAGATAAACTTCTATTTCCCATGAGAGGTTTACTTAACGGCTTATAGAACATACCAATAGCATTGTCGTCAAGTATGGGTAATTGAACCTTATTAACAGTAAGATGCTTTGGTTTTTCATTTAACTTAGATTTTTCAGAAAGTTCAGAATTTTCACAAAACTCAACTTCTGGCCGCAATACCTTATCTATGGCCGCGGTTCCATAGTGATAAGGAACCGCGCCATACAATGTGGAACCGCGTCCAGAAGGTGTTTTCTATGAAAACCTGACTTGTTTTGGTTCACTAGTTGAGGCTTCATTTGAGTTAAAACCTAGACCAAGTTATTCCTTAGAATGAACTTGTTTGTTTAGCATATCATCAAGAGCACTAGTACCTTTCATGAACTTTTCCAATTTAATGGAGGTGCTCTTGAGATCATCATTCTCTAATCTAAGTTTCTCACAACTTAAGCAACCTAAATCAACCTCTTTGTTTTTCTCAAGTTTAGCCAATTTCTCCCTAAGTTCATTGATCTCATTTTCAAGCTTAGTTTTGGTTGATTTTAAGGTTTTATTCTTTTCTATGAATTTAAGACTAAGTTTGTGTAAGCTATCATATTTGCCTTCAAATTCAATATCGTCTAAGTGGAACTATCATTGCTATAATATTCGGTTTCGGAATGTACCTCTTTAGAAGTGTGAGCCATAAGACATTTCTCCTCTTTGGGGTTGTCATCATCATCTTCACCGCTATCGCTCCAAGCGCCACTAACGAATGCCGTGTGGTTCTTATCACGAGCGGGCTTTGGACAATCACCAATGAAGTGATTTGGATCACCACATCTAAAGCAACTCCTATCACCTTTTTCGTTCTTGACAAACCGATTCTTTGACAATGGTTTCTTGTCATAGTTTGGTTGCCTAACGTGTTGACCTCGTCTCTTGAAGAACTTCTTGAAATCTATCACCGCCAATGCATACTCCTCGTCATCACTTTCCGAGGAACTATCATGGTCACTTTGTGCCTTCTTGGCTTTAAGTGCAAGAGATTTCCTTTCACTCTTGGTTTTTACTAGTTCCGAGTCCTTCAAAATTATCATCTCATGAACCTTCAAGTTTCCTATGAGTTCATCGAGTGATAAAGTTGAGAGATCTTTCGACTCTTCAATAGCCGTGACTTTTGCTCTCCACTTTGGATGTAAGCCCCTTAGAAACTTCCTAACATTTTTCTTGCTAGAAAAACCTTCATCAAGTGCTTTTAGACTAGTAATAATGGTGTTAAGCCTAGTGATATGAGCTTAAACTCATATCCTTTTAACAACAAATAACCCTAAAACATGAAGCAAAATACCATTTTATCTGGCAAAAACAGTGTTATGTGGTATGTTTGTGTTTGTGTACACTTGTGTAGGTAAAAGGATACATTTTCAAGCAAACAAAGAAAAATCAAGCTCAAATGGATGAAAAAGACAAAGAAGGATCAAAAGTGACAAGACTTTGAAGTACAAGGACCTATCTTGACAAACTGCCAAAGTTGAGGGACTAAAGTGCAAATATTGTAAAAAGTCAAGATCAAAGTCAAAATTGGTCAACTATCAAGTCAACAAAGTCAAAGGATCAATCCTGCTCAAAGATGAAGTTTGGAGGACTTAAAGTGCCAAAGAAATGAAGTTGCTAGCTTGAAAATACAATCTGCCAAGTATAAGGACTAATTCTGCCAACATTTGAAAGTTATTCAAGGTTTAATCCATGTGTACAAGAATTGGCCAATGATAAGAGAGAATAGAAATCACACGGATCACCAACTCAGCCTCATTTATTTCCCACTCAGCCGCCACATTAAATGAAAAAATCTCAACAGTATGATCCGTGTGACACTTATTCAGCCATTCATGTGATGACACGTGGCATCTTCTTCATCAAAAATATTTGCCAGGATCGCGTTTGAGCTACAATCCATTTCATGAAAAGATGTCAACACCAAAATTGATCATTTTGAAGAGACGAACACAATGGTACAAGTCAATTAACATGAAATCAATTATTGAAGAAAGGCCCAATTTGTGTTCATACTTGGAAGAGGAAATTTGCAGAATTGTCCACGTGGAGAGCTGGGATTGGTCCCAACACGTCACCAACCCCAACAAACTCCTCCTTCATGCCTATAAATAGATGGATAGGACTTCATTTGTAACGAGTAGCTTAGTTTTGTAAAAACACACACTTCTAAATTTCCTTTCAGTTTTCCTTCCCTTCTACCCTAACTACTCAAGAGTCTGACAAACTCTTGAGTTAGTTAGTTAGTTAGTAGCTACCTAACAGCTTTGTAACAAATTTCATTGAATAAAATTCAAATTTCCCATTTCCCGCCAAATCTGTTCTTTATTCTACTGTTCATTACTTGCTGCTATTGGATTCTAGTGTTACTGCATTGTGATTGTTATGATCATTCCTTGATCATAACTTACTTTGAAGAAGTTTGTTAGCTGTTTGAGAAGAATTCAGTTCAATCTATAGTTTTTTGAAGATTTCAAGCATGTTGATGATTCCTGTTGATTTGTAGCTGAATTTGATTGATTGATTGTTGTCCTAGTGATAAGGTGGTGGTTATCACTAGGCTAAGAGAGCTCAGTGCTCCTCTTCTTCCCAAAGGTTTACTTCAAAAGGTTTTAAAAGTTCTTATTTTTGTTCCACTCAATTAGTCAAGTGCATGATACTTTTCATAGTGTAATCTTGATGGCTGCATGATAAAAGCTGTTTAGAGTTGCTGATTGTTTGATTGTTGATTACTTGTAGCTTAAGCTTGTTTTACTGCTTATTGTTTGTGGATTGTGTTTAGTAATAGCTTTAATTCAGTCTATTTCCATTCTTATACCTTAATAGAGTACAAGTTGTTTTCACTGCTTGCTTGAAGTTGAAAACCATCTCATTTTGAGTCTAAAGTTTGGTAGTCATAAGCACTTGATTCAGTTTAAACTAGGTCCTAAAAAGTCTTTGCAAAAGTTTGTAAAATCAGATAAAGGAGTGTTTGGCAATAGTTAATCAAGAGTTTTCAAGCATTGAGTTTTGGCGTTTTAAAGTTCATTTGCAGTTAATAGGTGGTTATAAAGTGTTTCAAGTCATTTACAAGTCATTTAGTAAGTCAAACAGGCAAATGGCATTAAAAATGTTTGGGTCAATTTCATTCAGTTTTGTCATTTAGAACTTGTAATTTTCATTTGGCTAGTATTCATTCAATACTTGATGAAATTGTACCAAATTTGTTCTCAGTTGTAGCTAATATCATATAGATTCAGATTCCAAAAGCATTCAGTACAGTTTTCAATAAGCAAATAGGAATAAGCATAAATCAGTTAAGCAAAGTTAAAGCAAGTTTCTGTAAATTGAAACTGAAAATCTGTATCTCCTTATCCTTTTCATAAACATGGCCATTTTTCTTCACAAATCCACTTAAAACATAGAGTTACATGATTTTTGAAAGTTTCAGCTTTTTGAAAAATAAGTTGGTCAACTCTTGGTCAACGATAAGCTCTTTTCAGCTTAATGCATTTTTCTAGCTTATTTCTGGATGAAAATTGTTCTAGTTTGATTTCCCGTTCATCTCTTGAATAGCTTAATCAGTTTCAACAAGAAAATCAAGTTGTGATTGTCTAGTTTTTGCTACAGCTTATTTTGGGCTTATTGATAAGTTCTCATTTGCTTATTTTGCAACTTTAGCCAAAATCCTTTTACACACGTAGCTTATTTGGGATTTAAAACGTTTTGCAACTTGTTTCATTGAATTTGGTAAAGTAATAAGCTCAAACGAGCTTATTTTCATCCTAAACCCGTTTTTGGCTTAAATAGTTTTAAAAATTGCAATCTAGTCCCTCATGTTTTAAACACTGTGTAAACTTGGCTAAACTTCAATGTTTTTAGGGTTTGCACTTTGTAAGTCCTTGTAATTTTGGAAGTTGTTAATTTCAGTTAGCAAGTTGTTAAGTTTGTTACATTTTGGTTAGTTGGTTATAAGTTTTGCATATTTGATCCTTTTAGTTAACTGATTTACACTTTTAGTCCCTAGAATTGTTAGAATTTACATTTCAAGCATTTATCTTTCCTAGAATTTACATTTTCAGTCCTTTAAGTTTCATATTTTACATTTTGAATTTTACTTGAATAAAAACTTGGTATTTGCAAGTTGTTTTACATATAACTAGGTAATATTTTTTCGTTTTGCAAGGCTTTGTTGAATTAGCAAATAGAATATCCAAACAAGTTTAACAACCAAAAACAGTTAAAAACCCGATATTGGTTGGACTTTCTATTAGCAAGAACTGTGAAAAAACGAACTGCATTATACTCAATTTCAATTGGCGCCGCTGCCGGTTCTTTGACTACACGAGAGACTATCGATTGACGGTTTTCATTGGCTTTTGGGATCCGTTCACTTTGTGAACGTTATTTTTACGTATCATAAATCAAAAACAAATAAAAAATCAAAAATATAAAAATATATAAAAACTAAAAAATTAACAAAACAATTCTTTTCCTAAAGAATTGACCAAAAAAAATAAAAAATTCAAAAAAGCAATCTTTTTCCTAAGAGATTGCACCCAAAAATATATATTATTGGATTCTCTCGGTTTTTATGTACATATAGTATTTTCTCTTAAAAAACTCATAAATACAAAAATATTTTCCATATATTATTATAAGTAAATACGTATACGTATAAGAACAATCAATCTACATATTCTCCATAAGCATTGCTGAGGCAATACACCGTGTTGAGGGGCGTTCCGGTCCTTGACACGTGTATCGATCAAACGAAATAAAGCAAGAATAGATAAATACTCTCAATAAGCAACAATTCGAAGAATACGAACATTTAAGTGAATAGAAAGGCGATGTGCTATAAAATGCCATCTAAGGGTCAATAGGTACTTAAGTGCTTCGCGCCACCTAACCCCCCGTTCACTTGTAAGTATTCTAAGATGGAAGGCTTCATTGAGGGTCTTGCACCCAAGTAGTACATACGTATAGTGTTATTTTCTTGTGGATATTTAATATTGAAACTCGAAGAGGATAATCCATTTCTCTTCAAAGTCACACGAGAGCTTTTCTCTCATTCCTCGTATTGAGTTGCATGCTCACTCGCGGGCGTGCACAAATACCGATTGGTGTACAACCTCTTCCTCCGAAAAGGAAGAAAAAGAGAAAGAGTAAGACCACCACCGTCCACCAAGCCGATCACGAGAATCGTGCTTTGACTCCACCACAAGAAGCCATGGCTATTGATAATCGCTCTTTGTATGAACGTATGCAAACCAACATTCATGGATATTCTAGTGCTATTAAGATTCCCGAATTTCCCGCAAACACATTTGAGCTACATACATCTATGATCAATATGGTTTCACAATCACCTTTCTTTGGTAACAAGAATGAGGATCCTCATGCTCACCTTAAGAGATTCCTTTCTCTTTGCAATACCATTAAGCATAATGGGGTTCCACATGAGGTGATTAGGTTGATGTTAGTGTCATTTTCCTTAGAGGGAATTGCTAAGCATTGGTTAGACACCCAACCACCCGATAGTATCACCACATGGGATGGTTTCACCACTAAGTTTTTGAACAAGTTCTTTCCTCCACATAAGACTATGGCTTTGAGGACTTTAATTATGGGCTTTCAACAAAAACCTAGTCAATCCTTTAGTGATGCTTGGGAAGAGTATAGTGAGTTATTGAGGCGATGCCCTAATCATGGATTGGATCAAGTTCACCAAATCAATCTCTTATACAATGGCCTTAAATCTCACCACCAAGATTCACTCAATGCTTCCGCGGGAGGGAATATTCTTCTTAAGACCTACCAAGAGGCTTTGGACATCATTGAGACTAAAGAAATGGTTCAAACAAACAATCCATTTGAAGAAAAGGTTCATGTTATCCAAAACAATTCTCAAACTCCTTGTGACAACCAACTCCTCAAGTTTCAAGAAGAGATTTTTCAAAGGATGGATAGAAATAGTGAGAAGAATTTGCAAGTACAACTAGAAATGCTTCAAGCTTTTAAGAACATGTCATTGAACAATTCCTCAAATAATGTGAATGCCATTGCCATTTCTTGTGTTACTTGCGGAGGTCCCCATTCTTATGAACAATGTGATAAGGTGCAAGGGTATCAAGGGGAATGCTATGCTTACCAAGAGGAACATCGTGAACACTTCAAGCCTAATATCAATCCAAATAACCTTTCTTACAAGTCCCAAAACTACCTTACTCCACCCGGATTCCCACCCAACCACCCACCCAAATTCAACAAAATCCTCCTCAAATTTTACCAAGGAATCAAGGGCAAAGACCACCTTACCAAGGAAATAACTACAAGGCACCCAACAATGTTCAACATCAAGGAAATACCTTTTATCCACCACAACAAGGATTTAATCAACCACTTCCATTTATCCCCAATCAAGCATATGCTCCTATACCAAATCAAGCTTACCCTCAATTTCAAAATCAAGGATATGGGATGCAAGAGACTCAAGAGTATGTTGACAAGAAAATGCGTGAAATTGAGAAGAGAATGAATGACCAAATCAATAGGGTTTTAGTGGCAATAAATCAAAGACCACAAGGGGCTTTACCTTCCAACACACAAACAAACCCTAGGGCCAATGTCAATGCTATTACAACAAGGAGTGGAACAACAACAAAGGATCCTTCACCTCCTAAACCTACTATTGTTCAACCCACTTGTGCTCCTACTTGTGACAAGCCTTCTACTTCTACTTTGCCTCCTCAAAATGTTCCTATTCACTCAAACACACCTTCTCAACCACCTCATACTTCTCTTTTACCTTCCACACTTCCCAATGAAGAAGCTAACAAAGACAAATCTTCCACCACAACACCTGTTCCACCTACACCAAAACCTACTCTTCCATATCCTTCAAGGTTGAAAAAGGACAAGTTAAAGAACAAGGATGACATCCAAGTCTCCAATTTCTTAAGGATGTTTAAGCAACTTAACATCAATATATCCTTTGCGGAAGCTCTTGCTTATATGCCAAAGTTTGCTAAGATGTTCACGGATTTTCTCTCAAACAAAGAAAAATTGGTTGATTTGCCCAACACATCCCTTAATGAAAATTGTTCCGCGATGTTACTTAAAACCTTACCAACAAAACTTGGAGATCCGGGGCGCTTCTTGATACCTTGTAATTTTCCTGGTGTTGAAAATTGCATGGCTTTGGCGGATCTAGGGGCAAGCATAAACCTCATGCCTTTATCGGTTTGGAAACAACTATCTCTTCTCGAGCTCACTCCCACTAGGATGACTCTTGAACTAGCCAACCGAACCATAGCTCACCCCGTAGGTATAGCGGAAGATGTGTTTGTAGGTGTGGATAAGTTTACCTTTCCGGCCGACTTTGTAGTGGTTGATTATGACATGGATCCTAGAGTGCCTTTGATTGTTGGTAGACCGTTTTTGAGAACGGGTCGTACCTTGATAGATGTGGTGGAAGGAGAGTTAATTATGAGAGTAGAAGATGAGAGAGTGGTGTTTAAGCTAGGGAAAATTTGTGATAGAAAAGAGGTTAAGGAGTCTAGACCTTGTGAGACTATTAACATTGTGGATGTGCTAGATAAAGTGTGTAATGAACACTTTCATGATGCTTGTAAGAGTGCTAGTGATGAGATACCCCATGTTGAAACCGTGGCCTCAATTGCTCCCTCTTTAACACCTTTTGGAGAGAGTGATTTCCTCTTAGAGGAATTTGAGTCCAACTTTCTTGGTGATGATGATTCTCCCATTAATTGGGAAGAAGATATTCTTACAATCCAAAAGTTGCTCAATGAGGACCCTATTCCTTCTCCTATTCCACAAGAAATTACCATTGAGGAACCTTCTATAGTTAAACCTTCCATAGAGAGTCCACCTCCCATTGAACTTAAGGACCTTCCATCCCACTTAGAATATGCTTTCTTAGAGGGCAAAGACCAATTACCGGTGATCATTGCTAAAGAGTTGAAAGAGGATGAGAAAGAGCAACTTATTGAAGTTCTTAAGAAACATAAGAAAGCTTTAGCATGGAAAATATCCGACATAAGGGGAATTGATCCACATTTTTGTACTCACAAAATCCTTATGGAGGATGACTATAAACCCGCCATTCAAAACCAAAGGAGAGTTAACCCAAAAATCCATGTGGTTATTAAGAAAGAAGTGATTAAACTCTTTAATAACTGATTTTGGGTTGGTTAATAAAAAGGTTTTTGCTTGCAAGATCTCTCTTTGCGTTGCTCGTACCCAATTGATATATATCGTTGTTTCGTTCTCGGTATCTTCTCGAATCGATCACGGTCAAAAGTGGAATCGTTGTTATTGGTGACTAAAAAGGGGGAGCTTGGGTCTAAATCTACTAAACTGATAAAGACAAGTAATAAAATTACACTAGAAACCAGAAATGAAAATAAATCCAGACTTTAAATGAAACAGTAGAAAATACCTTATGAAAAATAAAACTGGAACTCTCTTATTCGGAATGTTTCTTGCTATGCGGAATGTATTGCTCCATTCGGAATGTTTCCCTTACTCGGAATAATTAATACCATGCGGAACAAATCTCTTATGCGGAAAGTATCTCTTATGTGGAATATTTTGGAAAAAAGCTCTATTCGGAAAATGTCCCTTATGCGGAAAAATGCCCTATTCGGAAAGCAAGATTCTATGCGGAATAATGGGACTATTCGAAATATGGGAAATATTCCGAATAGAGGAAATTGAAATCAGCCTATGCGGAATAAATGACAAATTGCCCTATGCGGAAAACAAATCCCATTCGGAAAGTTTTGACTATGCGGAATATCTTACAGAAAATCCCTATTCGGAAAACCTTGGAAAGAAACCCTTACTCGGAATAATTAAATATTCCGAATAGACAAGAAAATTAGACACTACTCGGAATAAATGAAAAATTCCGAATAGACACAACCCCAGATTCCCTATTCGGAATCTGGGCGAGATCAGAAAGTGAAGCGACGAACAGGGGAATTGAAAGAACACGAATTCAAGACCAAAAATCACCAAGTTTTTGATCAAAACTTAAACCAATTTTACCACTAATCCTTTACTCATAGAAAGCTTGAATCCAAAAACAACAAAATCACAAAACCCACTTACTTTTGACAATCAAACCATTCGAATAAAACTTAAGAACTAAGAGACAAAAAGGTATGAAGAACAAGATGATGGAAAGATTAAAAGATGATTTGTATTAATGAATTAAGATTCAACAAACAAGAAAAGATTACACCTACATGAATGGAAGAAAATTGAACAAGATGAAAACCACTCCTTAAGGGAGATGGTGCCTAAAAACTAGGAAGAAGAATAACTAAAAAACTAGATGAGAGAGGCCGGATGTGTGAATGGGAGGAGTATTTATAGGCTTCTCCCTTGGTTGGTGAGTGGGCTTTCTTCCCTTCTTTTTGTCTTCTCGTCTTTTCAGAAAAGTTGACGTTTTCGATTCTGATTCGGGATTTGTCGTCGATTAAATTCAACTCGTCTTTTAATTTCTTCGTTAAATAGACTTGAGTTTCTTCGACATGTGTAAATCTTCCATCTTTGGTCCTTTTCTTCGATAAATCTTCAAATAGGCCCATTGACTTCAAATCTTTTGCATCTCTTGGACAATAGACTTCGTCTTCAGTCTTTTTCCTTGATAAAACCCGTGCAATCCCATGTTTTCTCCAATATTTATCCGGTTGGCTCTGAAAACAAAACAAACACACAAACCACGCATAATTCCAAACAAATGACATTAAATACGTGTTTTGGCCTTGTTTTAGCAAGAAATAAGTGGTAAAAGGATGGGTGTTTTCACACCTATCAAATCCCCTACACTTAACCATTGCCATGCCCTCATGCAATGTTTAGTGATAAAGCAACATTACACTTTTCTCATAATTAATTAACCTTGGCCTTATTCAAATACTACTAAACAAAAATTAAAACACTAAGAGAAATTTAAAGTAAACAAAAGGATAGAACATAGCTATGTGGAAATAACTTGTAAAGAGATCGAGGACTTACATTAGGGCTTTGGTGCTGCGAAGATTTATCACCCTCAAGTTTCACGTTCCCCAAACTAAGCTTAAAAACGAGATCATTGTTATTATAAGTTAGCAATTCAAACACTTACACACATGGCTTAATTAAATGCTTAAACTCCCTTATTCCTAGGTGTATCTCTTATATTTTATTTTTTGTCTTAGAATGATCATGAAGATGCATTTTTTTTTTGGACTTATTTCGATAGTTTATTTAGGCTGAAAGCAAAGTAGGACGATTTGATCAATAGTTAGCTAAAGGACAAAATCTCTTAAAACTGCTTCTCGGGATATCAAAAAGTTCATATCTTGGCATAACTCGGTTCACGATTTGAGACCTTTCTCGGGCCGATATTTGGCATGTACTTCATACTTCATATCTTCGAGAGACGTTCTTGAGATAATGGTCTTCTCTTCATAATAGAGTTTCTTCACTTTGGAGAATTTGAGGGGTACTCCAACTTTGTTGACCACGACTTCATGATTATTTCTTCAATCTCTAATTGGGATTTTGAGATACAACGATCCGCCTCCTTTTCAGACTTGGATCTATTCATCCTCATACCTTGTTAGGGTCTTTTCGGATAGACTTCTCCATGATCTTTATGGGAGTTGATTGCTTTTCGTCGTGAGTCTTGATCCTTCATATTGACTTTGGGAATAATGCTTTTCACATCACTTTTGGATCTTCAGAAATAAAATTGAATCCTCATGCCTTGTTAGGGCCTTTTCGGACTCGCCAATCTTCGCGTCCCGCTTCATAAGTTATGCCTTGGCTATGAACTCTCGTCATTACCGAGCAACTTTTAAACGATCTTGGGCTAGAAGCTAAGTAACTTTTCAAATCGTACGACCTTACTTATTGCAGATAAGTTATTAGCAAGTGATGGGAGAATAGGCAAATAAATACACCAAGTGAGCTTGCGCAAGAATACCGACTTATAATTGACTCTATCATTTCTCGTCCTTCACAGTTTAAAATCTCAAATAATGAGACTCGTGGAAACTTAGCCTAATAAACCAATTAAGGTCTACCTGGTTAAGGATACTAGCTAGAATAAACTTGGATAAGTCTATTTGGGTTGAGTCAAAATATTCACAACGGGCCTAATATATCTAAGATATCTAAACTTGCTAAAACTATTTTATTAATTTTTCTGAATATATTGCGGAATATACACATATGAAAGCAAAATAAAAATCTAAAAATTACAACAAAATGGCCAATGTTGATTAAAAATTTGAAAAATGTTGAAAAAGATGATTTTCCGGTTAAATGAAGGCATTTTAATGGAAAAGGCCACTTAAAACTTCGATAGAAGTCCCCCCTACACTTAAGATAAACATTGTCCTCAATGTTTAAGCATGTGGGAAAAGGCTCCCCTACACTTATGACATTGTGCACATTGGTTAAATCAAGCTAAGGAGGGGGCGACTAAAGTGATCAATTTCAAATGTGAATATGAAGATAATTGGATCACGATAGTGGAGAGATAGAACCAGGATTGTGGATAACATGGGAGCACGGATCTTCAAAGATTCCAAGAGTGCAATAATCCCTGTAAGCACATCACCATCCAAATACAAGCAACCTATATAGCTCCCCCTACACTTATGATGAAAAACGGGAAAAGGGGGGTAGATACTCGGGCTGCCTCCCGAGGAGCGCTTGTTTTTGTTTACCGAGTCGCGAGCCTGACTCGGTCCCGAACTAATTCAAGGGAAACGTGGTGAGGGATGGAATCATCTCCTGAGAGATGTCCTCACCAACGTACAATTTCAAACGCTGGCCATTCACCTTGAAGTTGGGCCCATTTGGCTGAGAAAGCTCAATGGTACCATAGGGAAAGACATTGGCAATGGTGAATGGACCAGACCAGCGGCTCTTCAACTTGCCTGAGAAGATCTTCAACCAAGAGTTAAAGAGTAAGACTTGATCACCAATGTTGAACTCTCGGTTCTTGATTTTAGCATCGTGGATAATCTTGGTCTTCTCCTTGTAGATCAATGAGTTCTCGTAAGCTTGATTCCTCAATTCGTGTAGCTCGTTGAGTTGAATCTTTCGAAAATCACCGGCTTTGTTGATGTCGAAGTTAGCCTACTTCAAGGCCCAATATGCCTTATGTTCCAGCTCGATGGGGAGGTGGCAGGCTTTCCCGTACACAAGACGATAAGGTGTGCAACCAATCGGCGTCTTATAGGCGGTACGGAAAGCCCACAGAGCATCATCAAGTTTATCGGCCCACGAGGCACGATGCTCTCCCACAGTACGTTCCAAAATTCTCTTCAATCCACGGTTGGATATCTCGGCTTGACCGTTGGTTTGAGGATGATAAGTGGTGGAAAGACGGTGATTGACACCATACTTAGCCATGACTCTTGCAAATTGATCGTTGCAAAAATGAGTCCCGCGGTCACTGATAATAGCACGAGGAACACCGAAACGAGCAAACAGTTGTTTCAAGAAATTACAAACCACCCTCGCGTCGTTAGTAGGTAAAGCTTTTGCTTCAACCCATTTAGAAACGTAGTCGACAGCGACAAGGATGTATTTGTTGCCTTTAGAAGACGGGAATGGCCCCATAAAGTCGATGCCCCATACATCAAAGATTTCACATTCTTGTATGAAATTTTGAGGCATCTCATCTTTCTGTGTGATCTTGCCTTGTTTTTGGCAAGCATCACAATGTTTAACCATCTCGTGAGCATCACGATAAATGGTGGGCCAATAGAATCCCGAGTCAAACACTTTTTTGGCGGTGTAGTTGGGACCAAAGTGACCACCGGTGGGTCCTTTGTGGCACGCTTGGAGAATGTCAAAAGCTGCCGGTCCGTCAACACACCGACGAATAATTAGGTCAGCGCATTGTTTGAATAGAAAAGGGTCATCCCAAAAGTAAGTCTTAACATCGTTCAAGAACTTCTTCTTTTGTTGGGATGTTAACCCTTGGATGAGAACACCACCCGCTAAGTAGTTTGCAATATCGGCAAACCACGGGGTGCCATCAAGATTGGGATTTATAGACATTAAGGTCTCAAGGGGAAAAGAGTCATTGATCTCTTTGTTCGGATGGTCCCCTTGATATGGATCCTCAAGTCTGCTCAGATGATCCGCGGCCAGGTTTTCAGCACCCTTCTTGTCACGAATTTTAGTGTTGAATTCTTGAAGGAGTAAAACCCAGCGGAGAAGTCTTGGCTTAGAATCATTCTTAGTCATCAAGTACTTCAACGCGGAGTGGTCCGTGTATACGATGGTGGTAGATAAAACAAGATAGGGGCGAAATTTCTCAAAAGCATAGACAACAGCTAAAAGCTCTTTTTCGGTTGTCGTATAATGCAATTGAGCCCCAGTCATTGTTTTGCTAGCGTAGTGGATTAGTTGGAAGTGTTTATTCACTCTTTGGCCCAGAACCGCACCAATAGCAAAGTCGCTAGCATCGCACATCAATTCAAAAGGCAGCTCCCAATTAGGGGTAACCAAGACCGGTGCCTTAGTTAGCTTATCCTTAAGAAGATTGAAGGCTTCGAGACACTCTTTAGAAAAGATAAAAGGAGTATCTTTTTCCAAGAGGTGGGTCATCGGGCGAGCGATTTTAGAGAAATCCTGAATGAATCGTCGATAGAAGCCCGCATGACCCAGAAAACTTCTCACACCCTTCACGGTTGAAGGTGGAGGTAATTTGGCTATGACATCAACTTTAGCACGGTCGACTTCAAGACCGGCTTTAGAGATTTTGTGTCCTAGCACAATTCCTTCTTTTACCATAAAATGGCATTTTTCCCAATTCAGAACAAGGCGAGTGTCTTCGCACCGCTTAAGCATACGTTCCAAATTGGCAAGGCAAGAAGAGAAGGAATCCCCGAAGACCGAGAAATCATCCATGAAGACTTCCATGGTTTGCTCAACCATGTCATGGAAGATAGCCAACATGCACCTTTGGAAAGTCCCGGGAGCATTGCATAAGCCAAAAGGCATCCTTTTGTAAGCAAATGTGCCATAGGGACAAGTGAATGTTGTCTTCTCTTGATCTTGGGGATCGATGGGTATTTGAAAATAACCCGAGAAACCATCCAGAAAGCAGTAATATTCATTACCCGCTAGACGTTCAAGCATTTGGTCCATAAAAGGTAGAGGGAAATGATCCTTTCTCGTGGCATCATTGAGTTTGCAGTAGTGTATACAAACTCTCCACCCAGTAACGAGACGGGTAGGAATTAACTCGTTGTTTGCATTGGGCACAACGGTAATTCCGCCTTTCTTAGGCACACAATAGACTGGACTAACCCATGGTGAATCCGAAATAGGGTAAATCATACCCGCATCAAGAAGTTTGATAACCTCTGTTTTGATGACTTCATGGATTTTAGGATTTACCCTTCTTTGGCATTGAATAGTGGGCTTAAAGTCGTCCTCCATGAGAATTTTATGTGTGCAGAAATGAGGATCAATTCCACGGATGTCGGAGATTTTCCAAGCGATAGCTCTTTTATGCTTCTTCAACACAGCGACAAGTCGGGCTTTTTCGTCTTCTTTCAGATCCTTTGCGATGATGACCGGTAACTTCTCGTCGTCTTCTAGGAAAACGTACTTAAGATGAGGCGGTAGGTCCTTAAGCTCGAGAGTAGGAGGATCCTCAGTAGATGGTGAAACTAACGATGGATCATCATTAGTCACCTCTTTAGGAGTAGGAGGAGACAATGGGTCCTCATTGAGAAGTCTCTCAATAGTACGAATATCTTCATCCCAATTGGTGAACGAATTATCATACTTAATGTCGAGAGGACCCAAGCTAGCTTCGAACTCATCCAAGTCACTTTCTCCAAAAGGAGTCAATGCCGGAGCAATTGAGGCAACGGTCTCAACATTGGGTAGAGAAGGGAGAGTACTTTTGCAAGCATCATGAAAATGTTCTTCACAAGCCTCATCGAGAACATCAATAGCATTAACACTCTCATATGAATAAGGTTGCTGAGAAATCTTACCCATGTTGAAGACAATTTGATCGTCGCCAACTCTCATGATTAATTCGCCTGCGGCTACATCAATGAGAGTGCGACCGGTCCTCAGGAATGGACGTCCAACGATTAATGGAACACGAGGGTCCATCTCGTAGTCAACGACGACAAAATCCGCCGGGAAGGTGAATTTATCAACGCCAACAAAGACATCTTCGGCTATCCCCACTGGATAAGCAACCGTACGGTTGGCTAATTCCAAAGTCATTCGTGTGGGGACTAGCTCGGGGAGAGATAATTGCTTCCAAACACTTAAAGGCATTAAGTTTATACTGGCACCTAGATCGGCTAGGGCCATGCAATTCTCTACTCCCGGGAAGTTGCACGGAATCAAGAAGCGACCCGGATCACCAAGTTTGGTGGGCAATTTCCTTAAGAGCATTGCGGAGCAGTTCTCATTAAGTTGGGTCTGAGCAATGTCAAGAAGCTTTTCTTTATCACTTAGAAGATCTTTAAACATCTTAGCGTATTTGGGCATGTGAGCGAGAGCCTCGGCAAAGGAGATGTTAAAATTCAATTGTTTAAACATTTTTTGGAAGTTTGAAACCTGAATATTATCCTTGCTCTTTTGCTTCTCTTTCCTCAACCTTGAAGGATAAGGTATATTGGATGTAGAAGAAGGCTTTAATGGAATAGGATCACTCACAACCACGGGTGGTGGGGAAATGGGGATAGAAGGTGAAGGAGGTGAGGAAAGTTGCTCGGTTTCCTTGTTCACAATCACGGGTGGAGGTGTAGGAAGCTCGGGTTCCATATAACCTTTTCCACTACGAGTGGTGATTGCTTTCATCTCCCCTCTTGGATTTGCAACGGTATTACTCGGAAGAGTACCCGAAGAAGAGGGTTGATTACCTTGGATGAGCGAACCAATCATATCACGAAGGTGAAGAGCTTGATTATTGAAAGAGTTTTGCATGTTGGAATTAATAGCATCGCTGTGTTTAGCCATATCATTTCTTAGCTCGGCTCGAATATCGCTTCCTTGTTTCACCATGTCATTCTTCAAGTTGACAAACTGACTCTGAAGATTCGTCACCATCTCACGATTAGTCTTCATGAACGACTCGACGTCGGGATTCACTGCCATCGGTTGATTGAGAGGTGGAGCTTGGTATGCTTAAGAATTTCCTTGAGTTGGGTAGGTGTTTCTTTGGGATGGATATTGGGTTTGAGCACGAGGTTGGGATTGGTTGTTTCGGTTATAGCTTTGTTGTTGGTTTTGGTTTGCAGGAGGGAAACCGGGAGGTGCAAGATAATTGTTGGAACGATAACTTAGCAAGCTACGGTCTCCTTGAGGACGAGCTTGATAGCCTCCCGTGGGATATGTACCGTATGCCGCGTTAACGTTTTTAGAATAATTGCCTTGAGTGGAAGGACAATCATTATAAGAATGAGGACCACCACATGTGTCACAAGAAATAGCAACGGCTTTAGCTTGTTGAAAGTGGTTTGTGGCTATGGTCATGAAATTCTTGTTCATTTCAGCGAGTTGTCGAGAAATTTCAGTCATCTCAGGATTGGAAGTAGTAGAAGAAACATTGACTCTCGAGTTAGATCTTGAGGATGCGGATGAATCCCAATTCTTGTGGTGAGTAGTCATGTTTTCAATCAACTCTCGACACTCCTCTGGTCTCCTTTTCATAAAAGTACCACCGGCGGCGGCATTGATCGTGTCACGATCGCGAAAGGTGAGACCATTGTAGAAGGTGTCAATGAGAGTGACGGGGAGCATATTGTGATTAGGACAGCGGTCGATCAAATCATTGTATCGTTCCCACGCATCGAAAAGCGATTCATCATTTTCTTGCATAAATCCACTGATTTGGTTACGGAGGTTAGTGACCATGGATGGTGGGAAGTAGCGCGATAAAAAGCGTTGAGTCATGTCGTTCCACGTATGAATAGAATTCTTAGGAAGACGGTCAAACCATTTTTCGGCATGATGAGAAAGCGAGTGAGGAAAGAGTTGGAGGCGAAGGTCATCCATAGAAACACCGGGGGATTTCATGCTTTGGGTAATGGTTATGAATTTGTCGAGGTGTTTGTTGGCATCATCATCCGGAATTCCGCGAAATGGATTCGTTTGTACTTGCTGGATCATGTGATGCTTTAATGAAAACTCCTGAGCCGTGACATGCATCGGTGCAATCGGGCCTCCACGTCCGTTCATTGTGGGTTGACATAGCTCCTCCATGGTTCGTAAATCAGGTAGAAGGACATTGTTGTTGTTGTTGTTGTTGTTGTTGTTGTTGTTCAAATTGTGTTGAGGTGGGTGATTATTGTTGTTATTAACACCAGCCATGTCTAATTGTTCGAGAGTCTCGGGCTCTGAATAAGACGTGGATCGAGTACGCATACACTAAAAAGAAAATGCAAGAGAAAATATTTTTGGTTTTTATAGGTTTTTTAATGTTTTTGTATTTTTGAAAATTTTATATTTTTATGGATTTTTGAAAATTTTTGTGCTTGAAAATAACGTTCCCGAAAGAACGGATCCCAAAATCCAATTGTTCTCACAAGAAACCGTTGATCCTTACGAAAAGAGCCGGCAGCGGCGCCATTTTAATAACTGATTTTGGGTTGGTTAATAAAAAGGTTTTTGCTTGCAAGATCTCTCTTTGCGTTGCTCGTACCCAATTGATATATATCGTTGTTTCGTTCTCGGTATCTTCTCGAATCGATCACGGTCAAAAGTGGAATCGTTGTTATTGGTGACTAAAAAGGGGGAGCTTGGGTCTAAATCTACTAAACTGATAAAGACAAGTAATAAAATTACACTAGAAACCAGAAATGAAAATAAATCCAGACTTTAAATGAAACAGTAGAAAATACCTTATGAAAAATAAAACTGGAACTCTCTTATTTGGAATGTTTCTTGCTATGCGGAATGTATTGCTCCATTCGGAATGTTTCCCTTACTCGGAATAATTAATACCATGCGGAACAAATCTCTTATGCGGAAAGTATCTCTTATGTGGAATATTTTGGAAAAAAGCTCTATTCGGAAAATGTCCCTTATGCGGAAAAATGCCCTATTCGGAAAGCAAGATTCTATGCGGAATAATGGGACTATTCGGAATATGGGAAATATTCCGAATAGAGGAAATTGAAATCAGCCTATGCGGAATAAATGACAAATTGCCCTATGCGGAAAACAAATCCCATTCGGAAAGTTTTGACTATGCGGAATATCTTACAGAAAATCCCTATTCGGAAAACCTTGGAAAGAAACCCTTACTCGGAATAATTAAATATTCCGAATAGACAAGAAAATTAGACACTACTCGGAATAAATGAAAAATTCCGAATAGACACAACCCCAGATTCCCTATTCGGAATCTGGGCGAGATCAGAAAGTGAAGCGACGAACAGGGGAATTGAAAGAACACGAATTCAAGACCAAAAATCACCAAGTTTTTGATCAAAACTTAAACCAATTTTACCACTAATCCTTTACTCATAGAAAGCTTGAATCCAAAAACAACAAAATCACAAAACCCACTTACTTTTGACAATCAAACCATTCGAATAAAACTTAAGAACTAAGAGACAAAAAGGTATGAAGAACAAGATGATGGAAAGATTAAAAGATGATTTGTATTAATGAATTAAGATTCAACAAACAAGAAAAGATTACACCTACATGAATGGAAGAAAATTGAACAAGATGAAAACCACTCCTTAAGGGAGATGGTGCCTAAAAACTAGGAAGAAGAATAACTGAAAAACTAGATGAGAGAGGCCGGATGTGTGAATGGAAGGAGTATTTATAGGCTTCTCCCTTGGTTGGTGAGTGGGCTTTCTTCCCTTCTTTTTGTCTTCTCGTCTTTTCAGAAAAGTTGACGTTTTCGATTCTGATTCGGGATTTGTCGTCGATTAAATTCAACTCGTCTTTTAATTTCTTCGTTAAATAGACTTGAGTTTCTTCGACATGTGTAAATCTTCCATCTTTGGTCCTTTTCTTCGATAAATCTTCAAATAGGCCCATTGACTTCAAATCTTTTGCATCTCTTGGACAATAGACTTCGTCTTCAGTCTTTTTCCTTGATAAAACCCGTGCAATCCCATGTTTTCTCCAATATTTATCCGGTTGGCTCTGAAAACACAACAAACACACAAACCACGCATAATTCCAAACAAATGACATTAAATACATGTTTTGGCCTTGTTTTAGCAAGAAATAAGTGGTAAAAGGATGGGTGTTTTCACACCTATCACTCTTAGATGCGGGTATGATTTATCCCATTTCCGACTCTCCATGGGTTAGCCCGGTTCATTGTGTTCCAAAGAAGGGTGGAATCACCGTGGTGCCTAATGAGAACAATGAGCTTATTCCCACAAGACTTGTGACCGGTTGGAGAGTTTGCATTGATTATAGAAAACTCAATGAGGCAACTAGGAAAGACCATTTCCCGCTTCCCTTTATGGATCAAATGCTTGAACGCTTAGCGGGAAATGAGTACTATTGTTTTCTTGATGGCTTTTCAGGTTATTTCCAAATACCCATTGACCCTAAGGATCAAGAAAAGACCACATTCACTTGTCCCTACGGTACATTTGCTTACTAGAGGATGCCTTTTGGCTTATGTAATGCACCAGGGACGTTTCAAAGGTGCATGATGGCGATTTTCCATGACATGATAGAGCAAACCGTGGAGGTTTTTATGGATGACTTTTCCGTTTTTGGAAATTCATTTAGCTCATGTCTCACCAATCTTGAGAGAATGCTTAAGCGTTGTGAGGAAACACGTTTGGTGCTTAATTGGGAGAAATGTCACTTTATGGTAAAAGAGGGGATTGTTTTAGGACACAAGATATCCAATAAGGGATTAGAAGTTGATCGAGCTAAAATTGATGTGATTGCTAAGCTTCCCCCACCCACCTCGGTTAAAGGTGTGAGGAGTTTCTTAGGTCATGCGGGATTTTATAGGCGCTTTATACAAGATTTTTCTAAGATAGCTAGACCGATGACTCACCTCTTGGAGAAAGAGGCTCCTTTCATTTTTAACCAAGATTGTTTAGACTCTTTTGAGACTCTTAAAGAAAAATTGACTAAGGCTCCCGTTTTGGTTTCTCCAAATTGGGAATTACCTTTTGAGCTTATGTGTGACGCTAGTGATTATGCGGTGGGGGTCGTCTTAGGACAAAGAGTTAATAAGCATTTTCAACCTATACACTATGCGAGTAAAACCATGACCGGTGCACAACTTCATTACACTACCACGGAAAAAGAGTTGCTTGCTATAGTATATGCTTTTGAGAAGTTTAGACCATATCTTGTGCTTTCCAAAACTATAGTGTATACGGATCATTCCGCTCTCAAGTATCTTATGACAAAACAAGATGCTAAGCCTAGGCTTTTGAGATGGGTTTTGTTGCTTCAAGAGTTTAAGATAGAGATTCGTGATAAGAAAGGGGCCGAGAATTTAGCGGCGGATCATTTGAGTAGACTTGAGCATCCTTTTCAAGGAGATTTCCCACACCAAGAAATCAATGAATCATTTCCATTAGAGGAGCTCATGTCTATCTCTTCCCAAGAGGATGCCACACCTTGGTTTGCGGATATCGCAAACTATCTTGTGGGCAATGTGCTTATTGAGGGTCTTACTTATCAACAAAAGAAAAAGTTTCTTAAGGAAGTTAAGTATTACTTTTGGGATGATCCATATCTTTTTAGGCAATGTGCGGACCAAATCATTAGACGGTGTGTAGATGGGCCCGAGGCATTTAAGATCTTAGAGGCGTGTCATAAAGGACCTACGGGTGGACATTTTGGGCCTAACTACACCGCCAAGAAAGTCTTTGATTCGGGTTACTATTGGCCTTCCATTTACAAAGATGCCCATGAAATGGTGAAATTTTGTGATGTTTGTCAAAGACAAGGAAAAATTACACAACGTGATGAGATGCCACAAAATTTTATCCAAGAGTGTGAGATATTTGATGTATGGGGCATTGATTTCATGGGACCTTTTCCATCCTCTAAGGGAAACAAGTATATACTTGTGGCGGTGGATTATGTGTCCAAATGGGTGGAGGCCAAAGCCTTACCTACCAATGATGCTAGAGTGGTTGTAAAGTTTTTGAAACAATTGTTTGCTATATTTGGTGTACCTCGGGCCATCATAAGTGATCATGGTACGCATTTTTGTAATGATCAATTCTCGAGAGTTATGAAGAAATATGGAGTGAATCATAGACTTTCTACCGCGTATCACCCTCAAACAAATGGTCAAACCGAGGTCACAAATCGTGGTTTAAAGAGAATTTTAGAGAGAACGGTAGGAGAGCATCGAGCTTCTTGGTCGGATAAGCTTGATGATGCTTTGTGGGCGTTTAGGACGGCTTTTAAAACACCAATTGGTTCTACGCCTTATAGGCTTGTCTATGGAAAAGCGTGCCACCTCCCATTTGAGTTAGAACATAAGGCATCTTGGGCTCTCAAGTGGGCTAATTTTGATTTAAACCAAGCCGGTTCACATAGGAAAGATCAACTCAATGAGATGGATGAGTTGAGAGCCAATGCCTATGAGAATTCTTTGCTTTACAAGGAAAAGACTAAGAAATTGCATGATGCTAAGATCAAGAATCGTGAGTTCAAAGTTGGAGAGCCGGTTCTCCTCTTTAACTCAAGATTGAAGCTTTTTGCGGGCAAGCTTAAGTCGAGATGGTCCGGTCCATTCACTATTGCTCAAGTGTTTCCATATGGAACTCTTGAGTTGTCCCAACCCGATGGTCCAAATTTTAAAGTGAATGGTCACCGTGTTAAACATTACTTTTGGGAGGACATTTCCGTTGAAATGGTCCAAGAGGTCCCCATTTTCCCCATGAATTAATTCATTGAGGGACGAGTCGAGCTAGAGACTCATTAACTCAAGCATCGTATAACTAGGTTTAGAGTGTTGTAGGTTAGAAATAAAGGTATAGACTTGGAGATAAGTGTAGGGGAGACCTTCTTTTGTCTTCATGATTGTTTGTAGGGTTGCTCACTCATCTCATGCTTTGGAGCTTATGGAGGAGGCCCTTGTATCCAGTTTACTTCGTTACTTTAGTGATTTTTCATTGACACCTTGTGCTTAAACATGATTTCACTAATAGTTTTCCTTTCCTTAACTTGGGTTAAGCAAAGTCTATTCATTGTCATAAGTGAAGGGGAAGTTTTTATACTTCCATGCTCTTAAACATTGAGGACAATGTTTAGCTTAAGTGTAGGGGGGTCTTCTATCGAAGTGACCTTACCTAGAACTTGTCATTGTCTTGCATGGTAACATGGAAAATTGAATTTTCAACATTTTTCAAATTTTTGATTTACTTTGGCCAACAAAAATATGCATTCATAATTTTTGCATCAATCATGTTTGCATAACACATTTGCATTGCATATATTTCTTCTTTATGTTTCATAAAAAATGTATAAAAAGGAAAAAAAATATAATAAAACATGGTTTTAACAAATTTAGATTTCTTTGTCATATTAGGCCCGCCATGGATATTTTGACTCAACCCGAGTTTGCTTATCTTAGCACTCTCTAGCTAGTATCCTTAACCATGTAGTGCTTCATTGGTCTATTAGGCTAAGCATCCACCAATTTCATTATTTGAAATTTTAAATTTGTGGAGAATGGGAAATGATAGAGTTGAAGCAAGTGTAAAAGGGCTAGATAGACTTCATGGCAATTACTTGTGGCTAAAACCTTCTCTTCTTTACCTCTATTTCTTCGCATGTATATAATTGTTAATAAATAATCAAGTACGGTTTTAATTGGTTTGTAATCTCTTATGCATTTTTGGCTAATCATTTAGGGTTGATATGAGTACGTCTTAAGATTCTAAGTTAGCATGTTTTATGTGTACTAGACTTATGTCATGCTCCATACTTAGCGGGTGTTTTTCCTTTTCTTCTTTTCAAATTTCTTTGTGAGGAATAAAGAAAAATAAGAGCGGCTTATGAAAAAAAAATGAGTGGCTAGAAAAAAAAGAAAAGAAAAAGAAAGAAAAAGAAAAAAAAAAGAAAAAAAATAATGCAAGACTCCCAAGAGGGGCAGTGTGGTGTTAATTATAGTGACTATTGAGTTCCAATATTACCTTGACGGGTTGCGGGGATTCAATAGATTGCTCCAATCCAATATTACCTTGACGGGTTGCGGGGTTGAAGATCCAAAGTCTCAAAAAGATGGCGGATGTAAATTATTGCGTGAGTTTTATTTTCCTTTCCTTAGCGAGTGTGTAGTTACTTATGAAAGCATGACATGAGGATTTTACACATAAGGCGAATGACTTATTACTCTTAAAACGGACTTATATTAATTGTGAGCGGTTTTTCAAGTAATGGATGAGAGGATTACTTAGGATTAAAACCGTGCTTCCTTATTTTTGGATTTTACACTTCTTATACTTCTCACTTGAATAATGACAAATTTGCCCACAAGCAATTTGCTCAAATAATAACCGGTTCCACATTTAATTGTCATGAATAAGTTGATGCACTTTTTACTTGTGAATGCAATGACCCATTTTTAAGCTTGGTATGGGGAAAGTGAAACTTGAGGGTGATAAATGTCCATGGTACCCAAGCCCTAATCTAAGCCATTGAATTCTTTATGAGTTATTTCCATCAAAACCATTTCAAGAAAAATCAAAAAGATATAGATAGAATTGTATTTTGTTCATTGCATTAGTAAAAGTCAAAATCATGCATCATTTAGTTTAGAGTAGTGTAGATGCATCTCATATGGCCAAGGTGGATTAATTATGAGGGAAATGTAAATTTGAGCTTTAATATATAATATTGCATGAGGACATGACAATGTTCAAGTGTAGGGGATTTTGATATGAGCTTAAACTCATATCCTTTTAACAACAAATAACCCTAAAACATGAAGCAAAATACCATTTTATCTGGCAAAAACAGTGTTATGTGGTATGTTTGTGTTTGTGTACACTTGTGTAGGTAAAAGGATACATTTTCAAGCAAACAAAGAAAAATCAAGCTCAAATGGGTGAAAAAGACAAAGAAGGATCAAAAGTGACAAGACTTTGAAGTACAAGGACCTATCTTGACAAACTACCAAAGTTGAGGGACTAAAGTGCAAATATTGTAAAAAGTCAAGATCAAAGTCAAAATTGGTCAACTATCAAGTCAACAAAGTCAAAGGGTCAATCCTGCTCAAAGATGAAGTTTGGAGGACTTAAAGTGCCAAAGAAATGAAGTTGCTAGCTTGAAAATACAATCTGCCAAGTATAAGGACTAATTCTGCCAACATTTGAAAGTTATTCAAGGTTTAATCCATGTGTACAAGAATTGGCCAATGAGAAGAGAGAAAAGAAATCACACGGATCACCAACTCAGCCTCATTTATTTCCCACTCAGCCGCCACATTAAATGAAAAAATCTCAACAGTATGATCCGTGTGACACTTATTCAGCCATTCATGTGATGACACGTGGCATCTTCTTCATCAAAAATATTTGCCAGGATCGCGTTTGAGCTACAATCCATTTCATGAAAAGATGTCAACACCAAAATTGATCATTTTGAAGAGACGAACACAATGGTACAAGTCAATTAACATGAAATCAATTATTGAAGAAAGGCCCAATTTGTGTTCATACTTGGAAGAGGAAATTTGTAGAATTGTCCACGTGGAGAGCTGGGATTGGTCCCAACACGTCACCAACCCCAACAAACTCCTCCTTCATTCCTATAAATAGATGGATAGGACTTCATTTGTAACGAGTAGCTTAGTTTTGTAAAAACACACACTTATAAATTTCCTTTCAATTTTCCTTCCCTTCTACCCTAACTACTCAAGAGTCTGACAAACTCTTGAGTTAGTTAGTTAGTTAGTAGCTACCTAACAGCTTTGTAACAAATTTCATTGAATAAAATTCAAATTTCCCATTTCCCGCCAAATCTGTTCTTCATTCTACTGTTCATTACTTGCTGCTATTGGATTCTAGTGTTACTGCATTGTGATTGTTATGATCATTCCTTGATCATAACTTACTTTGAAGAAGTTTGTTAGCTGTTTGAAAAGAGTTCAGTTCAATCCATAGTTTTTTGAAGATTTCAAGCATGTTGATGATTCCTGTTGATTTGTAGCTGAATTTGATTGATTGATTGTTGTCCTAGTGATAAGGTGGTGGTTATCACTAGGCTAAGAGAGCTCAGCGCTCCTCTTCTTCCCAAAGGTTTACTTCAAAAGGTTTTAAAAGTTCTTATTTTTGTTCCACTCAATTAGTCAAGTGCATGATACTTTTCATAGTGTAATCTTGATGGCTGCATGATAAAAGCTGTTTAGAGTTGCTGATTGTTTGATTGTTGATTACTTGTAGCTTAAGCTTGTTTTACTGCTTATTGTTTGTGGATTGTGTTTAGTAATAGCTTTAATTCAGTCTATTTCCATTCTTATACCTTAATAGAGTACAAGTTGTTTTCACTGCTTGCTTGAAGTTGAAAACCATCTCATTTTGAGTCTAAAGTTTGGTAGTCATAAGCACTTGATTCAGTTTAAACTAGGTCCTAAAAAGTCTTTGCAAAAGTTTGTAAAATCAGAAAAAGGAGTGTTTGGCAATAGTTAATCAAGAGTTTTCAAGCATTGAGTTTTGGCGTTTTAAAGTTCATTTGCAGTTAATAGGTGGTTATAAAGTGTTTCAAGTCATTTACAAGTCATTTAGTAAGTCAAACAGGCAAATGGCATTAAAAATGTTTGGGTCAATTTTATTCAGTTTTGTCACTTAGAACTTGTAATTTTCATTTGGCTAGTATTCATTCAATACTTGATGAAATTGTACCAAATTTGTTCTCAGTTGTAGCTAATATCATATAGATTCAGACTCCAAAAGCATTCAGTACAGTTTTCAATAAGCAAATAGGAATAAGCATAAATCAGTTAAGCAAAGTTAAAGCAAGTTTCTGTAAATTGAAACTGAAAATCTGTATCTCCTTATCCTTTTCATAAACATGGCCATTTTTCTTCACAAATCAACTTAAAACATAGAGTTACATGATTTTTGAAAGTTTCAGCTTTTTGAAAAATAAGTTGGTCAACGCTTGGTCAACGATAAGCTATTTTCAGCTTAATGCATTTTTCTAGCTTATTTCTGGATGAAAATTGTTCTAGTTTGATTTCCCGTTCATCTCTTGAATAGCTTAATCAGTTTCAACAAGAAAATCAAGTTGTGATTGTCTAGTTTTTGCTACAGCTTATTTTGGGCTTATTGATAAGTTCTCATTTGCTTATTTTGCAACTTTAGCCAAAATCCTTTTACACACGTAACTTATTTGGGATTTAAAACGTTTTGCAACTTGTTTCATTGAATTTGGTTAAGTAATAAGCTCAAACGAGCTTATTTTCATCCTAAACCCGTTTTTGGCTTAAATAGTTTTAAAAATTGCAATCTAGTCCCTCATGTTTTAAACAGTGTGTAAACTTGGCTAAACTTCAATGTTTTTAGGGTTTGCACTTTGTAAGTCCTTGTAATTTTGGAAGTTGTTAATTTCAGTTAGCAAGTTGTTAAGTTTGTTACATTTTGGTTAGTTGGTTATAAGTTTTGCATATTTGATCCTTTTAGTTAACTGATTTACACTTTTAGTCCCTAGAATTGTTAGAATTTACATTTCAAGCATTTATCTTTCCTAGAATTTACATTTTCAGTCCTTTAAGTTTCATATTTTACATTTTGAATTTTACTTGAATAAAAACTTGGTATTTGCAAGTTGTTTTACATATAAGTAGGTAATATTTTTCCGTTTTGCAAGGCTTTGTTGAATTAGCAAATAGAATATCCAAACAAGTTTAACAACCAAAAACAGTTAAAAACCCGATATTGGTTGGACTTTCTATTAGCAAGAACTGTGAAAAAACGAACTGCATTATACTCAATTTCACCTAGCAAATGCACTATCAATAGTTTCATCTTCTAAGATGACAAATTGTTCATATTGTTGGACAAGAAGATCGATTTTATTTTCTTTGACTTGGCTATTACCTTGGTAGGTTACTAAAAGAGTGTTCCAAATATCTTTAGCGGTTTCACACATAAAAATTCTTTCATACTCTTTCTTAGGCAAAGCATTATAAATCACCATTTTAGCCTCATTATTTTTTGAAAGTTTCTTTTTGGTATCATCATTAGCTTTGTCAAAAGTGACTAATTCTTTTGTTTTAGAAACTTCATTAAATTGAAAGGGTAAAAAATCACCATTGGTAATAACATGCCAAAGATCTAAATCTTTTGATTTCACATAAGTTTCAAATCTATTTTTCCAATAAATAAAACTATCGGTTTCAAAAAGAGGTGGTCTTTGCATAGATTGCCCTTCTAGGTACTTGTTGGAATCCATAGATCGATTCAAGTTTTAAAATACAATATACTTTAAAAAATCTTGAGCAACCCGCTCTGATACCAATTGTAGAAACTAGAAGGGGGGGGGGGGGGGTTGAATAGTTTCTTATATTTACTTGTTAAAATATGGTTTCCAAAAAACCTTTTTCAAAAAAACTTAGGATTGAGGAAATATGTGAAATCTTCTTATGGAAAATATGACCAATTATAGTGTAGCTAAACTAATACTAACAAAAATATATCCACAAAGAATAAAGAATGATAGTGTAGCTAATCTAATATTAACACATGTATATGCAGAAAGAATAAAGAATGTAAAGAGTTAAGGGTAAAGAAAGATCAAACCGAACACCAAGGATTTATAGTGGTTCGGCAACGAAGCTCACTCCTCGTTCCTACTCCACTCCTCGAGTACTCTTTACTCGAGAGTTCACTACACAACAAGATCCTTATGGTGGAGAAAACCGTACACGTCGCTTAACCAATTTCCGACTCTAAGCTAAAAGTCGAGCCCTAATCGTAGCTAGGACCAATCTACACAACTATACTTAGTACATACACAACTTCCAAATAGACACAACTACTTGGATCTTCACAACTATGACACAACTACAAGTATATAAAAATTGATCATCAATGGATCTTTGGTGGTGGACTCAACACTTCACTAGGATAGTGTTCTTCTCTTTGCACTTGGAGAGGAAGGGATGGAAGAACAAGATTCACTTCTTAAACAAGTAATAATCAAACAAATGATTAAAGATTTGAGTGAATAAAGAAGGGGTTTGAATCTGGAAATGAATGTGCAAAAGAGGTGAGGTGAAAAGATGAAAATGGTCCACTATTTAAAGGATAAAGGAGCCAACGACTATATCTGCCCGCGGTACCTTATCACAGCCCGCGGTACCTTATCGATAAGGTACCGCCTAGGCGCTAAGGTACCGCCGGACTAGACTCCGCTCCTTTTTGTCCTTTAGTGGTGGAGGTCTTATCTGGGTATAAAAAATATCCTGAAAGGATATTCTTAACAGAATAAGAATATGCCATTTTCAAATTTCAAATAATTAATTTAATAAAACATTTTCTTAAAAATAAGGTTTAATAAAAACTTGTCACATTTAATAAAAAGTGAGTTTTAAGAAAAGATTAAATCACTTGATCACTTGATTAAGGTTAGTACTTGTTTATCCATACCTTAAGTGAAAATGGGTAAAATGAAAAATACTTGAACTCAAGAATTCGTTTTTCGTTGTTTTCGTAAATGCTTGTTTTTACATATTGTCGTAATCAAAACTAAGCGAGACCGAAAAATGCAAGTAACGTTTTTAGTCATTATTGCATTAACAACATGCTCTACTGCTAAAGAGATGTGGTTTGGCATAGAACGTCTGCAACAAGGAGAATCAGTAACCAAACAAGATGTCAAAACAAACTTGTTTTGGAATTTTGGTAAGTTTACTTCATTGGATGAGGAATCAATTGATTCATATTACTCCAGATTCTTCAAAATGATGAATGATATGACAAGAAACAACTTGGAAGTATCCACCATGCAAGTCAATGTGCAATTTTAACAACAACTTTAACCAGAGTGGACACGATTTGTAACTTTGGTGAAATAACAGAATAAGTTGGACGAGGTCAACTATTACACGCTCTTTGACATTTTGAAACACTTTCAGAATGAGGAAAATGAACTTCGAGCTGAACGGGTAGCAAAGACTGCTAATCCACTTGCTTTGGTGTCTACCACTCAACATGTCCAAGATCATCGCTCTCGTGCTCTAAAATTATACTCCACTACATCCTCCTCACCAAGATACTCCACTACATCCTCCTCACTAAGATACTCCACTTCATCTAAGTCTTCAGCTCCCACAAGATCACGAGACAAAGAACCAAGAGCACCATAACCATCATCTGAGCCATCATCTGAAGTGGACAGTGATGAAGAACTAGCTCAGAAGGATAGGGAGATGAAAAAACAAATTGCTTTCATTATGAAGACCTACAAGAAAATCTTCAAACCTACCAACAACAATCTTCGAACATCATCTAATACAAGGAACCAATATGTTGAGAGTCCTAGAAGGTATGACACACGTCAACGTGATGAAAGTCCTCCTACGTATGATCGAAGTAATCCAACTCATGTTGAGGGTTATACGAGGTATGATTGACAAACTGCTAAGTATGATACTCAGACGATTGCTACTGTTGCTGGGAATATGGAAACTATGGAACTCAAGTGGTTCAGCAAAGTGGGATTTAGTGCTTTAATTATCAAGGTTATGGGCATATGGCAAAGGAATGCAGAAAGCCAAAACGAGTTAGGGACTCTGTTATCATAAAGAAAAGATGCTGCTATGCAAGAAGATGGAAGTTGGGGTTAAACTGTCGGCTGAGGAAGGAGCAATGCTTGATGACACTAATGATGAAGCCTCCGACCAAGAAATTGAAGCACATTACTCGTACATGGCAAAGGTTGAAGAAGTTCTAAATGTCATTGAAGATGACAACGGTCCTATCTTTGATACTGAGCCAATCGATAAGGTACACACTAAAGAGGAATATAATGTGTTTGGTAATATTCATGAGCATTGTGAGATACCCAAAGCCATTACTAACACATGTATGATGGAAACGATTGATAGCAATACCACACCTGATTCATCAGACATGTGCAATAATGAGTCTGAGGATGATCAACATGCAAATGAGTATGATGATGATGATGAGCGTATTGCGCTTGCTAACTTAATTGCTTCTTTACAAAAAGATGTCAAAGAAACTAGAAAAAAGTCAAAAGCAATTAAAGAAGGCAAACGCTACGCTCACTCAAAGTTTTGAAGAAAGCAAAGCTGCAGTTATAAAATCTAGTGAGCTTCTTGCAAGCTGCAGAGTTGAGCTTATTCAAAAAGAAAAAGAGCTTGAAAGGTACAAAGGGGGTGTTGTTACTACTGTAAAGGATGTTTTTGAAACTAAATACAACGAAACTCTTATGCTTTTAGAACAAGAGAAACGTAATTATAACACCTCTTTAAGTACGGAACAACACAAAACGTATCTTGCTACCACCAAAGTGAATGAGTTAAGTCAAAAGATTAATTTTATTCAAGAGGATTAAACTAAACTAGTCACTGCAAAAATAAAAGAGGTTGCAAACTTGAAAAAAGATTTCAAAATTAAACAAGCTAAAGACATTGACAAAGTCGTGGAACTTGAAGTGCAAATTGATTTTTATAAGAAAATTGTTTATAAAACAAATCAATCTATTCAAACCATGTGAATGTTGGCACCTCGTTCGTTTTTCAAGGGTAACGCTAGTTTTGCTAGCCCTAAGTACCTCGAGCAAGCTCAATCTGAGAACCCGCGCCTATATCTTGAGGAGTCCCAATGGACCGACGTTGATTGTCTAATTGCTAGGCCAGATAGTGATGAGTCACTAATTTTTTATGAGGAGAGTAGATCACCAGTGAATAAAAACTTTGTGAAACCATATAATTATGCTTATAAAAATAGTCTTTATGAAATTTTCAAATCACAAAAACAGAAGTCTCGTGAGTAAATATTTTTTGAATGTGAACAAATAAGAATTAAATGGAGACAAGTTTTTGCCACTAAGAAAACTAATGTTTCAAACATTATTGAGTACTTGCCATATAAAGCTTCTGTAAGCAAGAGTAAGCAAGTACTTAGTTTTCTTAAACAAAACATTGAAAATTTCAAAAAGGTTGTAGATGACGATTGGAAAGAACGTGAACGTTTGAAAGGCAACAAAGAAATTCCTCACGATATAACTGCGCTTTTAAAAAAGTATTTTGATTCCGATTGCGGAAAGAACGCAAAAAAATATTTTGGAATTTGAAACATTAATTAAGCAAGAAATGTTTGATGATTTGAAATATGTGGAATCTGTTGAACAAGAAGTGAACGACTATCAACCTGAAAGAGACAAATTTTATATAGCATACGATCTACTCTTGCAAGAATGCCTCTCAAAAGATATTATGTGTGTTTATGTTATATCTTGTGCTGATATTGATGAATATTCTGATGTTGCATGCAAATATCTTGATCAAGTCAAAGAGTGTGAACGTCTTGAAACCGAGCTTTCGAATAAAAATGACAAAAAACAGTTTTTGTTACTTTAACATAGATATGATTATCTTCAAAAACATTGTCATTCACTTGAACTTGCTTTGCAAAACAAAGTTCGCAACTTTAATATATATATTTTGATTCTTTGAATAGTGTCTAATCGATTTGATTACGGTTGAGAGTGCGACTCAGTTGTTCTTGGTGTAATAAGCAATGTCGTTGATTAACTATTTTAAAATAAAAATGGAATCTTTAAACGTTTAAACTAAAAACTTTAAAAGTAAATGAGGAAATATAAAAGATATAAAGTAAATTTAAAACTTAACAAAATGTAAACTTTAAGAATTAAAATTTTATAAAAAGATAAGTTAAAAAATAAAACACTTTGGAAATAAACTTGATAAAAATGACGGGAAAAAAAACTTTGAAAATAAAACAATTCGGGAAAATGAAAATAAAGCTAAGTCGGAATAAAATCTATCTCTAATCTAGAATGTGGAAAAACGCCTTATCGGGAATATTAATGCTTAAGCTAATCTGGATTGTTACCAACTCGATCTAATCCGGAATCTATTTAAAAGGCTAATCCGGAATAAATTCAAATGCTATCCGGAATATACTATGTTCTAATCCGGAATACAAACTGAGCTTATCCGGAATGTGTAATGGGCTTATCCGGAATACCTAACTTAGCTTATCCTGAATGAGTATAAAACTATAATCCTGAATGTTTAGAATAACCCTAATCAGGAATCCAGAATAACCCTAATCTGGAATCCAGTTGTAGCTTATCCGGAATCCAACTGCTTCTTGTGCTAATCCGGAATACTTGAAAGTCCTAATCCGGAATCTATTCTAGCTCTTATCCGGAATGAATATTTTGCTAATCCAGAATAAATGAAGAAACTGCTCAATAGGAATGATTAAAACTCTACCTTATTCGGAATATTAGGGTTTATAAAACCCGGATAAGAACAAATAAGCAAAACCAAATAAGCACTTAACCAAAAACTTAGCCAAAATGATTTTAAGGAAAAGCAAATTAGCCACAAATTTAAAACTATGAAAACACTAAATAAGCTAAATATTAAAAAGCAACTTTTAATTGATTTAAACTATGAAAACAACTTAAATGAAAATAAGCTAAACACTAATTAATCAAAAAACACAATAAGCTAGAACATCAAACTCACCAAATCAATAAGAACAATCTAATAAGCAAATCAACCAAACAATCAACAAAATTAAACAAACTACATGATTAATGAAACAAAACAATAGATTAAGATTAAGAAAGGAAGAATGAGAATTAACTAAAAAGCTTTGAATTAATGAAAAAGATTAAGATTCAATTACAAGATTAAAAGATGAAATATTAAACAAACTTGAAAGAGAAATTCTAGAGAGAGAAAGTAAAAACCTACTCCTAATTACCTTACTTAAAAAATAAACTAACTAACTCACTCCCCCTAATGAAGGATTAGGAGGGTATTTATAGGAGGAGGGGAGGTGGTGACGTTGCTTCTCTCTTTCTTTTTGTCTTCTCGTCTTTGAAGTAACTCGTCTTTCTCGACTTTGTCTCGGGATTTGTCGAATGATCAAATGAACTTCGTCTTCTAACTTTCTTCTTTTATTAGACTTGGTTCTTTGACTTCGTTAAACTTCCGTCTTTAGACTTTTTCCTCGATAAATCTTCAGAATAGGCCTTTGACTTCCGTTCTTCTTGCACTTTTGATATTTTGACTTCGTCTTTTGTCTCTTTCTTCGATAAAAGCCCGTGATAGCCCGTGTTTTCTTCATTTTTCGTATTTTTGTCCTAAAACACAATAAAGACACAAACCACGCATAATTCTGACTATTACGACATAAAATACACGTTTAGGTCTCGTTTTACTTGTTTTAAGTGGTGAAAGGATAAGTGTTTTCACACTTATTAAATCCCCTACACTTGACCATTGCAATGCCCTCATGCAATGCATAATATCAAAGCATAGTTTAACATTTTCCATCATAATTAACCCACCTTGGCCTTTATTAAATACTAGACACTAAGGAAACTAAAAAGATAGAAAATTACAAAATGCTTAGAAGGAAGAACAAGTAAGGAAATCTAAGACTTACATTAGGGCTTTGGTTGTCATGAATGTTTATCACCCTCAAGTTTCATGTTCCTCATACCAAGATTAACAATGAGATCATTGTTATTATAAGTTAGTAAAGCTAACACTCACTCATGTGGCTCAATTATTCGCTTAGACTCCCTTATTCCTAGGTGTACCTCTTATATTTTATTGTTGTCTTGAATGATCACGAGGATGCATTGTTGACTTATTTTGATAGTTTATTTAGGCTGAAAATAAAATAGGACGGTTTAATCAATAGTTAGCTAAAGGACAAAATCTTTTAAAAGTGCTTATCGAAACCTCATAAAGTTCATATCTTGGCATAACTCGTTTTGATTTGAGACCTTTCTCCGATCGATATTTGGCATTGACTTCATACTTCGAATCTTTGGGAGATGATCTTGAAATAATGGCCTTCTCTTCATAATAGGAATTTCTTCACTTGAAGTTTTTGAGAGATTCTTCAAACTTGGACCACGACTTCTTCATTTTTTTCCAATCTTTATTTGGGATTTTGATATACAACGATCCGCCTCTTTTTAGGACTTGGATCTATTTATCCTCATATCTTGCTAGGGTTTTTTCGGATAGACTTCTCCATGATCTTTAGGGGAGTATTTTCTTTTCGTCGTGTGTCTCGATCCTTCATATTGATTTTTGATAAATGATTCTTCACATCACTTTGGATCTTTAGCAACAAAATGTAGCCCTCATGCCTTTTTAGGGCCTTTTCGGACTCGTCAATCTTCGCATCCCGCTTCAATAAGTTATGCCTTGGCTATTAACTCTAATTAATCCCGAGCAACTCTAACAACCCCACAAATGCGGAATGGCCGAGAGCGGACCTTATTGGATATATAATCCAAGTCGAGAGTAGAGTTACGGGAACAGCTATGCGCAGCGGAACTACAACATTTGTGTGCTAGGCAGTTATCAGCGCACACAAGATATATCAAACGACTCAAAGAGACGTAAAAGTTTTAACATAATTTAAGCATTGTTAAAAACATACATGTCTACGGTTTTCCAAACCCAAAATGATACAACACGGAGTTAGCGTTTCGGTCCCCCACGAATCTCAACCCTAAAAGATACATTTTCGACAACAAGACAGAAAATTTTAAAATGTTCAAGTTAAATATGGGTGGAAAAACAAGTAGACGCCAAGCCAAAAAAACTCCCATCCAATGCATGCTCCATGCTACACTTCATCGGTTACCTGAAACACATGCTAAATTGGGTCAACAAATAATGTTGAGTGGAATTCATAGGTTTTATAATCTCATTTTGAACATATGTGTTATAAAAATCAATCACGATCATTCATAGACTTGTCGATCAAACAATCTATTTTCAAGGTTATGACAATTGTGTTTAAGCTCATGACACTAATCCGTTAACTCAATCACCCGCGTAATAATTACCGGCGTGATTAAGATGAAACCATTGCCCCTTCTAAAGGCATCAGTTGCAATTATACCTTATCTCTTATCACAAATTATTCGTCCGCAGGGGGTACTCAACGTACTAGCCCTCGTCTCGGATAGGGTCGTCAACCCCATAGTACTATCAATTGTATAAGCGGATATTTTCAATCCACACTAGGATTAAACAATAGTTAATAGTTCATGAATATAGGGTCTTTTGCAACTAGGTACTCAACACAATTTAAGACAACATTCGGGTCCCAATAATCATTCATGACGTATGTTCATTTTAGAAAACTAGCATGCATTTCCCTCGCGGGTAAAAAAATTTAAAACAATAGTAAGCGAGGCTAGAAATTCACACTTTATATATATAGAGTAGTCGACGATTCGAGTGACGATCACTGACGATGATGAGGATGCCCGGGGAATTCAACACCTAACAAACAATAACGCGTAATGAGTAATCTCATTTATAAACTTTATGTACTGTATATTACATACATATTAGTAAATTGTGATAATTACAAACTCACGCCAAAACCAAACAAATAATTGTTACTCGTTTTATACTATTCATCCATGTTATTAACGTTATTACCCTTTTCACGTTTTTCGCCGATACTTATCAAAAGTATGGGCTGTTTTACTAGACTTAAACCTTTTAATAAAATTTGGGAAAATTCTCAAAAATACCTTAAGACCTGTAGAAAACCCATTTTTAATCCCATTAAAAGTTTTCGCTTTTACGATCCGTTACTCAACACATTACTAAACCTACGTTTTTCGGACTGATTTTGTACATTAACCAAGTTGGACTTATTTGACCCATTTAAAATATACCATTGACCCATTTGACACCTAAGTCTAATAATAGACTCATAAATGCAGGTTTGGGGACCTAAAATCAACCTTTAACCAATTACCAAACTATATCTATGGTCCCCGGGATTTGACCCAAAACCAAACATAATTTCGGATTGTGTAGGTTCTCATCTCCCGGTACACGTACTTTCAAAACATCATAACTTTTGACTCGTTAGGAGTTGTAAGCTCTATCTTATACCAAATCGAAGCTAAGAAGACGCTCTACAACTATATCCTAGTCTCATGACCTGTTTACAAAATCAAATTTATGAAAACATCCTAAACAATCTGCCTAAATTTACCCATCTCAAAATCAATCCAACACTCGTTTCCAATCCCTTTTATCGACACTTAACCTCAACTTAAACACTCCTAACCATGACTAACCATCCTAATCAGTCCTTAACCCCTAAAATACCAAATCCATCTCAAAACCCATTCACCAAATCAAACATGCAATGAGGTTTACCCATTCTAAGACACCTAAAAACATGAATTAAACACAAATACCATAAACAAAACATCAAACACCATGAACCACCAAACACCCCCATTTGGCCGTGGGGTGTGGGTGATCAAAACACCCCAACCAAATTGATTTTGGTTGGTTTGTTGGGTGATTATCCATCTATTATACCCCAATTAAACATGCATATACTCAATTAACATCAAAATAAACTTTTAAAAAACCCATTTGATTCTTGAAACATTTTATGGATGCATGTTGGATTAAAGTATATCAAAACACTTGGAATGATTAAACTAGAAGTGGTCTAACCTTGGTTTTAATTAAAACAATCTAGAAAAAAAATATGGTGGTGGTGTGGTGGTTCTTGGGCGTCGGCCTAAAGAGAGAAAAGAGAGAGATGGAGGAAAAATTTTGGTGTAATTTGTGTTGTGTGTGTGTTTGTATTTCCATTTTGTAAAAATTGGGGCCCTTGTGTGCAATTATAGCATTCTTTTGGCCTTAAGTGAAAACAACCTCAAATATTTGCGGGAATGACTCACTAGTCAATTTGGAAAATTTTGCAGGAGTCGGGGATCATCCCGAACACTCCAAAATACTTTTAGGACAATTTAAATGTACCCGGAAAGCAATAAAACGCACCCGACTCGACTTATCACGAACCGAAAGTAAAATCCTCGAAAAATTATAATATCGATAAAACGACAATAAACATAGAAATTTGGGCATCCATCGGGATCGTAGTCGTCATCGTTCTTCTTAAATCGTCAATCGTCAAGATTACGTCCTCAAATATTGGTTTCAACCAAAATGATAAAATATATAGCAAATAAAATTTCTTAAAAATTTCAAAAATAAGCGTAATTTAGGGTAAGGTAAGTGACCTCGATTCTGGGTATCACATCCACCCCTCCTTAAAGAGAGCGACGTCCCGGCGCTCGCCTCTTCTTATACTCACATTTTGTGCCGCTGGAACAGATGAGGATATCTTTCCTTGAAAAAGTCCTCACGTTCCCAAGTGTATTCCGGTCCACGCCTAGAATTCCATCGAACCTTCACAATGGGAATTCTACTATGCTTCAGCCTCTTGACCTCTCGGTCCATAATTTCCACGGGTTCTTCCACGAAATGCATTTTGTCGTCCAGCTGAATCTCGTCCAAAGGAATCACCAATTCCTTATCCGCCAAACTCTTCTTCAGATTTGATACGTGAAACGTGTCGTGAATAGCACTAAGCTCATTCGGCAACTCTAACTTATACGCTACCGGTCCAATTTGTTTAATAATCTTAAATGGTCCAATATACCTTGGACTCAACTTTCCTTTCTTCCCAAAACGAATCACACCCTTCCACGGCGAAACCTTTAGCATAACCATGTCTCCGACCTCAAATTCCAACAGTTTCCTTCTATTATCGGCATAACTCTTTTGTCGGCTTCTTGCGGCAAGTAATCGGTTCTTGATTTGCACAATCTTCTCTGTCGTCCCCAAAACCATTTCGGGTCCAGTCAACTGACTTTCTCCTACTTCACTCCAACACACAGGTGATCTACACTTCCCTCCATACAACGCTTCGAATGGTGCAGCCTTGATACTCGCATGATAACTGTTATTATATGAAAACTCCACTAAAGGTAAGTGGCGTTCCCAACTTCCTCCAAAATCAATCACGCATGCTCGGAGCATGTCCTCCATCGTCTAAATAGTTCGTTCGCTTTGGCCATCAGTCTCCGGGTGATAGGCCGTGCTCAAACTCAATTCAGTGCCCATCGCACATTGAAGAGATTTCCAAAATTCCAAAGTAAACCTACTATCGCGATCCGAAATGATCGATAAAGGTACACCATGTCTGCAAACAATCTCCTTCACGTACACACTGGCCAGTTTCTCCATGCTGTCCGTCTTCTTCATAGGTAAGAAGTGAGCAGATTTGGTCAATCTATCCACTATTACCCAAATCATATCACATCCACTTGGAGTTCTAGGTAAACCCGTCACGAAATCCATAGCGATCCTCTCCCATTTCCACTCTGGGATCTCTGGTTGTACCACAGCCCAGACGGTTTCTTATGTTCGGCTTTAACCTTCGCACAAGTCAAACACTTACTAACGTAACGAGCAATCTCCGCCTTCATATTTGGCCACCAGTAGACTTTCTTCAGGTCATGATACATCTTATCCGATCCAGGATGTATCGAGTACTTCGACTTATGAGACTCGTTCATAACCAAATCTCGTACTCCAGGCATTCCTTCCTCGGATGGACACAATGGTAACCAAATCCGATTCTCAAAATATCTCAGCCCGTCTGACCTAACCACAAAAAGAGGTTTCAACAGTCTCCCCAGATTCTCAGCACCAACATTCTCTTTCATTAATCCCTTCTCTTGAGCCTTCAATATTGTTTCGATTAAATCAACACCCTCAGTCATCACTAAAGCTCAGACTCTCAAAGGTTTCTCTTGATCCTTCCTACTAAGTGCACCCGCTACAACGTTCGCCTTGCCAGGATGGTAGCGAATCTTGCGGTCATAGTCACTTAGTAATTCCACCCATCGCCTCTGTCTCATGTTCAACTCCTTTTGGTCTAAAATGTGCTGCAAACTCTTGTGGTCAGTGAATACAACACACTTCGTCCCATACAAGTAGTGTCTCCACAATTTCAGCGCAAAAACTACTGCTCCCAATTCCAAATCATGCGTGGTGTAGTTTTCTTCATTCTTCCTCAATTGTCTCGACGCGTAAGCAATCACCTTCTCACGCTGCATCAACACAGCTCCATAACCCTTACGAGACGCGTCACAATACACCATAAAGTCTTCGATTTCTTCTGGTAATGACAATATCGGAGCAGAACATAACTTGTCCTTAAGTGTTTTGAAAGCGAGTTCTTCCTCATCTCCCCATTCATACACCCTATTCTTCTCTGTAATCTTTGTCAATGGCTTCGCAATCAACGAAAATCCTTCAATGAATCTCCAACAATACCCAGCCAAACCAAGGAATTGTCGAACTTCAGTCGGCGTTGTCGGTGCCGACCATTCCCTGATTGCTTCGACTTTGGCAGGATCCACACAAACTCCTTTGCTATCGATTACGTGCCCAAGGAATTGCACAGACTCTAACCAAAACTCACACTTTGAGAACTTCGCATACATCTTCTCTTTCTTCAGCAGATCCAATATCTTTCTCAGGTGCTTCTCGTGCTCTTCCTTACTCTTAGAGTAAATAAGAATATCGTCGATGAATACAATGACAAACTTATCTAAATACGGCTTGCATACTCGATTCATAAGGTCCATGAATACTGCAGGCGCGTTTGTTAGCCCAAAAGGCATCACTCGGAATTTAAAGTGTCCATACCGCGTACAAAAGGCAGTTATAGGGATATCCTCCTCTCTCACACGCAGTTGATGATACCCTGATCTCAAGTCGATCTTTGAGTACACACAGGAACCTTGCAATTGGTCAAACAAATCGTCAATCCTCTGCAATGGATACCGATTCTTAACCGTCAACTTGTTGAGCTCTCTATAGTCGATACACATCCGGAATGACCCATCTTTCTTCTTCACAAACAACACTGGCGCTCCCCATGGTGATGAGCTCGGTAGAAGAAATACCTTATCTATCAACTCCTTCAATTGATCTGATAACTCCTTTAACTCTGATGGTGCTAATCGATAGGGTGCACGAGCAACTAGTGCATCTCCCTGCATCAAATCGATTCGAAATTCAACTTCACGGGTGGGTGGTAAACCCGGCAACTCATCAGGAAAAACTTCCGGATATTCGCGAATTACAGGTACCTCTTCTAACTTTGCCTCTAAGTCACCATCACTAGAAACTTGTGCCAGAAACACATCACATCCATCTTCTACATATCTCATCATTTTCCAGCAAGATATCACTTTCAAACGAGAGGTGCATTCATCTCCCTTCACAGTCAAAACTCTATTCCTCAACGGGATTTGAACTAATCTTTCTCCACAAACGATCACGGCACTATGCGCCATCAGCCAATCCATGCCAACGATCACATCGAATGATCCTAGCTCTATGGGCATTAAGTCGATATCAAAAGCGTGAATCCCTAACTTCAAGGTACACCCTTTTAGTATAGAATTTGTACTAACGATCTTCCCATCGGCTAATTCCACGTTATAACTAGTCGTTAACATTACCGGTTCTCTATTGATATGACGACTAAATTTAACATCTACGAAGCTCTTGTTGGAACCAGAATCAAACGATATACTAGCATAACAAGCGTCTAGCAGAAACGTACCGGTAACCACATTAGGGCCTTGCGGTTTATCAGCAGTCCCTACTCGTTACACAGCCGCAACATTATTTCCTCCTTGCCTGTTTCCAGCCATCGGGCAATTCCCCTGCTTATGCCCTCTTTCTCCACATCCGAAGCAAACCATCACCTTCGTGGCATTTGTCCCAGTAGCTACCCCTTTAGCTCGGAAATCTGAAATTTTATGATCCGCTTTTCCGCACTTGCCACACGCAGGTGGGCAATTCCCTACATGGTACAAATTACATTGACCATAGTGGGGATTCACCTTAGCTCCTCTAGGGTTAGTGACAGCCCTCATCCCATCATTTCTTCTCTGGTTGAACTGCTGGTTGCAGTTCTGACCTTGGTTGTTACGGTTTCCTCCACGATATTGACCTTGGGATTGATTACTCTGAGCCGCCTCCCACTTTCTCATGTTCCCTTCGGCAATGAAGTCCTACTTATCTTGCAGTTTGACATCCATTAGCGCGTGAGCCATTTGGACTGCTTCATCGAATGACCAAGGTTTAGATGAAGTTGTCTCACCCTTGATATTGCTTGACAAACCCTTGATGTACTGCTTCATTTTTTTGTTATCATCAGCAAAGGCATCGGGACACAGAAGGCTCAATTCATTAAACCTCCTTGTATACGCTGTAATGTCATTGTTCTTCAAAGTCAAATGCCTTAACTCATCTTCTAGTTGACCCAGCTCCTCTTCGGGACAGAACTTTTTGGTCAACAGAGCCTTAGTAGCAGTCCAAGTCCTCGCATTTGCTACCACTAATCCGACAGTGGCTACTTGATTGTTCCACCAACTTATGGCGTCATCGAGAAAAGTGGCAGCTGCAAACTTGACTTTATTTGCCTCTGAACATTCGCTAATCTCAAAAGTACTTTCGATCTTCTCCAACCACCTTCGGAGTTCTAGGGCTCCGCCAGTTCTACGAAACTGCGTGGGACCGCATTTCATAAAACCAGCATAAGTACACTCCCTCGGGGCTTGCTGTCTTCCTGCATTTCCACCTTGATCTGGGTTTCGGTTTGCACGATCCGCTTCGAGTGCATTTGCAATTGCTTCTTGAATCATTGTGTTCACACGGTCAGTTGTTAGCTTTGGAGGCATGGTGAATTCTCAAGTACACCTCTCTACAAAGACAGGGAAAATAGAAAAACAAAGTAAATATACACATCAAGATTAAGATGGATTTCTCTTTCAAGACATAATATAAGTACAACAACACATCACTACAAGGTTACTAATATTCGTCAATTCACATCACAAAAGAGCAAATTAAAGACATATCATAGATTATGAAAGGTAAACATGGATTGTATTGATAAATCAACCAAAATTTGTGACAAGTAATGCCACTACAACCATACACCATCAAACTTAAGTCATCATGTTTTCATCATAATACCATCATACAGGAGTCTAAAATAGTTCGATTACAATGATCAAAGATAAAATAAAATACAAGCAACTAGTCACGTGGTGATCCACACGACCTCTTGGATGGTGGTTCTTCTTCATCCTCTTTGGGCTCTTCATCACTGTCTTCCTCGTCCTCGTCCATCTTCCTCTTTCCCTTATAACTCGGCCCACACTCAGTTGCCTTCTTCGTCCTAGAAGTAGATCCACACTCCACTGCTACCTGATTCCCTAAAGTGATACACACACCTTTGGCAGGTGGCTGGACCGTAAAATCATTAGCCTCCATTTCCAAGTCATCTACAAATCTCCAATCTGATGGCAGGGATGCTCTAACTCGATGCTCCCAACTTTGCATCCTAGTCAACCTCGCCTGATCCTCCCTAACTTGCTCAAGACTAGCACTCAGGTTTGCTACATCGATCTCAAACTATTAATATCACTCTTATTTGCCACTCCATCAAACTCAATCCTTGCAGTTCTTGCCAACAACCTCTGATGTGCCCTCTCATTCTCGTCGAACCTTTTGATTACTCTAGTTTCCACCACGTACCGCTCGTACATCGATCCATCCAATCTTCTCAAGACAAGCGGAACGTCACGATAAGCTCTTGGTCCGGGGAAGAGGACTCTTGCGACGTCCTGATGAAGAGAATTAGCGCTCGCTGCTGCGTCGGAACTTTTAAGGATACCTGGCATACCAATCAGATGGGAAACACGAGTAGGCCTGGGGAAGGTAGTACTCCTTCGATCGGGGTCCTGAGCTTGCACATTGTTCGTCTCGGCTTGTCCTTCAATAGCTGTTACCGCATTTCCCCTTCGTGTCCTACGACGTATTCGTCTCCATTTCCGTTAGGCAGTACCTCGGCCATTCCTGCAATAACAGAGAATTTTGGAGGGTACGTAAGATTACTATTCAATATTTATAAATACATGCATACAAATGCAATGCAAAGGTGGTACACATGCCCAAAATGCGATAATATGATGCTCATGCACATGTAATACAAGAATTACGGTATCGAGTACTCCACGTACAATTTCAACGTTTGCATATATTAGTTCAATATCTACGTAATAATTACCCACATATATTACTCCAACTTAAAGGTATACATCTATACCATGAATACAAAAATAAACCTTACCGGAGCCATGCAGGATAGTTGTGTGCTTGGACAATTTCTTACGACACCACAAGTTATAGTTTAGGAATTTTCAAAACGACCTAGTTCTCTATAACTCATGGCTCTGATACCAATCTCTAACACCCCCACAAATGCTATGCGCAGCGGAACTACAACATTTGGGTGCTAGGCAGTTATCATCGCACACAAGATATATCAAATGACTCAAAGAGACGTAAAAGTTTTAACATAATTTAAGCATTGTTAAAAACATACATGTCTACGGTTTTCCAAACCCAAAATGATACAACACAGAGTTAGCGTTTCGGTCCCCCACGAATCTCAGCCCCAAAAGATACATTTTCGACAACAAGACAGAAAATTTTAAAATGTTCAAGTTAAATATGGGTGGAAAAACAAGTAAACGCCAAGCCACACACAACTCCCATCCAATGCATGCTCCATGCTACACTTCATCGGTTACCTGAAACACATGCTAAATTGAGTCAACAGATAATGTTGAGTGGAATTCATAGGTTTTATAATCTCATTTTGAACATATGTGTTATAAAAATCAATCACGATCATTCATAGACTTGTCGATCAAACAATCTATTTTCAAGGTTATGACAATTATGTTTAAGCTCATGACACTAATCCGTTAACTCAATCACCCGCGTAATAATTACCGGCGTGATTAAGATGAAACCATTGCCCCTTCTAAAGGCATCAGTTGCAATTATACCTTATCTCTTATCACAAATTATCCGTCCGTAGGGGGTACTCAACGTACTAGCCCTCGTCTCGGATAGGGTCTTCAACCCCATAGTACTATCAATTGTATAAGCGACTATTTTCAATCCACACTAGGATTAAACAATAGTTAATAGTTCATGAATATAGGGTCTTTTGCAACTAGGTACTCAACACAATTTAAGGCAACATTCGGGTCCCAATAATCATTCATGACATATGTTCATTTTAGAAAACTAGCATGCATTTCCCTCGCGGGTAAAACAATTTAAAACAATAGTAAGCGAGGCTACAAATTCACACCTTATATATATAGAGTAGTCGACGATTCGAGTGACGATCACTGACGATGATGAGGATGCCCGGGGAATTCAACACCTAACAAACAATAACGCGTAATGAGTAATCTCATTTATAAACTTTAAGTACTGTATATTACATACATATTAGTCAATTGTGATAATTACAAACTCACGCCAAAACCAAACAAATAATTGTTACTCGTTTTATACTATTCATCCATGTTATTAACGTTATTACCCTTTTAACGTTTTTCGCCGATACTTATCAAAAGTATGGGCTGTTTTACTAGACTTAAACCTTTTAATAAAATTTGGTAAAATTCTCAAAAATACCTTAAGACCTGTAGAAAACCCATTTTTAATCCCATTAAAAGTTTTCGCTTTTAGGATCCGTTACTCAACACATTACTAAACCTACGTTTTTCGGACTGATTTTGTACATTGACCAAGTTGGACTTATTTGACCCATTTAAAATATACCATTGACCCATTTGACACCTAAGTCTAATAATAGACTCACAAATGCAGGTTTGAGACCAAAAATCAACCTTTAACCAATTACCAAACTATATCTATGGTCCCCGGGATTTGACCCAAAACCAAACATAATTTCGGATTATGTAGGTTCTCATCTCCCGGTACATGTGACATCCGTCAATTTTTCATCTTTATTTTTCCATGTATTTGTTTAATGTGAGCTTTGAACCTTGTGGATTAAACAAATTGAGAAGTTATCTCATATTTATGAAGTATCCTCATTTGTTTACTAATGTAGTGTCGACTTAAATTATATTACTTGTTTTGCTTTGCGGACAAAGCCCTCTTTAGGGAGAGCGAATGTAACAATTTGAATTTTCGCGTCCTATTATTATAATGGAGACGTGCACACGTGTAAACGTCATATGTATTAACGGTTTGTGCCGGTTATGAATGTTTACTAAACCTTCGAGAATACACGTATCCATCCTTGCTTAAGTTGTGTTGTTGAGATTGTATTATGTTGTTCACGTTGTTAAGCTTATACGCGTCTAAAACTTAAGTCATTTTGATAAAACCCTTTGTGTGCCGAGTGTCATGCTCATTCACCCTTAATGGGCCGAGTACTACTAACTAAATGGACCGAGTATTATCAACCTTAATGGGACGGACAACCCACTAAGACCCTTGTTGGGGCAAATATGTATGAACTGAACAGAAACCAAAAAAATGAGTAAACTTAAGAAATTCAAACTTGCATTTCAAAACCTGGAAACACACTCAGTCAACAACAGTCAATGCCCAAAACCTGGAAATTTTATTTTATAGTCCACTCACCATATCAAGACAACACACATGCCAAAAATACCTTCTATGGGTATATCACAAGACCTCCAAAATCGGATTAGGACTAACCCTATGCCAGTTATACTAGGATAAGTATCAACCCTTTTCACAGCCCTTCAACAACAAACACAACACACTCAACAAATCTAGGTTTACAAGGTCAATATTCCTGCCTACATAAGCAGTTACAATTACAAATTGTTAGAAGAAAAGGAGTTAAGTTTTTCTTAGCCGAGCCAAAGTCCAAACCCCCTGCTCGTATACACAGTCGAAAATCCTTTCCTCATTGTGAGTCTTTTACCCACTTTTCTTTTCTCTATGCATCTATTTAGTTGTGCTTGACAAATCCTACCTGCGAAAACCATTTTCAAAGTGAGTTAGTCATTTAGAATACCATTCCAAAAATTGTGCTAAGACATATTAGAAACTTATATTAATGACCCTAACTATCTCATACGAACCTACGACGCCCTAGTAATCTACCGAGACCCCCTTTTTACATTTTGTTGCTATTTATTAGAAATATTAACAATAGCAAACAAACACCATTCGAATCAAACCCAAACCTGACGAAACCCTAGTTACGCTAGAAACATGTCAAAACATAAAGTAAACCCGATTCATTTCATACAAAAAAAGCTAATTAACCCTAATTAAACTCGCGGGGTATAAAAACCCCCAAATTATATAAACCCTAATTTTCATAAGATGATTTCACTTTGTAATTAATATCCGTTAGTATTCAAAAACACTAATTATTTGCAATTAAACCCGAGATTAACAAAACCCCAAATATTCAAAACCCTAATTTTTATAAATTAATTATATGATGAAATTGACATGGATTTATATCCGAAATCATTAATTGATTGTAATGAAACCATGAATTTAGAAAACCCCCAATATTTCAAAACCCTAGTTTATTTATAAATTAATTCGAGAGCCTCATGCCACATGTTTTGATAAAATCAAATGATTTCGAAACCAATAAATCCCTCTTTGTTTTTCGAATGAATAATCAAAAGTCATTTAAACCATTCTTTTTAGAAAAGAGAAAAAAACTTATCTTTATGAAGAAACCAACATCAATTCGTCCCTGTGAGACCTCGAAATCGAGTGGGTTTGTTGTGGAGGTGACATCCCACGTCCCACGAATGATCAACACAATAAGGCTTCATACTTCTTTGATAATAATAGATCAGTGCATTATTTTGGCCATGGAAATGTGGTAGATCCGATTTATTGAAGGGAGAGAGAAAAGGGACGGTTGGGAGAGAGAGTTATGGGAAAAAGGGGTGTTGCCGAGAGTTATGGGATGGATAAACAGATATATGCCCCCACCTTGTTTATAACGAATGATGGGTTGGACGGGTTAAGGAAATAAAATGGGCCAAGCCCATGTTTTGGTTACTTTGATTAGTTGGGCTGTTTGCTATTGGACTGATTAAAGCCCATCCGATTTTGTTACTTAAAATGTATATTATAGCCCAAAAGTCTATTTATTAAATAACCGAGTACTATTGTCGTGTTTTCCGTAAATAAAATATATCGTCAAGCACAACTAGGATGTCATGCCTTTTATTGGTATAATTTTAGATGTCGTAACACGGTCCTTATATTCAAATAGGTTGTGGATAACGTGATCGTATTCTCGAGTTACATTTGTATTTCTGTCACTTTGCTTATTTAACGAGGTGAGTTTATAGCCCCACTTTTTAACTGCTTTTACTGCTTTTTGGGGTGAGACATTGCTTGATTTAACGTATGAACACAAGTGCATTTACTGATTTATATACTAGTCTAAGTCCCACTAAAAACCCAGTTGCTTTGGTCCGTGAATCGTGAACCGTTAATTACTTTGTGTAAGCGCGAATGTTATGGATAGATCTATCGGGGTTGACGCCCCTGTCCGTCTTGGTCCAATAGGGGACAAGCGGGCACAGTTTCATTTGAGTCTGAGATAGGATGTCGTGGGTTTAGGCATCCAGTTGGGCTACATTTATATGATTATACTGCCGGTGTTGTTAACGCTTCGGTGTCACGAGCTTAGACTGTAATAAATGCTTTTATGATGACTTTGTATTTGTTATATCGTCATCATGTTTGGGAAAAATCTTGTGGTTCATTAAACACTTCAAATTAACTAAACCTATGAACTCACCAACTTTATGTTGACGCTTTAGCAATGTTTTTCTCAGGTATTAAGAAGGAAGATGCTATGTGAGGTTCATGCACTGCCGTCATTTCTATTGAAAATAAAGATCATTTGTACTATGTGGAAACTATGTTTTTGTATCTGTGACCAGTTTTATGCTTCCGCACTATGTTAAAACTCTTTATTTTGTCAAATACAAGTGATCAATTTTCCGAACGTCTCATTTAGAGGTCGTTCTTTGTAACTGTGTGTATGATAATCATGACGTCACCACTCCCTTGTTGCCATTATACTCTGATATTTTGGGAGTGTGACATATTGGTATCAGAGCCATGGTTATAGAGAACTAGGTTGCATTTAGTAACTCTAGACTATAACTGTTATGTGTTTAGTTGATTATCATACGGATTGTAAGTATTAAGTATATATATATACATGGATATATATATATGTAATGAACAATTATTATTGAGTCGAGTGATTCAACATTTTAAAATTTATGATAAATGGGATACATGTGATTTAAAAATTACGAGATATAATTATATGGGGTACATGTGCAACAACAAAATCTTAGTTATGTTACATGGGATACATGTGGTTTGAACAATGATTGCTATATGTTATGTCGATGTCCCTTTCACGGACTAATTATATGAGATATTTACACACATCTATTCTGTTTATGTTACAACGATGTCTTCTTCTGATGGTTCAGCGTCTACAGGGGCATAATACAACTGCAGTACACAGTCGACTGTCAGTTCATCGATGGGATTACCTAGAGGATCACCATCAGGATATCCGTGGTACCGGATGACATCAGATGATGAGACTGAGAGAGAGACTGCGGAGGTTTACCATTCACCGATCCATATCCCAGATGCACCAGCGGATGACGTACTTAGCCTAGAAGGCGGAGGAGAGGACGACCTAGTCGCTGATGTGGTGCAGTCACCAGGGCAGGCATCGGTCACTAGGGGCGAATCAATGGAAGATACTGAGGATGATGATACGGAGTTCACCGATGGAGAAGGTGAACCCATGGAGGTCACAGACACTGAGGACCCACCTGCTACGTATGCTGCTACTCCTGAGGCTTCCATCGCACTCATCTCCTCGTCTTCGTCTGAAGACGAAGGGGAAGGGGCAGACATCTCTACTCCAGCACCTGGCACTCTGCCTTTCTACTATGTTAGGCGACGTCTCCGAGGGAGAGCCGCCCGACCACCACCTTCACCTTACCGACCCCTCATACCTTTCTCTGCCACTGACAGGCGTGTAGCCCGCACATCTGCCAGTCCTTCCCCAGAGGCGTCACTACCACCACCACCACCAGAGACTGTACCTGCTGTGTATCAGGAGATGCTTGCCGATGTTGGTATCTCTACTGGACCGAGAGCTGCGACTCCTATTCCTAGGAGAGCTACATCATCAGTTGTGATGCTTGGAGCAACGAATGGATGTGTGACGACCCGTTTGAATAGGTTGGAGGATGCTGTGGAGACTTTGGGTGAGGAGTATGAGGAGATGCAGGATAAGCTGGAGACATTGACAAAGAAGAGCCCAGTTGAGGATGAGACGACGTTGACGGTTTGCGTGACCCATCTTCGAGGACAGCTCCATGCTGTTCTCGACCAGATGGACACAATGCCGAATGCTCGCCTCGAGGAGATCGAGAGCCTGATGACCCATTGGGGAGTAGAGCCACAGGTTGAGGTGGGTGGACTAGAGGCACCTGTTGAGGACCCTATTGCTGACTTAGAGGGCAGGTTTAGGGCCGCTTGCCATGATACCGAGGTCAGACTTAGGGATGCCCAGGCTCGCGAGGACTTGGTTGAGAGGAGGCTGACAGAGATTGAGAGAGCACTTCACCAGCGTCGTGAGGGTACTAGTTAGACTTACCATGTACTGTTGACTCATTGTTGTACGACCACTAAGCTATGAGGTTTATCTCAGCTAGTTGGCATTTTCCATTTTTCCTTATTATGTATGTCGGATTGTGATGTATTTAAAAACATTTCTATGGATGTTAGGTTATGACATTATCTTATTTGGGTTACAAAATTTGTGCGATCATCATATATTGTTTATTATACCGTTGAGCATTTCATAATTGTATTGTGCGTGCCAAGAATGTTATGTCTGGCAAAACTCATTGGCTTGTTTACCTTTTAGATTATGGCACCAGTTAGAAGATTTGAGACACAGAATCCACCAGCTGCTACCGGTGGGATTGACCCAGTCATGCTTAGTCAAATGATCGCGGAACGGGTGGCTGAGGCACTCGCAGCAGCTGAAGCGATCCGTACAGCGAGCACGCAAGAGGAGACAAACCAAGGGGCCACTGTTGCCAATGCGCGGACCTGCGCCTACAAGGAATTCCGTGCGGTTACACAAGTGAGTTTCCGTGGTACTGAAGGTGCATTAGGTTTGACTAGATGGTTTGAGAAGTTGGAATCTCAATTTGGGATTAGCAATGTTGCTGAAGCTGATAAGGTGAAGTTTGCATCAAGCACATTGGTGGATAGTGCTTTGACTTGGTGGAATATCTATGCTCGTGGAGTGACCATTGATGTTGCCCAAGCAACACCTTGGAGTGAGTTCAAAGCTATGTTTGTTAGGAAGTATTGCCCACGAAATGAAGTCAAGCAAATGGAGGTTGAGCTATGGAACTTGAAAGTCAAGGGTACCGCCCTTACTGCTTACAATCAGCGCTTTCAAGAGCTAGTCTTGTTGTGTCCCGAAATGGTGCCCAATGATGACCAATTGTTGGAGCGATACATTGAGGGCTTACCTTTGAGCATCAAGGGGAATGTGACTTCATCAAAGCCAAATGACTTGCATGATGCAATCGATATGGCTCACAGTTTGATGTACCAAGTGGTGCAAGACTTGGGGGAGAATACTGGAGACAAGAGGAAGTGGTCTGGCAATCACTACAACAACAATAACAACAACAACAAAAACACTAATAACTACAGTCAAAACAAGCGTCAAGAGGTGGCTAGAGTGTTTACTGCTGGGCAAAGTAATGCTTGAAACTATGTTGGAAGATTTCCTTTCTGTGGAAAGTGTGGCCGACACCACGAGGGAGCATGTCCCCCTAAATGCTACAACTGTGGAAAGGCTGGACATAAGGCAAAGGAGTGTCGAGCACCACCCCGTCCTGCTAACCAAAGAGGACCAGGAACTCAAGGTGGTCAAGGAGCGAATGTTACTTGTTTTGGGTGTGGAGAGAAAGGGCATTACAAGAATAAGTGTCCAAGCAGTGGGAACCAAGGTCGTGGTAATAAAATTCGAGGCAACCAAAACTACAACCAAGTGAACCAGAAGCAGAACCAGGGGAATCGGGGAGGAAATAACCGAGCCACAACCAGTGCTCCAGGTGGATTCACGGCACCTAGCAAGGTGTATCATTTGTGCGCTGAGGCTGCGGTGCAAGACAACAATGTTGTGACTGGTACGTTCCTAGTCAATAACAACTATGCTTCAGTACTATTTAATTCTGGTGCGGATAGGAGTTTTGTGTCATATGCATTTAGTGAACGCCTAAATATCACCCCTACTGCGTTAGATATTAAGTATAATGTAGAACTAGCCGATGGGAAGTCAGTGACCACCGATGTTATTCTGAAAGGATGTAGTCTAAGGTTACAAGATCGTTCATTCAGTATCGACTTACTCCCCATAGAATTGGGAAGTTTTGATGTCATCATTGGAATGGATTGGATGTCGAAGCATCACGCGGAAATTGTATGTCATGAGAAGTGCGTCCGTGTTCCTTATGGAAACGATGTACTAATCATACAAGGCGAAAGAAATGGAATGAAGAATGGATCGAGACTGGAAGTCATCTCATGTATTAGAACCCAAAGATACATTGAGAAGGGATGTCCAGTGTTCTTGGTTCAAGTAACACGAAAGGAGGAAGAAGAAGATCATGAGAAGAAGGTTGAAGATGTACCGATCGTTAGAGATTTTCCAGACGTATTCCCAGAAGACTTACCGGGGTTACCACCAACACGACAAGTGGAGTTTCACATAGAGCTTACACCAGGAGCCGCACCTGTCGCTAGAGCCCCATACCGCTTAGCACCAGCAGAGATGAAGGAGCTAGCTGAACAACTAAAGGAACTTTCTGGCAAGGGTTTCATTAGGCCGAGTTCCTCACCTTGGGGAGCACCGGTCCTATTCGTCAAAAAGAAAGATGGATCCTTTAGGATGTGTATTGATTACCGAGAGTTGAATAAGCTGATGATAAAGAACCGCTACCCATTGCCAAGAATTGACGATCTTTTCGACCAACTGCAAGGATCTAGCATATACTCGAAGATTGATTTAAGATCGGGATATCATCAGCTAAGGGTTAGAGAAGAAGACGTCCACAAGACGGCTTTTAGAACCCGGTACAGACACTACGAGTTCCAAGTTATGCCTTTTGGTTTGACAAACGCACCCGCGGTATTCATGGATCTCATGAACCGAGTTTGCAAACCATACTTGGACAAGTTTGTGATTGTATTTATCGATGATATTCTCATCTACTCTCGTAATGAAGAAGAGCACAAAGAGCATTTGAAGACCATACTAGAGCTGCTGAGGAAGGAGAAGTTATATGCAAAGTTTTCCAAATTTGAGTTTTGGATAAACACGGTGCAATTCCTTGGGCATGTAATCGATAGCAGTGGTATTCACGTTGATCCTGCTAAGATCGAGGCTGTGAAAGATTGGGCGACTCCTACAACACCCACGGAGATCCGCCAATTTTTAGGTCTTGCTGGTTACTATAGGAGATTCATTGAGGGTTTCTCCAAGATAGCTAAACCAATGACGGAGTTAACTCAAAAGGACAAGAAGTTTGAGTGGAAAGAGGATCAAGATTTGGCATTCCAAACATTGAAGCAGATGTTGTGTGAAGCACCTATACTAGCCCTACCCGAGGGTAATGAAGACTTTGTGGTGTATTGTGATGCATCCATAAAAGGGTTAGGTGCGGTGTTGATGCAAAGGACTAAGGTCATTGCTTATGCATCAGGACAACTAAAAGTGCACGAGAAGAAATACACCACTCATGATCTAGAGTTAGGAGCAGTGGTGTTTGCCCTGAAGATTTGGAGACACTACCTTTATGGCACAAAGTGTGTTGTATTCACTGATCATAAAAGTTTACAACACATCTTGAATAAAAAAGAACTCAACATGAGACAACGACGTTGGCTAGAGTTGCGCAGTGATTACGATTGCGAGATCCGTTATCACCCGGGCAAGGCAAATGTCGTAGCCGACGCTCTGAGTCGAAAGGAGAGAATTCTTAGAGTGAAAGCCTTGGTGATGACCATTGACTTAGATTTTCCATCCTTAATTCTCAAGGCTCAGAAGGAGGCAGTCGAGGAGGAAATTCTCAAGACTGAAGATGTTGAAGGCATGATAAAGAAGTTAGAAGCTCGCTCAGATGGGACATTATGCCTTGATAATAGGAGTTGGTTACCGTGCCATGGTGACCTACGACCTTTGATTATGCATGAATCGCATAAGTCAAAATATTCCATACATCCGGGATCTGACAAGATGTATCATGACCTTAAGATGTTGTATTGGTGGCCGAACATGAAGGCGGACATTGCTACATATGTTGGTAAGTGCTTGACTTGTGCCAAGGTCAAGGCCGAACACATGAAACCATCAGGATTATTGGTCCAACCTGAACTGCCAGAATGGAAGTGGGAAAGGATCACTATGGATTTCATTACAAAGCTACCTAAAACCTCAGCTAGATTTAACACTATTTGGGTCATCGTCGACCGACTCACCAAATTGGCTCACTTCATACCAATCAAGGAGACAGATGGAATGGATAAGTTAGCAAGAACATACTTGGAGGAAGTAGTCACGAGGCATGGTGTGCCTGTGTCTATAATCTCTGACCGAGATAGCCGATTTACTTCACAGTTTTGGAAATCGCTACAGAAAGCGTTGGGAACGCAGTTGGATATGAGCACTGCGTATCATCCCCAAACCGACGGTCAAAGTGAAAGGACCATTCAAACCCTGGAAGATATGCTGAGAGCTTGTGTGATCGACTTTGGAAATAGATGGGATAGGCACCTGCCTCTGGTGGAGTTCTCATACAACAATAATTATCACACTAGCATTAAGGCAGCACCGTTCGAAGCATTGTATGGTAGAAAGTGTCGTTCACCCGTGTGTTGGTCAGAGGTTGGTGAGGCCCAACTCATTGGACCCGAGATCATACATGAGACAACTGAGAAGATCTTTAAGATCAAGAGCCGTATGCAAGCTGCAAGAGAACGACAAAAGAGTTATGCTGACATGAGACGCAAACCCCTTGAGTTTGAGGTTGGCAATAGAGTCATGTTGAAGGTCTCACCTTGGAAGGGTGTGATTCGCTTTGGAAAGCGTGGAAAGTTGAATCCTCGTTACATTGGACCATTCAAGATTATAGAGAGGATTGGCCCCGTGGCCTATCGTTTGGAGTTACCTCAAGAACTTAGCCGAGTGCATAATGTGTTCCACATTTGCAATCTGGAGAAATGCTTATCCGACGAGACACTCGTTATTCCTTTAGAAGAGATCCAACTCGACGACAAACTCAACTTCGTAGAAGAACCGGTGGAGGTCATGGACTGTCAGGTCAAACAGCTCAAGCAAAGTCGTATACCTATCGTGAAAATCCGTTGGAATGTACGTAGAGGTCCAAAATACACGTGGGAACGTGAAGACCAATTCAAGAGCAAGTATCCTCATCTTTTCGCTAATCACCCTACTACAACGACGTCTTGATTTCGTGACGAAATCTCTAAAACATGGGGATACTGTGACATCCGTCAATTTTTCATCTTTATTTTTCCATGTATTTGTTTAATGTGAGCTTTGAACCTTGTGGATTTAACAAATTGAGAAGTTATCTCATATTTATGAAGTATCCTCATTTGTTTACTAATGTAGTGTCGACTTAAATTATATTACTTGTTTTGCTTTGCGGACAAAGCCCTCTTTAGGGAGAGCGAATTTAACAATTTGAATTTTCGCGTCCTATTATTATAATGGAGACGTGCACACGTGTAAACGTTTTATGTATTAACGGTTTGCGCCGGTTATGAATGTTTACTAAACCTTCGAGAATACACGTATCCATCCTTGCTTAAGTTGTGTTGTTGAGATTGTATTATGTTGTTCACGTTGTTAAGCTTATACGCGTCTAAAACTTAAGTCATTTTGATAAAACCCTTTGTGTGCCGAGTGTCATGATCATTCACCCTTAATGGGCCGAGTACTACTAACTAAATGGACTGAGTATTATCAACCTTAATGGGACGGACAGCCCACTAAGACCCTTGTTGGGCCAAATATGTATGAACTGAACAGAAACCAAAAAAATGAGTAAACTTAAGAAATTCAAACTTGCATTTCAAAACCTGGAAACACACTCAGTCAACAACAGTCAATGCCCAAAACCTGGAAATTTTATTTTATAGTCCACTCACCATATCAAGACAACACACATGCCAAAAATACCTTCTATGGGTATATCACAAGACCTCCAAAATCGGATTAGGACTAACCCTATGCCAATTATACTAGGATAAGTATCAACCCTTTTCACAGCCCTTCAACAACAAACAAAACATACTCAACAAATCTAGGTTTACAAGGTCAATATTCCTGCCTACACAAGCAGTTACAATTACAAATTGTTAGAAGAAAAGGAGTTAAGTTTTGCTTAGCCGAGCCAAAGTCCAAACCCCCTGCTCGTATACACAGTCGAAAATCCTTTCCTCATTGTGAGTCTTTTACCCACTTTTCTTTTCTCTATGCATCTATTTAGTTGTGCTTGACAAATCGTACTTGCGAAAACCATTTTCAAAGTGAGTTAGTCATTTAGAATACCATTCCAAAAATTGTGCTAAGACATATTAGAAACTTATATTAATGACCCTAACTATCTCATACGAACCTACGACACCCTAGTAATCTACCGAGACCCCCTTTTTTTACATTTTGTTGCTATTTATTAGAAATATTAACAGTAGCAAACAAACACCATTCGAATCAAACCCAAACCTGACGAAACCCTAGTTACGCTAGAAACATGTCAAAACATAAAGTAAACCCGATTCATTTCATACAAAAACAAGCTAATTAACCCTAATTAAACTCGCGGGGTATAAAACCCCCAAATTATATAAACCCTAATTTTCATAAGATGATTTCACTTTGTAATTAATATCCGTTAGTATTCAAAAACACTAATTAATTGCAATTAAACCCGAGATTAAGAAAACCCCCAAATATTCAAAACCCTAATTTTTATAAATTAATTATATGATGAAATTGACATGGATTTATATCCGAAATCATTAATTGATTGTAATGAAACCATGAATTTAGAAAACCCCCAATATTTCAAAACCCTAGTTTATTTATAAATTAATTCGAGAGCCTCATGCCACATGTTTTGATAAAATCAAATGATTTCGAAACCAATAAATCCCTCTTTGTTTTTCGAATGAATAATCAAAAGTCATTTAAACCATTCTTTTTAGAAAAGAGATTAAAACTTATCTTTATGAAGAAACCAACATCAATTCATCCCTGTGAGACCTCGAAATCGAGTGGGTTTGTTGTGGAGGTGACATCCCACGTCCCACGAATGATCAACACAATAAGGCTTCATACTTCTTTGATAATAATAGATCAGTGCATTATTTTGGCCATGGAAATGTGGTAGATCTGATTTATTGAAGGGAGAGAGAAAAGGGACGGTTGGGAGAGAGAGCTATGGGAAAAAGGGGTGTTGCCGAGAGTTATGGGATGGATAAACAGATATATGCCCCCCACCTTGTTTATAACGAATGATGGGTTGGACGGGTTAAGGAAATCAAATGGGCCAAGCCCATGTTTTGGTTACTTTGATAAGTTGGGCTGTTTGTTATTGGACTGATTAAAGCCCATCCGATTTTGTTACTTAAATGTATATTATAGCCCAAAAGTCTATTTATTAAATAACCGAGTACTATTGTCGTGTTTTCCGTAAATAAAATATATCGTCAAGCACAACTAGGATGTCATGCCTTTTATTGGTATAATTTTAGATGTCGTAACACGGTCCTTATATTCAAATAGGTTGTGGATAAGGTGATCGTATTCTCGAGTTACATTTTCATTTCCGTCACTTTGCTTATTTAACGAGGTGAGTTTATAGCCCCACTTTTTAACTGCTTTTACTGCTTTTTGGGGTGAGACATTGCTTGATTTAACGTATGAACAAAAGTGCATTTACTGATTTATATACTAGTTTAAGTCCCACTAAAAACCCAGTTGCTTTGGCCCGTGAATCGTGAACCGTTAATTACTTTGTGTAAGCGCGAATGTTATGGATAGATCTATCGGGGTTGACGCCCCTGTCCGTCTTGGTCCAACAGGGGACAAGCGGGCACAGTTTCATTTGAGTCTGAGATAGGATGTCGTGGGTTTAGGCATCCAGTTGGGCTTCATTTATATGATTATACTGTCGGTGTTGTTAACGCTTCGGTGTCACGAGCTTAGACTGTAATAAATGCTTTTATGATGACTTTGTATTTGTTATATCGTCATCATGTTTGGGAAAAATCTTGTGGTTCATTAAGCACTTCAAATTAACTAAACCTATGAACTCACCAACTTTATGTTGACGCTTTAGCAATGATCTTCTCAGGTATTAAGAAGGAAGATGCTATGTGAGGTCTCATGCACTGTCGTCATTTCTATTGAAAATAAAGATCATTTGTACTATGTGGAAACTATGTTTTTGTATCTGTGACCAGTTTTATGCTTCCGCACTATGTTAAAACTCTTTATTTTATCAAATGCAAGTGATCAATTTTACGAACGTCTCATTTAGAGGTCGTTCTTTGTAACTGTGTGTATGATAATCATGACGTCGCCACTCCCTTGTTGCCATTATACTCTGATATTTTGGGAGTGTGACAGTGCACGTATTTTCAAAACATCATAACTTTTGACTCGTTAGGAGTCGTAAGCTCTATCTTATACCAAATCGAAGCTAAGAAGACGCTCTACAACTTCAAGCTCTACTACTTCAACACTTACACCTTCTCAACCTTTACCCACTTCTCCTTTACCTTCCACACCTACAAATGAAGAAACCAACAAAGAGAAACCTTCCACCACAACAACTACTCAACCTACACCAAAACCAAGCTTACCATATCCATCAAGATTGAGAAAGGAGAAATTGAAAAACAAGGATGATATTCAAGTCTAAAACTTTTTGAGGATGTTCATGCAACTTAACATAAACATCTCCTTTGCGGAAGCTCTTGCATATATGCCAAAGTTTGCTAAAATGTTCAAAGATCTCCTCTCCAACAAGGAAAAATTGGTGGATTTGCCTAACACATCACTTAATGAGAATTGCTTCGCCGTGTTGCTCAAAACTTTACCTACAAAACTTGGAGATCCGGGGCGATTTTTTATCCCTTGTAATTTTCCCGCGGTGGAAAATTGCATGGCACTAGCGGATCTAGGGGCAAGCATTAATCTCATGCCTTTATGGGTTTGGCAAAAACTCTCTCTTCCCCAGCTCACTCCGACTAGGATGACCCTTGAGTTAGCCAATCGTACCATAGCTTATCCGGTAGGGATTGCGGAGGATGTGTTTGTAGGTGTGGATAAGTTTACCTTTTCGGCGGACTTTGTAGTGGTTGATTATGATATGGATCCGAGAGTTCCTCTAATTGTTGGTAGACCATTTTTGAGGACGGGTCGTACTCTTATAGACGTGGTTGAGGGAGAACTAATTATGAGAGTTGACGATGAGAAAGTGGTGTTTGAGCTAGGAAAAGTGACTAAGAAGTCTCAAGCTTGTGAAACAATTAACATAGTGGATGTTCTTGATGAGGTGTGTGATGCGCATTTTCATGAAGCTTGTAAGAATGATACTAGAGACATGCCTCATGTAGAGACCGTTGCCTCAATTGCTCCCTCCTTAACACCTTTTGGAGAGAGTGATTTCCTCTTGGAGGAATTTGAGTCCAACTTCCTTGGTAATGATGATTCTCCCATCAATTGGGAAGAAGACATTCTCACTATCCAAAAGTTGCTAAATGAGGATCCCATTCATTCACCTATCCCACAAGAAGTTACCATAGATGATCCATCCATAGTAAAACCTTCCATAGAGAGTCCACCTTCCCTTGAACTTCCATCCTACCTTGAATATGCTTTCTTAGAGGGGAAAGACCAATTACCCGTGATCATAGCAAAAGACTTGAAAGATGATGAGAAGTAAAAACTAATAGAGGTCTTTAAGAAACATAAGAAAGCCATAGCATGGAAAATATCCGACATAAGGGGAATTGATGTAGTGATTTTAATACCCTTTAGGAAAAGAGAGTAAATAGGGCAAGTATTAAGTGTCGGTTTAGGAAAACCAAGCACTAATGACCAATTAAGTTCAAGTTCGTTTCCCAAGGAGGCTTGTGTATTGTGTTAAGAATTGATTAATGATTGTGATTATGATTTATAAAAAGAGAAAAATAGAAAAGAGATTAGAAAAGAATGACGGTTACGATTGTGAATTACACTAAGACGAAATCGTGCACGTAAAACCGTAAAAAGTCACCAAATTAAAAAAATTACCCTAAAAATTCAAAAAAGTTCCTTAAAATCCACAAAAATATTCTAAGGATTTACAAAAAATCAAAAATCACTCAAACCTTTTATTTAATTAAATATTAATTTTTTAATGCTAATTAAAGCCCTAAAAATCAATTTAATTAATAAAAAGCCCAAAATGAGATTTTTTAACTTGTAAACTTCTAAAATACCTTAACTAAGTTTAAAACTATTTTTTAAAATTTGAAAATTAATAAAAACTATTTAAAAACAATTAAAAACTATTAAAACTTAAAATAATCCTAAAAATTAATCTAATGACAATAAAATTAATCTAAAAATTTTAAAATTGCTAACTTAATGTATTTAAACTAGTAAATATGAAAAACTTGCAAAAATCTAAATTTTAATTTTAAATAATAAAATAATAATAAAATATTAATAAAAATCCAAAATTTATAATAAATTCTAAAAAGTTGCAAACTAGTTTATTTTAACCTAAATAAAACAGAAATGGACTTGAAATTACAAAAATACCCCTATTGGGCCTTAAAATGGGCTAAACGACAAAACAGTCCCTTAATGGGCTTGATTTTGGCCCAATAAGAAAAAGCCAACCAAATAAGCCCAAAACTTCCTATCTGACTTAAAACTTGATTTTAAGAACAAAACTCTGAAGGCCCAAAAGCTGAAAATGTGTTTTAGCTAGCTTATTTCAAAGCAGCTTATTCTTAATGGGCTTTTTGGCCCATTAAGCTATAAGCTGATGACATAAGCTAAAATTTGACACACAAGCTTCTTTTGAGTTACCAAAGAGATCTATAAAAAGAAAATTTGAAAAAGCACAAGAAATAAGCCTAAAATAAGACAAGACTCTCTTCAAAAATGACAAATAGTCATTTTTGAGTTCTAGACCACCTCAAGTGCTGATTCAAGTTTCAAAAGGTTTTAAATGACTTAATTAAGCAAAATAATCAAAAAGTTTTCCAATAAGCACACTAATTAAGCCAGAATAAGCAATTAAGCACTTATGCAAAAGTCAACTTGATGAGTTTTCTAGTCAAACTTAAAAGTCAAACCCTAATAAGATCAAGATCAAATCAATGGGTCAAATAAGGAAGATATATCATAAAAAATAAGTTGTTGCAAGTCCAAATAATCCAGAATGGCTTATGAATAAGCTGTTTGATATTTAACACTAGCAGTGGCTAGTAGTAGGGGAAAGGAGTTCCCACTGCTTGACTAATTTGACTATTTGTCTTTAGTGACTTTTTTGTGGATTCAGGTTAAGCAAAGGCACCCAAGTGATCAGTTAATCACAAGGAGTCAATAACAACAACAAAAACACAAATTCAATCAGCCAATCAGTGCAGTTAATTCAAAAAATCACCAGATAAGCACCAGACATGAACATAAGACGTTATGAACTCAATAAACACTATTAACAAGAATAAGCCATCCAAACTTCACCAAATGCATACACAAGCTATAAATAATTCAAATGAACATAAATAAACAAGTTTCATGCAATGATTCAAAGTCTAGATCTAGTTTCAAGCAAATGAAAGTTACTGATGAACAAAGAACATGCAGTCTTGATACTTTGCTGATATACTTGACCACAAATCCAATTTCAAACACTCAAATCTTCTTAACAGGTTACACAAACTTTGATTTAACACTTGTTAGCCCTAAACATGCATACACTCTAGGTGTTTCCAAAATCTTAGGTCAAAATAAGCAAAATCAGGTGAGTTATAGCACAATCTTGGATTTGATGTTTTAAAGATGAAAACTTGAAGATATTAGCACACAACCAAGTATTAAGCAGATACAAACACTAAACAACACCTTCCAATAACTCAAAAACAACTTGTGATCTTAAACAGGTTAACCCAAACACCCCTTATCTTTTTTAAATCCAGTTTTAACAAAGTATAAGTGTGATTCAATGTTACCCAAGCCCAATCAAACACAATAACAAGTATATTATGCAGTATCAAGCAAGATTAAGCCACAGAAAATAACAAGAACAATAGCAGAACACCAAATCACAAAATTCTAGTATTTTGATAGATTTTTCGGTTCAAGGACTCGAACCTCACGAATGTACATCCACACTCACGAATTTTTGAGCTGATGTGCCTAGCAAAACAAGGCACAAGCTTCCACAACAAGGCTGCTAAGATTCAACAAGGTTAGAACAAAAATTATGAAAATCAGAAAAGTGAAAAAGCTTGATTAATGCAACCTTTGTACCCACTCTTTGATTATCCCCAAACCACAAGCCTCACAACACATTTATAACTCTTTATCAGGGTGCTATGATCAACTTGTAATCCAAAAATTCCAAAGATGTACCAAAGACTTAGCAAAATATCAAGTTTTTGGAAAATTATGCAATTTCTTGCACAATCTTTAAAAACATGTTTTAGGATTCAAGATTCATAAACATTAAACATAAACAAGAATAGATTAAGATGGCACTTGAAATTCGTCACACAATTTCAAACACAATTCATTAATAATGAAGGAGGATTTACAGAAATGTTGACCAAAGGAAAACCAAGAGCAACTTAAAATGTAAAGACCTAATGCCTTTATATAGGCTACAATGAGACTAAGGAAGCTGAAAAATAACATAAACCCTAGTTGTGAAGTCCCCAATTTGCCCTTGCAGGTTTGAATTTTCTTGAGTACATGTGAGTTCTTCTTGGACGTTTGTGGAGTAGCAAGCATGTGGAATTGATCAAAGGGCTCATAAGGTGCTTAAGTTTGAAGCAAGAATCTTGGGCGTTGGATGGCTGGCTTGTTTTGGCATTTTCCACACATACGTATGCATGGGGCTATTCATGTGAGCCTTGGGGTGATGTGGCAGGGAAAGTAAGAGTTGGGTTATGTTTATGATTACCCTAATCACAATTCTGGAGGTGATGGATGTTTAATTTTTGCTTAATCAATAAACCCTAATTCGTGTTCTTGAGTGAATAGTAACAAGTTTAATCTGATTTGTGTTTTAAAAGTTATGTTAAGCGCACAAAATATTAAACTAATCAAAGATTAGTTATAACCGGTTTTAAGTAGAGGGTGACATGGAAGATTGGTGGGATTTTATTGGTGGAGAGAGTGAGTGGGGCACGTGTCACCCCCTCACTGGCCTAGGTAAGGTTTGCTGTCTCCCACTTTTAACCCTTCACTTCTTTCTTTCTTGCCACTTTGTGTTAAAACAAGCCAAAACTGAATTTCCTTTATAAATCAAGTTTCAGTTTTTAGACTTTTGCCCCAAATACTTTTCCAAAGTATTTTCAGGGGTATTTCTTGCCATTTGATGATTCTTGAAGGGCTATTTTGGCATTTTCTTCAAATATTATGGTCTTGATTTGTATGATTGACTTATTGGAGGACTAGTATTGACAAGTTTTGATTGTTTAGGGACCATTCTTGCCAATTCTTCAAAGTGGAGGGTCCTTTTTGCAATTTGACAAACTTTAAGGACCAAACATGTATCTATGAATATACAAGGGTTTAAAGTGTCAATTATTCAATATTGGAGGACCCTTCTTGTACAATCTTCAAGTCTTCAAGGGTTATTCTTAGAAAATCACCATTAGGGCTTGGTTCATTGTGCGGCTTCGTTTCCCGTGTTCATTTTTGCTTGTTTCTTGTGATCTTTTGTCATTTTCTCAATATCCGTACCTAAAATACACAAGTAACAAACACAAGCATATATTGGCATTTTTCATGATATTTAATGCATTTTAAGCCCGTTTTGGACGATCAGACTATGTATAAAAGCAGTCTCATCACTCCCCCATACTAAACCATTGTCGTGCCCTCACGCAATGCTAGACTAAAGTATCGTAGCACCTCCAAAATTCATTTTTATGCACCTTTATTAAATGATTGGTTGTAGTGTTTTACCACACCTTTAGGAAAAGGAGGTAAATAGGGAAAGTATTAAACAAATGATTTAGGAAAATCAAGTGTTAATGACCCAATGGTGAAAGTTCGTTTCCCAAGGAGGTATATGTGTGTGACTAAGATGTAGCAAGATTTCAGATTAATATTGGATAGAAGGGGATGAGAAAATAGAATGACGAATACGTGAAATTAATTACTACTACGACTAAACGTAAAACCGTAAAAAGAGCAAAAATAAAAATAAATTATAAAAATTCCCAAAAAATTACCAAAAATCAAAATAAATAAACTAAGAGTTTACCGATGATCAAAACTTTTTCAAACCTTTTAATTAATTAAATATTAATTTTTTAATACTAATTAAAGCCCTAAAAATCAAATTAATTATCAAAAAGCCCAAATAAATATTTTTCAATTGGCAAACCTCTAAAATGACCTAAAAAGATTAAAAACTATTTTTGTAAATTTTTAAACTAACAAAAACTATTTAAAATGATTTAAAAACTAATAAAACTTAAATTAATTATCAAAATTAATCTAATGATGATAAAAATAATTTAAGAGTTGCAAAAATCCTATTTTAATGTTTTTAACCTAAGAAAAATATAAAAAGTGTAAAAATGTGAAATTTAAAATTTAATAATAAAATAATATTAAAATAATATTAAAAATCCGAAAATTATAAAAAATTCTAAAAATTTGCAAACTAGTTTATTTTAACCTAAATAATTAGAAAATGAGAGTGAAATTACCAAAATACCCCTAATGGGCCCCCAAATGGGCTAAAACCAAAAACAGCCAACACTAATGGGCTTTTGGGCCCAAAAAGTCAAACTAGGCCCAAATGACCTGAAAAAGCCCTATCTGACTCAAAATTTAATTCTAAGCACAAAAGTCTGAAGGCCCAAAAGCTGATTTTGAGCTTATCACAGCTTAAATAGCAAACAACTTATTCTTATTGGGCCAATAAACCCATTAAGCAATAAGCCAATGCCATAAGCTCTGCTTAAACACACAACCTTCTTTTGAGATGCCTAAGAGATCTGTAAAAAGAAATTTTGAAAAAGCTCACTCAAAAAGCCAGAAATAAGCAAAGAACAATTCCACAAAACCACAAAATAGTCGGGATAGAGTTCTAGGCTGTTTCAGAAGCTCTGGTTTGTTGCAAAAGCTCACAAATAGCTTAACTAAGACTAATCAACAAAGAAAATCCCAATAAGCCAAGTACAATAAGTTGTGTGAAGCAATAAGCACTCTTTTAAAATAAGAAAACTTAATTTCCTAGTGAAAAGCTCTTATTAAGTTCTGATTTCTTCTAGTATAGCTTATAAGGTGAGATAATTGATGAAAAGTACAATAACTAAGTTGTGGCACGTTTCAATAAGCTAAAATAACTGATAAGCACTTTTTGCCTTGGTCAACGAAGTCAACTCACTCCAAAAATCACCAAACTTGCATAACTTGGATATGAGATGTGAATAAGCTTATTTGAAGCTATTTTGGATCAAGTCTAGAGGTCTAGATCAATGAACTTAGCAAAACAGTTGTCTTACTAAGCTTGATTTTGGCAGATTAAAAACTATAAGCCAGTGGGCTTATAAGCTTGTGAAATAAGCAACAATCAATAGGCACACACCAAGTAATGTACAAGGAACCAGTTAAAAGCATAAAACAACAAAAATCAATCCAAGTGCATCAAAATCACATAGCATGCATTTGTTGATCTATTTGACCAAAAGCTGAAATTCAATAAGCTATAAACTACTCAATAAGCAACCAAACTCTAAAACCAGATAATGCAGAGTTGTACAACCAACAAATCTATAAACAAACCAAGTTTAACAACTTAATTCAAACAAGCAAACAAATTAAACCTACTGATGTGTTTGACTAAAAAATGTGTTCAAAAACTAGCAACCTATGTTTTTTAGTTACACTATGTTTTAAGCTTAACCAACACTTGAAACAACTTCATATCAGTGAACAAATAACCATAAACCAAAAGGAGCCAAGCTCCAAGGCCCTAAGGACTTTGAACCAGCAGACACAAACACCCCTTAATCAATCCAATAACACTCAAAACTGATTTTATCCCCTATAATCAACAAGATCTAGATGATAACAGATCTAATATAACCTATGAAACAGATAAGAACCAAATAAACAGCAATTCAACCAACAAATCCACAAATCACATGTTTATCAAATATTTGACAAAAATATAAAAAGGGATATAGAAAGCACACCTCCAAGACTTACAATCCAAGCCTTGGATTGTTTGAGCTTAGATGCTAGCTAAACAAGCACCAGCTTCCACTTTTGTACCTGCAAAATCACAAGAACAGAAACAAGCAAAAATAACCAATGATTTTCTTACTTTTTTCACAAATACTTCACAAATCATTTTGAAAACTTTTCCAAAACGAACTTATAAAGAGATAATCAATGGAACTTAGACTTGCTATGCTTTAACACCAACTTTTAACAATTAAAAAGGAATTATATTTTTAGAAAAAAAAACAACTTTTATTTGACTAAAAAGGAATTACAAAGAGTAATAGCAAGCCTAGAACAAAGGACTCTCACAAGTTGAGGTCTCCTTTTATAGGCAAATGCTTACAAACACTATTCATAAACCCTAGCAACTGAATTTCCTAGACTAGCCTTGCAGAATCTTCTAGGCTTGTTGCCAGCTTGATTTGATGAATCAGGGACGTTCATTGGGTGCTTAGTGGCCAAGGAATAACTTAAGACCATTGATTTTGCCATGTCATGCTTTTCTTCCATGTGTCGTCATGTGAGAGGTGCTTGTGGTATATTTCTGGTAGTGGAGTTTAAGGTATTTGTTGTGGGATGTGATTGAGGTGATGTGAGTCACACGTTGGTATAGCTAATTCCATTTCCCCCTTTGTTTTCTTTGTTTTTAAACCTGGGTAAAAAGGGTGTTCTTGGTGGTAAAAATTGCTACAGTAAGTGTTACCCGCTTTTTCAGGGATTTAAACTTTGGGTTTTGGCAGTTTTGGTCCTTGGTTTTTGGAAAAGAGTGAATAACATGTTTTTCAGCCAACAAAACATATTCCCTTTGTTAATAAACTTTCAAAGTTTATACTTTGGCCACAAAACTTTTACAAAAGGCTTTCAAGGGTTATTTTTGCCACTTTTGCATATTTGAAGGACTGATTTTGGACATTCTTGATCTTCAAAGGTCTTAATTGTATCTTTGACTTCATAAGGGACCATAATTGACAATTTAGAATTATTGAGGGACTAAACTTGCCAATTCTTCAAAGTAGAAGGACCGTTTTGTAATTTTGACAAACTTAAGGGACAAAACTTGTAATTATGAATATACAAGGGTTTTAAGTGTCATTTCTTCATATTTTGAGGATCAGTCTTGTATATCTTCAAGTCTTCAAGGGTTAATCTTGGATAATTCATGAACTAGGACCTGGTTCTTTGTACGGCTTTGTTTCTCGTGTCCGTTTTTCCTTGTTTCTTGTGATCTTTTGTCTTTTTCACGATATCCATACCTAAAAAACACAAGTAAAAAAATACAAGCATATATATGGTATTTTATGACATTTTAATGCATTTAAAGCCCGAAAAGAACGATGAGATCATGTACAAATGCCATCTCATCACTCCCTCATACTAAGCCATTATCGTGCCCGTACGAAGATGTGTGAAGACATAATGTATGATTTTCATCACAAATGTGACTTTTAGGGTCAATGAATAGAAACAAGTAAATGTCCCTTAGAGTAAATTTCGTCATCCTTGATTGTCATACATCCCACGCTAAGTGCAAAAACGAGATCATTGTTGGTACAAGTCACAATGCTAACACTACTCATACGTCCAAATTGTGTAATACTTTTTCTCCCCGCAATCCTAGTTATTATAAAAGGAAATGGGTTTCTAGAATTTTTTAACTATTTGTCATGGATCACAAGTGATTCATATTGACTTATTTGAGTATTTATTAGTCCGAAAGTAAAGTAGCATGATTTAATCGATAGTTAGCCGAAGGACAAAATCTGTTAAAACGGTTTCTCGTGTATCTCCTTAAGTTCATATCTTGGCATAACTCGTTTCATGATTTGCGACCATTCTCGGACCGATATTTGGCATGTACTTCATACTTCAAATCTTGGGAAGACGTTCTTGAAATTATGGTCTTCTCTTCATATTTTGGAATTTCTTCACTTGACGTTTTTAAGAGATTCTTCCTACTTGGACCACGACTTCATCATTTTTCTTGAATCTTTATTTTGGACTTTGATATACAACGATCCGCCTCCTTTTCGGACTTGCATATATTTATCCTCATACCTTGTAAGGGTCTTTTTGGATAGACTTTCTCCATGATCTTTAGGGGAGTAATTGCTTTTCGTCGTGTGTCTTGATTCTTCATATTGATTTAGGAATAATGATACTTCACATCCTCTTGGATCTTTAGCAACAAAATAGAGCTCCTCATGCCTTGTTAGGGCCTTTTTGGATCTTCACCAATCTTCGCGTCCCGCTTCAATAAGTTATGCCTTGGCTATGAACTCTATTCAACCCCGAGCAACTTTTAAACGATCTTGTGCTAGAGCCTAAGTAACCTTTCAAATCGTACGACCTTACTTATTGCAATTATTTTTATTCCTAATGCATTGATCTTATGGGAGAAAAAGCCACAATTAAAAACATATGAGTTTTTGAAAGAACATTTTCATGTTCTACGTTTAGCATGATCACTTGTCTAACTCTATGATCTTTCGTTCTTTACTATTTAAAGACTTCTAATTAAAGAGACTCATGAATACTTAGCCATGCAAGTCAAAATTAAGCCAAACATGGATTAGCTTTCATTAAGACTATATCAAATCAAAGTTTTGGGTTTTCAAGCCACCTATAGGATCTTGCACTTTCTTGGACTTTTTCAAGTTTAGAGAATGCATTTTATAGTTCCCTTGATAAGTGACTTTCTAGAATTAATTATAGGAACTTGCGAAAAGTTCTTGTTCTTAACCCGAATGAGCTAAGACTTTCGCGTTTTAAAGTTCCCTATATAAAAGTCTAGCAAAACTTGAATTGAGCGGGTTAAGGAATGTAAAGGGCTCCAAATGCCCATCAAGTCAAAAATTAGCTCTTATTCTACCCATTGGAAAATATACATTCGTGTCTTAAAAACACTTACTAAAACTAAGAAAAATTTTAAAATTTGGCCATTTTTAGCCTTATTAGCAACAAAACAAACCAAAACGTTGAAAGTTGGAAAACGTGAGGGCGTAGCAAAGAAAGTACCTATTCACCCCCCATACTAAAATTAAACATTGTCCTCAATGTTTCGAGTATAAAGGTGGAGCACCCCCATACTAGAGACGAAGAATCGAATGCTTAGGATCTAGCATGGAAAGGGTGATCAACAATATATCTAAAGCCTTTTATGAATTATCCTAAAAGATAATTGTTAGAACAATAAAGGATATGTCATGGATTCGTGAAAAACTTCTTCAAGCTAACGATTGAGGCTCACGTAAACGAACACGAGAGTCTTAAATCGTAGATGATGATGATGATGATCTAGATAACACAATCACAAACAACCACGAGACAACGAGTTGGAAGGGCACCAATCCCCTCTCATTATTTATTAGAAAGCATAAAAAGATAAGCATGGGATCTCCCCCACGAGGCACCTCGTTTTTGATTACCGAGTCATGAGCTCGACTCGATCCCCTCAATGCTAATTATCATTGGGGAAGGTGACTTGGTCGAGGTCAATCATTGAAGGAATTTCCCCACCAAAGTAGTGCTTAAGCCCATGTCCATTCACCTTGAAGTTAGGACCATCATTTTGAGCTAGCTCGATGGTCCCATAAGGAAACACTTGTGTAACGGTGAAAGGACCCGACCAACTAGATTTCAATTTTCTGGAAAATATCTTTTGTCTAGAATTAAAAAGTAACACTTGATCACCAACGTTAAAAACCCGGTTTTTAATCTTTGCATCATGAAACTTTTTAGTCTTTTCTTTGAAAATCAATGAATTTTCATAAGCATTGTCTCTTAGTTCATCCAATTCATTCAATTGTATTTTTCGGTGATCTCCCGCGGTCTTCAAGTCAAAGTTTGCATGCTTAAGGGCCCAATATGCCTTGTGCTCCAATTCAATGGGCAAATGACAATTCTTCCCATAGACTAAATTATAAGGAGTGCAACCGATAGGTATCTTATAAGCCGTCCTAAAGGCCCATAAAGCGTCATCGATTTTGTCGGACCATGAAGATCGGTTTTCTCCAATCGACCTCTCTAAAATCCTCTTCAAAGCTCGGTTCGAAACCTCGACTTGCCCACTCGTTTGCGGGTGATAAGCCGTAGAAAGACGATGAGTAACTCCATATTTCTTTAAGACCTCCTCGAATTGGTCATTACAAAAATTGGTTCCACGATCGCTTATAATAGCACAAGGGGTTCTGAACCGAGAGAATAGTTGCTTCAAAAACTTCACTACCACACGAGCATCATTAGTAGGTAAATCCTTAGATTCCACCCACTTAGAAAGGTAGTCGACCGTGACGAGGATATACTTGTTACCATGAGACGGATGGGAACGGCCCCATAAAGTCTATGCCCCAAATGTCGAAAATCTCACACACTTGAATTATGTTTTGCGGCATTTCATCACGTTGAGACGATTTTCCTTGACGTTGGCATGAATCACACGACTTCACAAGTGCGTGTGCATCACGATAGATAGAAGGCCAAAAGAAGCCGGCATCGAACACTTTCTTAGCCGTGAGATTAACACCATGGTGACCACCCGTGGGTCCCTCGTGACAAGCTCTAAGGATGTTAGAAGCTTCGGCACCAAAAACACAACGTCGAACGAGTTGATCCTCACAAACCCGAAAGAGATAAGGGTCGTCCCAAAAATAGAACGTCACGAAAGAATTTCCGCTTTTGTTGTGTCTTCATACCCTTGATTATGAAGTTTCCCGCATGGTAATTTACAAGGTCGGCAAACCATGGGGTGGTGTCTTTAGAATTCACTACACCGAGAGTCTCGAGAGGAAATGTTTCGGTGATTTCCTTGTTCTCGATAACATCTTTGTGAGGATCTTCTAGACGAGAGAGATGATCGACCGCTAGATTCTCGGCTCCTTTTTTGTCAAGCACGGTGACATCAAATTCTTTGAGGAGGAGCATCCAACAAAGCAATCTCGGCTTAGCATCTTGCTTAGTTAAGAGATACTTGATAGCCGAATGGTCGGTATACACGATGCTTTTAGTTAAGACGAGATAAAGTCGGAATTTCTCAAAAGCATAGACTACGGCAAGGAATTCCTTTTCCGTAGTGGTGTACTTTAATTGAGCCTCGGTCATCGTCTTACTAGCATAATGGATAGGACGGAAATGCTTTTCATAGCGTTGCCCTAAGACAGCCCCTATAGCATAATCACTTGCATCGCACATGATTTCAAAGGGTAATTCCCAATTTGGAGCAACAAGAATGGGAGCTTCGGTAAGTTTCCTTTTAAGAGTTTCGAAAGCTATAACACAATCCTCATTGAAATTAAAAGGAGCATCCTTCTCGAGAAGGTGTGTCATAGGTCGAGAGATTTTCGAAAAGTCTTTGATGAAACGACGATAAAAGCCCGCGTGGCCTAGGAAACTCCTAACTCCCTTAACGGTTTTGGGATGAGGTAACTTGGCGATGACGTCTACCTTAGCTTTATCGACCTCAATCCCCGCTTTCGAGACCTTATGTCCTAAGACGATTCCTTGTTTACACATAAAATGACATTTTTCCGAATTAAGCACAAGATCGGTTTCTTCACAACTTTTTAACATTTGCTCGAGATTGTATAAACACGACGTGAACGAATTGCCAAACACCGAAAAGTCATCCATAAACACTTCCATCGACTTCTCGATCATATCGTGAAAAATAGCCATCATACACCGTTGAAACGTACACAGTGCATTACAAAGTCCGAAAGGTATCCAACGATAAGCAAACGTTCCATAAGGACACGTAAACGTAGTCTTCTCTTGATCACGAGGGTCGATAGGGATTTGAAAGTAACCAGAAAAACCATCTAAAAAGCAATAGAATTCATTTCCCGCAAGTCGCTCCAACATTTGATCCATGAAGGGAAAAGGAAAGTGGTCTTTACGAGTGGCGTCATTTAACTTTCGTTAGTCAATACACACCCTCCAACCGGTCACAACACGAGTGGGAATTAACTCGGTTTTTTCATTAGGTACAACGGTCATTCCTCCCTTTTTAGGGACACAATGGATTGGGCTCACCCATGGGCTATCGGAGATAGGATAAACTATTCCCGCGTCAAGGAGTTTTAATACTTCCTTTTTGATGACATCGTGAATTTTGGGGTTTACCCTTCTTTGACTTTGAATTGCGGGTTTGTAGCCCTCCTCCATTAAAATCTTGTGAATACAAAATTTTGGGTCAATACCCTTAATGTCGGAAATATTCCACGCAATCGCCCCTTTATGAGCTTTAAGAACTTTCAAGAGCTCGGTTTTTTCATTATTAGCAAGACCTTTTGCAATAATAACCGGCAACTTGTCATCACCTTCTTAAAATGCGTATTCAAGGTGAGATGGGAGATCTTTCAATTCAAGGATAGGCGGTTCCTCGATTGAAGATTTTTGCTCAACACTCATAACTTCCATTGGCGGAAGAAATGGTGGAATAGAAGTATCATCACCAATAATCACCTTATCTTCATTGTCGATTTTATTTGAAGTAAAATCGCCTCCTTGGAATGGAGTGAGATTTTGTGTAGAATTAGCAAGAATCGGATCCAAAATAGTGGGATTGCCACTTGACGAGCTATCGGAAAAACCTAACACTTCTTGTGAAAACTCATCGCAAACCACATCTACTAAGTCAATGTGATTGATGGTAGCGATTGCATAAACATGAGAAGGTTTTGAGTTTTGAGTAGCATTTAAAACAAGTTCCTCTTCGTTGAATCTCAAAGTGATAGTTCTTGCATGAACGTCGATAAGCGATCTATAGGTGTTTAAAAATGGACGACCTAAAATTAGAGGAACTTGAGGATCCGCGGGGATGTCAACTACTATAAAATCAACGGGATAGTAGACCTTCCCCACTTTCACGAAAACATCTTTGGCTACTCCACATGCTAAAATCGTAGAATGATCGGCCATCTCGATAGACAGGTTCGAAGGAGTAAGAGCCGGAAGCGAAAGCGATTTACAAATGGAAAATGGCATCCAATTAATGCTCGTACCAAGATCGGCCAAGGAGAGGCATTCTTTCATATCTTGTATGTCACAAGGAATGAGAAACTTTCCGGGGTCACCAACTTTTTCTGGTATGCGGTTAAGATAAACCGAAGAACAATTAGAAAGCTTTAAAAGCTTTTCCTTATCGCTCATCATACTTTTAAAAGTGGAAGCGAAACTAGGCATATATAAAAACGCGTCGGCTAAACTCACATCAAAATTCACTTGTTGAAACATTTATATAAAAAGCTCGATTTGTTGTTTGTTACGTTCTTGCAATTTGTCTTTGTTTCGTCTCGAAGGGTAAGGTAAGGGTGGTGTGGGTTGGACATTAGGCAACGGCCTTGGAATCTCGGGTTCCATGATTGGTATTGGTTCAACCGTAGGTGTGGTATGAGCGGTACTTCGTGGGCTTGTGATATGCTCCTTTTCGACCATCACCTCGGGCTCCTTCTCGATTTCCTTCTCCGTAGAAGTACTTGGACGAGAGATTGGTTCCTTGAAAGTTTTACCACTTCGTGTAGTAATAACCTTCATTTCTCCCTTCGGGTTTGCAATGGTATCACTAGGAAGACCACCCGAGGAAGAGGGTTTACACATGATTTCTTCAAACATTTTTGCCATTCGGTCTTCAAATTTTGATTGCCTTAAATCCGCTTTTAACAATTCTTGCTTAATCTCATGTTGTCCTTGTTCCATCTTTTGTTGATTTTGTTGAAGACGTTGAACATTTCCTTCCATTTTATTTGCATGCGTCTTAAGTTCATTAGCAAGTTCGTTTTTAAGATCGTTTTTCAACTCGGATCTTAAGCTAATCATCTCAGGTTGCATGTTATCAAATTTAGCATCATTTGCTTTGGCATAATCCAAAACTTCTCCTTGAAGATTTTTAGTGTGAGCATTTTGAAAATCTTGTGTAGTGTTTGAAAATCACGGTTTTGGTTTTGATTAGTAACTTGTCCATTCCCACATTGATAATTCCCTTTGTTGTAGTTATATGAATTGCCTTGATAACCACCATTTTGGTTGTTGTTTCGATAGTTATTAGCATTTTGATTTGGTGGAGCTTGATTTGGGCGGGAACCTTGGCCGTTTTGGTTGTAAGTTCCGGTTGCTACGTAAGCACTCGAAGTGTTACCACCGGCGATAATGCACTCGGAAAGATCATGAGCTCCACCACAAGACAAACAACTCTTTTCAACCTCTTTAACCGATGCGGAATTCAAAGCATCTTGTGCTTTCCAATGAGTCATAAGATTTGAAAACCTATCGAAAAACCGACTTTCCTCATTAGCTTCATCATGTAAGGCATTAATGCTACGAGGCGATGACGACGATGACGAACCCATATTGGCAACACTCGGTGTGTTACGAGGGTTGTAAACCTTAGATCTATTCTCGATAATCTTTAAAGCTTCATCGGTCGTTTTGCACAAAAAATTACCACCCGCGGCGACATTCAAATAATCTCGTTCATGATCATTAAGCCCATTATAGAAAGTATCTATTTGATGCAATTCCGAAAAATCATGGTGTGGACATTCATGTAATATTTCCTTAAATCGTTCCCATTCCATTAAAAAACTCTCATTATTTTGTTGTGTAAACCTTGAAATCTCATTTTTCAAATGTGTTGTTTTAGATGGTGGAAAAAATTGGTTCACAAATTTAGAAACGAGATCATTCCATGTCAAAATCGAATTTGGCGGTTCTTTCTCGAGCCAAATTTTTGCGGGTCCATCTAACGAGTATGGAAACAACATCATCTTAATGGCGTCATGTGGAACATCCTTAAACTTGCTAGTTGCGGTGAGACGATTAAAATTCCTTATGTGGTAATGTGGGTTGTCTTTCTCATGACCTCTAAACTTATTTGCTTGCAACATAGACATTAAACCCGTCTTAATCTCGAAATTCTCCGCAAGGATAGCGGGAATCACAATGGCCTCTCCAAAACCATCGGTGGGTTCTTGAAGCAACTCCATCATAGTATGATTAGCCATGACGACTTCTTGTTCTACAATAGGTTCAACAATTAGAGTTTGTTCTTCAATCAACGTCTCTTGATTTCCTTGATTTTGACGACGTTTACGAGCTCGTTTTGCATGACTACGAGTTAGCATAAACTTCACGTAGATGGCAGGTGAGCAAAGAAGATTTTTTTTTGGTTTTTTGTGAATTTTCAATTTTTTTTGTGTTTTTGATTGTTTTTAATTTTTTTGGATTTTGGTGTATCTTCGTAGACAACAATCTACCAAATCTCTCCTCGAATCAAACTCTTGATTAAAGAAGCCTCAAAAGAATGAAAACGATCACGTGGAGTGAACGCCTTCGAATGACTTTAGAACTTTGGTGAAAACCAAATTGTTCAAGAGGGTTTAATCACAAAGAAACCAAGCAAATATATATGATACGTAATAATACTTTGAGCGGCAAAACCCTCGATTAGCCTTCAATCTCAAAATACTCACAAGCAAGCGGGGAAACGAGGCGGCGCGAAGCACTTAAGAGCCTTTTTCCTTAGGGTATATTTTATAATACCCGCCTTATACCCACCTTATAGTTTGTATTTTTCAAAATCGAGCTTCACGAAAGTATTTATCTATTTTTGCCTTTTTCTTTTTGTTTCAGATTCGAATACAATAATTAGGAGATCAAATCCCAATTAAGGTTGTGTTTTCAGACTTTTGGAGATATTTTGTATTTATTGTGATACTTAATACAATATAGTAATAATAATTTCACAAGAAAAACCAAAAAACCGATAATACGTATTAGTAGATTTCTACCAATACAAATACTATTTATGGTTAATATTAAAAACAACAAGACAAATTAATCACGACACACCTCCCCGGCAGTGGCGCCAAAATGGTTGTAGTGTTTTACCACACCTTTAGGAAAAGGAGGTAAATAGGGAAAGTATTAAATAAATGATTTAGGAAAATCAAGTGTTAATGACCCAATGGTGAAAGTTCGTTTCCCAAGGAGGTATATGTGTGTGACTAAGATGTAGCAAGATTTGAGATTAATATTGGATAGAAGGGGATGAGAAAATAGAATGACGAAGACGTGAAATTAATTACTGCTACAACTAAACGTAAAACCGTAAAAAGAGCAAAATTAAAAATAAATTCTAAAAATTCCCAAAAAATTACCAAAAATCAAAATAAATAAACTAAGAGTTTACCAATGATCAAAACTTTTTCAAACCTTTTAATTAATTAAATATTAACTTTTTAATTCTAATTAAAGCCCTAAAAATCAAATTAATTATCAAAAAGCCCAAATAAATATTTTTCAATTCGTAAACCTCTAAAATGACCTAATAGATTAAAAACAATTTTTGTAAATTTTTAAACTAAGAAAAACTATTTAAAATGATTTAAAAACTATTAAAACTTAAAATAATTATAAAAATTAATCTAATGATGATAAAAATAATCTAAGAGTTGTAAAAATCCTATTTTAATGTTTTTAACCTAAGAAAAATATAAAAAGTGTAAAAATGTGAAATTTAAAATTTAATAATAAAATAATATTAAAATAATATTAAAAATCCGAAAACTATAAAAAAATTCTAAAAACTTGCAAACTAGTTTATTTTAACCTAAATAATCAGAAAATGAAAGTGAAATTACCAAAATACCCCTAATGGGCCCCGAAATGGGCTAAAACCAAACACAGTCAACACTAATGGGCTTTTGGGTCCAAAAAGTCAAACTAGGCCCAAATGACCTGAAAAAGCCCTATCTGACTCAAAATTTAATTCTAAGCACACAAGTCCGAAGGCCCAAAAGCTGATTTTGAGCTTATCACAGCTTAAATAGCAAACAACTTATTCCTATTGGGCCAATAAGCCCATTAAGCAATAAGCCAATGCCATAAGCTCTGCTTAAACACACAACCTTCTTTTGAGATGCCTAAGAGATCTGTAAAAATAAATTTTGGAAAAGCTCACTCAAAAAGCCAGAAATAAGCAAAGAACAATTCCACAAAACGATAAAATAGTCGGGATAGAGTTCTAGGCTGTTTCAGAAGCTCTGGTTTGTTGCAAAAGCTCACAAATAGCTTAACTAAGACTAATCAACAAAGAAAATCCCAATAAGCCAAGTACAATAAGCTGTGTGAACCAATAAGCACTCTTTTAGAATAAGAAAACTTAATTTCCTAGTGAAAAGCTCTTATTAAGTTCTGATTTCTTCTAGTATAGCTTATAAGGTGAGATAAATGATAAAAAGTACAATAACTAAGTTGTGACACATATCAATAAGCTAAAATAACTGATAAGCACTTTTTGCCTTGGTCAACGAAAGTCAGCTCACTCCAAAAATCACCAAACTTGCAGAACTTGGATATGAGATGTGAATATGCTTATTTGAAGCTATTTTGGATCAAGTCTAGAGGTCTAGATCAATGAACTTAGCGAAACAGTTGTCTTACTAAGCTTGATTTTGGCAGATTAAGCACTATAAGCCAGTGGGCTTATAAGCTTGTGAAATAAGCAGCAATCAATAGGCACACACCAAGTAATGTACAAGGAACCAGTTAAAAGCATAAAACAACAAAAATAAATCCAAGTGCATCAAAATCACATAGCATGCATTTGCTGATCTATTTGACCAAAAGATGAAATTCAATAGGCTATAAACTACTCAATAAGCAACCAAACTCTAAAACCAGATAATGCAGAGTTGTACAACCAGCAAATCTATAAACAAACCAAGTTTCATAACTTAATTCAAACAAGCAACCAAATTAAACCTACTAATGTGTTTGACTGAAAAATGTGTTCAAAAACTAGCAACCTATGTTTTTTAGTTATACTATATTTTAAGCTTAACCAACACTTGAAACAACTTTCATATCAGTAAACAAATAACCATAAACCAAAAGGAGCCAAGCTCCAAGGCCCTAAGGCCTTTGAACCAGCAGACACAAACACCCCTTAATCAATCCAATAACACTCAAAACTGATTTTAACCCCTATAATCAACAAGATCTAGATGATAACAGATCTAATATAACCTATGAAACAGATAAGAACCAAATAAACAGCAATTCAACCAACAAATCCACAAATCACATGTTTATCAAATATTTGACAAAAATATAAAAAGGGATATAGAAAGCAAACCTCCAAGACTTACAATCCAAGTCTTGGATTGTTTGAGCTTAGGTGCTAGCTAAACAAGCACCATCTTCCACTTTTGTACCTGCAAAATCACAAGAACAGAAACAAGCAAAAATAACCAATGATTTTTTTACTTTTTTCACAAGCACATCACAAATCCTTTTGAAAACTTTTCCAAAACGAACTTATAAAGAGATAATCAATAGAACTCAGACTTGCTATGCTTTAACACCAACTTTTAACAATTAAAAAGGAATTATATTTTCAGAAAAAAACCAACTTTTATTTGACTAAAAAGGAATTACAAAGAGTAATAGCAAGCCTGGAACAAGGGACTCTCACAAGTTGAGGTCTCCTTTTATAGGCAAATGCTTACAAACACTATTCATAAACCCTAGCAACTGAATTTCCTAAAATAGCCTTGCAGAATCTTCTAGGCTTGTTGCCGGCTTGATTTGATGAATCATGGATGTTCATTGGGTGCTTAGCGACCAAGGAATAACTTAGGACCATTGATTTTGCCATGTCATACTTTTCTGCCATGTGTCGTCATGTGAGAGGTGCTTGTGGTATCTTTCTGGTAGTGGAGTTTAAGGTATTTATTGTGGGATGTGATTGAGGTGATGTGAATCACACGTGGGTATAGCTAATTCCATTTTCCCCTTTGTTTTCTTTGTTTTTAAACCTGGGTAAAAAGGGTGTTCTTGGTGGTAAAAATTGCTACAGTAAGTGTTACCCGCTTTTTCAGGGATTTGAACTTTGGGTTTTGGCAGTTTTGGTCCTTGGTTTTTGGAAAAGAGTGAATAACATGTTTTTCAACCAACAATACGTATTCCCTTTGTTAATAAACTTTCAAAGTTTATACTTTGGCCACAAAACTTTTGCAAAAGGCTTTCAAGGGTTATTTTGCCACTTTTACATATTTGAAGGACTGATTTTGGACATTCTTGATCTTCAAAGGTCTTCATTGTATCTTTGACTTCATGAGAGATCATAATTGACAATTTAGAGTTGTTGAGGGACTAAACTTGCCAATTCTTCAAAGTTGAAGGACCATTTTGTAATTTTGACAAACTTAAGGGACCAAACTTGTAATTATGAATATACATGGGTTTTAAGTGTCATTTCTTCATATTTTGAGGATCAATCTTGTATATCTTCAAGTCTTCAAGGGTTAATCTTGGATAATTCATGAACTATGGCTCGGTTCTTTGTACGTCTTTGTTTCTCGTGTCCGTTTTTCCTTGTTTCTTGTGATCTTTTGTCTTTTTCACGATATCCATACCTAAAACACACAAGTAAACAAATACAAGCATATATATGGTATTTTATGACATTTTAATGCATTTAAAGCCCGAAAAGAACGATGAGATCATGTACAAATGCCATCTCATCAATGATAAACTAGCTACACTACTACTATTACTACTACTTGCGTTTTAGACATAATGTATGATTTTCATCGCAAAATGGGACGTTTAGGTTCATAGAGTAAGAACATATGAATGTTTCGTTAGAAATAATTAGATCGTCCTCGATTTTCACCCCAATTCCATGCTAAGCGTGCAACGAGATCATTGTTATTATAAGTTTGTAATGCTAACACTACTCATATTCCCTAATCATGTACTTATCCTCCCATTTTCCTATGTTGTATCTCTTATATTTTATTTTTTCTTGAATGTTTCACGAGGATACATTTTTGAATTATGCGATAATAGAGATTTAGGTCTAAAAATAAGTCATAACGGTGTAACCAAGACCATCGAATTAATAACCCCCCTAATAGACAACGATGTCAAAAAATTAAGTCAACAAGAAGGATCGATAAACACGGTTTTATAACGGTTTTGAACATGAGACTTATTACCAAGAATTTATACGCCCCCTAACGGAAGGGCCTTATTATCATAGGTTTAACTCCATCTCTTATTCAACTTCGCCATGAAGCTTTTATTATGACTTCGGTCTTGCCTTACCTTTTATTTAACCTCGCCATGAGGTGTTTATTATGGCCAAACATGTATATCCTCACGCTAAGGTGAATATTGGATCTTTATAGCTTCAAAGATTAAGGCTTGATTCACTTTCAATTTCGCATGTGAGCTTCAAATTGTTTGCTTGATTTAGGTGAGCACTTGAAATCTTATTATTTAGTGAAGCTTTCGATTATTCGGGTTGCCAATACTTCAAAACCGTGACACTGGCGATACCTTAATGTCTTCCCTATTTAATTACATGGAAGCTACTAGAAAAGACTAGAAACCAACAATCAAGACTAAACCGCTAAGTCAATACTTATTAAGAAAAAAATATTTACAAGCGAAGGGAGAATAAGCAAACAACAGGAACACATGAGTTTTTGAAAGAATACGAGTACTCTACGTTTAGCATAGTAACTTATAATTAAATCTATCATTTCTCGTCCTCATTTAAGAGACTTAGCCTAATATAATGTTAAGGAATCGAAGCTAAGTGCTCAACACGCACGGTCGAGTAAAAAATTACTCTTATTCTCGCCATCGGAAAATCTACATTCGTGTCTTCAAACACTTATAAAACATGAGAAAATTTTTAAAATTTGGCCATTTTTAGCCTTATTTTTGCAACAAAATGATAAACAAAAAGATAAACTTTGGAAAGCGTGAAGGTTTGGCAAGGCAAGTATCTATTCACCCCCATACTAAAGTTAAACATTATTCTCAATGTTTCGAGTCTAAGGGTTGGGAAACCCCCATACTAGAGACGTAGTCGAATGCTTAATCTAGCATGGAAAGGGTGTAACCGTTAAATTTAAAGCCATTTATGAAGTGTGCTATAAACCTAAGGTTAGAACATAAAAGGATATATCATGGATATTTGAGAAATTCATCAAAGCAAACGATCGAGTGCTCCCATAAAACGAACACGAGAGACTCCAATCGTGAAGATCATGATCATCTAAAAACCACAATACACAAACAACCACGGAACAAAGGTTGGAAGGGCACAAATCCCCTCACGTTACTACATTAGAAAGCGATAATATGTACATAGGATAAGCATGGGAATCCCCCACGAGGTACCTCGTTTTTTATTATCGAGTCATGAGCTCGACTCGATCCCCTCAATACTAATTATCATTGGGGAAGGTGATTTGGTCGAGGTAGTTCATGGATGGAACTTTCCCGCCAAAGTAGTGCTTCAACCTATGTCCATTCACCTTGAAATTGGGCCCATCATTTTGAGCTAGCTCAATGGTCCCATAAGGAAAAACTTGGGTCACAGTGAATGGACCGGACCAACGGGATTTCAACTTGCCGGAAAATATTGTCAAACGAGAGTTAAAAAACAACACTTGATCTCTAATGTTAAAAAACCCGGTTTTTAATTTTTGAGTCATGAAACATTTTAGTTTTTTCCTTGTAAATCAATGAATTTTCATAAGCATTGTCTCTCAATTCATCCAATTCATTTAATTGCATTTTCTGGTGTTTTCCTGCGGTCTCAATATCATCATTACAATGCTTAAGGGCCCAATAAGCTTTGTGTTCGAGTTCAATTGGCAAGTAACAATTCTTCCCATACACAAGCTTATAAGGAGTGCACCCGATGGGCGTCTTATGAGTGGTCCTAAAGGCCCATAAAGCATCGTCCAACTTATCCGACCAAGATTGTCGGTTTTCCCCAATCGATCTCTCCAAGATCCTCTTCAACGCTCGGTTTGAAACCTCGACTTGCCCACTCGTTTGTGGGTGATAAGCCGTAGAAAGCCGATGTGTAACCCCATATTTCCTTAGGACCGTTTCGAATTGGTCGTTACAAAAATGGGTTCCACGATCGCTTATGATCGCATGAGGGGTTACAAAACGAGAAAACAATTGCTTCAAAAACTTGACTACCACACGAGCATCGTTCGTGGGCAAAGCCTTAGCTTCCACCCACTTAGATAGGTAGTCAACGACAACAAGGATGTACTTATTACCACTAGATGATGGGAACGGCCCCATAAAGTCAATGCCCCTAACGTCAAAGATCTCACACACTTGGATGATATTTTGTGGCATTTCATCGTTTTGTGAGGCTTTTCCTTGTCGTTGGCATGAGTCACACGACTTCACAAGTGCATGTGCATCTCGGTAAATAGTAGGCCAAAAGAAACTGGCATCAAAGACCTTCTTAGCCGTGAGATTAGCACCGTGGTGACCACCCGTGGGTCCCTCGTGACAAGCTCTAAGGATGTTAGAAGCTTCGGTACCAAAGACACAACGTCGAATGATTTGATCCGCACAAGTTCGAAAGAGATAAGGGTCGTTCCAAAAGTAGAACTTGACGTCACGAAAGAATTTTCGTTTTTCTTGAGTCGTCATACCCTTAATGATGAAGTTTCCCGCATGGTAATTTGCGATGTCCGCAAACCATAGGGTGGATGAATCAAGCTTAGAATTCACTACACCAAGTGTCTCGAGCGGAAATGTTTTGGTGATTTCCTTTGGCTCGTAAACACTTTGGTGAGGATCTTCCAAACGAGAAAGATGATCGCCCGCTAGATTCTCGGCTCCTTTTTTGTCAAGGATTTCGACATCAAATTCTTATATGAGTAGAATCCAACAAAGTAATCTCGGCTTTGCATCTTTTTTATCAATAAGATACTTGATAGCCGAATGATCCCTATACACTATGCATCGAGTCAAGACGAGGTAAGGTCGGAATTTCTCAAATGCATACACCATGGCAAGGAATTTCTTCTCCGTTGTAGTGTATTTTTGTTGAGCCATGGTCATCTTCTTGCTAGCATAGTGAATAGGCAAGAAGTGTTTTTCATGACATTGCCCCAAAACGGCCGTAATAGCGTAGTCACTAGCATCACACATGAGCTCAAAGGGGAGGTTCCAATTGGGAGCAACAAGAATGGGAGCTTTGGTAAATTTCCTCTTAAGGATTTCAAAGGCTCGTACACAATCTTCGTTAAAGACAAAAGGTGCATATTTTTCGAGGAGATGTGTAATAGGTCGAGAAATCTTTGAAAAATCCTTGATGAATCGACGATAAAAACCCGCGTGGCCTAGGAAACTCCTAACTCCCTTAACGGTTTTGTGATGAGGTAATTTGGCGATGACGTCTACCTTAGCTTTATCTACCTCAATTCCCGCTTTAGAAACCTTGTGCCCTAAGACGATTCCACTTTTAACCATAAAATGACATTTTTCCCAATTAAGCACAAGGTTGGTTTCCTCACAACATTTTAACATTCTCTCAAGATTCGACAAACATGAAGTGAACGAACAACCAACACGGAAAAGTCATCCATGAAGACTTCCATCGTCTTCTCGATCATGTCATGAAAAATAGCCATCATGCACCTTTTAAAGGTTCCCGGTGCATTGTAAAGTCCGAATGGCATTCTACGATAAGCAAGCGTTCCATATGGACACGTAAACATAGTTGTTTCTTGATCACGAGGATCGATGGGGATTTGGAAGTAACCGGAAAAACCATCTAAAAAGCAGTAGAAATCGTTTCCCGCAAGACGCTCCAACATTTGGTCGATGAAGGGCAAGGGAAAATGGTCTTTACGAGTGGCGTCATTCATCTTACGATAGTCAATGCACACTCTCCATCCGGTTACAAGTCGAGTTGGAATTAACTCGTTGGCATCGTTTGGCACAATGGTCATTCCTCCCTTCTTAGGGATACAATGAATAGGACTCACCCAAGGGCTATCGGATATAGGGTAAATCATTCCCGCGTCAAGGAGTTTTAGGACCTCCTTTTTGATGACATCGTGAATTTTAGGGTTCACCCTCCTTTGACATTGGATTGCGGGTTTGTAATTCTCCTCCATTAAGATTTTGTGGGTAAACAATTTGGGATCGATCCCCTTAATGTCGGATAACTTCCACGCAATTGCCCCTTTGTGATCCTTTAGAACATCGACAAGTGCGGTTTTTTCATCATTCGAAAGATCTTTCGCAATAATAACCGGCAACTTGTTGTCCTCCTCCAAAATACATATTCAAGGTGAGGAGGTAAATCTTTCAACTCGAGGATTGGTGGTTCCTCAATTGAAGATTTGGGCTCGATACTCATAACCTTCTCGGGTGGAGGAAATGGGAAATCGTTAAGAAAATCCTTGATAATCGAGAAGTCCTCATCATTGTCGAGGTCTTCGTCACAAGTACGTGGAACATCGATGTGATAATCCGTCAATTTATGATCAATATTTTATTCACAAGTATTATTTAAAACATTGTTTTGATGTTATATTATGAATCACTCATTTTTGGGAAGAAATTTGGGTTTACATCTTGAAGTAGCAGAGACTACGTCTAAACCGAAGGACTTTACGTTATGTGCTTACATTTACATACACCGTTTTTGGTGACAGTCTGACATTTCAGGAAATAAATTTATCCGTGAATATTATTTTGGGATTTTAAATTTGTGTTGGTTCATAAACTCACAAATTTACGAGAAGAGATTAGGATTTACGTGCATAATTTAACGTTCTTTACGACTAAACCGGAAACACTAGGTTTACGTATTTACGTTTTTGAACTCCGTTTTTGGTGAGACAATTTTTATTAGATTCGTTTTGTGTCGTTGATTCATAATTTATAAAAATGTTTTTCGTAAAACAACCCGAGGGCACGCAAATCGAGGAAACTAGAATCGAGGAATACCCGTAAATTAGTGGGACGAGACAAGTTTACACTTGCCCCACCCCACTATATGGGACGGCTAAACTAAGCCACCACATCATAAAGTTGTCAAACTTACAAGATAAGTAAGACACATGTCTTACTTACTTTCATAAACTAGATACAACTATCAAAACCATCCACTCCAAACCACTCTCTCATTTTCACTCATGCAAACCACCAAAATCCTCTCATCTCTCCCACCATTGCCGTCCAACCTCATCCATAAACACCCTCATTTGATCAAATTTAACCCCAAAATCCTATGTTATTTCTAAATATGATGATGTCCTTTTGAAGACTTGCTTATTGGAGGTTGATGAGACTGCTTTTATACATAGTCTCATCGTCCAAAAAAGGCTTTAAATGCATTAAATATCATGAAAATGGCTAAATATATGCTTGTGTTTCTTACTTGTGTATTTTAGGTACGGATATTGAGAAAATGACAAAAGATCACAAGAATCATGCAAAAACGAACACTGGAAACGAAGCCGCACAATGAACCAAGCCCTAATGAAGATTTTCCAAGAGAAACCCTTGAAGATTTGAAGATTATGCAAGAAGGGTCCTCCAATATTAAAGAATTGACACTTTAAACCCTTGTATCTTCATAATTAAAAGATTGGTCCCTAAAGTTTGTCAAAATTACAAAAAGGGCCATCCACTTTGAAGAATTGGCAAATTTAGTCCCTCACCAAAACTAAATTGTCAATATTAGTCCTCCTCAAAGTCAAAAATACCATGAAGGCCTTCAAGTTACAAGAAATTACAAGTTTGGTTCTTTAAATATGTCAAATTGCAAAAAGGACCCTTA